>CM061070.1:34840409-36062076 GCA_030762895.1 Sophora flavescens | reverse complement strand
CTTGAATAGCTCATACTGGTGATCCAGCATGCTGATCTTTGATTCCTTAACTTGTGAAGAACTCTCATGAGCTAGAGCAAGAGTATCCCAGATTTCTTTAGCAATATTGCAGCTGTGAACTTTGTCATGTTTAGATCTGGTAATGGCACACATGAGATAGTGCTTGGCTTTTAGGTTAAGCTGATGTTGATTTTTCTGTTCTTGAGTCCATTGAGCTCTAGGAACAACAACGCCATCTTCATTTTTGGGTTCAGTGTAACGAGTTTCTATGAGCTCCCAGATGTCTAGATTTTGTGCATCCAATAAGACCATCATCCTCTTCTTCCAGTAGTCATAATCAGTTCCATCAAAGAGAGGAGGTATGTTGATAGCTTGTCCTTCTGCATCCATGATAGTAGGATCGTACTGCCTTAGCACTTGTTAGATGCTCAACCCTATCAAGGCTGATCTCTGATACCAACCAAAGTTGGCACAAGCAAACACAAGAAGGGGGGTTGAATTGTGTTTGTTAATTATTTTCTCAAAAACCCTTTTTGAGAAACCTTTTCACAAGCAGAAGATAAAAAGTTTAAGCACACAAGAAATCATTTTTAGAAGAGTAACAAAACCAAAATCAAATCCCACAGTTAGTATAAAACAGTAAAAGATAAGGGATAGAAAATTCACTCGGGTATTTTATCCTGGTTCACTCTCTTCCAACCAAGAGCTACGTCCAGTCCCTTCTACTTGAAGGATTTTCTCCACTATTTCCAAACAACTTCTACAACAAGTATTCTACACCTCTCCAGGCTACAAGTATTGCTTTCTTGCCAAGCCTCTTCAGGCTCTAATTCAATCAATGAGATTTTTCTAAGATCTTTCTAACTCACTATATGTGAGGGTATGAAGGTTTAAGATCTACTGAATATTTTTACAAATATTCAACCTTAAGAATTACAGACTTATGCTTTACAAAGGGAATATGAGCTTTTAATGTCTTGCAAATGTTGAAATGGCAAAAAGTCGTTGTTCAGTGCTTGAGACCTTCTATATATATAGTGGTCTTCAACTTCTCTTGCAAATTTTCAATGGTTATATTTAATCATCCCGTTTAGAGATAGCATTAAATGCATGATATCCGTTGAGACTGATAGCTTGATTCTGGCCATGTTGAAAAGCATCCTTGGTTATCAGAAAAGCACAAAATGGAGGCTCACTGTCCTGAGCAGTCGTACCTTGAAAACTTTCTTTCCTCCTTTGTGTATAACACAACTTTTGTCCAGCAATAAAGCTATCATCGTACAGATCGTTTTGCAATTCCAATTGTACTATTTGCTTTTTGTATTTCCTTGATAGTACTATGAATTTTCTCACAAAGGAACAAGGCATTAACCAGAGAAAACAATTATAAAGAACATATATTCCATTGAAATAAATATCAATCATTTGAAATAAATTCAATGTGGTCCAGATTGCATTAAATCACATTCAAGGTAGTAAAGATATAGAAGATGTAGAACCGTCTACAGGCACTCAGATTTAGAACACGTCTACACAAGGTTTTATTCTGCTCGTCCACTGATGTGACAGAACTGCTCGTCCACACAAGTCTTTGGACTTGCTAAGTCTTTAGAGAAACTCCGTCGAATGACGTAGCACTATGGACGTCTACTGAATTTTAGTTAGGCACTATGAATGTCTACTTGAGTTTTAAAGGAGAGCACTCGTCTGTTGACGTGGCTACTATGGATGTCTACAGAGATATAGTTAGCCATCTACTTAACGATTAAAATATAAACAGTTTAAATAACCTTTGGATGGGTAACTCTTTGCAAGAGTCCAAGCATTGTATACCTTATATTATTTTGGATATTCCTGCATAAACTGAAATCACTTGTTAGATCTCAACTAATACTTTGCCAAGCAAATTTAATCCTTTTGTTAACATCAAAACCTAGAGATTAAATAAACCAGAACCACTTTGGTTCCAACATATCTCCCCCTTAATAATGCACTCATGTAACTCTCCCCCTTTTCTCATTATCAAAAAGTGGGAAAAGTATTTTTTAACTCTAATATGGCATATAACCATTAAAGTGATAGTCAAATTTTAAGTTTGAGATATAAGCCATGGCATGCATATATCAGGTATGTGCGGAAGCAAAAAAGCCAGGAGAATCAAGGAGATGAAAAACATTCATACTTTCAATAAGAGAGTTTTAGAGATATAACAAGGTGTAAAGAAAATTGTCCCCTTTGACAAGTATATAATGTTGTATATTTATATTTCTCTTAAATATGCAAATATTTCTCCCCCTTTCGAAAACAATCTTTCAAAATATCATTTTATTTATAGGAGAACGCATATAAGCACATTTAATTTCAACAAGTATTAAACAATCCACAAAATTGAATATCATAAGAGATTAGTGATTGAGAAACTTATTGAATATATTGTGATGCTTCTTATTTGCAGCCGGATTTTGCACTTGTAGTATCTTCCCTTGAGTTTTTCATTTCATGTTGCCAGAAGAAGATCTTTCAATGCTCATCTTTATTCAATTCTAATTTTGTTCATATGTGTTTGTAATTCCAAAATATTGATTACATCATAATCACTTATGAGGCTCCCGACTTGCCAATATTTAGCTGCTCATGTGTTTGTGAATCTCTCTATTTAAAATTGCAGCAAGTGTAGATGTTTGATTTGTAGGCTTTAACTTCAACAAGCTAGAAACTCATTCTTATCTCTTGTCATGTGCTTCAATTGACCACTATCAAGATATCAATTTCAGTTCTTGGTCTTTAAGCACACCTACAAAAGTCTTGAGAAAGATTCTTTGGGTATCCAATAAGTTTTGGATCCATAGACTTAGTCATTGTAGATTAATTCACTATGCTCTTATGAAAATCAATAATGAGTAATATGAGATGACAGTTAAACAGTCAACTAGCATCAATTACAATTTTTAAGAGCATGCTTGATTTTATGTAGCATAGAAAATTTAAAGCATAGCAAGAATGTTTGATGATGAAAGACCCTTTGTAAAGTATTTCACAGTGATAACCATGTAATTGGATCTATCATTCAAATAATTATTTCACATAGTCAACTTGTCATTTAATTGAGAATGATAATTTTCTCAATGCTTTTAGGTTCAAAAACTTGGTTTAAGCATGTTTATGTCTTAAGATTACCAAGCCAGAGGATTTGAGGACATAATCATAGCTAGAAAGGCATAACATTGAATATGTGCAAGCATAACACATGTCTTGTAATGATTATTATATGTATTTGATCTTAAATCTCTAAGACATGTTTATGATGATTTAATATAAAATTTCATGTATAATGCAACTAAATCATCATGAGGGATGATGATAGAGATCACCAGTTTTGTCAAGATAACTCATTATGAACCTTGGTGTCTGAATCTCCATGAGTCCTAACATAATCGATTATTGGAATCAATTAGAACTCCTATGGTTGTCCCTTCTGTGCGTAATCGATTATTACAATCGATTTGGACTCCTCTGACTTGTGTGGTTTCTCCCCCTTACACATGTAATCGATTACTTCAATCGATTATTGGCTCCCTGAGTTGTGGATAATCGATTTTCCACCGTGGATAATTGATTATTGATCGATTCTCCAGAACTTTGCCAATCTTTTGGGAGAAAACCTGTATATCCTTATTACCACACTTCAGCGCACATACTAGAAATAATAAGGTCAAAGTAAAGATGCATACACAAGCATTCATGCAATCTGCGGTTGATTTAAAATATTTCCTTATTAATTACAATCACAATAAGTTTTAATTGCTTGTGTAGTGGTTAAAGCATTCCATAAATTGAAGATATAACTTTATTTCAATTAATCACCCGAACTTCAAATTCAATAAATTTAGAAATTAGCCATAGAAAAGATTTTAAATTTTGAATTTTCAAATCTTGGATTAATTTAGGCAGGAGATATTCAAGAGTAAAAAAAGATGTCAAATTCATGAACCACAATCTCATTAAACTTTATTTAAGAATCTGTGGCATGATTAAAGATTTTCCATAAAATAGATAATTTCAAATTATATCATCAAGATTTCAAAGTTAATGAGTTTTTCGAAATTAATCATAAAATATTTGATTTGAAATCTTCTATAATTTATGGCAATAAGAAATATTCAAAAAGAGAGAGTGTGTGCCAAACTTATTTAAAATCTTTCTTTATGAACCACAATCTTAATAAAATCTCATTTAAGTATTTGTGGTGTAATAAAATATTTCCATTCATCTAAAACTTTTAAATTCAAAATAACTTTCAAATCAATCGTTAAAGAATTTTCGAATCACACATTGTAAAGGAATTATTATAACAATCGTAATATTTTTCAATTTGTATTTTAAATCATGACAAGAAAATAATTTCTATTAAAACATGATCATGAATTAATTACTAATTGTGTATTAAAATATTTTTTCTGACGGTTTTTGATTTTGTAATCAAATGAGGAGATAATTATTTTTGAATTTAAAAAATATATCACCATAACTCGAAAATTTCGAAAATCCCAATGAAAAATTGATTACTTGAATTTTAAATTTAAGACAAGTATCATCAAAATATCCGTTGATCATTTAAATTTTCCAAAATCAATCCTCCATCAATTTTTTGAATCAATCATCATTAATAATTTATTACCACAATCGTAATGATTTTAAACTTGAAAATGTGTGATATATTAATTCATGACAATAAATATATTTTTCCAATAAAGTGCAATCATGAATTAGTTATTGATTGAGTCTTAAAATTGATTTTGGCAATCAGATTTTAATTTTATAGAAAAATTAGGAAATAATTATTTTTGAATTTCAAAATAGATCATAAATCAAAAATTCGAAAATAATAGAAAATAATTTTAATTTTGAATGTTAAGATCTCAAAAATTGAACTCTCTTTATTAGAGTAATCGAAAGATATTAAACTAAATTAATAACTTATTGATCATTTAAATTTCGAAAATTGATTCTTAATAAACTTTTCAATCAACTTTAACCATGAAATAAATCACCAATTGATTTTCAAATAAGATTTTGAAATAATAGTGAAAGTAAAAATTTCTCAAATTGATGGTGTATAAATAAATTTAATGTCAATTCAAATTCGAAAATATTTGAATATGAATAGATAAATAAATAAGAAAACATATCAGAAAGAAACATTTTTTAGAAAGTTAATTAGGATTTTATTAAAAAGATATTTACAAAAATTCCATATATTGTAGCATAATCGATTATGATAATCCATTACTACGCTTCTGTCTATCTTTCCTAATTTTCCTGAGGATGCCTAATCGATTATCCCATTCGATTTTCAAAATTTGATAACAAGGGAGATTTGTAATTGACTCAAATTGTTCATAACATGCTTCATAAAATAATCAAACATCATATGCGCATGTTCTTAGCATTTAGCACAAAGTTCATCCATCATGAAAGAATTTCATAAACAAATAATCATTTTCATGTTGGAATTATTTGAAGGAATATTTCTATGTTTCATCTTGATTAAATTCATATAGACATATTTATCATCATACCTCCATTTAACAAATTTCACATTTGAGCATGTATGAGAGATAGAGGATGAAGTTACCTCGTTCTTTAAATTCACAAGATGATTCTTTCTTACCCACTTTTGTTTGAGCTTGAATTTAGCTCTTACATCATCTATCTTGTTCTTGTTTGGGTTGTTCATCAAGAGGCCCTTGCTTCTACTGGTACCAAACACTCTTCTTGATGTCCCCTCCTTTTCCAAGATAGTTTTATTTCTCAAATATAGATTTTTCCTGAACATTAGAAATACTAGAGAAACTTTTTGGTACCCATTTCGTATTGGGTCCATGAAGGTTAGTGGACAGGATATTTGTGCCTTTAGGCATCCAGGTAAATTTATTAATCATAAAATGGGTTTTCCTATAATTGCACATATGAGAAATGTGTCCTAACTTTCCACAGTAATTACATGATACATCCCGTTAATTTTTGTAAAACAATTTTCATATGAAGGTTGTACACATGTAGAACTTTTTGTACTTTCAATTTCATGAAGTAACTCTTCAACTTGATTATCAAGCATTTTGAAATTTTCTAAACATGAAGAGTCAAATTCAGAATTTAAAATATTTTCTTCACAATGAGTAGCATATTCATTTTTCAGTTTTTCTAAATCACTTTCAATGGAAGAAATATTTTTCAAGCAATTCAAGTTCTTATTTTCTAAAGTCATATGTTCATCATACAAGTTATTGTATGCATATAACCATTTGCCATTCAAAGGATTGATTTTAGCATCTAATACCTCCAAGTTTCTTTCAGTTGCTTGGAGAGTAGTTTCAATCTTCTTGACCAATAGCTTTTTGCTTTGATGGTCCTTCTTCTTGGCATGTTCTTGAGGATATCTTTCCTTCATTGAAGTTTGCCCTTTCCTGTAATTGCTTTCAATCTCAACATTGTTAGTGACAAGGTAATTATTATTAAGCACATTCAAAATATCCTTGGCAAAATCACAATTTTTAATTTTCTCATAAGCATCATCGCACAAACAATTTCGGAGAATTTGCATAGCTTTGAGATTCAAACAAAACAATTTTTATCAAATTTAGTCTGATGTTGTTTGGATTTGAGAATGAATCCATGGACTCCAATATCCCATAAATCAACATCAATTGACTGCATAAAAATTTCAATTCTCGCTTTCCAATAAATATAATTCTCACCATCAAAAAATGGTGGTTTGTCAATTTCACAACCATACATTTTGGAAAACAATTTTTTTTTAAACAGTTGCCAAAAGGATCTTAACTCTAAGCTGTTAAGCTAATAACCAGAGCCGAAGCTCTGATCCCACTTGTTGGTCGTGGCAACCATACCCAAGAAGGGGGTGAATTGAGTTTTAAATAAAAATGATAACTTTTTCGATAAATCAAAACCCTTTTAAAATCCAAACGGGATTTGCAGTGGATAAATCGTTCATTTTAAAATAAAGCGTTGTCGCGTGCAAATAAAAACATTTTTGCAAAAATCAAAACAAAAGTAAAAGAGATAAGGGATAAGAAGATGAACACAACAATATATCCTGGTTCGGACAAAGACTACCCACGTGGCCTATGTCCAGTCCCCAAGGCAATACCACCAAGGGATTTCACTCAATTCCTAGCCTTTAAACAGGAGCAGCTAGAACGTTTACAATAACGAGAACTCCTCACAGACCAGAGAAATACAATCCCCTAGTGATAGAGTCTGAAATCCCTAGCTTTTAAACAGGTGAAGCTAGAACCTTTACAGTGGAATCACACCCACTAATCCCTTATAAGAGATATACCCTCTCTTGCAAGAATGGTAACCAAAGAGGTTTGAGTCAATCCGACTCTCACCAACAGTATGCACTCTTAATAGTGTTGATAAAACAATTTGAAGCACAAATACAATCACACCTATATGGTGTATAAAGCTCTCAAGATAATATGGTCAAAGTGATAGTGCAAGAGAAAGAGTATAAAGAATATGATAATCAGAGTTTTAGCACAGAGAAAATGGTAGAGTTCACTTTTTAATGGCTGCCTAACTTTCTTTTATATGTGGGAAGTGTTGGTTCAAAGAAATTAGGTCAAAACCCACTTAAAACATATTATGTCGTGCCATAATCGAGTATTGGAAGGCCATAATCGATTATTTTATGAAAACACGCTGACAAGACAGTAGCAGCATAATGGATTATGATAATCGATTATTGCACCATAATGGATTATGATAATCGATTATGGGCTCTCTGGTTGAAATCCTGACAGCACTTTAAAAACATATAATCCATTGCATAATCGATTATTATCTCTTTGATTCAAAATTCAAATATTCTAAAAGGTATATAATCGATTATACAAATCCTATAATCGATTATATACGTTTAAAACATCAAATTTGAAAGCTTAATGGTTATAAAACTTAATTACTCAACAAAGCTCATTTAAAGCCAATTAAGCATATTCATAATCAATTATTCTATCACTATAATCGATTATTGTTCAAGTTTGAGTTTGAATTTGAAAAACCTAATGGCTGAGATTGATAACTTATTAAAACATAATTAAAGCCAATTAAGTCTGGTCATAATCGATTATTACTCGAATTTGAATCTTGACAATTAATATTTTGATTACTATTAAGTATGATTAATTGTCAGATTTTAACACATGTTATAATCCTTTTAAGCACATGTTAAATCTTTTAATCACATGATAAATCTTTTAAGCACATGTTAAATCGTTTAATCACATGATAAATCTTTTAAGCACATGTTGAATGTGTGCGTGTGTGACCAATATTAAATTGAGAGCTTTACTTACCATTTACACACTTTTATAAAACAATCAATACAGTAAAGGAAAATTCCCTTAACCCATCTTGATTGCTTGCATGTCCTTTTGCCACTTTTTGCAACTAAGTCCTTGTCACGCTTTTTGCAATTTGATCCTTTGAATTTGCGTGTTGGTCCTTGGATTTGAAATTCCCCTTTTGTTCATCATCAAAACAAATGTACCTGTCAAAGCATATATCCACATCGGGTGGTTCGCCCAAGGTTTGGTGAACCATGCGCCCCAGCGGTGGCGCATCCACGTTATGATGCGTCGGCTATCCAAGTGGTTCACCCATGGTTTGGTGGACTGCCGGCGTTGGTCCGTTTTGTCCAATGTGGGTATGTAACTCCGAAGTTCCCTTCCTGAGATAGTTTGGATCCACATGCATAACAGAGTAGCGGAGTAGTGTTGCACCGTATAGCATATGTTGGTTGAGATGACATGTTAATATGATTATATAATGTTGACGTTATGTTGTATATTGCTATGCCATGTTATGATGTATGTTCATCTTGCTTAACTACTTCTATGCCGTTGTGTTTACATGATTTCTTACTCCCGTTCTCTGTCTTCTTGTTTGGCATGCATAGTTTTATGCAGATGATGGCGAGCAGCCAGGAGTTGAGTGACTCTGAGGAGCCGCCACTCATAGTTAGGATTTCCTTGTTTATAGTTTATTAGTTTCAGTTGTATTCCGAGGATTTATTTCCGGAACGGTTATACAAGCTTTGTATGTGACATCGGGGTTGGGTTTTGTTTATGTTATATTTATGTTTCTATGTCTTATTTCTTTTTAAACCATGTTTCTTTCCGTGTTGATATGTTACAATGTGGTATCTTTTACCCAGTTTTTATTTTATGAAATAAATGCATGTTTTTCTTTTATATCTTTACCTTTTAACACTTTGCATAACATGCGGGGTAGAGGGTGTCACAAAAAAGGTCTGGAATAAAGATATGGTTTCCTTGAGAAAATGCTATTAAAGATATGTATTTTAATTGTGTTTCCTTATGAAGGCACCATTAAACAGGTTGGCATGATTTTGATAGTATTTCCTCCCAAAAACAGTATTCAACGGGCACTATTAAAGGTCGTTTCTGACATAGCGGGATAAAAAGTGAAATGGGTGTTTATAAAATTGTTAATCTGGAAATAAAATTGAAACTTTGATGGAGTGTTAAAGAGAGTTTATATGTTACTAATAACATTAGAGAAGAAGGTAAAAATAACACTCAAACCATTTGTCACAAGGTGGGGTAGGACACATCCTATATATTTCATCTCAGTCTACTAAAATGAAAGCTATGAACTTTAAAATCTTTCTCCACTTTTCTAACTTCCCATTTAGATCATCTCTCGACTCTTCAACTAGGACTATATTATCTAAAAAAACCTATTCATCATGGCACTACTTTTTAGATATACTCAATAAGTACATCTAAGACCAAGATAAAAACATAAGACTCAAAGTTGGCCTTGGTACAAGTAACAAGGAAGAAAATATGGTGGCTTCTAAGGTGAGGGAGCAAGCAAGTCCCTCACCTATGCACCACTAGTTTACAGGTAATTCCAAAGTTTTTTTTTTTAATTTCTCTTAATTTTTTTTTTATTTCCAAATTCCACTTTTATCCTGTTGAGACTTCATAAGTCTGGAACACATTCAATGTGTAAATTCTCTAAGTTTTGATGATTCCAAATATATTAAGTATGGTGTTATTGAACCATGTGAAATTATTGACAAATCTGTTTAAGTGTGCAGAAGATTGGTCTTAGGATCACTCGTCTAATTTTGACCCGTCTAAGTTTTAGCGTGTTGCAGTTTTTCAGACTTGTCTGAAAAGTCACTCGTCTAAAAAGAAGGTTTGTTTTGATTCAAAGTTGTTGACATGGCAAGTCAACTAAGCCTGGAAGACCAAGTCAAAGTTCTGATTCAAGTTGATGACGTGGTGCAGATCAAAAGTTTGAATAAGCCTCAGTGGATCACTCGTCTAAAAATGGCTTCCTTCACCCGTCTAGTTTTGGAGCACAACACTCGTCTGATTTTAGAGTTAACTTCTACTCGCCTGATTTTCAGACTTTGCTGCACAAGTCTCATTGTCAGTTTGTCAGAAGGAAATCCAAGTCAACCTTATTTGAAAAGATGCCTTCCTTAAGGATCTCGAAGACCTCTGGACAATAGCACCAAGGACAAAGAATAAAGAATTCATTCTTTCAAGTGTTTAAGGAATAAACACGCAACCTCTGCACCAAGTCAGTAGCTTTTAGCTGTTTTAATACAAAGTAAAAGTGCTTTTCAGAAAGTGAACTGAGTGTTGCACTGAAAGAGAAAAGCTCTCTGCTTCAAGTACAAAAAGTCTGCTACTGTAACTCTGAAACAACAACTGCTCAGAAGTAAAGTGTACTCTTGGTCTCTTATGTCAAAGTCCAATGTCCCTAAACATTTAATGTTTATATAGAACGACTCTTTGGCATTAATGGCATCCCAGAAGGTAAAATCAAAGAAGCACACTTTCTGAAGCTGTGCCTAACGGGTTAATTGATTGAAGCCTTTATATAGTGCAAACCATGAAGAGGAAGATAAGAGACCCTAAACATATTCAAGAAGCATTTACTCTTTTCATTTACTCTTCATTCCTTCATTGAATAGCTCTTCAATATTTTGATATCAATTCGCAGTCTTTCATACCTTCATATTTATTTCACTCTCTGAGTGTTATCTTAAAGATTTGCAAGTTGTATTAATCACCCAAAACCTTTATTCCATACTGTGTTGAGCCTGATGAGGCTAGGTGAGAAAAGAATACTTGTTTGAGTGTTGAGCCTGGAGAGGCTAGGTGCGCAAAGAATACTTGTACTATAATCTGATCAGTTATAGCGGAAACTTGGTTTTGCAAAGAACTGGACGTAGCCCTGTGGATTTTAGGGTGAACCAGTATAAAACTCTTGAGTGATATTCTTCTTCCCTTATCTCTTTACTTTGTTTAAGAGTTATTTGTTTGAGCTTTTAACTTTGGGAGTTAATATTGTGAATATCAAACTCTGATTTAACCTTCTCTGTGTGCACGTGTGTTCTGTCTTAAAATTAGACGAGTCACCCGTCTAATTTTCTGTAACTTTATTTTGCTTGTTGTGCCTGCGAAAATAATTTTCAAAGTTTCCTAAAAATTTGGTAAACACAACTCAATCCTCTTTCTTGTGTTAACTTTGGTTATTTCATATCCCTCGTCATCATCGTCCCCGTGACACCCTCTACCCCGCATGTATTTATAAAAACAATAACATAGAAGGAAATAAAAGAAATACATGCATATCATTTATTATAAATAAAGATCCATGGGTAGAAAGATACCAAATGAACAAAGGTCTTGACAACGCGGAAATAAAACATGTTTGAAAAAGAAACACGTAACAAACATAACGAAACCCAACCTCGATGTCACATTATAGAGCCGGTATAACCATAGTCCGAAACATCTCGGATAAACAACATAACTAAGAAATCCTAGACTACAAGTAGCGGCTCCTCATAGTCACTCCTCATCAAACTGTTCACCGTCCTCTGCAAAATTAAAAAGATAAATGCAAAGCAAACAACAAAGACGAGAAGTAAGAAACATGTATATAAACATAACGACATGGAAGCAGTTAGCAAGATGAGCTTGCATCACATATACAAATAGCATATTAATCTCAGCATATTAATATCATTCACATCATCTCAAACAAGTATGCAATGCGATGCAACTCATCTCCACTACTCTGGTATGCACTTGGATCCAATCTACCTCGGAATGTCAACTTCGGAGTTACATATCCACATTGGCCATTAAGAACCAACGCCAACAGTTCACCAAACCATGGGTGAACCCCTTGGATAGCCGACGCACCTTACTCTCGGATGCGCCACCACAGGGGGACGGATCACTTAGATCACAACGAACAGCCATATCGCCTTACTCTCGGATGACCTCCCCTATGCCGAACATCCCCCACTAACATCTCTGATGCGTGAATGCATGATCAACACAACACACAATCAACAATCACCAGCTCCTCTTGGGCCACTCGGCTACCCAAGTTTTATCACCATCACACCACGACCAATTGGCTATCGAGGCCCCCTTGGCCACTAGGCTACCAAGGTTCAATGTTATCTTTTATCTTTTATCTTTTAACACTCTGGTCCTTAAGCACCAGATCAACACCTCGACCACTCGGCTATCGAGGCCCCCTTGGCCACTAGGTTACCAAGGTACAACATCATCTTTAATCTTTAATTAACACTCTGTCCAAGAATCACCAGAGCTCAACACCTTGACCATATAGCATCAAGGTCCCTCTTGGCCACTCGGCTACCAAGGTACAACATTATTTTTAAGTTATTTAGCTTGTCTTTACTTTGTTTGGTGTCTTATTTTATTATTGGGAACGTTTGGGATGAAACGTCCCTTCTCTTGTTTCAGCGTTCTGTTCTGTCTAGGGGAGCACGGTCGTGCTGCCCCCCAGCACGGGCGTGCTGAACTTTAAGTTGAGCACGGGCATGCTGACTATTAAGCACGACCGTGCTCGTTAGAGCATGACTGTACTGATCTGAGCATAAAGGGTTTAGGAACCCTTACTATGTTTCCTAGGGCATTCAAAGATCTATTCTATTGTCTTTTAACTATCCATCAGTCCTCAGTTTCATTATCCTTAATCAATCTTAATGTCTTATCATTATGGGAAATTAATCCTTTAATTCCAGCTTCTTTATTAATGTCTCTAAAACACTCATGAACCATTCCTAGGCTCTTTAACTAAACCTTTGAACATAACCTTGCCTCTCATACTATATTCCTGTCTTATGAACAAACTGTGAAAACATCCCTTAATTCTTAAACATCATTATTACTGTCTTTACCTATCTTATTAACCTTATGAACAAGTCCTATTATAAAATTAGAGTATTATTAACATCAACGTTTATCTCACAACATCAACCAAACAACCAAATCAATCACCCATGGCAATATCATCATCAAATCATAACAGCGCCATTATCCTCATTATGAACATCCATTCATCATTAAACATCATTCACAGATAGGCATACCAATACATCATCATGAATAGGATAGCGAATAACAATTAATAAACAAGTACCATTTAAACAAATAGCAAACAGATAGGGTCATGGGTTAACCCTTCATTTTCACTACCCTCAATGCCTACATATTCATATTATCCCTTCTCCCCATACCTGGTATGAAGATTCCCAACAACGACGACGCAAGCAAACTAAACACATTCCCTCGAGCAGCTCGATGAGTTCCCTAAGCCTTGGTCAAACAAGAAGAGGACAACCATTTAGTCTCTAGATCTAATAATAGAAAAGGAGTCTAAGAGTGGGATGACAACGTCACCTCAATCGACACTAGCATGTGACTTCTCTCCCAAATGGACTCAAGAACACCAAGAGCTTCAAAGGGTTCCAAGGAAAGGGAAAGGGAAGAGCTTTCTGTCACACTAGGATTGCCTAAAGTGCCAAAAGTGAGGGTTAACTCGTAACCCTTGCAAACTGCTCTCTATTTATAACTTCAGACCCGAGCATGGTCGTGCTCCCACTAAGCACGACCGTGCTTAACATGAGCACAGGGTCATGCTCACTTAAGAACGGGCTGACAACTTTAGCGTCAACGAGCGCGTTTTCCGCTTGAGCACTGTCGTGCTCCCCTTGAGCACGGTCGTGCTTGTGACTCAGACAGCCATAAGGCACGCACCTTGAGCACGGGCATGCTGATACATGAGCACGATCGTGCTCATGCATCATAAAGGGATTTTCCTGCATTGAAAGTCCCACTTAGCCCCTCTAAATGTCCCTAAGGTCAAATCTTAACACATATAACACACAAAGCGCTTTAACACGAAAAACGGGGTGTTACATTCCTCATTTGCTAATGCTCTTTTGCAACCCCATCTGCCACCTCCCGTTGCACTCCACTTCTATTCTTGTTCATCTAAAATCTAAAATATTGTAAAATCCATTGTCCAAAGAAAGGCATACCAAAACAAGAGCAAAGTAATCATGGAGGGTTAATGGGTAAACCCAAATGCATTTATTATAACAACCCAAAACAACACCATATCAAAGAACAGGAACTCCTCATCACTGCTATGCATCAGTTTCAACTCAAAACGGTGATTTAACCCAGCAACGCAGCACCAACGACAATGGTAGCCGCAGACACCAAAAAGCTTGAAGGAGTAGCAGGCAACCCCCCCATTTCCTGGTGGCGGTACCGACAACGCCATTGTTTGCATTGATCCTGGCGTAGTGGTTGGCGGACCCAGTGAACCCGCTAGAGATGGAGAAACTAATGAAGAGGCTGTGGTCATTCTTTCTGCCTAGGATGTTGTTGACAGCACTGATGAATGGTACGGTGGGACAAGAAGAGAAGATGGTAGGACAAAATTGTCACTTTGATTTTTTTTTGTTACCTGTTTCACCAATACCAAGTTTAAATCTCAACCATTCATTTACCTTTACTTTATTAATAAATCCGATGACTATGAAAGGTGGTGCATAGGTGAGAGACTTAGTTACTCTCTCACCTTATAAGCCACCAGAAAATATTATCTTTAACTTTCAGAAAAAAGGAAAGGATGATTTGATAAAATAAAATAAAATTACAAGAGAAATCTAAAAAATTAAATAAAGTAAAAAAAATATATTTTGTCTTTAATTTTAATATTTAATGTTAGTTTGTCTCATGTATTCCACGTGGAGTTTTTTCATGACGCAAGCTAAACTCATGGTCTTACACAAAAGCACAAATGAATGTTTGAGTGTCGGTTAAATGAAATCCAAACCAAGTTCTAATTTCTAGTTGTAAATCAAGGATAAATCATCATCCTCATATGTGTACTTGACCCGTAACGACTGAAAAAAAAAAAATTCTCAAATCAAGGTATTCCTTGATATTCATGCCAGGTGCAACTGTTACCAAACCGCAGAGGAACATCAAAAACCCCAAACCCGAATCTATCTGAAACCTCTGCTTCTTCAGTCATCGCGTAAGTTCCAATTTTCCTTAATTTGAATGTAATTTTTTAGTTTTCCCCAGGGAATTCTGCTTCAAATCGTGTCAATTGTGAGTCTCGGGGTTTCGTTTCGCTGCCAAGAATTCGAAACCCTAGACAAATTCTGTTTCTGGGTCTGAGTAATTGGGAGCTGAAACTCCACTTTTGATAATCTTTGTGAATTTTGGGGTTATAAAACATTGGAAATGAAGACGCTAAATGGCTTATTTGGTGCAAGAAGAAGAAAGTTTCATGGTGTTTTCAATGGCCTTTGTGCCATGGTTGTGTTTTTCTTCTTTTACAATCGAGAAGATATTATTCGAAGCCCGCTTCTTAGGCAAAATGCATATTTAGGGAATCATCATCATTTGCCTCAAAAAAATGCAATTTTGAGTAACGGGTCTTCTCACATTGCTGTTATTCACCGTAGAATGGTTGAAATCAGCCTCAATAGTTCAAGTGTAGTTGGTGAGCCCCATGCCAAAGATTTAGCTCTAAGTAATCCTGGATTGTGTGCTGGATTGATCCACCATGATGGTTATGCTAACCATTGTGAATTCTTCAAGGCCAATCCACAGTGCTCTTCTGATGGAAATCTTGATTACTTGAGATTTTTCTATTGTAAATGTCAAAGTTTTAGATTACTTGGTTATCTAGTATTGGGTGTGTGGCTTGCTGCTTTGTTTTATCTCTTGGGGAACACTGCAGCAGACTACTTTTGCCCTTCTCTTGAGCATCTCTCAAGGCTCTTGAAATTGCCTCCAACTGTGGCCGGGGTTGTGCTGCTCCCGCTTGGGAATGGAGCACCTGATGTGTTTGCCAGTATAGCTTCCTTTGTGGGTACTGAAACAGGTGAAGTCGGTCTTAACAGCGTGTTAGGTGGTGCTCTATTCGTTACCTGTATTGTTGTTGGAGCTGTTTCTCTATGTGTTGCAGAGAAGGAGATTCGAATTGACCGAAGATGCTTTATAAGGGATGTTGGTTTCTTTATATTCACTCTTGTTTCACTGTTTCTAATTTTGGTTGTTGGTAAGGTGGGAGTTGGGGCAGCCATTGCTTTTGTATCGATTTATGTTGTTTATGCATTCATTGTTGCTGCCAATGAGATATTACGAAAACATGCACGCAGGTTGAAACTGGATGCTGTTACCCCATTGCTTCCTGTCCAGGGAAGTGTGTTCTCTCATGGTTCCGAAGAGGATACTTCTATCTATAGCTCTTTGCTTGACATAGACACCGAGAGTGATCCTCCCCGTCTCCCTCCTTCGTTGCCACAGTGGATGTGGTCTTCAAATGTGGCAATATATTCAAACCAGGCAAATAAAATCAACTTGTTAGATGATGAAAGGCCTCCTTGGGGATGGAGTAATAATGAGAGCATGGAAAACAACAGGTTGTCATTCTCTGTTTCAAAACTTTTTTTACTGATGGAGATGCCACTGGCAATTCCTAGACGGCTAACAATTCCAATGGTCAACGAGGAAGCTTGGTCGAAGCCATATGCTGTGGCCAGTGCTTCATTGGCTCCCGTTCTCCTGGCCTTTTTGTGGAACAGCCAAGATAATGCGAGTTATGGGAGTACTATACTTTCCTATTGTATTGGTGTTTCTGTTGGATGTACACTTGGTATTCTTGCATATAAATACACAGTGCCTGATCATCCACCGAGTCGGTTCTTGATTCCCTGGGTTCTTGGAGGATTCGTCATGAGCATAGTGTGGTTCTACATAATAGCAAATGAGCTTGTGGCTCTATTAGTAGCATTCGGTGTAATTTTCGGAATTAATCCATCCATCCTTGGATTAACTGTATTAGCATGGGGAAATTCAATGGGAGATTTGATGTCAAATGTTGCATTGGCATTACATGGAGAAGATGGGGTTCAGATTGCTTTATCTGGGTGCTATGCAGGTCCTATGTTCAACACAGTTGTTGGTTTGGGGATCTCATTGCTGCTTGGGGCCTGGTCAAAGAAACCTGCTTTGTACGTGGTGCCTAAAGACACTAGCTTGTTTTACACCATGGGATTTCTTATTACAGGACTGCTATGGGCACTTATTGTTTTACCACGCAACAATATGCATCCTAGCAGAATATTAGGAATGGGACTCATTGCCCTTTATTTGATATTTCTTTCTTTCAGGGTGTGCACTGCTATGGGGCTTGTAACAGTTGCTGGATTAAGTTGACTGTTGACAATTGAGCTACATTGTAATCAAAATGAGTGTGGTTGCTACATCTCTTTGGGCCATGAGCATGACCCCATGTGCTAGAATTTCTGTCCTGCAGACAGCTGATAGGATTGAAAAAAATTCAGGAAAGAAAAAAATGGTATTCATATAGCTGAAGATTTCATTGTTGTATATCCAAACATATGTACTCACCAATCGAATTAACAATAGGTAGTCCCTTTAGGTAGTTTTTGGTATCTGGAATGTTTTATTTCCAGATAAATTATATTTCTGGGAATGTGATTCCCGAGAATAAAGTTTTCCCACCTTTACACATGGGAATAGAGTTTTCCAAGTTTATAACTATCATTTACTAATCTTATTTCCGGGAATCTTTTATGCCTGGGAATAAATTTTTAAAACTTATAACAAACATGGGAAATTTTTTTTCTCAAGCCACCGGAAAAACTTTTTCAAAACTTAATACCAAACGCTACCTTTCATTAGTTGAAAAATGAACTACTTAGAATGCCACTTACTGAATCACTATATCTTGGGCTTAAATCTTTTGAAGCAATTCAGCTACCTAGTTTTGTCCTATTTTTATTTAAATATTTCATTCTTTTGTATCTTCTCGATTCTCTTATTGAACTTCTTATATATACTAATTAAAGAGAAACCGATATGAGATTTAATATTGGTTGAAGTCCGATGGGGATTGGATTCCAAACATTTACAAAATTTTGCATTCATGTATATGTATTAATATATCGTTTGATCAATCTTACGTTTTTGCATTTATGTATCAACGGATCAACCTTAGGTTTTTTTTAAACATTTTCAGTGATCGATTTAACAATGCAGAGTATTTTGAAAGCCAAATCTGTCCCAGGAGCATGCGACTCCCTGACTCAGCACACATCACTTTGTAACTCCATCCATGACAACCTTCGGCGCATGTTACATTGCCTGCACCCAAAACTGCTATCCTGCGCATGGCGACGAAGACAAAAAACGTAAGCTTGAAAGGTCTCGTCGCATTATATCTTTCAGCCACCTCGGTATTGTAGAGCATCTCTGTCACATTTTATCTTTAAATAACACTTTTACCCTTTAATAATTCAGTAACTTCTCCCACTATTCTTAGATTTACCAAGGCTGCTTTGGTAAAACCATATCTGGAAACCATTTCTTTTTCAGTTCGCACTTTCCTGTGTGACAGTCACGTGTGGCCTGTTATTTGCATTTCTCGTACTTTCCTCTGTTTCTCTTTGTCTCTTTCTCCTCCTTGGTAACTTTGTGCAGCGCAAAAAAAGTTTAAGAAAATTTCAACCAACACAGTCTGAAGTGCTTATATACAGCAAAAATGATTTATTTTACATTATTTCAATATATTTTTTATGTAGTGTATCTTCTCCGGATAATCGAAGACTAATATTTTTTGAGACAGAGATTTTTGAATTTTTATTTCTTCCAACAAAGTTTTTCATATACATAAAATCGAACCTCTATCAACATGTTTAATGAACTCGGCTATTTATCAACCATGGTGAGCCATGTTTATAATTTATGATTAATTAAGTGTATTGGAAGATTGCTGGATTAAGTATTAGTATTAGTCACAAATATATCCATTATTCTACTTGTTACTCAATATATGTAAATGTAATTAATCTCAAATTTAAATATAAAAGATAGTATAAAAGAAATAGTTTTAGTATAAATGAGTGTTATCTTATATATATAAATACAATCTAACCTATGTTTCAACTTTCTATAACTTGTAGCCAGCCAACCTCCTAGTTTCATGCTTCTAACCTTCTTCAATGCTCATAGACTGTCTCTGCCACTGTGAACCTCTGCATTTCTTCATTGTGATAGAAACTAAGAATGGATGGTGGGTACAACTTTTCTTCAATGTCCATAACACCAACGACAACTTCGTTGAACACTTCGAGGGAGCAACTAATGAGTCCCAAGTCACCACCACCGGGTCTTGTGGATTTTCATGGGAAGCGGAAGCAGATGATTAAGGTTCAGGTTTTGGAGAGAGAAATTGGTTTGCTTCAGGTATGTGTAAGATTAATTTCTACTGCTTTATGTAATTGATTTGTTGTTCTTTCTTTTTTTTCTATCTACACCTGCTAATAAAACTGAATATTTGTAATGTAAAGTTGAACGACTCAAATTGTTATGTCGTTTGAGTAAGCATGAGAGCTATAATTTTTTATTGCATCAAATATTATGCATGCTCTGTTTTTATACTAGTACTACATTGTGTGTTTTTTATCCCAAAATGAGCTGTTTTTCAGTTGAATCAGTTTGACTATTTTGATGGATTCAGAGGATTTCTGTTGCACACATAATAAATTTAGACATAGTCTACCTATCTTAAGGTCACTTTCAATTTTTATACGTCACACTAAAGAAATTATTTATCCATTTTTTTATACCCTCATATGAACTTTATCCTAAACATGTGGATTGGATATAACAGCGAAGTTATTACAACAAGTCAACGATTTTATTGATAATTACAGAGCATTTTTTTATTCTCAAGAATTTGGAACTGGCATGTGGTTTTTTATTTTATTCTTAACGAACCATTATAGGTGAATTGTTTTGTAGAATTGTTTGTGTTATGAGCATAAATTTCACTAATCAGTTTATTTGGTATATTAATGGGCATGTGCATGTTGCTAAATATCTGGATATGAATGTGTATCACCACGTAATAGTTATTTTCTATAACTTTGTTTACTTTTAGTAAATTGTTTTGGGTTTGTTAGGGCACTAGTTAAGCAAAATTAAAAGAAACAAATTTTTATAAAAAAAACTAAATATACAATATTCCAAAACAATGAATAAATCTTTTTTCATACAAATTTGCTTTATGAATTCCATAACCGTGCTTTGGTTAGCATTCTACAAATGTTTTTGCCTAGTATTCAGAAAAGATATATTCCTTGGAAGTTGGGAGTCTTTAAGCAAGGGTCATGACCATCTTTTACTTGCTGATGCTAACGGCAAGAACCAAGAAGCATAGCTTGATGGTGTCTTTTCCATTAAGGAATAATGTTCGATTTTACTGCAGAGTCAGGTGTAGTTCTGAGATGGTTATGGAAACATAACATATGGAGCATGGTTGATCTAAGGCTAAAAATATCATTTTGGTCCCTTATGTATGAAAAGTTATACATTTTTATCCCTTCTGTCACATTCATCCGTGACGACGTTAACAGCGTCCTATGTTGAGAGAATCAAAATGAATATAATTAAAATGTTGAGAGACCAAAATGAATCTACTTAAAATTTTGATGAATCAAAATGAATCTACTTAAAATATAAAATGACCACATCAACTATTGTTAACTCCCACGTAGTATAGACAAATGTGATAGAAGGGACCAAAATGTATAACGTAACATTTCATACATAAGGGACCAAAATAAATCTTTTTTAAAAACCAAAATGAATCTAAAAAATAACTTAAGGGACCAAAAGAATATTTTAGTCTTGATTTAATTAACTTAGTTGAATGATTTGTACTGTTCATCTAGAGAAAATTGAAGAATATATCTTATGAGCTTCTCTTGTCTTTATAAATAATTTCTTCTGAGAAGCTACTAGTCTTTGAATAAATGGAGCAAAATTTCCGTGTTTCATGTATATTGCTTCTAGGAGGAGTTAAAATCACTTGAAGCCCTTCACCCTGCTTCTAGATGCTGCAAAGAGTAAGGCTCTCTTCTGGATTATTTTTCAAAATGTATTTTTATTTTAAAATACTTTTTATCTTTTGTCGCTTGTTACTTAGGCTTTTTAGAAAATCAATTCTTAGAAAGAAAAAAAAAATAATTTTGGGATAAGTTATAATATCTAGTTTATGGCAAAACTGTTTGCAGCAAAAGAGGGAAGAGAGAGAAATTATCAGTTTTTTTATTAACAAATTTATCCCTAAAAATTTTACGGTAATCTTTTGCATAAAATTTGAAGCAATTTTTAATTAACTGAATTACTAAATTCATTTTTTTAATTAAAGATTATGAATATAGTAATTGACTAATTTTTTTTTTTTGAAGAGTATAGTAATTGACTAATTGTCAATTATGTTATTAATTTGTAACATGTTTTTAAAAAGTATTTTTTTTAATCCAAAATTGTTTTTTCCTTTGTTGTAATTTCATAAGAAGATAAATCATTTTTGTAATATTAAACTCAATAAGCTTAAGATCACTTTTTAAAGTAAAATAACTTTGAAGATTAGTTGCTAAATGCAAAATAGTTTCTAATTTTAAATAAATCACTTTTGTCAAAAACAATTTTCTGAGAATTTTTTTAAGTCTGAATACACAGCCCTATATATCCGATCACCATGATTTATGTATTTAATATGCTAATTTTATAGTTTACATTTTCTATAACAGGCTTGATGACTTTGTAGGCTCTATTTCAGATCCCTTCACACCCAAGTATGAATCTCCAACCTTTCTATTAATCTTTGGATTATTAATTTATGTTGCAAATAATCACTGTATCTGATACAGAAAGCAGGCAATATCTGAATCCCAACACTCAAGGAAGCAGCTCAGGTACATTTTCATTTTCATCTTTTTGTTTTTTTTTCACTTCACTTGCTTCCATTTCTAAATTCATCATGTATAATTCAATAAACTTATTGCTTAACATATAGAGCAGAATAGTACCTCCTCTCTTTTGAAAGAAGAAGGAAACAAACATGTAGGATCTTGTTGAACCTCTTTTCAAAATTCAAAGTATATCTGTGGGGTTTATCTAATTATGTGTGTAAATTGCACTTATGTGTTTACTCTAGACTGTCTATAGAATCTTGGAGTTCAAAAAGGAAAAGATACGTCTTTCCTAATTTAGAAACAGACAAAAACCATAAACAAACCCACTTCCTTTAGGTCAGTATTGTTCATTTGTTGAAATCTTTTCTGATCTGCTAAACACTGTTCACAAGCTTGTTTTCCTGCATTCCAAACATCAAACACGTTTCTAACATAAATTTTCCCAAAATTTTAAGAATTATAATGTTGTGTGCATATCTATTCAGTTTACTACTCCCTTGTGTCCTTAATATAAAAAGTATATGGGTATATTAATTTTCACACATATTAAATACTAATTTTCAATATTATCCTCATTTATAATATGATTTATATTTACGAGATATATCAACTTTCCATATAAAGTGAGTTTATTCATTAATTAGAAGGGATATTTTTAAAAATTTATATGAATATTAATTACAATTAGCTCATTTAAATGCATTTCCTTGATATGTGTGTTTTAGGGTTTTGTTTCTTATATTAAGGACTGAAGGGAGTAATTAATAAGAGTTCGGTTATTTGGACATAAAAATGGAGACAACAATCGGTAAGTGATTAATAACGTTAAAAATCATGGTTAATTGGTTAATTGATATATCAAGAAGAGTAATTCATTAATCATCCATTTAGTTGTATTAACCAAGATTTTGTACATCATTAATCAAATTGTCAGTTAACGAGTACTCCATCTATTATAGGTATATTCATTAACCAAGTTCAACACATCATTAACCGGTTGTCGATTGTTGTCTCATTTTTCATATCAAAATAACATTTTTGAATTAATAATGAAGACATTAATTTTTGTTCTTTCTTGTCAGTCTTCCATGGATTTGCTGCTCCAGCAGTTGCCTCCTTCATAAGAAAATGGCAAAAGGTTGTTTTGCCTGTTGTTCATCATCAAAATCCAAATGTTCTGGCTGCAGCTGCTTGAAGACTACAACTACAAGTGCCCAAAATTGTAACAAAGTTCTGAAGTTCTTTCATACACCTTGTGCCTTTTGCCTTACGTGCTTTGCCTGCAAATGTGATGTGGACCCTTGTTTTAATTGTGTTGAGAACTGTTGTCATACATGCTGTCAATAAACCGAGAAAATCATAAGTTCAAAGCCTTGTCATGGAGTAGGAAAAACTGTCATGAGGGAATGATGGTCCAACATCTTTATCCTTGTTCAGGATTTAGGATTTAGGATTTATCCTTGTTGCTCAACAAATGATTCTGCATTACATTTGATATAATTGATATTCAAAAAAAAGTTCAATTACTTTACAGGTTCCTAAACTATTTAGAAATTTCTAAATAGGTTCCTAAATTTTAAAAATTTGTAATTGGATCCTGAATTTATAAATAGGTTCCTAAACTTTCGGTTCCAGGACTTTGACCGTGTTTTTACTTTCAAATGTAAGCTGAACCATAAAACTATTTATTGCTTTCAGTCAAAACGTAAGTTTGAAGGCCTGGAAACGTAAAAGCAAAGACACTATTTGATTACTGGATATATCCAATTTGATGGACATGAGATGAATTTTATTGAAGTCGAGCATTTCAATTTTGATATATAAATGTGTGATAACACAAACTCATTTTTCTATGTATGTGAAAATAAGAATGTTGAATGGTACTAAAACGAATTTGATGGAATTAGATTAACTGATTCCTCTTTTCTCCACTTTTCTCTTCCAGCAATTTCCTTTTTGTGAAAGTGTTGAGAACGAATTAACCATCAATCAATAAAAAAGCAAGTCAAACAGAAATCATGGAAGTCAAGAACATGAAATGAGAGCGAAAGCATTATTCGTACTGTGATACGAAATTAATTTCCTGCTAAATAGGATTTTCTATTGAATTTCTGAATAAAGACTTTGTATTATTGATTGAGAATTGAATTACTTACTACACAAAGGGGCTGCCACTGCTTTATATAGTTGTGTATGCAACTCAGGCTTCAACAGAAGCTAACTAACCTTACATGGTTATAAAACAAAACAGAAAAACTAATCAATAGAAAGCTAATAGAGTCTAACTGATACAACGCTAATTATGAACACCCCATTTTGACCGGGTTTCTTAGTATTCACTAAAAAAAAATTCAAAAAAATAATAATAAAATAAAAATCTGAAAAGAAAATAAAAACTTCATTTCATCCCCTTCCAACAAACCTAGTGACCACTTTATTTTGAATTTGAATCTATGGGAAAATCTCTTAGTTTTGGCAGATAAGGTTTAGCAATTTCAGTTTCGTTTTAAATATGAGATAAAATTTTTAATCTCTAGCAGACTTTTAGGATCAAAACCATAACAATTTAGATTATAAAAATCACAACAGGGATCAAAAAGAGAGGGGATCAGTTTTGATGTTGTTTTCTTCACGTTGCTCTGAGCTCTCCAACCTCCACTTTTTCGTTCTTTCCCTTCCATTCTTTCTTCTTTAATGTTTTCTACTCTTCAACAACAGAACAACCCACATCTCATTCTTCCACTCTCTAAAACTCCAAACCAAAGTTCTCTTCTTTCTTCACTCAGTCCCTGCCGCGCCGCCCTGTCCAGTTGCGCCACCACCAGGACCTCCGGCCCCGCCTAAGCTTCGATCGTCGTTCGCCGCTGCAAGGAAAGGACCACGCGACCACCACGTCTGGACCGCCTACTCCGATCGCGTTCCTGTTCGCGTCTGGTCCGAGCTTCGCCGTGCGAGCGTCGTGCCTCCACCGCGAACCACACCGCCGTTCTGGGCCGGAACCGTCGCGTCGGATCCCAAGCCGCCGTCTCCTTCCTCGGTCGCTCTGTGGCATCTTGCCCCTGCCAGTTCTGTGTAGTTGTTGTTTAGGAGAAGGTTCTGGTTCCTTTCCCTTTTGTTTTATGTTTTTTTTATTTGGTTTTTTTCCCTTTTTTAATTTTACCTTTGTTTCCTTTTTTAGTCTTACCTAACCTTCTCTTTTGTAGTATATGGGCTTGGTTTGAGTGTCTTGTTGGGCTAAATATAATGTTGATCTTGATATGAGTATTTTAGTGGGCTGGTCACTTAGTCCAAAAAAAAATGCTATAGTCAAACTTTATTTTTATCCTTTAATTTTTAATTCGTAAGCAATAAATTAAATAAAATAGAATGTTTCTTTAGAGATAATTTTTGGATTACTTTGTGAGAGGTATCACATTTAATCCCTTAGGTTTAAGATCGTTCTGTGGATGTATGTGCCATGTTCTATCTCACTCAAGAGTTTTCGATAATAAAAATAAAATATAAAAAAAAAAGAAAAAACCTTTTTTTAGATAAGTTAAAATAAAAACCTTTTCATAAAAATTAAAACAATCCAACAAATAAAATATTTTCTACAAGACTACGTGGCTTTGAGTTTCCCATCGAAGCAGGGAATACGTAGGAGCGGGATCAATCATCTCGTCAAGCCAAAATTAATTTTTCCATTATTTTTGTGTTCTTTTTAATTTATTTAATGTGGATAATTAATTAATAATTTATTTAATGTTTTTGGGTTGCTCTATGACAAGTGTCATGCTCAATACCCTAACTTTGAGGTTACCCTATGGACTTACGTGCCATGTTCAACCCCATTTAGGATTTATCAATAATATTTTTTTCTTTAAAAAAATTTAAATGTAAAAAAAAACCAATAAAGAAACATAAAAATAAAGAAAATATTAATAAATAAACAAATCATTCCTTGCAAATATTTTTGGGGTAAACAAATAAATAATTTAATTTTGCACGATTAATTCAAGGTACCATTCGTAGGATGGGCGATGTAGGGTGCTTAACACCTTCCCTACTCGTAACCGACTCCCGAACTCAATTTGGTTTCAAAGACCATTTTTTAAAGGTTTTCCAATTTTTTCAAAATTAAATAAAATTGGTGGCGACTCTACTTTTCCTTAAAATTTCTTTTTATCATCGTCCCCGTCGTAATTTTTTGTTGCGACAGATCTCGAAACTATGTTAGTGGGCTTGATGACCCTTTGAGGAGATTCCATCACATTCCGATAAAGCCGCACAAACCCAACGAATGGAGACAAGAATTTGATGGGGTTGATTCGAAAGCTTTTTGCCGGATGTGTCCTTGGTATAAAGGAAATACAGTCATCTTCAGTAGTGGGAATTTCTCGAATACTCCTTTGATGGGACCAAGGGGATGCGTGTCATATTCTCCGGCACTTATGATTCGACAATTGAAATGGACTCAACAGGAACCACTTGAAGAAGTGTTAGGAGGAATTTCGTTCTTATATCAAGAATGCGAGATTGTCAAGAATACAACAATATCTGTTAGATCCGCCTGGAGCAACATCAGGGTACTAGGATCAAATGAGCTGGGGAGACAAATTATTTCTCGTACTAAAAATTACGAGGCATGGAGGAAAGCAAGGAAAGACAACCTTGTTATTTCGAAACCAATCCCGCATGAAGATGAAAATCCACAAATGGAAGCAAAAATGTTAAAGAAGATCGAGATTATGATGGCCCATATGGGAGTGCTAGAGGAAAAGAATGAAACAGATCAAATCACCATCGTCACGCTCCAACACCAAATCCAGAAGTTAAACATGAGGATAGAACATTTGAAAGATGAATGTGCCGATGCATATGAAGCCGTAGCTCCAGCAAAGAGAGCAACGAAGGGGAATATGAAAGAGCCAGAAGTTCGAGGATTACTAGCAAGGATAGAAGATCAAAAAAAGGCGTTGGCACAAATCTTCAAAGAAAAAGAAGACTTGGGGGCAAAAATCGAAGTGCACGTTCATATAATCCGGATGTTGGAGGAAAGCGTAGGATCTCTACAAGAAGCCTTAACTCATGCTGAGTGATACTCTGATCAAAGTTGGAATGCAGCTGCAACTATACGCGAATCATTGAAAAAATCACAAGAGAAAGAGCAACAGTTATGGATGAGGGTCCGGATGTTCGAAAGGGAGAAAAAACAGTATGAGGATGAGATCAGACAACAGGAAGAATGGCTAGAGAACTGGGAATCCATGGCAAAAGATTTGAAGGCTGACAGAGATGCTTGGAGAAAAAGATATGAACACCTCTCAGGAAGTTTGCAGTACCATACCTATCAATTTGTGGGTCACCTCGAGGAAGCATTAGTCCAAACTCGCATGAATGACGGGTCTACAATACCTCCAAAAATAGCTCGCTTCATGAAGTATTGTAGGGGTCTTGCTAGCGGATTCAAAAGGAAGACTTTAAAACTTTTGATGTAATTCTGTTAGATGGGAGACATTGTATTTTCTCTTCAAAGAAATAAAAGCCTTTTTTTAGGGGTTACATCCATCAATGAATTCTGATCTATCTTACGGTGTGTATGATTGCATTGCTAGTGAATGATGTTGTCTATTGAGGGACACATGTTCCCATGGATTTGTCATCAACCACGCATTAACCTAAGGGGGATGTGCCCCTAGAGTTATGTGTCGGGGTGAAGTTGCTTGCTACAAAAAATGGTCTTTCCTTTACAAAAGAAAGAATTCATGGTTTTTCGAAGCATACTTTTATCTTTCTTTTAATAATAATAATAATAATGCCAAAAATTATTTAAAAAAAAGGGGGTTACTGATTTGAATAATTGACGATTTTTCGTAGCAGATCTAAAAACACAAATTTGAGGGTTCGAGAATCATTGCGCGACTTAAGAAAGACAATATCAATCAAACCCGAGTTTACAACACAAGATCCCGGACCAGGATGGTTGCCAACAATCCTGAGACAGGAAGGAACTTGAGTCTAGAAGTAGACGAAGTGAGGGGAAGGGTGACTGAAATCTCTGAAACTCGAGCAAGGTTGGAGGCTATACTACAGGATATGAGGGAATCTCTTAGCAGGCTTAGTGCAAATAGAAGTGGAAACGAAGATGACCCACATGTGAGCGTACAGCCGGCCCTCTCCATGGTAACGGTGCCAATGTTTTCAAACATAAACCATAGCTTTACTCAGGGAATGTCGGGTTACACGGAACCCATAGTAATCCCCATCGGGGAAGGATATCGCCCCATCGAGAACGTGTATCACGAGGCTGCTGGCTATACATGGGAAAAACCCCATGCATTCATTCCTGAACAATCAAGAGGAGCCTAGTTTGGACCTGATAAGATGAAGGAAGAGTGGATGGAGAAGGTAGAAGAACAAATAAAAGAGATCAAGGGCTCAAATACTTACGGCCTTCTCAAGATTGAAGAACTTTGTCTTGCCACGAATGTCGTGATTCCTAAGGATTTCAAAATTCCCGATTTCTCCAAATACGACGGAAGTGGGAACCCACGATTCCATTTGATTAGCTATGCCACCAAAATGGCCAACTGGTCTAAGGATGACAAGTTCCTCATTGGATTTTTCCATGAAAGTTTGACCGGAATCGCACTAGAGTGGTACCTTCAGTTAGACCATTCTAAGATCTCTCGGTGGACAGAATTAGCCGATTTGTTCATGGATCAATACAAATTCAATTTGGACATAGCTCCGACCCGTGAACAGTTGACTACAATGCAGAAGAAGAGTGATGAATCCTTCAAACAGTATGCACAAAGGTGGAGGAGTTTGGCAGCTCAGGTTCAGCCGCCGCTGATGTTGTCCGAAAAGTGCTCATACTTTTTGGGAACCCTGGGATCCCCCTTTATCGGAGCAATGGCAGGAGTAGCTTATAGGGATTTCTCTGACTTGATTGCTGCAGGGGAAATAATTGAAATCCTAGCCAGAGTCGGGAAATTTCCAACTGACATGGAAGGCAGTGCATCCAAGAAGGGGTTCCAGCCCAAGAAGAAGGAAGCAGAAGCAAATTATGTGCAACACCAGCAGAACTTTGGACTTCAACATGTCCCTTCATACCCAAGGTACCAAGCACCATATCAGACCCAAACACCATTTTACCCACCTCAACAGGCCTCGCCAACCATCACCCAGCCACAAAACCAAATAAATAACATCCATACCCCTCAACCATACAACCCCACTCGCCCAACATATACTCATTATCCACCTGCACCTCAACAAAACCATCCAAGCTACCCTCGACCTCGCTCAAATTTTCCAAATCAGGGACGTTCCCAATATCAAAATCTGCCTCGTTTCCCAAGACTGTCTATCTCCAATGCAGATTTGTTCAAACAACTATTTGATCGTCACCGAATCGGCCGGAAACCCCAGTGACGGCCTATGGAACCACCTTTCCCCGCTTGGTACAATCCAAACTTGACTTGCAAGTATCACATGGATGCCCTGGGGCATTCCATTGAAGAATGTGAGGCCTTCAAGACAGCAAGAAGAAGAAAATTGATTGCTTGTGGAAGATTGGGTTTCGAAGAAGATTCTGGGCCTAGCATTGTTAATAATCCAATCCCAAACCATAATGCGGGAAATAGTGTGAATAACTTGGAAGTGGAAGGGCCTCAAGTTAAGAAGGTTTTGGAATTGAGAATCCCGATGCAAGAAGTATTTGCGGGGATCAAGAAAGCAGGATATGATATTGTTGCACCGGTGAAGCTGGTTGGGGAAAAAGAGAAGTATGATGGTGATTTAAGTTGTGATTATCATCATGGGCAGGTAGGGCATGATATCGAAACTTGTTGGGACTTTGAGGTCTGAGTCCAAGGATTACTTACCTTGGGGGTGATCCAAGCTAGGCGAGGTACGACTGAAGAAGTTAATGTGGTTGAAAAGGTTGTGCTTCGGATACCACCTATGAATGATGCGCCGGCACCAGAAAAAGTAGTTGTAAAGGTGAGAAAGCCAACTCCTTTTTATTATAACGATACACGCGATGTACCATGGGTTTATGAACAGAAAGTTGAGCTAGTAGGAGGGGCAGGAGAAACTTCGAAGGCCCAGGTTACTAATGTTGTGAGAATTGGAGGTATCACAAAGAGTGGGCGATACTATGACCCGGTAGAAGAAGAAACAAGGAAGAATACCAAATATGAAGGAAAAGAGAAGGAATAAGAAGAAGAGTTCCTGAAGATCATGAAGCAAAGTGAATACGATGTGATAGAGCAGTTGAAGAAAACACCGGCAAGAATATCCCTTTTGTCGCTTGTCCTCACATCAGAGATGCATCGTAAGGCATTATTGAAGGTGTTGAATGAAGCTTATGTTAATCGCGACGTCACGCCAGAGAATGTAGTAAACATGGTGGATCCGGTGAGGCGGATCAACATGATCAATTTCTCGGAAGATGAGGTGTTTTTGAAGTTTAGAGGTAGTCCTAAGGCACTCCACATTACACTAAGGTGCAAAGGATTTGTGATTGCGAAGGTGCTTATAGATGGTGACTCGGCATTGAATGTGATTCCGTCGTCCACTCTAGAGCAGCTAAACATAGGCTTGACAGATTTGACACCCCAAGAGATGATTGTGTGAGCCTTTGATGGGACAGCAAGAGGGATCTTAGGGGAAATAACTCTGCCCCACGAAGTAGGGCCTAGTTGTTTTCATGTTCTCTTTCAAGTCATGGAGATCTAGCCAGCTTATACTATGCTCCTAGGAAGGCCTTGGATTCATGAAGCTAGTGTTGTTCCATCAACATTGCATCAGTGTCTGAAATATATTCAAGATGGGGCTGTAATTACCATCCGCGGTGAAGAGGAAATCATGCTTTCAAATCCTGTTTCGGTACCATACGTAGAAAGTGCAGAGCAAGTCGAGGATGACTCCCTACGTAGTTTTGAAATCCTGAAGCCAGAGAGCAAGAAGGAGGAGCTGCCAATGCAAAATGTGAATGAAGTGGTAGTTCGTATAATGGAAAGGAATGGGTATCAGAAAGGAAGAGGCCTAGGGGCAAGCCTCCAAGGGATCCCTCAACCGATTGCAGCACTTACAGGAGATGGAAGACATGGACTAGGATACAATCCTTCTCTAGCAGAAAATATGAAGTACCTGACTCTCAGAGGCAAGAAAGAAGAAAGAAAGGAATTTAATTATATCCCCCACTTGACAGATACTTTCTCAGCATCAACTGAAGTGATCTCGCCAAAAAAGTTGACTTCCCCTCATTTCACTATCAGTGCACTTGAAGAGGAGCAAGCAAGAAACCATGTTATTTATCTCTCTGATGACAATGAGGTCCTTGGCAATTGGCAGTCTGAACCATTTGTTGATGTTATTTCCATGAAGTAATTATCTTTTTGTATCTCGTATAAACTGATGTTTACTTTAGTTGAGAAATGAATAAAACGAGTTAGTATAATTTCAACATTTTTCTTGGTGTCTTCCTTTCTCTACCCTTTATCTTATATCAATTGTGTTTCATTTCTTGAATAATATCCTTGCCTATATTTCTCTCGTTTCAAACATCTTCTTTCAGGAACCTCACCACTGTCGAAGGTTTGTCTCACAAAAGGAACCTTGAAACCTCATTTACTGATTCCCTTGCGGCTGTTGACGAAGACGATTCTGGGATTAGTGAGGAAGAAGAAGCCATTGAGGAATTTACAAAGTCGATAGAGCGCTCAGAAAATGGGTTCACTTCAAATGATGAAGTTATAGAAGTGAATAATATGCGGACCGAGGAAGACAAGAAGGAGTTGAAAATAGTGGATAATCCAGAACGTGCAGAAATGGTCGTGCTATTTAAGGAGTACCTTGATGTGTTTGTATGGTCCTACAACGATATGCCAGGATTGGATCCACAGATAGCATCACATAAAATCCCACTGTACCCAGATACGGTGGTGAACAAACAAAGGCTGAGGAGGATGCATCCAGATATGTCACTAAAAATCAAAGAAGAGGTAACTAAGCAGTTAGAAGCTGGGTTTGTGGAAGTGTCGAGACACCCGGAGTGGGTTGCTAATGTCGTACCAGTACCAAAGAAGGATGTAAAAGTAATAATGTGTGTGGATTATAGAGATCTGAACAAAGCAAGTCCGAAGGATGACTTCCCATTGCCTCATATTGATGTCCTCGTAGACAGCCCAGCAAGGAACCACAGATTCTCCTTCATGGATGGGTATTCGGGATACAATCAGATTCTCATGGACGTCGATGACAAAGAGAAGACAACTTTCATCACACCTTGGGGGACTTTTTGTTATAGAGTGATGCCCTTTGGACTGAAGAATGCCGGAGCTACCTACCAGCGTGCGATGGTAACATTGTTCCATGATATGATGCACAAGGAAATAGAGGTATACGTGGATGACATAGTGGCTAAGTCTAAGGAGGGGGAAAGTCATGTAGCAATTTTGTATAAGTTATTTGAGAGATTAAGGAAGTACAATCTGAGACTCAATCCCACAAAATGTGTGTTTGGAGCCTCAACTGGGAAATTGTTGGGTTTTGTGGTCAACGGGGAAGGAATACAAGTGCAGCCAGAAAAGGCAAAGGCAATCAGGGACATGCCAACTCCCAAGAATGAACGAGAAGTAAGGGGTTTTCTAGGGAGATTAAATTACATTACCCGATTCATTGCTAACTTGACAAGCACGTGTGAGCCTATTTTTAAGCTATTAAAGAAGAATAATCCGAGGAGATGGAATGAGGAATGTCAGGAAGCCTTTGACAAAATAAAGGCATACCTATTAAACCCACCAGTGTTGGTGCCGCACACTCAAGGTCGTCCTTTGATACTGTATCTCACGATCCTCCCAACCTCAATGGGAGCAATGTTGGGGCAACATGATGAGTCTGGCAAGAGAGAACATGCAATTTACTATCTGAGCAAGAAGTTTAATGACTGCGAAGCCCGATACCTGGCAATTGAGAAGACTTGTTGCGCATTGGTATGGACCTCCAAGAGACTCAGGCAATACATGTTATACTACACCACTTGGTTAATCTCTCGAATGGACCCTTTGAAGTACATCTTTGAAAGTCCTCACATATCATTAAGGGTCTCAAAGTGGCAAATGATATTATCAGAATTCGATATTAAGGTTGTGACCCGGAAATCCGTTAAGGGAAGTGCAATTACTGATCACTTAGCTGAAAACCCTCTTGAAGGAGGACAGCCAATTATATCCGAGTTCCCTGATGGGGAGATACTGTCATTGGAAGAAGGTGAAACAGAGGAAGATGATATGTGGAAGATGTATTTTGATGGAGCAGTTAATATGCATGGAAGCGGCATAGGGGCGGTGGTTGTTTCTCCGGAGGGCAAGCAATACCCAGTGACTGTTAAGCTCGAATTTGAATGCACCAATAATATTGCTGAGTATGAAGCATGTGCAAATGGATTACAAGCAGCAATTGATCTTGGAATAAAATAGCTAAAGGTCTTTGGAGATGCAGCCTTAATCATTTATCAAGTCAACGACGAATGGCAAACTAAAGATCCCAAGCTTATCCCGTATCAGAAATACTTGACTCAGTTAGTTGCGAAGTTTGATGAGATTACTTTCTCGCACTTGACTCGAGACAAGAATCAATTTGCGGACGCTTTAGCCACATTAGCCGCTATGACCAAGCTGGGTCTCCATACCACCGTCCAGCCTATTCAAGTGAAGGTACAAGATGAGCCCGCATACTGTGCACATGTGGAAGAAGAGCTCGATGGTAATCCTTGGTATCACGACATCAAGCAATATATGAAGAGTAGAACGTACCCAGCTGGAGCAAATGAAGTAAACAAGAGGACGATTCGTAGATTGTCAATGTCCTTTTACTTAGATGACGAAATTCTATATAAGAGGAACTATGATGGGGTCCTCATAAGATGTGTTGATGCTCGTGAAGCTCGGAGTATCATGACAGAAGTTCACGAAGGGATATGTGGAACACATGCCAATGGTCACATGATGGCACGCAAGATCCTACGAAATGGTCACTATTGGCTAACAATGGAAGCCGATTGTCTGGAGCATGTCCGAAAATGCCGTAAATGCCAAATATATGCAGATCGGATCAAAGCTCCACCGTTCCAACTACACAATCTGGTGTCTCCATGGCCATTTTCTATGTGGGGAATAGACGTCATTGGACCAATCAATCCCAAAGCTTCAAATGGACATCGCTTCATCCTGGTTGCAATAGATTACTTCACTAAGTGGGTAGAAGCAGCATCATATGCCAATATAACTCAAAAGGTGTTTACCAAATTCCTAAAAAGGGATATTATTTGTCGCTATGGAATACCAGAAAGAATCATTACAGATAATGCTGCTAATATTAATGGGGCGGATGTAAAGAAGTTATTAGAGACTTTCAAAATCAAGTACCATAATTCCACCCCATATAGACCTCAGATGAACGGGGCGGTAGAAGCGGCCAACAAGAATGTCAAGAAAATTGTTGCTAAAATGGTCATAAATTATAAGGATTGGCATGAAATGTTGCCATACGCTTTGTACGCGTATCGTACCAATATACGATCAAGTACTGGGGCAACGCCTTTCTCATTGGTGTATGGAATGGAGGTTGTTTCTCCTATAGAAGTTGAAATCCCTTCATTAAGAGTGCTGATGGAAGTTGACTTGGAAGAATCAGAATGGGTCAAAGCTCGATATGATCAGTTAAACATGATTGATGAAAAAAGACCGGTGGCCCTTTGTCATGGACAACTATATCAGAGAAGAATGGCTAAAGCCTTTAATAAGAAAGTCCGTCATAGAGAGTTTCAACCAGGTGATTTGGTGTTAAAGAAAGTACTTCCCAACCAAGAAGATGCCCGAGGAAAATGGGCACCCAATTATGAAGGGCCATATATAGTAAAGCAGGCTTACTCAGGTGGAGCCTTGGTCCTAACAGATGAAAACGGACGAGAGCTACCGAGACCTGTAAACTCTGATGCCGTGAAAAAGTTCTATGCCTGATAAAAAAGGGAAAAAAAGGGAGAGCCCGTTAGGTCGAAAAACCCGCGAGGGCGACCTAAGCAAAAATTAGGGCATAAATAAAATATAAAAGAAGTCCGTTAGGTCAAAAACCCGCGAGGGCGGCCTAAGCAAAAGTTAGGGCATAAATAAAATAAAATAAAGAAGAAGTTCGTTGGGTCGAAAAACCGCGAGGGTGGCCTAAGCAAAAGTTAGGGCATAAAAGAGAGAGAGAGAGAGAGAGCGAGAGAGAGAGAGAAGTCCGTTAGGTTGAAAACCCGAAAGGGCGACCTAAGCAAAAATTAGGACAAATAAGATGAATCTTAGGCCGAAAACCCGCAAGGGAAGTTTAAGAGATATCTCAATATTCACCACACTGGGGGAGTTTTGCTCATAACTTGCTACACTGGGGCAATTTTGTTTGTGACTGGCTACAATGGGGCAAAGAAAATCATTGAAATGTTAATGAAATGATATATGTGGAAGCCGAGACCAGGATCTGCAATGTCAAACAGTTGCTGGGAATCAGTTAAGAGGATCAAGGAACCAATACTGGGGCAAATTTTTATGCGGTTTTCTTTCGTTCCATTATCCCTTTTGATACAATTCCCATACACCCCTTTGTATTTCCCCTTTTTCTTTCTAATTTCCTAGTGTACAATGCAAATTCTCATATTAAGGCAAGGATTTTATCCATCCATTTTTTCCTATTATGCTTAAATCATGCTTGCGCATTGAAATCATGTCTCAATTTAAGTAAATTTAAGTTTAATAGTATGACTGGATAATTCTAATGGTTACTTCAACGAATGGTTTGAACCAAAGAAAGCCCGGCATTTCAAAGTCAATAAGGGAGATAATGGTGCACAATGAGGAGAAAAGAAAAGCAATAATGAAAGCCTCCACGAGTCCTAGTCTTGAAGGAAATAATCGCTCTATGTGTCTTCACCGCTTTGAAAAAGAAGCCCCTCTAATTGAAAGACACTGACTCAGAGTTGTTGATAAACAAATGTTTGATTGGTCGAAGTCTTTTAATGGAATGTGTGGTTCGGTTGTAATCGAGACAAAGGTAAATGAAAAGTTTTTAAGAGAAAGTAAATTATCATCAATTTATTTCTGGGGTCTGAGGCCTACTACAATTTATTTTTCAAGCCGAGGCTCACTGCAAATTTATTTTTGGAATCTGAGGCCCGCTGCAAATTTACTTTTCGAGCTCTAAGGCTCACCGCAAATTTACTTTTGGGATCTGAGGCCCGCTGCAAATTTATTTTTCGAGCTCTGAGGCTCACTGCATTTATTTTTGGGATCTGAGACCCACTGCAATTTATTTTTCGAGCTCTGAGGCTCACTGCATTTTATTTTTGGGATCTGAGGCCCGCTGCAATTTTTTTTCGAGCTCTGAGGCTCACTGCATTTTATTTTTGGGATCTGAGGTCCACTGCAATTTATTTTTCGAGCTCTAAGGCTCACTACTAATTTTATATTTGGGATCTGAGGCCCACTGCAATTTTATTTTTCGAGCTCTGAGGCTCACCGCAAATTTATTTTTGGGATCTGAGGCCCACTGCAATTTTATTTTTCGAGCTCTGAGGCTCACTACTAATTTTATATTTGGGATCTGAGGCCCACTGTTACTTTTATTTTCCAAGCTCTAAAGCTGAATTTTCTCCAGTCTGTTTCCCATCCCAGCTAAAATGTGAGTTCATTTTCTTTACTAGTTCCTTACTATTACCACATGAAAAATCGTTCTTTCTTCATGTATTCTAGTAATGAACAAGTAAAGAGGGGCAACTGTGAACACCCCATTTTGACCGAGTCTCTTAGCCTTCACTAAAAAAAAATTTCAAAAAAATAATAATAAAATAAAAATCTGAAAAGAAAATAAAAACTTCATTTCATCCCCTTCCAACAAACCTAGTAACCACTTTATTTTGAATTTGAATCTATGGGTAAATCTCTTAGTTTTGGCAGATAAGGTTTAGCAATTTCGGTTCCATTTTAAATCTGAGATAAAAATTTTAATCTCTAGCAGACTTTTAGGATCAAAACCATAACAATTTAGATTATAAAAATCACAACAGGGATCAAAAAGAGGGGGGATCAGTTTTGATGTTGTTTTCTTCACGTTGCTCTGAGATTTTCAACCTCCACTTTTTCGTTCATTCCCTTCCATTCTTTCTTCTTTAACGTTTTCTACTCTTCAACAACAAAACAACCCACATCTCATTCTTCCACTCTCTAAAACTCCAAACCAAAGTTCTCTTCTTTCTTCACTCGGTCCTGCCGCGCGCCGCCTGTCGATTCTGCGCCACCACCAAGATCTCCAGGCCCGTCTAAGCTTCGATCGTCGTTCACCGCTGCAAGGAAAGGACCACGCGACCACCACGTCTGGACCGCCTGCTCCGATCGCGTTCCTGTTCGCGTCTGGTCCGAGCTTCGTCGTGCCTCCACCGCGAACCACACCGCTGCTTCGGGGGAACCGCCGCGTCGGATCCCAAGCCGCCGTCTCCTTACTCGGTCGCTCTGTGGCATCTTGCCCCTGCCAGTTCTGTGTAGTTGTTGTTTAGGAGAAGGTTCTGGTTCCTTTCCCTTTTGTTTTATGTTTTTTTTTATTTGGTTTTTTTTTCCCTTTTTTAATTTTACCTTTGTTTCCTTTTTTAGTCTGACCTAACCTTCTCTTTTGTAGTATATGGGCTTGGTTTGAGTGTCTTGTTGGGATAAATATAATGTTGATCTTGATGTGAGTATTTAAGTGGGCTGGTCACTTAGTCCCAAAAAAAAAAATGCTATAGTCAAACTTTATTTTTATCCTTTAATTTTTAATTCGTAAGCAATAAATTAAATAAAATAGAATGTTTCTTTAGAGATAATTTTTGGATTACTTTGTGAGATGTATCACATTTAATCCCTTAGGTTTAAGATCGTTTACGTGGACGTATGTGCCATGTTCTATCTCACTCAGGAGTTTTCGATAATAAAAATAAAATATAAAAAAAAAAGAAAAAACCTTTTTTTAGATAAGTTAAAATAAAAACCTTTTCATAAAAATTAAAACAATCCAACAAATAAAATATTTTCTACAAGAACTACGTGACTTTGAGTTTCCCATCGAAGCAGGGAATACGTAGGAGGCGGGATCAATCATCTCGTCAAGCCAAAATTAATTTTTCCATTATTTTTGTGTTCTTTTTAATTTATTTAATGTGGATAATTAATTAATAATTTATTTAATGTTTTTGGGTTGCTCTATGACAAGTGTCATGCTTAATCCCCTAGCTTTGAGGTTACCCTATGGACTTACGTGCCATGTTCAACCCCATTTAGGATTTATCAATTATATTTTTTTCTTTAAAAAAATTTAAATGTAAAAAAAAAACCAAAAAAGAAACATAAAAATAAAGAAAATATTAATAAATAAACAAATCCTTCCTTGCAAATATTTTTGGGGTAAACAAATAAATAATTTAATTTTGCATGATTAATTCAAAGTACCATTCGTAGGATGGGCGATGTAGGGTGCTTAACACATTCCCTACTCGTAACCGACTCCCGAACTCAATTTGGTTTCAAAGACAATTTTTTAAAGGTTTTCCAATTTTTCCTAAATTAAATAAAATTGGTGGCGACTCTACTTTTCCTTAAAATTTCTTTTTATCGTCGTCCCCGTCGTAATTTTTGGTTGCGACACTAATTACAAACTACTTGAAACAGAACCTATATACAACTAATGGACAATTAGACACTTAAGCTAAAATAGTTAATTTCATTACTCCCCCTCAAGATGGAGTGTGAAAGTAATGAACACCTATCTTGCCAGATAGTTCTTGAAAAGAGTTAGCTCCCAAAGCCTTGGTAAATGTGTCAGCTATTTGTGCCTTAGTTGGTATATATTCTGGTCTGATCAGTCCTGCTTGTAAATGCTCCTTAATGAAGTGGCAATCCACTTCTATATGCTTTGTTCTTTCATGGTATACTGGGTTTGCAGCTAGATGTAAAGCGGCTTGGTTATCATAGTTCGAAACAATAGGTAGGTTGCATTTGACTTGCAGGTCCGTAAGCAAGTTGTGAAGCCATATAATCTCACTTGTTGCATGTGCCATAGCTAGGTATTCAGCTTCACTTGAAGATCTAGAAACAGTGGCTTGCTTCTTGGTTTTCCATAAGATAGGAGTTGTTCCTAACTTCATTAAGTAACCTGTGATTGATCTTCTAGTCAGGGTCAAGCAGCCCAGTCTGAGTCAAAAAAAGCAGTGAGCTCCAAGTTGTTCTCCTTAGGTAAAAAAATCCCTTTCCCTGTTGATCCTTTGAGATATCTAAGCGCCCTCAAAGCTGCATTCCAATGAACATGTCTTGGACACTACATGAACTGGCTTAAAACATGAACAGAGAAACACAAGTCAGGTCTGGTAATAGTAAGATAAATCAATCTGCCAACTAGCCTTCTATACTGTGATGGGTCATGATACATATATCCTTTGTTTAAAGCTAATTTCTGGTTTTGTTCAAGAGGGAAGGTAGCCGGTTTGCAGCCTAACATCCCACATTCACTTAGAATATCTAGGATATATTTCCTTTGACTTAGAAACAATCCAGACTTTCCTCTAGCAAGTTCAATTCCTAGAAAATATTTAAGTGTCCCTAGGTCCTTCATATGGAAACACTTGTTCAAGTGTTTCTTGAAATCATTATAAATTGAACCATTGTTTCTTGCAATAACCAGATCATCAACATAAACCAAAACAGCTAAAAAGGTGTTATCATATGCATATGTGAACAAACTGTGATCATACTATGATTCCACAAAACCATAGTCGGATAGAGATTGGGACAATTTGGAATACCAGTTCCTTGAAGCCTGTTTAAGGCCATAAAGGGATTTCTTTAGTCTACAAACCATACCCTTTTGAGGCATATTGTAACCTAAAGGTGGTTGCATATAGACTTCTTCATCTAGCTCTCCATGGAGGAAAGCATTACTCACATCCATTTGATGGAGTTCCCACTTCTTAGCCACTGCCACAGAGAGTAAGCACCTTATAGTAGTCATTTTTGCTACTGGTGCAAAAGTCTCATTAAAATCCTCAGCCTCTATTTATGTATACCCTTTAGCTACAAGTCTAGCTTTGTATTTTTCAATTTCTCCTGATGCCTTATACTTAAGCTTGTACACCCACTTGCATCCTATAGCTTTCTTGCCTTTTGGAAGAGCCATGAGTTCCCAAGTTTTGTTATCTTCCAAGGCTTGAATCTCTTGACTCATAGCCTCCCTCCATTCCTTTTTTTGTACAACATCAGAGTATGACTTAGGCTCTTCCTGGTGAGCAATTGCAGCTAAGTATGCAATATCCTTTTCTGAGAAATGACTATAATCTATGTATTTTGTTATAGGGTAATCAATGCTTGTTTTTGATATACATTCTAAGGATCTGTATGTAGGGTTCTTAATAAAAGAGTGATAGTAGTAATCTTTCAAATAAGAAGGTGGTTGTCTTGTCCTAATTCCTGATTTAGCACTATCATGCAACTGAGACTGATTCTCCCCCTGCCTCTGCATATTAGTTTCAGTAACTGCAGTTTCAGTGAAAACAGTATCTTGTCCTTCTGCAATCTGCTCTGTTCTATCTTCAATGAGGTCTTCTTGATCTAATTCTTGAGTATCATCTCCATACTGTTGAAATTGTATATTTTGTGTAGGTGTGTGCATTTGATTGACAACAGTTTCTATGTTTCCTATGTTTTCACTAAAAGGAAAAACATCCTCATAAAATATCACATCTCTAGACACATGAAATTCCTTAGTTCTCAAGTTATAGACTTTCCAACCCTTTTGGCCTATAGGATACCCCATGAAAACACATTGTTCTGCCCTAGGATCAAACTTATCTTTGTCTTTAGAAGCATTCCTCACATAACAAAGGCAACCAAAGGTTCTTAAATGATCATAAGAAGGTGTTTTGTTAAATATATAACATCTCATAAGGTGTGGTTCCTTTGTTTGCTATAGTAGGGGTCCTATTTATAATATGAGTTGCAGCAAGAATGCACTCTCCTAAAAACCTTATGGGAAGGTTTCCTTGAAACCTCAATGCCCTTGCCACATTAAGGATATGCCTATGCTTCCTCTCTACTCTTCTATTTTGTTGAGGTGTAGCCACACAAGAGGTCTCATGGGCAATCCCTTCTTGTTGAAAGAAAACTCTAAGGTAGAATTAAGGAATTCTATGCCATTATCACTTCTAACTCTCTTGATTCTTTTATTAAATTGTGTTTTTACCATGCTATGAAAAATCATGATGACACTACTGGTTTCAGTTTTACTTTTTAGCAAATAAACCCATGTTCCACGGATATAATCATCAACTATAGTGAGGAAGAAATGAGATCCATTACTTGAAGGAGCGTGGTATTTCCCCCAATGGTCACAGTGAATAAGACTAAAAGATTCATCATCTTTACTGCTACTATGATCAAAAGAGAGTCTACATTGTTTTGCTTTGTGGCATATATATCAACAAAGAACTTTATTGAAACTAAAATTGCCTCTAAGTAAAGGAAAGATGTAATGTAAAAATTGGTTAGATGGGTGCCTCATTCTTGCATGCCATAAGGTGGTAAGATCTCTTCCCATTGCTGCCAGAGAAGATCCCTTTGCATTTACTGCATCCATCTTGGTGACATACACTCCATCCTTAAGATCACCTGAGCCAATCTTCCTCCTCGAAGTTTGGTCTTGAATATCACAAGAATCAACACTATAAGTGACCTTACAATTCATGTCATGTGTAAGTTTGTAAATCGAAACCAAATTACAGTTAAAACTAGGAACAAAAAACACATTATGCAATTTTATATTTTTATTTAGATGGACATTTCGCATCTTTTCTACCAACACAGAATCACCATTAGGCACTATTATGCAAAAAGGTTTGTCAATCCTTTTTACTTCCTTTCAAAGAATAAGTAAATAGGTCATGTGGTGTGATGCACCACTATCAAGAACCCAAGATTGACCCTTAAGCATGCCAACATTACCAGCCATACTCTCATTCTTCATCAAGATTCCATGTAAGGCTTGTCCCCCTGTGTTCTGATCTGTATTGCTCATTGCTTGATCTTCATTAACATAGGCTAAATTTGCTGAGGTTTGTCCAGGTCTCCTGCTATTAGAGTTTCTTTGTGTCCTCCTTATATCCCAATTTGCAGGGTATCCAAGTAATTCAAAGCACTTGGACTTTATGTGACCTATCTTGCCACAGTGATCACATTTTGGTTTGGGGCCATCTCGATTCCTTTGCTTATTGTTTGAGTAGAATGCTGCAGCTGTTTCAGTCTTGTTTGTCTTTTCCTTTTCTGCCAAGAACCGATATTCTTCCCTTAGAACATGATTGAATGTGGTCCTTAGCGAGGGAAGAGGCTCAGTGTTGAGGATAGTTGCTTTGACATGAGCAAATTGTTCACTATCAAGATTGCCAAGGAAGAGATGAACATGATTCTCTTCCTCTCTTTTCATCAAAGCTTTAGATGCCCCACACGAACATTCTGGAAGAGGTTGTAGTTCACTGAGCTCATCAAGATAGCTCTTGAACTCAGTGTAGAAATCTTTTACACTTGTACTTGGATCTTGCTAAATTAGACACAGAGTGCGCCATATCTGGTGAAATCTTGGAGCATTGGTTTGGGCAAACCTCTCTTCAAGATCATCCCAAATCTCCTTTGTTGTGGTCGCATGCGAGATACTTGCATGTAGCTTGGGATCAACTAAATTCAAGATCCAAGCCTAAACAATCGAGTCCGTCTTGTCCCAATTTTGGAAATCTGCGGCTTGCGATGACGGCTTCTTGATACTCCCATCGATGAACCCTAATTTCGTTTTCACCCTTAATGCAGTTTTCATGGAGCACGACCAAGTTCGATAATTGTCTCCATTTCGGGTGGCGGCTACAAGGGGAATCCCTGGGTTATCAGAGTAGCTTAGAAAGTAAGCTGGATTTTGTGTGGAATTCTTGGAAGATTTGCCATCACCGGAGGCATGTTCTTCCTTCTCCGGTGAGATCTTCTTTGGCGAAGTCTTCTTCTCATCCTCAAGATCATTCTTGCTCTGAGATACCATATTGAATTTCTGAATAAATATTTTGTATTATTGATTGAGAATTGAATTACTTACACAAAGGGCCTGGCACTGCTTTCTATAGCAGTGTATGCAACTCAGGCTTCAACAGAAGCTAACTAACTTTACAAGGCTATAAAACAGAAAACAGAAAAACTAATTAACAGAAAGCTAATAGAGTCTAAATGATACAAAGGCTAATTACAAACTACTTGAAACAGAACCTATATACAACCAATGGACAATTAGACTCTTAAGCTAAAATAGTTAATTTCATTATTTTCCTTCCCTTTTTTTTTCTATCTCTTACCGTCTGTTTGGATCGAGAGATTTTTAAGAGAAAGAACTAGGAGAGAGAGAGAACAATGAGAGATTTTAGTGAGTTCACTCATTTGTTTCATCAGAGAAGTGGGGGAAGATGGGTTTTTTCGTGGGACCCACTACTAAAAGAAATCTCCCCTTGGTAGGCAAGAGAACTGGGGAAATAACGTACAAAGATTTAAAAATACAAATAAACCATTATACCATTTCATGTATAAATATGTAACTAGGGATAGATATGTCTTTACAAGAAAATTTAAAAAATTTCTCATCTACTTCTCTCCTACTTCTTTTCAATCAAACAATATAAAAATCTACTCATTTTTTACTTATCCTCTCTTCTCCCCTACTTCTTTCCACTCTACTTCTTTCTTCATTATTTCTCTTCTTATCCAAACGAAGCGTTAACGCTCATGGTACATGCCTAAAAAATTTAGGGTGCGTTTGATTCGTATTTGGGTACAGGACAAGGAGAATATCACAGGACAAACCTGCAAATTATTGAATAACTTTTTGTCTTGTATGATGTTTGATGAACAATAGACATAACAAACAAAATAATGTTAAATTTACTACAATATACTTTATGATAATGTATATTTAGGTGTAATATAACTTTATAAGTTATAATATTATATATTATATTATTATATGTTATGATATTATATTTATAAAGATAATATATAACATTATTTATATAATAATATAATTTTATAAATATACAGTAACATTTGATATTATATATATATATATATATATATATATATATATGAGAGAGGAGAGAGAGGGGGAGTTTGAGAGGAGAGAGAGAGAGGGAAGAGGGAGAAAGAGGGGGAGAGAGGAAGTGAGGGGAGAGGAGAAAGGATAATTTTGTCTTTTGGATAGTTTCTCCAGGATAATTTTGTCTTTTGGGTTTTTGTTCAGTTTCTTACTCCATTTTTTTGTTTTGTCTCATGGCCACTCTTCGAATCAAATAGGGAACAAAAAATTTTATATTGTCCAATCCCTTAATTTTTTTGCAAATCAAACACATTCTTATGATACGATTCTTTTCGCACTAACTAGTAAATGGTGCCGCTAATGTGAAAATGGTTCATGAAACTTTTTTCCTCTATGAAATCATGTGTCTCAAACGTATATATTTTATCTTTCTGTTTTGGATAACCCTCAAACGTGGTATTTTTAAAAATTCAATTCACCAAATGCACGAGATCTGATTTTATAATGTAATAATGTACACACGTTAAAAATAATCATCTTTAACTAAAGAGTTTAATTGTTATACACTATTAATATAAAGCCATTATATATATATATATATATATATATATATATAATATATTGTCACGTCGATCAATTTTATTGACTCTTATCCTAATTATTATAGAAATCATTTATATCATAATTGATGATTGATTGATAATAAAAAATTTTTATAGCATCAATGTACAACAATTAAACTCTTAAAGAAAAAGGTGCGAGTATGCCACATATAATAACAAAAGAATAATAGAATATTACACTAGTACAGGGGTGTAAGCGAGAGCCGAGCACTTGGAACTTAATATTGACTTATAAAAAAATGGATTGTTCAAAGGCTCATTTATTTAAATGAAAATATCTAAAAGCTTTAATTTGATTTGTTAAAAATTTGTAAAGCTTCAACCTGGTTTGTATACCTCATTTATAACTTAAATTTTTATTACGTTTAAGAAAATTTTACTTAAATTATTTTTAAAGTTTATTAGTTTAGTATTTAATAAAGATCTAAATATTATATGATACTCTACATATAAAATTATGGGTGCGTTTGGGTAAATAACTTAATTAAGAGCCTATCACATAAGAGCTTATTGTATGAGAGCTTATGCCATAAGCGCTTAAAGAAAGAAAAATAAAGAAAGGGACACGAGAGGATTCGAATAGTGAAAAACACGGAGAGAGTGTTTAATGCATAAGCTCTTATGATAATTCCATAAGCTTCTCCCAGTGACTTATGAAAATAAGTCAAAAACTCCTTATGGGATGTCATAAGTTATTTTTATAAGCTCTGCCAAACACACTGCATAAGAACTTATGTCATCAGATAAGTCAAAAGAAACTTAAATAAGCTCTTTCAAATAGCACCAACGTGTATAACATGTGTACACTAGTGTCTAGTCCGATAGTCCTCCTCATGTGCGTTCAAGAAGTAGAATTAGGAATTTGTGTTTGGATAAACTTTAGAGAAATTTTTTTTATTAAATTTATTATAGGAATATTGATGTCTAATAAAATATGATTGATCTTCAATCTATCTCCTACTGGATGTTCTTTTTTATAAGCTACACATTGTATTTGTAGCTTCATAAAAATAGGATGACAATGAGTAGAGGTGCCAGGTAAGTTACTAAAGTATTTGTTTCCATACTTATGTTTGAAAAAATTATTCGTATCTGGATCCTGTATCTTTGTGGGTAGCAACTTTAGCACCATTTCTCGTACCCTCTGGATATCTAAGTACTCGTACATGTTACTTGCACTTTAACCGTGGAAAAGCAATAAATAATAAAAGAAACGTTATAACAATTAAAAAATATTCAAATGTCTTTTAAATCTATTCATAAAACATTACAAATCAAAATATTTAAATAAATAAATTATTAATATAAATAAATAAATATTAGTAATATAAATAATTATATATACATATACATATGTGCGGGTACGGGAGGGGATGAGTACCATAGTATCGGTACCCGCACTCATACCCATTCAAATTTGTGGATAATTACCCGTACCGGATCCTTTACCTATTGTGTGTGTAATTTTTCTACCAATCGTGAATAATTTTTATGAGTATATAATGAGTAAGGTACAAATTATCATCCCTACTTAAAAAAAAACACACTAAAATATGCTTCTTCTTTTTTATACCGCCTTTTCTTTTCTCAGGAATCCATACAAACACTCTTTTTTTTTTTGTTGTAAAAACACTTTATTTTAAAAATAAGTGTTTTTTTTCTTTCTAAAAATTTGCTCATTCAAACAGGCCTCTAGTCTTTTCTCTCCTTAATTATAATTATTTATCATGGAAAGTAGAACAATTAAATGGAAAATGATTGTAAGAATTTGATAATTATATAAATTAGTTAGAAAAATTAGAAGTTCATTTAAAAATAAATAAGTTGTTGCAAACAATTGCTTAATATAACTCACGAAACATGAGGGAAAGATTGTGAAAAATGACTAAAAATTTAAAATTAAGGACTCAAATTTAATGCCAAATTATAAATTAAAAAAAATTCTAATCTATTCATCAGTCGTTAATATTGAGCCTATAAGATTTGAGATGGACTCATTTAAATAATCAAGCTTTATCTAAATTTGGGTTTATTTATTTAATTGAACAAACAAACTTTATCAAATATTTAACTAATTGAAATAAAATAGTTGAAATAAAACAGTCTACAAATAACTTGTCTTATTTACATCCCTAACCCTAATGACAAAAAATAAAAAAATAAACAATTTCAGATATGAAATATCTTTAATCTTTTTCATGTCATACGTGGGTGGGGCCTTGTCGTTACAATTTTGGATTTAAAATACAAAGCTGGATCTGGATGGTAGTCAAGATCACCAATTAATGATACCCAAGCGTCCTTTAATTATTGGGTGGATGCACTGCTGGGTCCAGGGAAGAAGGAGAAGGTAACCCCATCCCAACTGTCCCAAGTCCTTTCCAGGGGTCCCTGTCTTAACATGTCTTATATGCAAATATATATATAAAAAATCTCACCCTCACCTTCCCGCATTATAGATCAAATACAAAATGTACAATCCTCTTTAATTAATCTTCATAAATCATACTAATTACTTCTACTTGTTGTTTTCCGACAATTAAACCAATGGCTTGAACATAAAAACCATTTCCGACCATTGCTTATTTCCTCCAATTTCTCAGGAAATTCAACACAACACAAACAAACCAAAGACATGGCCTTTCCTTCTTCTTCTTCTTCTTCTCCCCTCTCTCTCTTTCCCTTCTTGTTTCTTCTCTTCCTTTCTCTTTCTTTCTCATCCTACTCAGACCCTTCATCAGACGCTCCACAAACCTTCATCATCCACGTGTCAAAATCACAAAAACCTTCCCTTTTCTCCACCCACCACCACTGGTACTCCTCCATCCTCCGTTCCCTCCCTCCCTCCCCTCACCCCGCCACCCTTCTCTACACCTACTCCTCCGTCGTCCAAGGCTTCTCCGTCCGCCTCACCGCCACCCAAGCCGCCGCCCTCCGCCGCATCCCGGGCATCCTCTCCGTCGTCTCGGACCAAATCCGCCACCTCCACACCACCCACACCCCCGGCTTCCTCGGCCTCGCAGAAACCTATGGTCTATGGCCCAACTCTGACTACGCCGACGACGTTATCGTCGGCCTTCTCGACACCGGGATCTGGCCGGAGCGTCGGAGCTTCTCGGACTCCGGCCTCGACCCTGTTCCTTCTTCATGGAAAGGCACGTGCGAAACGTCACGTGACTTCCCTTCGTGCAACAAGAAGATAATTGGTGCGAGAGCGTTCTATAAAGGGTATGAAGCTTATTTGGAGAGACCCATTGATGAGTCTGTGGAATCTAAGTCCCCTAGAGACACTGAAGGCCATGGAACACACACTGCTTCCACTGCTGCAGGTACGGTTGCTGGCCATATATGGTTATTCCGTTTAATCTATTAGCATTGTTGATTGATTTATGCAATTTTAATTTTGAAAATGTTCTTTTGATGGTAGTAACCATTAAAGATATTGTCAATGATATTCCTTATCCCTTTACCTTCTTTTTGTGTTTCTTTATGTATTCATCATCATGATAGCAGTTTCTAGTTTGGTGATATGTTTTCCTATGTTTAATATGGAATGAATTATGGAAAACATGTTAAATGCATACAATTACGAGTGTGTATAGTTTTCTTTCTCAGGTTTTCTCTCTCAATAAGCAATGGCTTTCAATCTTTAATTAGGAATGGTTTTGACCTTACACTCCCAATTAATAATCCTGACAATAGTAATTAAGTGAAAACAAAATGACTTAATGGCCTTGTTGTCTCCACCCCTATATATACTTAAGTTTTTTGGCAATTCTATTTACACATCCAAAAAAATACGAAAATCGAAAATCTAAAAAAATGGGCATTTTATTCTATTGATACCATGTTAGAAGGTAGAATTGAAGCAAAATGAACTTGACTTTTCCATTGAATCAGAATGTTTCTTATATACAGTTTACCTAAAGCAAGCTGAGAAAGAGAAAACAGTTGGTAGTTAGTTACAACTAAAAATAACATAAATGAACTAAAACTGTAACTACAAGCATGATTGGGAAAGTTAAATTTTTCCATTTCAGCTGTTTTATCCCCCAAAAAGTTGTTTTCAACGTAATCTAACATGTTTGACACTTTGCTTAAATTTATAAAAAAACTTTTTTTGTAGAAAAAAAAAGTTGTTTTATGCCAACTTGTTTTACCTAAAGATTGTTGTGATTTGATTATTTTTCATTCTCAAAACTCTTTCCCTGTTTACCCTTACAAAAATAACTCAAACAAATATTATTAAATTATACAAATAACTTCGTACCATTTTTTCGTAATTTATTATATAAAAGTGATTTTTTTCCATCATCCAAACGAAATAGATTATCTTAGAATCGTTTTTCAGCAAATAGACCAAAAAAAAACAGATTATGATTCTAATCAATTATCACAAAAATCGATTATTAACATAATCATTTTTTTCCAGCCTTCCCAAACACATTCCTCTTTTAACAAACCAATCAAAAAAAGAATTCGTAAATTTAGCTTTTATGTAAGTTCTTTGAGCTTTGCTTTGCTACTTCTGGCTGTACAGTTTCTGTTTCTGGCAAAACAAGATTTTATGTTGTTTATGAAGTGAATAATTTTTTTCCTCCTTTTTTACTTTGGACTTTGAGGGAGGATTTCTAGACTCTCTTTTAGCTGTTATATATAGGGTCCTTAAACCCTCTTATGATTTTTGGATGGGTCCTTTGTTTCAGGCTCTGTTGTTGCAAATGCTAGCTTGTTCCACTATGCTCAAGGTGAAGCCAGAGGAATGGCAACAAAGGCTAGGATTGCTGCCTACAAAATCTGCTGGAAACTAGGTTGCTTTGATTCTGATATTCTTGCTGCTATGGATCAAGCTGTTGCTGATGGGGTCCATGTCATTTCTCTTTCTGTTGGAGCTTCTGGTTATTCACCACAGTATTCTCATGATTCCATAGCTATTGGAGCTTTTGGTGCAGCTCAGCAAGGTGTTCTTGTGTCTTGTTCTGCTGGAAATTCAGGACCTGGTCCTTATACTGCTGTGAACATTGCTCCTTGGATATTGACTGTTGGTGCTTCAACTATTGATAGAGAGTTTCCTGCTAATGTGATTCTAGGAGATGGTAGAGTTTTTGGTGGGGTGTCTTTGTATTATGGTGAGGATTTACCTGATTTTAAGCTTCCTTTGGTTTATGCTTCTGATTGTGGAAGCAGATATTGTTACATGGGGTCTCTGGAACCATCTAAAGTTCAAGGGAAGATTGTTGTTTGTGATAGGGGAGGGAATGCCAGGGTTGAGAAAGGGAGTGCAGTGAAGCTTGCAGGTGGATTGGGAATGATTTTGGCCAATACTAAAGAGAATGGTGAAGAGCTTCTAGCGGATGCACATCTTCTTGCAGCAACTATGGTTGGTCAAATTGCTGGTGACAAGATCAGGGAGTATATAAGGTTGAGTCAATATCCAACAGCAACCATAGAGTTTAAAGGGACTGTGATCGGGACTTCACCTTCTGCTCCTAAAGTTGCTTCCTTTTCTAGCCGCGGTCCAAACCATCTCACACCAGAGATTCTCAAGCCAGATGTTATAGCTCCAGGTGTTAACATCTTGGCGGCGTGGACCGGAAATGTAGGACCAACAGATTTGGACATTGATCCTAGAAGAGTTGAGTTTAACATAATATCAGGTACTTCAATGTCTTGCCCCCATGTTAGTGGAATTGCAGCATTGCTTAGGAAGGCATATCCAACATGGTCACCTGCTGCAATAAAATCTGCTTTGATAACAACTGCTTATAATGTGGATAATTCTGGGAATAATATTAAGGATCTTGGAACTGGGAAAGAATCAAATCCATTCATTCATGGGGCTGGACATGTTGATCCCAATAAGGCTCTCAATCCTGGGTTGGTTTATGATTTAAATAGTGATGATTATTTGGCCTTCCTATGCTCAATTGGGTATGATTCTAGCCAAATTGCTGTGTTCATTAGAGAGCCTACTAGTTTGGACATTTGTGAAACAAAACTAGCTAGGACTGGGAGATTAACTAGTCCTGGTGATTTGAATTACCCATCTTTCTCTGTGGAATTTGGTGCCAACAACAATGACTTGGTTAAGTATCAAAGGATTGTTACTAATGTGGGAAACTCAGCTGATGCTGTTTACAATGTCAAAGTGAATGCTCCCCCTGGTGTGGAAGTTAGTGTCTCCCCCAGCAAGCTTGTGTTCAATGCTGAAAACAAGACACAAGCCTTTGAGGTAACAATCACTAAAGGAGTGGGGAATGCTAATTCTGCAAGTTTTGGGTCAATTGAGTGGACTGATGGAAGTCATGTTGTGAGGAGCCCAGTTGCTGTCAGATGGAGCAGTGGATTCTCATCATCCATTTGAGTTGCTTCCAAGAGTGTTGCTGTGGAAACACATCAACCACAGGTTATTGGTTTAGTCTCCTTTTAATTTTTCTGTTAGCTTATTGTACATTGTACCAAATACTTATTGGGGATGCTGTTGCATGCAATTCTAATCATAAACTTTGAAGTAGTTGATAAAGGGTTTGAATTCAAATAATTTATGTGATGGAAATGAGATTAAAACTAGGCCTAAGGTCCTTCAGGTGCATCCCCGTAGGCCCAAGCAGAATTAGGAGTGTGTGTGTGTGTGCTGGGAAGATGTAAATGGGGGTAGAGTCACGTGTGTGTGTGGGTGTGGGGTGGGTCTTCTCAGCTGGGAGCTTTAGGTCTTAATTGTTTGTACTGCTTTCCTTCTAAATCAATATATCACTCTCCTTTAAGGATTGTGTCCTACCAAATTGGTGCTTTTGTTGAGAATTTCTGGGGGAGGGATTTGGCTCATATAAAGTATGAAGTGAAAAAGTAAAGATGAATCCACCATTGATTAGATAAAGTGGGTTGAGATCTCAATATATTTTAACTAATCAAGAATGGATAGACTCACTTTAGAGGAGTTTTATCCTCTCGGGAGATACCGGTATATGCAAAACTCACATGGTTTTGCTTTGCAGCGGATGATGCCATGAGGTGGGTAAAAGAAAATGAATGATTGACAAAATTTGCTTAAAGAAATCTAATGATCCTTGATAAGGTGTGAACTTGAATTGTTAAAATATACTAAACATCATGAATCATAATCTCATGTCATGAACAATTAATATTTGGATCATAGATACACGGATTTAGAACACCAAATATAAAAGAAGATAATGATGCGTACCTCTTGAAGCCATTCTCTCCAAGTTGATTTGATAGTCTTGAATGCTTCTTATAAGACCTTGAATGTCTTTGATTATAGGATAGGATCTTCCTCTCCTTCTTTCTCAAGTTTGATGGAATAGAATGTGATAACATAGGGGTTATCTTGCATATGTCCCAAGAAATATATTTATAGAGAAAGTGGAGAGGGGACCTACCCTTTCATGAGGGTTATGATGGTTCCTAAACTCGTCCTTTCATAAAGAGTCATAATGCTTCAAGTCATATCTTCCATGAAGAGTTGCAATGGTTGCACCATCATGGTTCCATTCAACTATAGGCTGCACCACTCAAGTATACCTACCATGTGATTTCTAATATGTGATCACATAATGAATATTTCAGAACATGTCAAGATATCATTCAACCAATATTTTACTAAATGATATCATTCAACCAATATTTTACTAAATCAATGGAAGACCAATATTTAGAAAAAACAATTTTCTAACATGAATTATTGAAGAGTTGAGTAACGGTGTTGCCCAATTAACTTTCGCGAGCTGCATAGGGAATTACTATCTTTGCATGTATTTTGAATAATTAAGATTAGAAGTTACTTAGTGGTAATGTTTTTTTTTTTTGATAAAACTTAAGTGGTAATGTTATCACTTAAAAAACTTATATGACTTTATATTCTTGTGATCCAAAGCCATATATATATATACTAAATTATGGTGGTGGCCTGGTGGGAGCTTTAATTAAGGAAATAACAAGCCACAAGGCGAAGAGGTACTGATGCAAGACCTGAAGTGGGCCGTCACAAGCATAAGCAGCCCAGCAGAATATGGAAACCACACGTGACCAAATGAATTGAAAGAAGAGAAACCAAAATCCTAGAAAACCCACATATCGAGATCATGGTATTTATTAAGTGGCTCACAAAGAAGTCAGTCTGATATGGAAAGAAAATAAAAGGCAATTGGGCTCCCCATGGTGCAAATAAGTAGATAGCTGAAACACGTAAAAGAAAAAGCCCAAGGTTTACAATTAGGAAGATGGTGCAGAAAGCGCGACTAAACGGTGCTTAGCAATGGTACAAAGAGTTAACCTAATTGGAGTGAGTTTAACTTGATTTTAACCCAATTTGATATTTTGAGAGAATCATTTTGCCTAAATATAAATTCGACCCGATTATGTATGAAATGAGACTGCGTAAATAGTATTGTTTACATAGTATATAATTTTTAATATTTCTGCATAACAATATCATGAAATCAAAGTAGGAAACTAAAATTATGGCATATTTTATTATACATATTTCAAAATAAATTGTATTAATATGAATATTGTATCATTTCATGCAAAAATGTTATTATTTTAGTAAAAAACTCTTATTACTTGTACCTATTTGAGAATAAAGTATAAATGTTAAAAGAATGTTGGATAACATGTCGAGGTAGGACGACTCGAAGTATAACCCAAATTTGTTTTCAAAACATATTAATTAGGTATAATTTTAAAAACTCGAACCCCTCAAATATAGCTGTTGGAAAAGCAATTAAATTTCCAAATAAATGCAAGTGAGTGGGATTTTAAGAGATTAGTTGGGAAGGTGAAACACTTGACTCTTGGAGTCATATCATAAAGAGAGATTAGTTGGGAATGTGAAACACTTGACTCTTGGAGTCATATCATAAAGAGATATTAGTTGGGAAGGTGAGACAATTAATGTCCACTAGTCACATTCATGAATGGAAGCCATGTCCCTTCACTATATAAATGGGTCATGTGAGGAAGAGTAGAATCATCCCAACCAAAAGCAAGAGAGAGCAAGTGTGTGAGTGATCACTTGTAGAGAAAGTCTCTTGTGTGAGTGAGTGTTATCATTTCTTGTAACTTGAGTGTGGTACTTGAGTTTGTAGAGTGATACACAAAAAGTGGGGTGGGTTACAAATATTGTAATCACATATTTGAGATAGTGAATAAACTTTATTGGAGTGTTTCCGTGGACGTAGGCAAGAGGTGCCGAACCACGTTAAATTCTTGTGTTCTCTATTATTTTTCTGTAGTGTATTTTTCTTGTGTTCTTACGATCCTTTATCTCGTGTGAGAGATACCCAACAGTGGTATCGTAGCTATGGCCGGGAACACATCAAGGTTTGAAATCCCATTATTTGATGGGAAAATAAATTTTATGATCCGCAAAGTGTACCATTCAAGATCTCTTGGTGCGAGAATGGTCTTGATCGGAGCTTTAGAGAAGGAGAAGCCAGCTACCATGAAGGAAGAAGAATGGACAAAAATTCAAAAGAAGGCAGTAAGCACGATTCGGTTAGCTCTAGCTCCCGAGATAAAGCACAATGTGTTAAAGGAGACAACACCAACGGCTTTGTGGGAGAAGCTCCGAATATCTATGCGTCAAGTCGCTAACCAATCGTCTCTCTTTTAAAGATGGAGTTATATCAACTCAAAATGGAGATGGGAGGAAATCTCCATGACCACATCAACAAGTTCAACCAGCTAGTAAGCCAATTGTTGAACGCCGATGATAAAATATCCGATGAGGAGCAGCGGTATCTGTTATTGTCATCACTACCAAGGTCCTACAAACTCGTGGTTCAAACGTTGCTTTGTCGGGAGAACAACTTTGAAGATGGATGAGGTGGCCGTCACTTTAAGGGAAAATGAGAGGATGATGAAAAACGAGAATATCAATGATGAAAGTGAAATAGCAATGGCGGAGGAATCTCGAACGAGGGAGGAATCATTCAAGGAGGCATGATGGGTCAAGAGGAAGATCAAAATCGCAATCACGTCCTCAACGAGATATGACAAACGTGCAATGTTATTATTGCGGGGAGAAGGGTCATTTGCAACTAAGGTGCACACAAATGAGGGAGGATTTGAAGAAATTAAGGATGATGAGAAAGGATGATGACAACTCTCAGACAAACGTGGTCAAAACAGCTGAAGATGAAGATATATTTTTAGCAACAACCGAGGATGTTGATAAATCAAATTGGGTGATGGATTCTGCTGCCTCGGAGCACATTTGTAGAGATCGAGCAATGTTTAACACCTTGAAAACTAATGAAGAGTTTGGCCATTTCAAGTTAGGAAATGATGAAAAAATGAAGGTTGAGGGCATTGGCAGTGTGAGAATGAAGCTCCATGATGGTGCCATTAGAACTTTCCAAAATGTGAGGTTTGTACCTTTTGCAGTTGCCAATATTATTTCTTTGGGGGAGATGGCATCACAAGGGTACAAGTATGTTGGTTCAAAGTGGGGATGCAAGGTGTATAAGGGAAGACGCTTGGTGTTAAGAGGGCAGAAAAGTAAGAAGAACCTTTGCTACTTGGAAGGGCAAGCTTTGAGAAGGGAAAGCGGCCGTGATAACAAAGGTGGAAAGAAGGTAAAATTTTCTGATGATGTGGAAATTTGGAAATTTTAATTGAGGGAGGAATTGTTGGAAAAACAATTAAATTTCCAAATAAATGCAAGTGAGTGGGATTTTAAGAGATTAGTTGGGAAGGTGAAACACTTGACTCTTGGAGTCATATCATAAAGAGAGATTAGTTGGGAATGTGAAACACTTGACTCTTGGAGTCATATCATAAAGAGATATTAGTTGGGAAGGTGAGACAATTAATGTCCACTAGTCACATTCATGAATGGAAGCCATGTCCCTTCACTATATAAATGGGTCATGTGAGGAAGAGTAGAATCATCCCAACCAAAAGCAAGAGAGAGCAAGTGTGTGAGTGATCACTTGTAGAGAAAGTCTCTTGTGTGAGTGAGTGTTATCATTTCTTGTAACTTGAGTGTGGTACTTGAGTTTGTAGAGTGATACACAAAAAGTGGGGTGGGTTACAAATATTGTAATCACATATTTGAGATAGTGAATAAACTTTATTGGAGTGTTTCCGTGGACGTAGGCAAGAGGTGCCGAACCACGTTAAATTCTTGTGTTCTCTATTATTTTTCTGTAGTGTATTTTTCTTGTGTTCTTACGATCCTTTATCTGTGTGAGAGATACCCAACAATAGCTTCAGGTAATTTGTAGGAGGGGACGTGTCTTGAACACTGCCCATATAAAAGAGATCGCGTACAATTGAAAGAAGGTGAATAGGAGAAAAAGCCAATATGAAAGAAAAGGCAAAATTGGTGCAAAGATGTGATGCGATGGCACACATAATTGGGGTTTTTGTTCTCTTTCTCATGAGCCGGCCCGATGTGCGTTCGGGTTTTATCGGACTGGCTCAAAAAGGCTCGATTTCAATTCAGGCTAGAAAAAAAGTGTCCAAACCCGACCCTATGCGGGTTGTGGGCTTGCTTGGGCCGACCCGGTTCTTTTTTTCTTTCTTTTTTTTGACTCAACCCAGTTCTTTGTTTAAAATTATATTTTTGCTTCTAATGACTAATACCCTCCATTAATGCCTATTTTTTTAACCAAATTTTTTATATGGATGTACCGACTGAAATTGTAATTACTGTTATTCAAGATAATTGTTTTTCATCGTTAGTTTCCGTTTTATTGATGGAAGCCCTCACATCGTGGGATGGAGTGTGACCAATCTGGCTCCTGCTCGTATGTTTAGGAATAAACAAAAAAATACCTACAAGGATAGCGAATTAAATCCATTTACTTTTTAGAATAATTTTTTTAACTTGTATAATTATAGTAAAGAATGGAACATATATTTTAAGAATTTAATTTCTATGCACTATCAGTGTAAAATATTTTTACACAGACATTCAATCATATATTGATAAATCAGCAACATTGTTATTTATCTATCCTAATTATTAAAATAAAAACACACATATCAAGATGTTAATGGATGACTGTATAAAACTGTTTATAATGACGGTGCATATTAGAATTTCAAAAAGGGATTGATATAGAAATTCACACTTTCATGTGTGTTGTGTCGGACTATTGTTGCGTCAACCCAAGAACGCTTGGATGAGATGACACGGGTCTCTTCCAGCTTAATCAAAGGTCTTGAGTTCGAATCTTGGCCCTGTAAATCTAGCAGCGTTAAAACTCTTTAGGGAGAGCTTTGCCACCCTTGTGGTCCTACCCGGTTCGAGGGATTAGTCTCCACAATTACAAGTGGAGGATGCCTTGGGAAAACAAAAAAAACTATTGTTGCGGCAGAGATGCTATCAAGTAACATTTTTTTTTCTTTTTTCCTTTTATTTGATTAAAGTATCATATCATATCATATCATATCATATTATATTATATTATATCATAATATATACTATATTGTAAAGCATATATTAAAATATATTAAATTATTCGGGCTGCCCAAGCCATGTCGGGCTATCCTGCTTCGGGTTCGGGTTCCATCGGGCAGGGCAAAAAACCCGAGATTAATTCGGGTTCAATTTTACAACACAAACTCTATGATTTATCGGGCTTATTCGGGCATGGCCGTGTACACTACAAGGTCATTAAGGCCACTGCCTTAGACCCCCACCTTTTTTTATAATATATATTAATGGCAATTGATTTGACAAATGGTTGAGTAATAAGGTTTAATTTCACATACAATGTTATGTTATTGAGATAAAAAAATAATCACAAGTAGTACAATCACACACTCAGCTAAAGAATATTTTCTGTATATAATAGTCAATATATTTTTTCTATTGAGACACGATTTCAAAATTTTTTACAATATGAAACTATTTTTGATTTTTGATTTGAATGCAAAAAATGTAAAGCTTTAGATGAAGTTGAATTGAAAGAAATATAGTATTAATCTTAAACACTTTTTAAGATTTAATGAACATTCATATAAAGATGGTCTTTATTTTTTTTATAAATTAAAAGTATTGAGAAAAGTGTTCATAGAAAAAAAAATTAATACCCCAATAGAAATATTAAATTATATCAAAACATTATATATATATATATATATATATATATATATATATATATATATTTAAATATAGAATATTATTCACAATACTTGTAATGGTTGCTACCGTTGAAAAAAGTTTTTCAAAATTAAAATTGCTTAAATCCTATCTAAGGTCAACAATGTTACATGATAGATTGAATGTATTAATCATCTTATCCATTAAGAGTGAAATGTTAGAATGACTTAATTATGAAACTTTGATAAATGATTTTGTAACTCAAAAAGATAGAAAATTAATATGAAAATTGATAATTTATATAATATTAAGTCTCATTTTGCCTTAGGCCCCAAAATTCCTCTACACGACCATGTATTCGGGCTAACCCGATCGAACCAGCCCATTTTGCCAGCTCTACTTAGAAGTGCATGCCGCAAGAAAACTTTGAATATTTGACTATAGGGGTACAGTTTCTTGTTGAGCAGGCTAATTAAGGGGCAGAAAAATGTTCAAACTAATTAAAATGGTTTGATTCAAAGTGGATACTTTAAAGATGTCTTCCCCAAATCAAACTAATCCAAACATAAAGGGTCGGTCTAGTTAGGTATCACTTGACTGATTTGTAAACAACTTAAAAAAAATCATTTCAAAGGCAAAAGTGAATAGAAAAGCATATAAAAATTAAAATAAAAACTCTATAAGTAATTCATTAAAATCAAACTCAAAATTAAGCAATAATATATAACAATTTATATTAGTCTAAACTCCAAATAGGATAAGCACAATCAAAATAACAAGTTGCATCAAGCCAAAACAAAACAACCAATGAACATAAACACGTGATTGAACTTCATCCACATCCTACAATAATGATAAACAGAAATAAAAAGGTTAGAATTTGAACATTAAAACATTCATAGATAATTAATATACTTATAAATATTACCTTAAAGTTTGAAAATTAGCCATCACTTCTTTGTCAAGCGAGGCATCAATATTATTTATAGGTCTATGACTTTCTGTAGTCAAGTTCTAAACCAAAAGGTCCAAAACCATTTTCAAACTAGCGTGCTGAAGTTCAAAGTACAACTGTATATGATAGATCTCAATTTCAAACCTTAATATTAAAGAGAGGAGTAGCCACATCTATCTACAATTAATAATTGATTAAATTGATATTTGATAACGGAAAGCAAAAAAGTTTGCGTGTATGTTTTGTTTTCATATTTTTGTTTTTAAAAATAATTATAAAATTATCATCTTATTTTCATTTTGTTTCTTGTTTTCAAAAATTTATACAGGAAATAATAAAAACAGAAAAAAGTTATTTTCGTTGTTTCCTATACAAATTTCTGAAAACAGTAAACATAATAAAAATAAGATGATAATTTTATAATTATTTATAAAAACAAAATGAAAACAGAAAACTGAAAACAAAACAAATAAGCCCTTTGAAGCATATAAAAAGAAAAATGATAATTGTACACATTTTTGGGACATCATATATAGATACTATATGATGGTGGGTTATTTTAAAATTCTAAATACATGTGTTGAGAAAGAAAAAATAATAAACAAATATATATATGATATTGAACATTAAAAATATGTACAACTATAGTTATTATGTAAAAACATACATATCTTGTTGTCAAGGCATTAGCCAGTTAGCCAGTCAAACTTCAGAAAAGTGCAAACATATAATAATGCAGTAAAAAAACCTGAAGCCCAAAATTACAACCAGAGCAATGAAATATATATAAGTAGGTGGTAACTGCTTACAAGATCGATGTAATAATTTTTTATCCAGAGTGGAATCTCAGGAAGTATTAGCGGGTTTTATATCTAAGAATTTGTACTGCGCAGTCTAGGAACAGGATATGCTCACGTTCTCACCTTCAAATGCAGCCTTGTTTAATAGTAAACAATTGAGTAGGAATGGAACGAAGAAAATTCAAGGAAATTTTCTTTGAAGCAATGGCCAAACATAGGAAGAATTAAGAAATTAACCCCACATCAATTGTTCTGATACCCACAACTAGCGTATACTGTGCAGCTAGATTTTTTCGAGGCAGTTTTGAACTATATTATAAAAAGGGTTTTCCCAACCATTTATAAAATAAAAATAAAAATATTATTTGTTCCGTCCAAATATCTCAGATGAGAGATAATCGGTCGGAGAAGGTCTAGTGGGAGTGTTTTTGGAATTAGCTTGACAGAATTGAGATTCTGCTCCTACGTATCCAAATGGGAATCAAAGCAAACGTAGTTCTAAGTGAGGGGGTTGAGCCCCTATTTATAGATATTTTTAGTGCAACCGTTCGAGTAAGACGGTTACTCAGATCCTACTTGTTAGGATCGGATTGTTATTGCAGTTAGACAATGATATGGATAAGGCTCCGAGTTATACGGAGAGATATTTGGACCAGCGAGATATTCGACCCAGTCAGTTGCGGCTGGATAGCTCGGGGCCTAGATATCTTCATTCGTGGTCTGACGTGGGATAGGCCCGAGTAGTTATCCTCGGGTGTCAAATATATTAATAGGTCTTCGGCTTTTCGGGAGTTCGGGTCACGGCCCACTTACGAGAATGAGCTCGGTTGTATTGACAATCCTCGGCCTTATATCTTCGACCAGTACACAAGCCCCCCGAGCTCCGAGCTTAAATAAGCGAAAGAGCTGATAAGTATTAAACCGAGCTTATTCTTCGGCCATACAGACTTCCGCATTCCCAGCTGTCATTTCAATCAAATCTTTCCTCTTGTCAGAGAAGGCAATCATTCCCCCTAATACTTCTGCGGCATGCTTCAGGTGAGAAACCCTAGAGTTCCGCGCCCATTTAATGAGGGGAAAATCAAAAGTCGCGCCTTCGGGCTTGATGGAACGTGGGCCGTCGATCTTGTCATCAACCGCAGCTATAAATATCCCCACCGACTCCAACTCCCTTCTACCTTGCTTATCCTCCTTCGCCCTTCACCTTCGTCTTCCAAGTTTCTACCATCACTCTTCTGCCTGTCATTCTTCAGGTACGCCCAGTCTCCTTCTCTCCTTCGTGCTTCTAAGTTTAATTTCTGCTTATCAGATATGAGTTCGTCCATGTCTTCTGAGTCAAATACCTCGCCTCTAATTGAGCGCGAGGTTTCCCCCATTGGGGGTTCTCCTTCCACTTCTTCTATTCCTTCACAAGAATTGAACAAATGAGAAGGGGAACCGTCCTCCTCCGGGTCGTCTTCCCCTGGGTCTGATTCTCCCTCTCCCCAAGTTTCCAAACCCGCAGCTCGCAAACAACGCCTAAGGGTTCCAAAAATCCCTGCTCTCGATATTACCCTTCCTGGGTATACCTGGGTTAAAGGCGAGGTTGGGACATTTTTCTCTGACTTTCAGACTTCAGATTCGATTGCTCAACTTCGGTCCCAGATTAATATCTCGGCGTCGGGAGACGAATCCGAGTTTATCTGTTCCCCATTCTCGGGTACCGAGTGTGTCTTTCTCAGGGCTCGTCCTTCCGAACCCCCTTTCACATATATGTACAAGACACTATTTGCCCAGCTGCGCGTCTCTCTTCCTTTCACTGAGTTCGAATGTGACGTTCTGAGAACCATGAATGTCGCGCCTACTCAGCTTCATCCCAACAGTTGGGCTTTTATGAAAGCCTTTCAGATTCTATGTAAATACCTCGGGATGGAGCCCACTACTCCAAAATTTTTGTATTTTTACCAAACAAGGTTTGGTGAGAAAACGGGATTGATTTCCCTTAACGGGCTGAACCGAATAGGACTGATTAGTTTATACACATCGTCGTATAAAGATTTCAAAGTCGGCTTCTTCCGAGTTCGCCCCTCGGTCTCTCACTCTTCCCACTTCTTTGACGAAAATAGATGCGCCAAGTTTCCTTTATACTAGCAATCCTCCCCCACAAAATTCGTTGGCTTTGAGTACCAATCCCTTCCCTCCGAGGATAGGCGGGATATAGACATACTAGAAAAACTTCCTCGGCCCCTCCATTGTGGACGTCTTCTGAAACTCCCCTTCTCATCTACTCCGAGAACTGACCTGAAAAGTAAGTGCTCGGCTTTTTAGTTTTCAACTATTTTATGTATGCGTTTCTGTACTAACAATTCTTTCTTTTTGGCAGTCATTATGGGGAAATTCGACTTCTCCAAGCTTTTAAAGGCGGCTGCGAAAGAGGGTCAGGGTCCCTCCTCGACAGAGAAGAAGAAGAAAAGACCTCCTCCCACCAAGGCCTCTGCGAAGGGGGCTTCATCGTCCGCCCCTCAAAAAAGAAAGAGGGTAGAGGTGGTAGTTGACACCGAAGATTCTTCCCCTCCCCGCTCAAGTCCCCCACAACCTACCACTCACGAGGCGGGAACCGCGGGGCGAGAAGAACCACTTCCTCCTTCTACCGAGGTGAAGTGGTATAACACTTCCCTAAAAGCAGAGACCTCATCTCTCTGGGGTGAAGACTTCGACCCGTTCCCCTCTTTTGACTCAAATTTCCTTAAGCCTGCTGATCTCCGACTAATCAGTCAACAAGGGGCTCGGTCCAGCATGGAGGACCTCTCGGCCTACTGCATCCGAGCTGCCGCTCTAGCTCGGTTTTGTAGCCGGGATTTGGTGGAGGCCGAGAGGAAATCCCGGCATCTGGAAGCTGAACTCGCTTCCGTTGAGAAGCTGAAGGGGGGTTTTGCCCAGACCTCCACGGAGCGTGACGAGCTGGCCAAAGCCAATAATCTCCTGAATACAACCATTGCCGAGCTGAATGGCCAGAACTCCGAGCTTAACACCAAAGCAAAATTTGCTGAGGAGAGTAAAGCTCGGGCTGAAGAAGGTAAAGCTCGCGCTGAAGAGGAGCTCAAGAAGGCTCAAGCTGAAATTGAGCAACTTAAAGCTGCCCTGGAGGCCGAGACCAAGGCTAGGACGGAGATTCAGGGAGATTTAAAAGAGGCCACCGACTGTATTCTTGTCGAGCATCGGAAAGGTTTTGAAAAGGGCCTTGCTCAAGTTGAGATTCTTGCCCCGGGGGTTGATCTTTCGGGAGTCGATGTGAATAAAGAGGTGCTGAACGGGGAACTTGTTCCCATAATTCCCGAAGAGGAAGAGGAGGTGGAAGGGGCGGGAGATTCTCCTGGGGATCATATTGAGGCCGAAGAGAGTCATAGGGACGAGTAGCTGTATTAGTTTTTTGTAGTCTTCATCCCTTGTAATGGGCTTTTGCCCTTGTAACTTTGATTTGACTTAATGAAAATTCTTGCATCATTTTGGTGACCTTTCGTAGCTTTTATCTGGTCGAGATATCCGTCGGAATATTTTTATATTCCGATGTTGTGTTCAACTTGTTTAAACAAGTCCTCGGCTAAGGCCGAGGTATTCTGCCATCCGTACCAAGAACGGATAGTAGTTGCCACACGTGAAACACATGATTCACGCTTTGCGTATGTGGTCACACATTATATGCTTTGGAAACCGCAATGGGTTCATGCAATTACTGCTTTTTGCTTAGTTTCGATATTTGTTTTTCCAACAAACCTTTTCCCAGCACATATTTCTTCCTTTCCAACGCCTCTTGCCCCTTATAAATAGGGTTGTTTCACTGCTTCACTTGTTCATCCTCCATTCTTTCTCACCAACCAAATTCGTCTTCCTTCAATCCGAGTAGTTCTATGATAGTGTTAGAGGTTTATGCTCCCCTCTCCCAGTTAACATCCTTTTTTGAGTTTCATAGCTGCCAAAAATGATGTAAGTGGGAGATGGGATCCAGAACTCCTTTTATGATTTAATCCTCTAAGAAGGATGTTAACTGGGAGAATAGCAGTCTTCGGGCGTCGAGAAAGGGGGAGAGGCCGTCTACTCCCTGAGCACGCCGAGTACCTCATCGTCCAGCTTTCGCAGGGGGAAGTGATTACTTTCCCCCTTGAGGGAAAGTCGTGGTGTCCGATTGGGGGGACTACTGGCCACCTGATCTTGCCCCTGCCCTAATCGGGGGGACAACTGGCAAGCTGGGCGGGCCTTATTTTCAATTTCAGCTCTTTATGTAAGTCGTAGTACTTTCTAGTACTCGACTCGTTTCTTGTTTTTACTTTCGGCATTGTACTCGGTTATATTAAGAAATTTTAATGGCTCGGACTCGGCCTTTAGATTATAATTTTATTCTTCTTACTGCTCGCATTCTATTTTACTTAAATAATTTCAAGAGGCTCGAACTCGGCCTTCAAACTCAGACTTGGCTTTAAATAATTAAAACGGCTCGAACTCGGCCTTTGGGCTCAAACTTGGCCTCAAGCATTTAATCAGCTCGAACTCGCCCTTCAGGCTCAAACTTGGCCTTGAATAATTAAAATGGCTCGAACTCGGCCTTCGGGCTCAAACTTGGCCTCAAGCATTTAATCGGCTCGAACTTGGTCTTCAGGCTCAAACTTGGCCTTGAATAATTAAAACGGCTCGAACTCGGCCTTCGGGCTCAAACTTGGCCTCAAGCATTTAATCGGCTCGAACTCGGCCTTCAGGCTCAAACTTGGCCTTGAATAATTAAAACGGCTCGAACTCGGCCTTCGGGCTCAAACTTGACCTTAAACAATTAAACGGCTCGTACTCGGCCTTCAGGCTCAAACTTGGCCGTAGACAATTTAATTGTCTCGTACTCGGCCTCCGGGCTCAAACGTGGCCTTAAAAATTTAATTGGCTCGAACTCGGCCTTCAGGATCAAACTTGGCCTTAAACAACTTAGTATTCGCGAAATACATACATCGGCAAAGTAAGAAAACAGAACAATGTCCATAATAAATTTTTTTATTGGATAAAAAGGAAGTCTACGGTGTGCCTCGTTAAAACCTTCTCGGTCAAAACCCTTTTTGGGACAAAATACCGAGGTAGGAAAAAGAGTACATCACCTGACTATATACATCAACTATAATAAAATTTTAAATGCGAAGCATTCCAAGTTCTCGGGATAGGCTTCCCCGACAACTCTTCTAACCTATATGCTGCGTTTCCCAAGTTCTCTACCACTCGGAATGGCCCTCCCCAGTTTGCCGCTAGTTTGCCTTCTGTATGATCCCTCCTTGCTTCTCCTTTCATTCTCAACACCAAGTCTCCACGCAGGAAACTCCTCGGTTTCAATTTTGAATTATACCTCCTAGTTGCTCTCTGTTTGCAGGCTTCCTCCCTGATTTTAGCCTCCTCCCTGATTTCCTCTACCAAATCAAGTTCGACCCTTAAATTGCTTTCATTCTCATTCTGTTCATGCTGCATACGTCGGAAAGACGGTTCGCCAACCTCAACTGGGATCATGGCGTCTGTTCCATATGTCAGCCTGAAGGGTGTTTCCTGAGTAGTGGATTGAGGTGTGCAGTGGTTGGCCCAGAGGATACTTGGAAACTCTTCTGCCCAAGCTCCCTTGGCTTTTCCCACTCTCTTCTTCAATTCTCCGAGAATGACCTTGTTGGCCGCCTCGACTTGCCCATTGGTCTGGGGATGTTCTACCGATGTGACATGGTGTTTAATATCGAGATTGACATAGAATTCTCGCAATGTCTTATCTACGAAATGCCTTCCGTTATCAGTGACGATTGAAAATGGAATTTGATGCGTGATTTTTAGATATAAAGGCAAGTGCACCTCGTCGCAAACAAGTAATACGGTGGTAAGACCGGTTATCGTATCCACAGGGATCGGTTGTCAATTACCAATTCACAAACTCAACAACTATTTAGACTAAACTAAGGTATGAAAAGATCAAAACATAAAATAAAGAAAGCAATACAATATTTTTGGTCTTTTGGGAATTTTATCGAACACTTGGTATGCAAACAGAGATGTGGTTGAGATTGTCAGGGTTAGACTACACTAATCCTCCCTTAATTGCAATGAAATGGTTTCTAACACAAGTCCTAATTCAATAATGACAATCAAGCCTTTTCTAAAATACTCAAGCCTAATGTCTTAGGTGCATTGAGCCTAAAACCCCAAATTAAACCCTAATGTCTTAGGTGGATTAACCTGAGATTTTGCATTAAGTCAAGACTTATAAGATTGCAAGCAGCCAACACCTATGTCTAGATTCTCGAACTACTTGGCATATGATTCATGAGCATGCCTTAACACCAACCTTTCAGTCATCTATCAAAGCAACATATCATTCCTATGGGTAGCTAATCCAAGGAAAGCATTAAGCACATAATCACATACTCATAAAGAAATAGAGACTTGCATTAAAACACCAAATCAAATACAAACAAGTTCAGAAAAGCTACATCTAACCCCAACAATGGGGGATTAGTTACTCATATTTACAGAAAACCAAACCAGGGAAATAGGAGAAGAGGAGAGGAGAGACTCCATGGGAGCTTTCCTTCTTCTTCACAGCAACCCCTCTCAGCAACTCCCTTCTAGGGTTGAAACCCTAGCTCAGTCACAGCCTCCAAGTGCCTCCAAATGCCCCCCTCTGGACCCTAAAAACTCCCTTTGTTCTGTCTGTTGCGTTCTTATTTATAGGTCTGCTGCGCGTCACGGCCGTGATGGCCATCACGGCCAGGCCGTGACGCGTTCTGGAGTGGGCGTAATTTCACTTTTTAACTCTCGCGAGGCGAGCCCTGGATTCGCGACGCGAAACTTGAATTTCTGGACTGTCACGGCCGTGATGTCTATCACGGGCAGGCCGTGACAGTTTCTGACTTTTGCCTTCTTCTCTGCTTGATCATGGCCGTGATGGTCATCACGGCCAGGCCGTGATGGGCTCTGTTTGGCTCATATTCTTCACTTTTCAAGCTCAGTTTCATCCAGGCTCCATCATGGCTGATTTTGATCATTTTTACATTAATTCCTGCAAAACAACACCAAGAAACCGCTTCACCCGTTCCAAGGAAAATCCAACTAAAATCAAATAAAGAATGCCTAATCTATATGAAAAATGCATGCAAATGTATACAGAAAATATGATGTAAAATCACACTATCAGAATTCCGTGCCTACAGATGAGGCTTTTCCACACAAATTTTTGTACCTTCTTGGCGGTAATTTTCGCCAAAGGCTCTGCTTCAATCCATTTTGTGAAGTAGTCCACTGCTACCAGGAGGAATTTGAATTGACCTTTGGCTACAGGGAATGGCCCCAGTATATCCATCCCCCACATAGCAAAGGGCCAAGGCGAGTTTAATGTGTGAAGTCCTTCGGGTGGGGTACGACTTACATTGGAAAATCTTTGGCACTCATCACATTGCTTTGTCCACTCAATGCAATCTGCTCGGATGGTAGGCCAATAGTACCCTGCCCGGACTACCCTGGAGGCCATTGATCTGCCCCCGCTGTGAAAACCACAGATTCCTCTGTGAACCTCTTCCATAACATATTTTGACTGTGCCTTTGTCAGGCATTTTAACAAAGGTACCGAGAATCCCTGTTTATACAATTCTCCGGAAACGATAGCAAAATGACTTGCTCGGAGCCTGATCTTCCTGGCCTCAGCTTGATCTGGGGGCAAAATTTCTGAGGATAAATATTCCCATATGGGTGTCATCCATTCTCGGTCCACCGGCTCATTGGCCATCACCTCCCCAAACATGATGCTCGGTTCATTGAGGGTTTCTTGAATAACTGTTCTATGCTGGCTCGGTTTTTTTGTACTGGCCAATTTGGACAGCAGATCGACCCGAGTATTTTCCTCTCTGGGAATGTGCTCAATAGCAAATTTCTCAAAGCTAGCAATTAATTGATTGACTTTATATAGATACCGGGTAAGCTGAGGTTCTTTTGCTTAGTACCCCCCAGAGATTTGTCCTGTGACTAGTTGCGAATCACTTCGGCATCTAACAGCCTTTTCCCCCATTTCCTTTGCTAGCATTAACCCTGCTATTAAGGCTTCATATTCGGCTTGGTTGTTTGAGGTTTTGAACTCAAACTTTAGTGACTGCTCCAAGATCAGCTCTCCCGGGCCTTCCAGTATTACCCCTGCTCCACTGCCTCTGACATTCGAGGATCCATCCACATACAAATCCCACCATATGTCCTCGGTTATCGGAAGCGGATTGAGCTCGGCTATGAAGTCAGATATACATTGAGCTTTCAGAGGACCTCTCAACTCGTATTTCAGTCCGAACTCAGATAACTCCACTGACCAAGCAATCATATGGCCTGCCAACTCGGGCTTTTTGAGAATCTGCTTAATCGGGTGATCGGTTTTGACAACCACCTGATGACTCTGGAAGTGCGGGCGCAATCGTCGAGCTGCAGTTACCAGGGCCAAAACCAGCTTTTCTATGACCTGATACCGGGTTTCGGCATCATGAAGGACCCTGCTGATGAAGTACACCGGCATTTGAACTTTCTCTACCTCTTGTACAATAACCGCACTGATGGCGTACTCGGTGGCTGACAGGTATAAGTATAACTCTTTCCCTGGGATGGGTCGAGTTAATATCGGTGGTGAAGACAAAAAGGCCTTGAAATCGACGAAGGCCTTCTCGCATTCCTCGGTCCATGTGAAGGTTTGAGGTCTCTTCAGTAGTCTAAAGAAAGGCCGAGCTTTTTCTGCAGATCTAGGGAGAAACCGAGATAATGATGCCAGCTGCCCTGCAAGTCGCTGCACTTCCTTAATATTTTGTGGGCTTCGCACCTCAATCACAGCTCGGCATTTATTAGGATTGGCTTCAATTCCCCGGTGTGTCAACATAAAACCGAGGAATTTTCCACCCTAGACACCGAAAACACACTTCTCCAGATTCAACCTCATATTATACTTTCTCAGCTGCTGAAAAATTTCCTCCAAATCTTTCGGGTGGTTGTTGGGGTCATCATATTTTACGACCATGTCATCCATATAAACCTCCATGCTCCTTCCAATTTGTTTTTCGAACACCCTGTCCATGAGCCTTTGGTATGTAGCTCCAGCATTTTTCAGTCCAAATGGCATTACCCGGTAACAGTAATTCGAGCCTTCAGTTATGAAAGCTGTTTTCTCCTCATCTGGGGGATACATTCTGATCTGATTGTACCCCGAGTATGCATCCAAAAAACTCAAAATTCTGTATCCGGAGGCACCATCCACCAGTCTATCAATACTCGGCAAAGGATGGGAATCCTTTGGGCAAGCTTTATTCAAATCTGTGTAATCGGTGCACATGCGCCACTTGCCATTTGCTTTTTTGACCAAAACAACGTTGGCCAGCCAAGTAGTGTATTCTACTTCTCGAATAAAGTTGGCTTTGACCAACTTCGCTGTTTCTTCTTCCACCATCTTCCTTAGCTCCTCACCAAGTCTCCTTTTCCTTTGGGCTACTGGTTTTGCCTCAGGACAGATTGCCAGTTTATGGCATAAGAAATTGGGGTCAATTCCTGGCATATCAGATGTGGTCCAGGCGAACAAATCGGCTTTGCTGCGGAGCACTTCCTTTATCCTCTTCTTTAAATTCGGCTCGAGCTGCCCGCCGAGCTTGGTGCACTGATCGGGTTGTGATCCGATCTGGAACTTTTCTAACTCCTTAATGGGTTGTGGACGTTGTTCCTGCATGTCCATTCTCGGATCCAGTTCAACAGAGTTAACAGAATTCACCGACTTGTCTTTTCCCCTGTCTAGTGTTTCTGCAGGTGTAGGTTTAAGTTTGCTTACACGTAAACAATCAGCATAGCACTGTCTGGCCATTTTCTGATCAACCCGGACAGCAACTATGTCTCCTGAGTTGGAAGGGAACTTCATTGTGAGGTGGGGAGTAGATACCACAGCTCCTAACTCGTTCAAAGAGGGTCTTCCGATCAGGATATTGTACGATGTTACTGCATTAACCAACACGTACCTGACCATGATAGTCTTGGACGCCTTGTGACCGCGCTGTCGCCACGCGCCAAAAAGAACGAGCGATTACAAAATAATGCAGTATAGTGCGACAACTCGGATCGTCTCTCAAGGACTCTTTAGTTGTTGTTATTATTAACAGAAAAAGTTAGAAAAAGTCAGAATTTGGGGTTTTGGATTGAGAACTAAATTAAGAAGCAAAACAGAAAACAAAGCAAGAAAACAGAGCAGTTACCAAATAAGCTAAGCAATTAACCTACTGTTCTCGGTTTCCCAACTATCATCGGTTCATGCAAATTCCTAGCCCTAAGCAGATTCTAATCCCCTCCCGGTTGTAGCAATAATTCACAAGCGGAACCACTACTACGGATATATATCCCTATTCCCGAATTAAGCAAACGGGGTTAAGCACTTCGTGAACTAAGCGAACACGAAACGTACACACGCGAATTAAGCAAACGCGATTATATATAGGAACATGATATCACCGAGATAAACCAACACAACACAATATACTCCTGAATTAAGCAAACAGAAATATAAAGCATGGCATTGAAAAGAGAAAAGGAAATGAAAACAGGAAATACAAGAACCTCAAGTATGGATAGAAGCCAATTACAGTAGATTAATCTAGGAGACTAGTTCTCCATTACAAAAGGAAAACAAAACATAACTAAAAAGAAAACAAAAGACTAACTAAGACTAGCTCAGAAACTAGCCAAAACTGGCTAATTCTGACCTTCTTTTCAGTTCTGCCTAAGACTACTTATATACACATTTCTGGAATCCAAGTCCTCGCGAGGCGAATCACTGCTCGCGAGGCGAATTACATGAAAGGTCTGCAACTCTTTGTCTTCTCGCGAGGCGAGCACATCCTTCGCGAGGCGAACTATTCAGCTTCCAACTGTTATGCCCGTGGCATTCAACACGCCCAAACCGTGATGACTTCTGATCTTCCAAGACTCGCGAGGCGAAGGAATGCTCGCGGGGCGAACGCTTCAACTTCAGAATTGCCACGGCTGTGATCTTCAACACGGGCAAGCCGTGATCGTCTCTGACTTTTTCATGGTTGCAATACTCGCGGGGCGAGAGATTATTCGCGGGGCGAGTGGCTCCAGATTTATTACTTTTTATTAACCTGAAAATAGAAAATAAAAGTAAATAATTATTCAACTCTAAAACAACTAAATTAACATAAAAACAATTTACAGACTCAAAATACTACTTAGAGACAATCAAGTCTAATTTGGGTAAAAATGGTATAAAATAAGCACAAAGCCAAGGTCTTGACTAGTTATAAAACCAGTCAAACAGAGGCTCATCACCTTGCCATCCCCAAAGGTAGTTAAGAGGTCAATGTATCCTCGGGTATCCACCTGTTCCCCAGCAAAGCCGACGAGCTTACTGTCGTATGGCTGAATAGATTTTTCTGGGATCCCGAGCTTTTGAAATGTTGAATAATATAAAATGTCAGTCGAGCTCCCCTGGTCGACAAGAGTTCTCTTGACCGAGAAATTGGCCAATTGCACCGTGATTACCATAGGGTCATCCTGATTAGGATCCACCCCCATGAAGTCTTCGTCAGAAAAGAGAATTGGTGGGGAAACCCTCGGAGGTTTGCCAGATACCGAGTTGACAGCCCGGATGGTGTTTTCTCCGAGCTGAACTTGTCGTGCCTCCCCCTGCAAATCCACCTGAAATAGTGTTTATCACCCTTCGGACAGTATTATCCTCCTCTCGCCTTTCATTTTGGCCTTCCCTGGTCTCTGTTATTTCATTATTTTGTCGACCGCCGCCCCTTCTCGGGCTTTGGTCACCTCCTCTTCTTCTACTTCTGCCACGCCCCTCGCCATTGTTGTGATTTCTCCGGACAAAATTATTGAGATGGCCAGCTTGCACCAACTCTTCAATCTTATCCCGCAGGACCCAGCACTCCTCGGTGGTATGCCCGTAATTACGATGGTACCGACAATGTTTCTGTCGATCAACATTCTGGGGCGTGTGGCCACGATTGGGGAGCTGCAAAAGTTCCGCGTTGTAGGCTTCTTCAAACACCCGAGCTCGGTTAGTGTTGAGGAGAGTATAGTGCTCATACTTCGGTCCCCTATGCAAATGCTCGGATGTGCTTTTGAATTTCGGCTTATCCCCTCCAGCCCTCCTCTTCTCTCTCCCTTCTCTTCTGTCAGAATCATCAGTTCTCTCCCTTTTCTTTGACTCCTCAATCTCCTCCATATTAATGAATCCCGCAGCTTTCCTCCTCAACTCATCCATACTGGTTGGTGGCTTCCGAGCTAAGTGTCTGGCAAAAGGGCCAGGCCGTAACCCGGTCAAGATGGTGTGTAGTGCAACATCGGCACTGAGATTCCGGATGAGGACTGTCTCCTTGCTGAATCTGGCCATGAAATCACGCAGGGATTCATTCTTTTCTTGCCTAAAGTTTACCAATGAGGCCGAGGTTTTTTGATGAGCCCGGCTCGTGGCAAACTGAGCATTGAACTTGGTCATGAATGTGTCAAAGGAGTCAACTGACGCTGGCGGTAGCTGGGTGTACCAGCTCAACGCAGCATCCTTCAGAGTGGTTGGAAAGACTTTACACATGACAGCATCATCGTCGGTAAAGAGGTACATCTGAGTAGTGAAAGCATCTAAGTGATGCTCCGGGTCCGAGGTGCCATCATACCTGTCAATGTTTATGGGTTTGTAGTTGGATGGAAGAGGAACCTCCATGATGGCATCGGTGAAAGGATGTCTAGGCCTCTGCACGCCGGCCCTTTCATTAGGCCTATTTGCCGGAAGTGAAAGTTCAGGGGCCTGCCTAGGAAATTCCCCCTCATCTGCTCGGTCAATCTGATGAGAAACCCGAGGTTGTTGACCTCCTTCTCTGCGCGTGTTTCTGGACCCTTCGTTCTCGGCTGTCCGGCGCTCTCTCTCACGAGGAGAAGAGGCGGACCTTTCCCTGCTTTGTTCTCGTTCCCGACGGCTGTTCTGCCGCTGAAACTCCTCATTCTCCTTTCTCAGCATCGCCACTTGTGCGAGGAGTTCTTGGATAACGGGGTTGTCGGTTGTCATAGCCGGGTTTATGGACCGTTCCCCATTATCTCCGTTGTTAGCATTCTCTGGCTCCTCTCTCCTGCAGTTCCCGCTCCTTGTTCTCACCATTGTTTGTGGTATGGGAAAGTTTTGCTTCGATTCCCACAGACGGCGCCAAATGTTCCGTCCAAATATCTCAGATGAGAGATACTCGGCCGGAGAAGGTCTAGTGGGAGTGTTTTTGGAATTAGCTTGACAGAATTGAGATTCTGCTCCTACGTATTCAAATGGGAATCAAAGCAAACGTAGTTCTAAATGAGGGGGTTGAGCCCCTATTTATAGATATTTTTAGTGCAACCGTTCGAGTAAGACGGTTACTCAGATCCTACTTGTTAGGATCGGATTGTTATTGCAGTTAGACAATGATATGGATAAGGCTCCGAGTTATACGGAGAGATATTTGGACCAGCGAGATATTCGGCCCAGTCAGTTGCGGCTGGAAAGCTCGGGGCGGAGATATCTTCATTCGTGGTCTGGTGTGGGATAGGCCCGAGTAGTTATCCTCGGGTGTCAAATGTATTAATAGGTCTTCGGCTTTACGGGAGTTCGGGTCACGGCCCACTTACGAGAATGAGTTCGGTTGTATTGACAATCATCGGCCTTATATCTTCGGTCAGTACATTATTAAAAAAGAAAACATCACTTCTTAATATATAAATATATCATTTTTGGTCGCTTTTTCGATAAAAAGTTAGGGGAATGTTAACGAGTGTCTTTAGGACATTATTTAATAAATCAAAAAATGAAAGTTTTTATGGGAAACATGCTATATTTAATATTTTGAAAATTGTTATACTTAGTTTTCTAATATAAACTCTTTTTTTTGGATTCTTTAACAAATATCCTTATGGCACCTAGCACGCTTCAATTAGACTCTTCAAAGTTCCGGGTTCGATTCCTACCAATGCTGATTGAGTTTTCCCTATTAAAAAAAAAAATCCCTATAACCGAAAATTTATTTCTTTTAATTCCCTAGCTAACAATAATATTTTAAGACCACGTAACATTTGTCTCCAAAAAATTGTGCTTTCGTTTTATGGTCACAAACTTCCATACAAAATATTGGATACGCATTGACTATTTGGATCTATTAACAGGGCATTACGAATAAAGGACGGCATTATAGTTGTAATAAAAAAAGAAAATGAAAGGAGAATGTTAGGGGCTCGGGTTAAGTAATAAAAAAAAAATTTATTGAAAAATGACATATTTCATATTTTGAGATGATAAAGACTTAATTATTTAATAAATTTTGTTATTTTTGAATTTTTTAATCAGTGTCCTAAACTCGTTAAAAAAACCTAAGTTAAAGATCTCTCATCTTTTAACCATGGTCTCGGGTTCGAGTCTTGGGTATGAAAAAAACTTTAATTGGGAGGGATGTTACCTATCGAGGTGCCGAACAAACTTCTCCAAAAGATTAATCCACATCTCAGATTGATGGCGAGATATTCATTGAAGTAGATAAAAAAAACCAAAAAGAAAAAAAGGACGGCTTTATAGTACAAATTATTAAGAAACGGAAATTCATATATGCAACTTGAGCCAACAACTTTTGGAAAATAGCAATAGGGTCCAATTATTTCAACTAAAGGACCTATGACTATGACATGATCGGACTTTCTCTCCCAATTTGGGACAAGCAAAATTATTGAAGCAATACTCAAAAAAAAAAAATTTATTGAAGCAAGAGGCAATCAAAATTCAAAAGCATAGAGAACTAGGATTTCAACATTGGAACGTTAGAGTTCAATAAGTAACATGAAAATCCACTACCTATCGGTTACTACTCTGTCTGACTATGGATTCTGGGGACTATGCCTGTGAAACTCCAACACGGTGTTGTCTATTGAATGAAGGCAAAGATTCGAAACCAAACAGGAAAACATGATGCTGAGGTGTTTATATTGTATCCCGGCTTACGATCGAATCGAAAAGAATGGTCATAATTAAATTGAGTAGGGTTATTTTAATATTAAAATTGGACACCCACGAGGGACATCCTACTATTTAGTAGACTGTGAATTTCTTTCTCTTTAATAGGTTATGAACCAATCAAATAAAAAGAGAGAAATTCATAGCATATTAAAGAATAGGATATTCTCATGATGTCCAATTTTAGTGTTAAAATAATACTACTCAATTAAATTTAAGCTACATTTCTTTTTCGTACTGATTAAGAGAGAAGTACAATAGATAGGTCTACAAAAATTGCTGGAGCTGTCAAAATAAAGGACCTTTATCCAATATATATATATTCACACATTTATTAAGATTTTGTTTGACAAAAATAATTGATGATAAGCTAGCTGATAGTTGATAAACTAATTTTTAGTTGATAACTGATAGCTGACGGATTGAATTTGAAGTATTAAAATTAACGGTTGAACTAGCTTATAAATTTAAAATGACATTTATTATAAACATGGTCAAGTGAGAATTTCATTAAATGAATAGAGGTAAAAACAAAAGAAAAATCAATAAGCTATAAGTTACTAGTCATAAGCTAAATAAGCTAGTGAGATAAGCTTGTTTACCAAACACCTCTATTTCAGTCAAACAAGCTTATAAGCTAGTCAAATAAGCTATAAGCTAGCTTATTGGACTTGCCAAACAGAGCCTAAGTGTGAATCATATCTTAAGTTTCCTCAAGAGTTGTGTTATTTGAACACAAAATTTAGACACCATATGTGACACCGTATATTTCTATTTCTATCACTCACTTATTTTTATCATCTTTATATACACTCATTTCAAGAATACCACAAAAAAGCAAATATGATATTCCCAATATATCTTCAACAAACATTTCTGTTTCCTCAAATACATTTAATGATTGATTCAATGATGTTCTCAGGATTGAGCTGGAGCAATCCGATTTAAGCCCATCCAACCGAAGAGTTAAGTAAATAAGTTAAAACTAACCCAAATTTTGTTGAGCTGAAGAAATTTTAGCCGAAGTGAGTCAGATTTGCTCCCTGACTCATTTCACTTTTGCATTGCTCTAGACTCTAGAGTGCATGTTGCTTTGTGTACATGAATTCTCCAATTTTGACCATAGCAATTGTATTTGCTCTTGAAACGTCGTTACAATAAGAGTGGATTAAAAATACGGAAATCATAGTTGAATCGGATTCGGAGAATGTAATTGCATGGGTTAATAGAAAGGAGATTTGTCCATGAAATTTATGCTTTTTCTGTAATAAATTACAAAATATCTTATGTATTTTAAAAAATGTTACTTTTGTTCACAGAAATAAGGAGGCAAACCAGATTGCAGATACTCTTGCAAAAGAAGGGACCCAATTGGAGGGTACTCAGATACTGTGGTCTTGATAATACTGGTTTTTACTTTTTCTGGTGTGTCTTTTGCAGGTGTACTGATTTTGGGGATGATAGTTTAAAGGATTAGAGCAAAGTTTCTTTTGGTTCATGTTTTGTGGTTTTGGTTGCTGTGTTTGTAGAAGTTGGTGCAGGGATGCTGCAGAGTTGCCTAAACTCACAGGATTGATGATGCGGCTTTTCTCATGTTAGATTAATTAAAAGAAGAGTGCTAGAGCATATTTTAATAGAAGCGGGTGTTGTTGCTCCTTTTTGTATTTGTGTTTTTTTGTTGCCTCTGTCTGTATTGTTTCTGTTATGGGTGTAGCGCACATCCAGGAGTTGAGGAACTTGGTGTTTTGTTGCGTTAATATGTTAGCATTGTGGATCATCAATGAGCTAAAGCTAACTGATTGGAGATCAAGTATTGGTTGTTTTAGTGTTGAATAACAGAAAGTGATATCAGTTAGGGAGTTAGTTAGTTTTTGTTGTAACTGTTTAGACTCCTTCTTGTGCACATTATGATATAGAAGCCTATCTGTTTGTATATTCAGCATTAGTATAAATAGCCATTGATGTAGGTGTGAATGGCAGAGTGTTTTTCATTCAGTTTCTGTAAAGTCCTGCAATTTTTCAGTTTGCTCAATAAGATTGACTCAGTGTGGATGTAGGGGCTTTGATCTGAGCTTGAACCACGATAAACCTGTGCCTCATTTGCTCTTCTTCTTTCTCTGTTTAATTTCTTTTATGCATTGTTTACAACACAGCTGTGTGTGTGTTTCCTTTCTGCCGTCAGTCCAAAGACTGACTTCACAGCAGAGTTCACAACAATTGGTATCAGCAGCTATTCGACTGGGGATTATTCTGCAATGGGCACCACAAAGTTTGATGTTGAAAAGTTCAATGGTGACAATGATTTCAGCCTATGGAGGATCAAGATGAAGTCCCTTCTTGTCCACCAAGGACTCGAAGATGCCTTGGCAGGAGAATCTAAACTTCCTGTGACCTTGACAGAAAAAGAAAGGAAAGAACTAGTCAAGAAAGCTCATAGCACCATAATTCTTTCCCTTGGTGATGAGGTTTTAAGGGAAGTCGCGGATGAGACCACTGCAGCGGGTGTTTGGCTTAAGCTTGAAAGCTTGTACATGACCAAATCACTAACCAACAAGTTGTACATGAAGAAGAGGCTGCATCAGCTGAAGATGGAGGAGGGCTCATCAATCAAAGAACATGTTTCTCTATTCACCAAGGCAATTCTTGATTTGAGAAACCTTGATGTGAGGATCGATGAAGAGGATCAAGCAGTGATGCTGTTATGCTCTCTGCCTCCATCCTTCGAGAATCTGGTAGACACCATGTTATTTGGGAAAGAAACACTCACCCTTGAAGAGGTTAAGGCTACCCTTAATTCCAGAGAACTGAAAAAGAGAATCACTGATATAAAGGAAGAAGGAAGGGATGCTGAGGGGCTGCTAATCAGAGGAAGAACTGACAAGAAAGAATCAAGGGGCAAGAATCATAAAAGATCAAAGTCCAAATACAAGAAAAACTGCTACTATTGTCATAAAGATGGGCATTATAGAAGGGAGTGCCCTGAAAGGAAAAGGAAGAATCAGAAAAACCAAGAATCCAATGATGTAGCAGTAGTTGCTGATGGGCATGAGAGTGCTGATGTTCTTGCAGTATCAGCTGATATCTGTACTGATGAGTGGATTCTCGATTCAGGTTGCTCTTTTCATATGACTCCTAATCAAGAATGTTTCCAGTCATACAAAGAAGTTGATGGAGGAAAGGTCTTGATGGGAAATAACCAGGCATGCAAGGTAGTTGGTATAGGAACTGTAAAAGTGCAATTAGCTGATGGTTCCATAAAACTGCTCACAGAAGTGAGGCATGTTCTAGACCTGAAAAGAAATCTTCTCTCACTAGGAATGCTAGATCAAGCAGGCTACACATTCAAAGGAGAAGGTGGAGTCTTGAAGGTTACAAAAGGGAACCTGTTGATCCTTAAAGGCACCAGAAAGCATGGCCTCTATAGACTTCAAGGTAACACTATCCTAAACTCATCTAGCCTAGTTTACGTATCTCGCTAATATCTCCACAAGGTTATGGCATTATAGGCTGGGACATGTGAGTGAAAGAGGATTGCAAGAATTGCACAGACAGGGTTTAATTGGGAAGGGAAACTTGGAAAAACTAGATTTTTGTGAACATTGCATATATGGAAAACAAAAACATGTAAGATTTCTTAATTCAACTCACACTACAGACAACATTGTAGACTATGTGCATTCTGACATATGGGGGCCTGCTAGAGTTTCTTCACTAGGGGGAGCCAGATACTTTGTCACTTTCATAGATGACAAATCAAGAAAAGTGTGGGTTTATCTGCTTAAACACAAGAACCAAGCCTTTAAACACTTTAAACAATGGAAGTCCTTAGTTGAAAATCAAACTGGAAGGCATATAAAAGTGTTAAGAACAGGATAATGGTTTGGAATACCTCGGTGAAGAATTCTCCCGATTTCTGTAAAAACAATGGCATTCGAGAGACATAAAACAAGAAGATTAACACCTCAACAAAATGGCCTTGCTTGAAAGAATGAACAGGACCATTTTGGAGAGGTAAGATGTATGTTGTCCAATGCAAAGTTGCCTAAAACTTTCTGGGGGAAGCAATCAAGACTTGCATGCTATCTGATAAATAGGTGTCCATCAGCTGCTATAGGTTTTAAAACACCTGAAGAATTATGGACTGGTAAGGCACCAAGTTATGATAATTTGAGAATCTTTGGCAGCACTGCAAATGTTCATATAAATGAAGGAAAATTAGAACCAAGATCTAAGAAGGGAATTTTCCTTGGATATCCTGAGGGAGTGAAAGGCTATAAGATATGGCTTCATCGAGCCTCTCTGGTCCTAAGTCCATAATTAGTAGAGATGTTGTGTTTAAGGAAGAAGATATGCTAGATGATAAGGAGAAAGTGATGTCTCCTAAGCAGTGTTCTGCTCCAGATCAGGGAGTGCATCTTGAGGTGGAGGACACTGCAGAAAAATCTTTTTTGCAGGAAGAATCAGAGCTTCAACCTGTTATAGAAACCATTCCTCAAACTAATGATCCAGACACATCCTATAACTTGGTAAGAGACAGGACAAGAAGGCAAATAAAACCACCTCAAAGATATGGTTATGCAGACCTTATAGCCTATGCTTTGGATGTGGAACTCGAGTATAAAGACTCTGATCCCACTAGCTACAAGGAAGCTACCTCAAGTGTTGACAAAGAACATTGGATTGCAGCCATGACTGAAGAAATTGAATCACTCATGAAAAACAAAACCTGGGAACTAGTAGATAAACCTGATGATCAAAGAATTGTGGGGTGCAAATGGATATTTAAAAGGAAATCAGAAATTCCTGGAGTGGAGAAGGGAAGATACAAAGCTAGACTTGTGGCAAAGGGCTTCACACAAAGGGAAGGAGTAGATTTTAATGAAATCTTTTCTCCAGTGGTGAAGCACACAAGCATTAGGATAATTTTGACTCTTGTTGCTGTACATGATCTTGAACTAGAACAAATGGATGTAAAAACTGCCTTCTTACATGGACAATTAGAAGAGAAAATCTACATGAAACAACCTGAAGGTTTTGAGGTAAATGGCAAGGAACACCAAGTCTGTTTGTTAAAGAAGTCTCTTTATGGTCTCAAACAGTCTCCTAGACAATGGTATAAGAGATAAGGATGCAATCAGCAAGTTAAAACAGTTGCTAAGTTCTGAATTTGAAATGAAAGATTTAGGTGCAGCAAGAAAAATCTTAGGCATGGAGATTTTCAGGAAAATAAATGAATGTCTATTATTTTTATCCCAGTCCAGCTATGTGGAGAAGCTGCTCAAAAGGTTCAATATGTCCACTGCTAAACCAGTATCTACCCCTATTGCTGCCCATTTCAAACTCTCAGTTGATCATTCACCTAAATCAGAAGATGAAGTCAAATATATGGAAAACATTCCTTACTCAAATGCTACTGGAAGCTTGATGTATGCCATGGTCTGCACAAGGCCAGACCTGGCATACTCAGCAAGTGTAGTCAGCAGGTTTATGGCCAATCCTGGAAAACTGCATTGGCTTGCTGTTAAATGGATTTTTCGATATTTGAAAGGAACTCATTCTGTTGGTCTGGTTTATGGTAAAGGGAATGAAAATTCAGAAGGGATCTCAGGTTATGTTGATGCAGATTTTGCAGGAGACCTTGACAAAAGAAGGTCTTTGACTGGATTCTTGTTTACTCTATATGGAAATGTGGTAAGTTGGAAGGCCAATTTGCAATCAATTGTAGCCTTGTCTACTACTGAATCAGAGTATATAGCCCTGACTGAATCTATCAAGGAAGCCTTATGGTTAAAGGGCATAATCAGTGAGCTTGAGGGATCAACTCTCCCTGTGACAGTTTGGTGTGATAGCCAAAGTGCTATTTGTCTTTCTAAAAACCAAGTGTTTCATGAAAGAACAAAACACATAGACATAAGGTTACATTTTATAAGAGACATAATTTCTCAACAGTTGATAGAAATAAGAAAGGTTGCTAGTGAAGATAATCCAGCTGACATGCTTACCAAGGTAGTTTCAGGAACTAAATTTTTGCATTGTTTAAATCTGATTAATGTTCGAAACTGCAGGGTATGAGTCTCTTCTAGGGACTGGCAGAGTCAACTTAGCTAAAGATTGAAGATCCAAGGTGGAGAATGTTAATATGTTAGCATTGTGGATCATCAATGAGCTAAAGCTAACTGATTGGAGATCAAGTATTGGCTGTTTTAGTGTTGAATAACAGAAAGTGATATCAGTTAGGGAGTTAGTTAGTTTCTGTTGTAACTGTTTAGACTCCTTCTTGTGCACATTATGATATAGAAGCCTATATGTTTGTATATTCAGCATTAGTATAAATAGTCATTGATGTAGGTGTGAATGGCAGAGTGTTTTTCATTCAGTTTCTGTAAAGTCCTGCAATTTTTCAGTTTGCTCAATAAGATTGACTCTGTGGATGTAGGGGCTTTGATCTCAGCCCTGAACCACGATAAACCTGTGCCTCATTTGCTCTTCTTCTTTCTCTGTTTAATTTCTTTTCTGCATTGTTTACAACACAGCTGTGTGTGTGTTTCCTTTCTGCCATCAGTCCAAAGACTGACTTCACAGCAGAGTTCACAACATGTTGATTTCCAAGGAGGGGTGTTTTGTAATATGAATAGTATTTCTATTTGTGCTTTGTTTAGGTACATAGCAAATGATAGAGTGAGTTCTCTTCAATCCTTTCTAGAAGATAGGTAGAGTTCTTCACTATGATATTTTTTTTAGCTAGACGATTTATGAATAAAATTCTATTTATCGAAATAAAATAATAATAATAATAATATTCTCACATCATTTTTTTTAATAATTTCTTTCCACTTTCGTTATCACTATTGATCACTTTTATCTTGAAAACAATAATGAAAAGAAGATAAATAGTTAAAATTTAAAAATAAAAGGTTGATGTGATAAAAAAAAAATTGAGATGAAGATTTTTAGCACAATTCAAACAAACAACAAAAAAGTAAAACCGATTAGTAATGGAGTATTTATGAAACAATTGAAGCAATGATACTTTTATGGTGCCTTCGTTTATTTAACTGCTATGATGCAGTTTTGATTTCAGCCAATAAAAAAAGGGGTGGTATTTAATGATTAAGGGGTAGCATTTAATGATTTAGTATTTTGTTATTTACTATTTAATATACCACTCTTCTTGATTTACAATACTGTCCTTCGGTCGCCCTCTCTGTCCATTCATAAAATGGAAAGCCAAAATGAAGCTGTCGGGAATCGAGGACGAGACATCCAGGAAGAATGCAAGAAATCATACCGCTAGGTTAACACTTTAACACACTGTAGAACTTACAAATTTTAATATATACTTATGTTAATCATAAAACCTATGAACTTCATATATACCTATTCATCCGGTTCGACCAATAACTCACTGGTTCGACCAATGACCCATTGACCCAGTGCCTTGACCGAGTCGATGATCGTCCCGATTTTAATAACACTACTCTTATTAATTTACTCTAATAACTTTAAAAGTTTGACGTCTCCTGCTGGTACAAGGTTCGACCCTCAACTTTTGCAACTTCAAATTTTTTTCCTTTTCCTTTTAAATAAACAAAACATTTGGTGTGTTCTTGGAAGATAGATAGAAACCTCAATGGGAATAAAACACGCAACCTATCGACTTAAATGGGAACAAATGGCCATCAACCTAAACATTGATGTTTTGTTAATGACCATCTTATTTATATTAATAACTTATTGTTATTTGTTACATTTATGATTTAAAAATTATATTATGCATGGTGTCAGTCACACTTAAGGAAAACAATTTTCATATTATAAAATTTTTTGAATTGTCCATTAATTTTAATATTATTATTAACCAATTAAATGTTTATAACACTACTGTTTTCATCACATAGCAATATTGTATTCTAAGAAAAGTTTAAAAAAATTAAAATGAACTTCCAAATATCCTAGCTCAACCTTAATAACCTTTAACCCTTCATTTGGAGTGGAAAAAAAAAAAAATCAAAAACTCATTTTGGCGTACAGAAGACTTAGTTAGGTCATTCACATTCCACTATATTACACCTTTCGTGACAAAACCACATTGTCTTCTAAAAAAATTAATTTTTTTAAAAATATATATAATGATATTACAAATATCTTAAATCAACCCTAATAACCTTTAACCTTAACTTTGGAGAGAAAAATAAAAAATAAAAAATTATCTTGGAGTATCTTGGCCTAAGGAGGACATAATTGAGTCATCCACTATAATAATGCTTCCTTGACCTAACCATATCGTCCTCTAAAAAAATTAAAAAATTATAAAAAAATAGAACGAGCTTCCAAATATCCTAACTCAACCATAATAACCTTTAACCCTATTTTATCAACAAAAAAAAAAACTTTAACCCTAGCTTTGGAGCAAAAAAAAATTTAAAACCATCTTGGCTTACGGAAGACTTAGTTGGGTCATCCACTATACTACTACTTTCGTGATATAACCATGTTGTCTTCTAAAATAATTTAATTTTTAAAAGGAAAAAAAATAGAATGAGCTTCCAAATACCCTAACTCAACCCTAAAAACCTTTAAAAAAATTTAGAAGACCATATGGTTATGTCACGAAAACAATAGTATAGTGAATGACCAAAGTAAATCCTTCGTGGGCCAAGATGATTATTTAATTTTTATATTTTTCTCCAGAGATAGGGTTAAAGGTTTTTAATTAGGGTTGAGTTAGGGTATTTGGAATCTCTTTCTATTTTTTTTTCTTTTGAAAATTAAATTATTTTAGAAGACAATATGGTTATGTCATGAAAGCAGTAGTATAGTGGATGACACCCAACTAAGTCCCGTAGGTCAAGATGATTTTTAAATTTTTTTTTCCACTCCAAAGCTCCCTTAAAGATTATTATGGTTGAGTTAGATATTTTTAAGCTCATTCTATTTTTTTTTAAATTAAATTATTTAGAAGACAGTATGGTTATGTCACGAAAGCAGTATTATAGTGGATGACTCGGTTATGCCCTCCTTAGACCAAGATGTTCCAAGATAATTTTTTGATTTTTGATTTTTCCCTTCAAAGTTAAGGTTAAAGGTTATTAGGTTGATTTAGGGTATTTGGAAGATCGTTCTATTTTTATTTTTATTTTAAAAACAATTGAATTCTGTTTAGAAGACAATGTGGTTATGTCACAAAAGGTGTAGTATAGCAACACATGACCCAACTAAGTCTTCTGCACGCTAAGATAAATTTTTTATTTTTTATTTTCCACACCAAATATAAGGTTAAAGGTTATTAAGGATGAGTTAGGATATTTAGAAGTTCATTATAATTTTTTTTAATTATTTAAAACTTTTCTTAGAAGACAATATGATTATGTAATGAAAACAGTAGTGTTGTAAACATTTAATTAGTTAATAATAATATTAAAATTAATGGGCAATTGAAAATAATTTTATAATATGAAAATCGTTTTCCTTAAGTGTGATTGACACCATCGATAATATAATTTTTAAATCATAAATATAACAAATAACAATAGGTTGTTAACATAAAGAAGATGATCATTAACAAAACATCAATGTTTAGGCTGATGGCCATCTCTTCTCATTTAAGTCGATAGGTTGCGTGTTTTATTCTCACTAAAGCTTCTGTCGATTTTTCCTAGAACACACCATATGTTTTGATTATTTAAAAGGAAAAGGAAAAAAATTGAAGTTGCAAAAGTTAAGGATTGAATCTTGTACAAGTGGGAGATGTCAAATTTTTTAAGTTATTAGAGTATAAAAAGCAGTGTTTTTAAAATTGGACCGATCATCAACTTGGTTAAGACACTGAGTCAGTGGATCATTGATCGAACCAGTAAGTCATTGATTGAATGAGATGAATCATATATATAAAATTCAAAGGTTTTATGATAAACATAAATATATTAAAAATTCGTAAGTGTAATCACAATTTAACGTTATAGCCTAGTGGTTGGATTACGTGGATTGTTCTCCAGGTCAATGGTTTGACTCCCACAAGCTACAATTTTGGCACTTACGATTTTATCAATTTCACTTGGGCTGTGTGGACGCTTGATAGAGAGCACGTGAATGCAGGCAGCCAACCAGCGGGACCTTGGGTGGGGTGTTAAGTTAGACCTTGAAGGATATAATTGTAAATGAAGAAGATTGGTATATTAAAAAATAAATGACAAAATATTAAATTATTAAATACTACTTCTTTATCTATCGGCTTAAACCTTGGGTGGGGTGTCAAGTTAGATTTTGAAGGATATAATTGTAAATAAAAAAGATTGATATATTAAAAAATAAATGATAAAATATTAAATTATTAAATACAACCTTTTTATCTATTGACTTAAACAAAACTACATCAAAATAGTTAAATTAGTTCAGACACCATAGAAGTATCCACTAGGCTACGCATAATACTTTTCTCGAATGGTTGGAATACGGAACAGCTACAGGTGGGACAATAAATCATTGAAGTGCTCTTCCAGACCCATGTCCTGAACAAATTTTAGCCACCAAAATTGCTTCTACTGTGCTTAAGTAATGATGATGCGAGTCACTAAATTGAAGAGGAACGAGTGATCAATTGTCATTGGGCGGCCGTTGGTGGCGCCCTCTAGCCAACAGCATTTATGTAATAATGTATTAGGTTGCCTTGTTGAACAAACTAGTCTAATTTTAGAAACTATTTAGGTTTACTTAACTTTTTACTCTCTGAAAAGTAGGTGATGTGAACATTTAATTTTGCTCAGATTTTTTTAATTAATATTTTGAAAAATAGTAAAAAAATATAAAAATAAAACAAAAAATATTTTTATTCTTGACCCAATTTTCTTTTTGTTGTTGCAAGTGTTGAGCCCATAGTCCAAACTCAAATAAAAAAAGAAAAAGAATGCTTAAAATAAAAATAAAGATAAACATAAAAATTATGTTTTGTTGTTCTGCCTCTTCTGCTCTCATGTTTGTACCCCTCTTTGTCATCTTCTTCTTTTTCAAAGAAAAAGAGGGATAATGGTACAGCCCTCCCTACCCTTGCACCAGCCAAGCAAGGTGGTGGAACAAAAGCTGATTTGCTCCCCACTACTTGTACCCACACCAGCTGACCTAACAGGAAGATTTGTCATCTTCTTCATTCTTGTGCTATATATTGCATTGAACAGTGACCAAAGGAAGAGGAGGAGGAATTGAGGGTGGGGGGACCGAAAAATGAGGCTCAAACCAATATTCTCAGCAGTGGATTTTCTTTCATTTTCCTCTCCATTCTGAAAAACAGACAACAACAACAAAACAAAAAAAAAAACAGAAAAACCACACACACACACACTTACCTTCATCCTTCCACCTTCATCTTCCTCCCTCTCACTTCGCCTTCCTCCTTCATCTCCCCACTACTCAGACACCATCAACCGAGCCACCACCTCAACCAGTCGCGCCGCCCGTTCTTGAACCATCGGAGCCCCCCGCGATCGCCACTTCCGTCCGCCTCCTCCGATCGCGTTGCTGCTGCGCCTGTTCGTCCTCGCCGTCGCCGCCCCGAAGCCCCATTGCGCCGTCCAGATGCAACCCTGCCCCAGTCACGCCTAACAACCACCGGACGTCGCTGCTAGAGCCTCCGCTGCCGTCCACCGCTGATCTCGAGCTAGCAGAGCCAGATCCACGCTCTGCTCAGCTCGCCGTCCGCACCGCCCGCACCACCGTTCACCTTTGCCACTGGTTCCAGCCGCATCCACCAACATCTCCTTGAGCTCCATTGTTGGTAACAATGAGGCTTGGGAGCCTCTGTTGCTTTCCTTCTATTTCCCCTTTTTATTCTTTTGCCTTTTTATGTTTGTTTGACTTACGCTACTAGATCATTAGGTTTTGATATTTGGTTGCGTTTGGGTTTGTAGCATGTGGCCCATTTGTTTGTTTTCCATCTATGTTGTTTTTATTAATTTGGGCCAAACAGAAAACAAAAGAGTAATTTGTTTCTAAAATGTTTTGGGCTCTATCTAGTAGGCCCGAAATTTTGTCTTCAAAATTTTGTGATTGGGCCAGGGATGCAGTTAGACCCATCGGCATGAAATATAAGCTATGGGCTAACTACTAGGTCTCTCTTTTTGTTTTTGTTTTTTTCCTTTTTTGTGTTTTTTTTAGTTTGGGCCAATACATTAGGTTCCCACAAAAACAAATGTTTCCAAATTTTTTTGGCCGCCTTTTCAGATTTGGGTCAGATTCTTTCCCTTTTAGAAAAAATGCTTTAGTAAAAAAATTAATTAATATAAAAATTAAAAGAATTTTGTTAAAACAAAAAGGTGATAAAAAAAAATCTTTTGAGTTCACGCAACAATCTACGACGTTGATGTATGATTTTCCATCCTCAAGTGTTGTATGAATTGTAAGGGTTTATCGTATAGCTTCGCTATCTTTAACCATATGCAAGAGTGAATTCATTCTTTTGTAAAAATTAAGATATCTTCAATTTAATCACTTTTAACTAGTTTTACCCAATTTAATTTTATACAAATATCTTTTGAATTCACGCAACAATCTACGACGTTGATGTATGATTTTTCATCCTCAAGTGTTGTATGAATTGTAAGGGTTTATCGTATATCATTGCTATTTTGGACCCTGTGCAAGAGTGGATTTACTTCAAAATAAAATCTTTTTAAATAAATCTTTTCAAAATCAAATCCCTTTTTTTCAAAAATAAAAAATAAAATCAACCAATCAATCAAACATTTTCTAAAGAACTACGTGGTTTTGAGTTTCTCATCGTGCCCGAGAATACGTAGGAGCAAGATAAATCATCATGTCAAGCCAAAACTAAAATTTCCCTTTTTTTATGTCCTTTTTTATGTTAAAATAATTAATCAAATAATTAAACTTTTCTTTTTTTTTTAGGGATGCTCTATGGACACGGTGCCATGTTTAGTCCCTTAGATTTGATCGAGGTTGCCCTGTGGACTCATGTGCCATGTTCAACCTCATTTAGTTTTTATAAACAATAAATTTATAAACGTAAAAATTAATAAAAATTTAAAATATTAAAAATTAAAAAATAATTCTTTATTGTAAATAATTTTTGGGGTAAAATAAATATTTAAAAGGTTATTAAAATATTTTTGCACGATTAACTTGAGGTATCATTTTTTTAAATGGGCGATGTGGGGTGCTAACACCTTCCCTACTCGTAACCGACTCCCGGACTCATCTCTCTCTTTTTTTAGACCGGTTTACCTTTAAATAATTGGGTTTTCTAAGATTTTCCCAATAAAATTTTAGTGGCGACTCCTCTGTTTTTTACCTCCCTTTTTTCGCGGCTCCCGGACGGGACGGTCGCGACAGGTGAGTTTTGATTTTAGTTCTTATATATATTCTTTTTTTATTGGTTTTGGTCCCTGTAAAATAAAGACACTTTTGATTTTAGTTCCTACCGTCAGTTATCCCCTAACCGTATTAAGTGCTGACGTGACTCAGCCATGTCAGCAAATATGCCACATTAGCTGCCACGTATGAAAATAAACTTTGGTTTTATTCCCCGAAAAGTGAGTAAATTTTGATTTTACTTCCTATACTTTTTTTTGTTGGTTTTGGTTCTTGTAAATTTAAAACCTTTGAATTTAGTCCCCACCGTCGTACCATTCTATTAAGTGCTGACGTGGCTAATAGAGCATCACATCAGCATTGTTACGTCAGTTTAATTGTTATTATTTTAAGCGGTTGCCACATAAATATTTTTAATTTTTTATAAAAATATTAGCATGACTTATTATTATATTTAACCATTATGTTATTTTAGTTTTTAATTATTATAATATTATATATTTTTTTCTTATAAAACCTGATTGTCATTTATTCTTCATCTTCCTCCATTCTTTCCTCATTCTACAGTAATCTTGATTCCTCATTCTGCAACAATTTTTATGCTATTTTGTGTTGAGGAGGGTGTCATGGTCTCCACTGTAGAAATTCATTGCAGGAGAACGAAAGGGGAAAACATGAGAGAAAGAAGAAGAAAAACACAGGTCTGAATGGAAGTAAAAAAATGTTGCAGAAGGTATGAAGAAACACTTCAGAAGGAGGAAGCAAGATTGCTTCAGAATGAAGGAGGAACGATGGAGAAAGAGGAAGAAAAATGGGCAGTTTGGTTTTATAAACAAAATAATTATATTATAATAATAATTATTAAAATAATATAATGGTAAAATATAATAATAATTAATGTTAACATTTTATAAAAAATTAATATTATAATGTCGCAGACTTGGTGGCTTAAAATAATAATAATGAACTAATGTGGTAATGATGACGTGGCGCTCTGTTAGCCAAGTCTACACTTAAAAGAGTGCCACTGAGAGTAGGGACAAAAATCAAAAGTTTTAAATTCACAGGGATTAAAACCAACGAAAAAAAAGTACAAGGATTAAAACTAAAATTTACTCACCTTTGTTCAATGATTTAATTGAACTACATATTGGTTGCTGACCTGTCTACTTAATATGCAGATTAATATTTTTAAGTGTTATTGATCACTCGTCTGCCCTAAGTCAATCTTGGTTAAAGATGGAAATCACTCGTCTTATGAAGATAGCTAACTCGTCTAATGAAGAAGTCTCACCTGTCTGAAGCTTATATGGAGTTGTTGACTTTCTGAAAAAAAAAGTCAACCTATCTAATGAAGCATCTTCACCCGTCTGCTAAAACTCAATGAAGAACACTCAAGACTAAAGACTTTCTTGAGCTGTCTACTCAAGTCAAATATGCTGAAGATCTCTATCATAAATGTTATAGAAGGTCGAATATTCAAAAGTAACCTTGTAACTCAGAATAGAAGTGCTGCCAAAATACTTTATTCCCTAGTACATCTGGAAGTTACACGAAAAGGGAAATATGCACAACAAAGTACAAAAAGCAATCTGAAGAACTACGAGATTGGCTCTTGCAGAAAGCATAAAGCACTAAACCCCTCTGTTAGATTACAAGCAACATTCCTAAACATTAGTGACTGCCCAGAACTGTGGATGCTATGTACTTTCAGGAAATTAATTTTGATGATGAGCAGTAAAAGGAAAGCAATTGATTGAGAAATGAAAATTGCAAGATCAAGGAAAGATTATCCAAGACCAAAAGAAGGACTTCAAGGGTATATAGTTGAGTTTGGTCTTAGGATTATTTGTAAGATTCAAGTGTAGGATTGGCTATTAAAAATTGAAATAACTAAAATTGGGTTTTAAAATTGAAAATGGGTTTAAGGTTTTTCAAAGAGTTGGAAAGATGATTTTAATAATTTATGAAATGAGCTAAAGGTCAAAAATGATTTTCATAATAGTTAAGAATGTTCCTAAGGTTGAAAAATATAATTTTTCTAATAAAAGAATTGTCATAATCGATTATGTGGAAGTCCCTAATCGATTATTGGTTTCTGAAAAACTCAAAAATGTAAAAAGAGGCCTCATAATCGATTATCAAATGGCCATAATCGATTATCTGATGGACATAATCGATTATAGGAAGTCTCGTAATCGATTATACGTCGCAGAAAGTGTAGAAAACGCGTGACAGCTATGCAAAACGGTAATATTTTCACCCCTCACTATAAATACACTACAGTAGCTCCGAAAACCCTAGGTTATCACTCTAAGAACACTTGAACAACAACTCTAACCTCATTAACCACTCTTGAGATCAAGATTTGAGCCAATCCTACACAAGAGTTATAGTGCTTCAACTTGTATTGATTCAACCTTTTGAGGTATTCTTCTTTGTAATCACTTATTACTTGATTTGTGTTGGTTAAAGAGAGTGAGGAATCTCTCTAGTTTGATTTGTAACAAGAGTGAGGTATCCCTTGAGTAGATTTGGAGACTTTTGCACATGGGTGAGGTATCGCAAGTGAAGAGGGCTCTTTGTGAAAGGGTGGGGTATCCCTTTAGAAGAAGAAGGTGAGGTATCCTTCTTCTATTGAGAGAAAATCTTAAGGTGAAGTATCCTTAAGTCTAAAGGGTGGGGTATCCCTTTGGTGAGTAGTATTGAGGCTCTTGCATAAGGTGGGGTATCCAAGTGGAGAGTGCTCTACGTATTGTAAAGTTTGAATTGATTATTAGTGGAAAATACTCACAAATGTATTGTGGGGACTGGATGTAGGTCACTCAAGGGAGTGATTGAACCAATATAAATTGATTGTGTGATTTCCACTTCCTTTATCTTTTTACAATTTCTCAAAAATTAGTCTAGGTCACAAAAAGGGGACGAAAATTTTATAAATCCAATTCACCCCCACTCTTGGGTTATGGTTGCCACGACCAACAAGAATGACTCTATTGCATTTAATGAAGTTCAGCTTAAAGCCAAAATTCTGAAGGAATGTCTCTAAGGATTCAAATTTATTGAAGGCTATAAATAGAGAAGACATTGAAGATGAAGACAACAACACAACACTAACTCAAGAGCCATTACTCTACGCATTTAAATCTTCATTATTTCATTCTTTATTCTTCAATCATTTGAAGTTATTACGCAGTTTTTCAAACCGTCACATTAAATCCACTCTGGTGAGTGTTAGTGAAAGATTTGCAAAGTTGTATTTATTAGACTTTCTTTCAAACAAAATTTGAGTTAGCCTGAAGAGGATATGTGTGCAAAGAATACTTGTCTTGGAACCTGGGCAAGCTAGGTGTGCAAAGAATACTTGTCTGTCTTGTAACCTGATCAATTATAATGAAAGAAAACTTGGTGCTGGCAAGGACTTGACGTAGCCCTAATTGTTAAGGGGTGAACCAAGATAAAATAGTCGTGTCTATCTCTATCCTTATCTCTTTAGTTTATTTATTTATCTTAACTGTTAACTAACTAGAGGGGTTAAATTTGTGAATATCAATAAAGTATTTTTTATCTTGCATGCTTGTGTGCTTTCTGCTGAAAACCTTAAGACAAGTCACTTGTCTGACTGTTTTGTTTTTCATTTGTCGGCTCTGAGCTTATGCTTGCGAAAAGTTTTTAACTTTATCTAAAAGTTAGATAAACACAATTCAACCCCCCTTCTCGTGTTTATATATGTCTATTTCAGTTGATATCAAAGCCCAGCCTCTGGGTTGAACACCTAATAAGTTTAGAGGAAAGATCATGAATAATAGACATTACTGCTGGAGCAAGCTCAAGTGGAAGCCACCAATCTAAAGGAGCTTCCATGACTAGACCTCCATTCTTCAATGGAGAAAACTACAACTATTGGAAATAAATGTTTCAATGGTTTATTCTCTCAACAAACTCAGATCTCTGGGCTGTCATCATTGATGGTTCCTACACTCCAAAGAATGAGGATGATACTGACAAACCAAAAGTTCAGTGGACAACTGCAGAAAAGACAAAATGAGAGTTGAACCACAAAGCCAATATGCAATAATCTGTTATCTCAGTCCAGAAGCGTTTGAAAATGTATGTGCTTGTGACTATGAAAAAGAGATGTGGGACACTCTATCTGTAACACATGAAGGAACAACAAAGGTAAAAGAGTCAAAGATTGTCATACTTGTCAGAAAGTATGATCTGTTCACCATGAAGAAAGGTGAATCTGTTGCTCAGATGATAGGGAGATTCTAAGCTATCATAAATGGCTTGAAGTCTCTTGGAAAAACCTATACAAATGTTGATAAGGTTGCAAAGATACTCAAAAGTCTTCCAAAGCAATGGAGACCCCTGGTCATTGCTATATCTCAAGCCAAGGATCTCACTACCTTGATTATGGATGAACTTCTTGGTACCCTCGCTGTTCATGAACAAGAACTCAGTGATGATGTGTCAACCAAAAATGTCAAGTCTATTGCTCTAAAGGCTTTTCAGAAAGCAATTAAAGCCCTAAAAGATTTGAAGGAATACGAGTCTACCCGTAGCACATATGAGTCTAAAGATGAGGATTCTGAAAGTTATGAAGAGCTCTCTCTCATGCCCAGAAGGATGCGAAAGCTCTGGAAAAATAAAATGTTCAGAAAGGAAAGGTCCTTCAGAAAGTTTAACAAAGAAAAAAACTACAAAGAGTCCACATCAACAGATAAGAGTCCAATTGTCTGCTATGAGTGCAAGAAGCCTGGTAACATCAAAGCTGAATGCCCTCAACTGAAGAAGGCCCCTCAAAAGAAGTTCTTGAGAAAGAAGAAGAAAGGGATCATGGCCACATGAGAAGATCTGGAGTAAACATCTTCTGAAGATGAAGAGATAGTGGAAGAAGCAAACCTCTGTCTGATGACCAACACAGATTCGAAATATGGAACTGAGATGTCCTTAATAGGACAAAGAAAACACCTCTGATGGTATCTAAACAATGGTTACTCGCAGAACATGACAGGAGAAAGGTCTATGTTCCAAGACCTCCAACTTAAGAAAGGAGGATATATTACCTTTTGAGGCAATTAAAAAGGGAAAGTGATTGGTATCGGTGCCATTGGTGGTAAACCCCTTCTTCCGTCAATAAACAATGTTCTTATGATTAAAGGATTAAGACACAATTTACTTAGCATAACTCAATTATGTGATAGTGGATTTGAGGTCTCCTTTACTAAGAATGCATGCATAGTCAAAGAAAAGAGTGGCAATACCCTCTTTTCAGCTAGTAGGCAACAAAATCTTTACAAGATTGAGCTGATCGAACTTTCAGATCAAAGTGTAACCCATCTAATGTCAAAAGAGGATGAAAAATGGTTGTGGCATAAGAAACTAGGACATGCTAGTATGAAATTGATTTCAAAATTGAAAAAGGATAACCTAGTGAGAGGATTGCCTGATATCAGTTTTAAGAAAGATTTTTTGTGTGATGCATGTTAGAGAGGTAAATAAGTAAAATCAAGTTTCAAATCTAAAAACCAAGTATCAACCTCTAGACCTCTTCAGTTGTTACACATGGATCTGTTTGGACCAGTTAGTGTTGCTAGCTTGGCTGGAAGGAAATATGGATTTGTCATAGTTGATGACTATTCAAGATTTACATGGGTACTTTTCTTAACTCACAAGGATGAGTCTTTTAAGGCTTTCTCTGTATCTTATAAGAAAGTACAAAAATTAGCAAAGTTTCTGTATTTCTACCTTTAGAAGTGATCATGGGGAGAATTTGAAAATGAGCAATTCAGACTGTTCTGTGAGGAGAATGGGACCTCTCACAATTTCTCTGCACCTAAAACTCTATAGAAAAATGGAGTGGTTGAGAGAAAGAACATATCTTTGCAAGAGATGACTAGGTCTATGCTCAATGAAAATAATCTCCCTAAGTACTTTTGGGCCGAAGCAGTAAACACTGCAAGTTATGTACATAACAAATTACTTATAAGACCTTTTCTAAAGAAGACTTCTTATGAACCGTGGAAAGGAGAAAACCCAACATATCTTACTTCCATGCATTTGGATGTGAGTGCTTCATTTTGAACACTAAGGATCAACTTGCAAAGTTTGATTCCAAAGTGGATAAAGGTATCTTCATTGAATATTCTGAAATGTCTAAGGAATATAGAGTTTATAACTCTAGAACCTCTGTTGTTGAGGAATCCATTCATGTGAAATTGAATGATGGTCTAAAGACTGATAGAGAACTATCAGATCTAGAAGACGATCTTTCAAAACTTGACCTAAACAGACAAGACAGGTAACAACCGGACGTGTCTAAAAATAAACATGTTGAAGAGTCTGACAAACAAGTTGAGCAGACAAGTCATCAGACAAGTCAACAAACAAGTCAAAGTCAACATGATGATCTTAGAAGAGATTGGAAATTCAAAGCTCATCTTACTAAGGACTCATTATTGGAAATCCCTTTGAAGGTGTAAGAACCATATCAGTCTTAAGAGAATCGAGCAATATGGTTTTTATGTAAAAAATTGTACCAAAGCATATGGAAGAGGCTCTTGAAGATGAAAGCTGGATTATTGCCATGCAAGAGGAACTAACCAGTTCACAAGGAATGATGGTTGGACACTTGTCTCCAAACCAACAGACAAGTCTATTATTGGAACAAGATGGGTTTTCAGAAACAATCTTGATGAAGATGGCAAAGTTGTCGGAAATAAAGCAAGGTTAGTAGCACAAGGCTATAACCAACAAGAAGGTATTAACTACACTAAAACTTTTGCACTTATGTCATATGTTGCATAACACCAAATCAATTTATTTCAAATGGAGGTAAAAAGTGCCTTTCTAAATGGAATAATTGAAAGAAGAAGTGTATGTTAAACAAGCCCTTGGTTTTGAAGATCCCAATAAAACAGATCATGTTTTCAAACTTAAAAAATGCTTTATTTGGTTTGAAACAAGCACCTAGAGCATGGGCTTAGTTCTTTTCTCATGTATAATGGGTTTATAAGAGGAAAAGTAGATACAACCATGTTTAAGAAATGCTCAAAAGGTAACTTCATAGTAGTTCAAATATATGTTGATGATATTATTTTTGGAGCTACTAATGAAAAGCTTTGCAAAGAATTTTCTAAGTTGATGCAAGCAGAATTTGAGATGAACATGATGAGAGAATTAAAGTTCTTTCTTGGACTACAAATCAAGCAGACAAGTGATGGTATTTACAACCATCAACAAAAATACACCAAAGAGATTCTAAAGAAGTACAAGATGGATAGCTTAAAGCCTATGAAAACTCCCATGTAACCCAATGTAAATCAAAAAGTAGTCTATTACTAAGCTTGATAATCGATTACTTTTTTTCAAATAGAGTTTATGGGTTTCTGATGAACAAGTAATCAACTACTACTTATGGTAATTGATTACTTGATTCCAAATTGAAAATATTGATTTTATAAACAACGTAATCGACTCCTTCATATGGTAATCGACTACTTCCATTCCAAAAACAAAATTTGAATTATTGGCGACTTGAAAACTTTCCAAATACTCTCTAAACATTCTTCTAAGTTTCAAAATAATTTTTCATGATATCAAACATATGATTAACCAATTAGAATTACTGGAGCCAACTTATAACCAATCAGAATGAAAAACTTTCATTGATTCCTAAGGTTATTCAAATAATCTTCAAGAAGAGAAGTTCCAAATGTCATTTGACCTCATCATCAAAATCATCTGAGTGTGTGCAGCCTTTGGGAGAATGTTATGGATCATTCGGATCTTCAGTCTTATGATGCTCCTTTCTGATAACCTTTATGATGGTTTGTAAGTTTTTTATGATTGTTGTTACAGCTCCAGTTCATATGAATGTTTTGCACATAGCTGTATGGGAACCATGGTTGATCATTCTTCTGGTTCGATGATCTTGAGAAACTTGTTTGAATGTTTCAATCATCAATCTTTATGATAAGCTTCTAATGAAGTTTCTGATGGTCCAAGAGCTGATTTTTGAATAACACCTTCTTAGAATGTGAGTGTTATGCTTACAGCTGCACAAGGACTCTTCTAGTTGTATAACGCTCAGAATCTTGTTTGTTCATTAATTCTTGTCTGGAATTTTTTTATAAGCTTCTGATGGCATCTGGTTGAGCTTCTGATGATCAACCTTTTATCTTCTTATGCATGATTTCTGAATGATTCTTCATACTTATGGTGATTCACTCATGTTGAAAGATGGTTTAGCATGTTTTGTTATGATAATCTCATAAAGTTGATTTCACTTTTCAACTTTGTACACCTTGTTGAGGAAGTAAGTTTCTGATGCTTTGGATATTCTGAATTTTTCATAGTCTTTGAATATTCAAACTTCATTTCCACGGTCTGTCTGATTTAATCAACCTTTCCATGTGCTTCTATTATACATCTCCCATACAATCATTAGTCATTCTCTTTTCAGAATACTCAAATTTGCTTCAGAAAGTTAGTTACGTTAAAACATAGTTCAAGAGGTTTTTGTCTTAACAATATTAAGATTAGTTATGCTACTAAAAAAAAATAAAAAAATCATAAATTAGCTAAAAAAAGTGTTTCGCTGCTACTATCATATAATACCTCGCAGTTAATAACTCGTATAGCATTAAGCATTTGCATAAACTAACAATAGTGCAACCTATAACTATTTCATAGCTAATTCGTAACCAAATCCCTAGCTATTTCGTAGCTATAAATATTTTCGAGTGCTACCCAATTTAAAAATGTCATTAATTTTATTGAAACCATATTAAACATAAGAAATAACATTTTTTTTTATTTACAAAAGAGATCTATTGCATTTCATTATAATCAAGGAAACAATATATGTTGGTATATCAAAGAAAGAATGATGACTAGCATAGAGGATGACCATCTTAGCTAAGCTATAAGTAATCATGTTAGCTTGTTTCCTAGTAAATTTAATATGAGAGTTTTGACAAAACGACAAAAGTAAATCCTTATAAAAGAAAATAATTGCACCAAACTCAGTGATTTCATCACACATGGAATGCATACTATCCACTGATATCTTGGAATCCAGCTCAAAGATGTCATTCTCCAACTGAAAAATCTTTCATCCAATTAATAAAAAAATAGAGAAAATAGAGTCCGACAACTTTTGCCATGCGAACATCAATAACATGCTTGAACCACCGAGTTTTAGCTCCCCAAAAATTACCAAGCTCATCCCTAAGACATGTACTAATACCCACCTAATTATAATCCTCAAAAAAATACGCATCAATATTGCACTTCACGAAACCCAAAGGAGGTTTACTCCAACGATCCTGTTGACTCCATCGTCTGCACTTCATGAGCTATGGGCAGGACGAGGGAGGTCTCCAGTGTCACGAGCTTTGGACCATTCATCTAGCAGGTTATTGGCACGGAACACTATAGCCCTTACACCCTCATCATGACCTTCCCAGATCTTCAAGTTGCGGCTCCTCCATATACTCCATAACGTCATGGCCCAAATAATCTTCTCAGCAGTCGTGAGTTGAGTGGAGACGAGAAGAACATATCACTAAAGTTATTAGAACTCTCCAAGTTGATGGAAATGACTCCCCACAAGTTAACCTTCCTTCAAACACCCTTGCTTTTGGCACAAGTAAAAAGGACATGCCAGCTATCTTCAACATTAGATTCACACGAAGGGCATAAAGAAGAGCACTGGACACCATGATCATCAAGCTAAGACTTGGTGGGGAGATAGTCGCAGGCCGCCCTACATAAGAAGTTCTTCACTTTTGAGGGAACTTTGAGATGCTACAACCCCTTCCAGTCACCATCTACTTTCAGATGATCCAAGTCCAACAAATGATCCAAACAAAGGCTATATGTAGTCTGGACAGAGTAAATACTTTTACGGTCTGGCCACCACACTATTCTATCCTCATGCACCGCATCAAGCAAAGGGGTATTAAAAAAATTTGCAAACTCAGGACTCATGATCACTTCAACAAAGTTAACGTTCCATGACTTTCTACCGGTTTCCCACAGATCACACACACGGAGATTGGGATCGACAACAGCGGTATTACCTGGGGTTGTAATTTGGTGTCGTTAGTCCACACATCAAGCCAGACCTGGACACAATTCCCAACTCCTATCCTCCACCTGATACCTTCCTTAAGAACTACCCTAGCTTCACATAAACTTTGTCAAACATAGCTAGGATTGTTTTCGACATTAGCTTCTAGAAAATCACAATGCAGGTAATATTTGGCTTTGAAAAGCTTGGCCACAAGATAATTTGGCTGTGACAAAAACCTCGATCCTTGTTTGTCTAGAAGCGTCACTTTGAAAGCATATTGATTCCTGAAGCCCATACCACCATCAAACTTGTGCATGGCAAGCTTATCCCAAGATAGTCATTTGATGCCTTTACAACGATCCCTACCACTACCGCATCAAAAGGAATTCATAAGCTTATGAATCTCATCCTCTAAAGAGGGAGGAGTGAGGAAAATACTCATGAAATAAGTTGGGATTGATTGGAGAATCGATTTAATCATCACTTCCTTCCCAGCCTTAGATAAAGACTGATCACCCCAAGAATTAATTTTGTGCAAAACCCGATTTTTAATAAATTTGAACATAGCCTTTTTGCTTCTGTCAATCATAGAAGGGAGACCTAAGTACTTACCTGTGCCCAAGCAGATTTGGACCCCAAGAAGAGTAGTAATAAAATCAAGAGTCTCCACCTGAACATTTTTGCAATAGAAGATCTCAGACTTCTGAAAATTAATTTCCTGACCTAAAGTTATTTCATAAGTAGAGAGGATATCCTTCGTAGTTGTGGCTTCATTATCCTTAGCTTTGAAGAATAAAAAACAATCATCTGCGAATAAGAGGTGGGATATAATAGGAGCACCTCTGCAAACCTTCACTCCATGAAGATCACATCTACCTTTAGCCCGGTTAATAATAGTGGTTAAGCCTTCAGAGCAAAGAATAAACCTGTAAGAAGAAAGATGATCCTCTTTCCTGAGACCTCGACCAGGTTAGATGGAACCAACAGGCTTTTGGTTCATTAAAACCATTCAGCTAACAGTTTCCACACGGAGCATAATCCACTCAACCCATTTATCAACAAAGCCCATATGCCTCATCATTGCGTGCAGATAACCTCAATCTACATGATCATAAGCCTTGCTCATATCTATTTTAAGAACCACATCCCTCAGTTTCCCTTTAGTCTTGCTTTTCATATAACGAACTATCTCAATAGCCAATAGCATTATCCAGGATAAGGATAAAGCAACCAGGCACAAAAGCCAACCGAACATTTGAGACACATTTATGAAGAACCAATTTCAATCTATTAGCTAGAACCTTTGAAAGAATCTTATAAATTACATTGCAAAGACAAATAGGACGCTAGTCTTTCATAGATTCCGAGTTATCATTCTTCAGGATGAGAGAAATACTAGTACATTAATTGAGCTTGGGAAGAAACCTCTGTCCAACTAGAAACAACAAGCATAAAAAATCTCATCACCACAAAGATCCCTAGATCTCTTATAGAAAGCCTGATTAAAACCATCAGGACCCGAAGTTTTATCAGCATGCATTTGATTAAGCACTGAGTAAAACTCCATGTGAGTAAAAGGACAAACAATAGCTCATTATCTTAAGCAGACACTCGCGGTTCTAAAGCATCCAAAACCGGAGCATAAACACCCTCATGATGCATGAACAAATTCTCTAAATAGTTTTTAGTAATTAGGGGTGGCAAAAAGATCCGCGGATCAAATATCCATCCAATCCATCCAATAATTTTAAAAAAACTAAGTGGATTGGATTTGATTGAATTGTTTTTATTGATGGATGATTAATAATCCATCCAATAAAAAAATTATTCCATTGGATCAAACAAAGAAAAAGAAATGAATCGTTTACTATCCATTTAAACAAAAAGGATCATTTTTGACCTTTTTAGCTTAAGATTGTTCCCTGTTTCCATTTTTATTTAAAATTTTAAAAAAAAACACAAAATATCTCTCTCTCATCCATCCATATAAAAGTGATTGATGGATGAATAGATAGTTTTTTATTAAATGGATCATGATTGTATTGTATTTTTTAAATATAATTTTAATGAATTGATAGATTCTTTTTATCCGATCAATTATAATCCAAATCAAAATTCATCCGATCCATTCATTTTCCTCCCTTACTAGTAATGCACTTAATTTGGACTCGGTCCTCCGTAATAAAAGCACTCTCATCCAGGAACTTCTGGATCTTGTTAATCTTGGACCTAGACGTCGCTGAAGCATGAAAGAACCGGCCGGGTATTAAGATTACCCTCCTGTAGCCAAAACACTTTCGCCCACTGCCTCAAAAACTCTCTTCCTGGACAATCAAACGAACCATGTTGTCCCACACGGCTATGAGCTGACTCACACCTGCTTCCTCCCTTCTATCTTGTAACATTTCCAGCTGCCACATACAGTCAAGAGTATCATTTTTAAACTTAGCCCGCAATCGTCTGCTCCAGAAACATAAGAAATAACCTAGAAATAATTCATATAATATGAAAATGTATTTAAGAAACGATTCAAATGAAAGTCAATGGTCTCCATTCCCATTAAAATTCAAATCAAAATTTTACAAATAATCTCAATAATATAACAAAAATAAATAAAAATAAACCAAACTCCCCTTATGAACAATGACAAGGTTGCACACAATATGCTTCCATAAAAAACAAACACAATTTAAATCGCATCGCTTACTCCTCTTTCATCCATGCATACAGTGTATCTGATTAAGATTCATATATCACAGTGATAATGATTTAAAAGAATACTGTTTTGAGTAAATTCATGACGCTTAGGTCTTTGGATACTCACAGGTTCATGGCCCCAAACAAAGATGACAACTGAACCAAACATCATGAAAATGATATATCAATCAACCTATTGAACGATTGACCTCACAAAGTTGCCAGGTCTCTGATAGCAAAGGCAATAGCTGGCTAAAGCAGAGGAATTTTACTGTTTAGTAAGTTTTCGTTTTTCAAGATAGTCTATGTATATTCACGCTAGAGAGAGAATTTCGTGGATGAAGACAAGAAAATAATAATTCCTACAGTGACTTTTTATCATATTGTTTATTAGTACCATAACAGCAAGAAGAAAAAAACAGAGCAATACATGGCAATTTTGCAAAATGGCAAAATCCGATTATGTACCCAAGAAGAAAGAACATGGGAAATAACAGAGTTAGCACAACTTAGGATGAATTGAGTTTTAGCACTGCTTTAACATGTCCACAATAATGGAGACATCATACTATCACTAGCACGTGGAAGTATTAATATTTGATTTTAATGTACTATTATTTTCTAAGCGATAATTAGAGACACTTACTCCAACCTCAGGATCTTCAATGCCATGTCTTTGCAGAAGTTTGTCGCAAACTCATCTTCAAAGTTGTTCATGTCCTGGAATTTAATGATTTTAAAGACACACATTATGAACAAATAAACAAGTGCATAAAATCGGCAGATAAGAGTTCTAGTCTTACGAGACGATCGACACTCGTGGTCCAATCTTTCCCATAATTAATTTACACGAAGATCAAGCTGTAAAATAGTAACAACAAAATTTTGTTAATAGGCCATTCAATTCCATGAGAGGAAATTAACATAAGCATGAGCTCTACTGTCTAGCATCTTTCGGAGGAAGCGAACATCTTGATGAATCAATGCATTTTGATTAAAAAATTCTTTTGAAGACAGTACAGATAAATAACACATGAAGCAAACAAATTTATTAATTCCAAATCATACATCACATTACAGATATAAATGATAAGTTAATATTTAACTAGAGTATCATACATTTGTGTCAGTTAATATTTGCTCAAGATGTTATAATTTTAAAGTTTTTTTTTCATTGGCAAAATAATTTATTGACAAGAGACACAACGAAGCAACAACACAAGATGTATCTGATGTAAAGTTGGTTAAAGAAAACAAAAAAGCTTATAAAACATGAAGAAGCAGCAAACATGCCTGCAGTTACTAAGAAGTAAGAAAGCATCTTAATTTGACTATTTAAGATCTTTGATTCTACATTGGTAACCTCCATAATTGATTTCACCATCTGTCAAACGAGATTTTAGTAAAAATGAGGTGTTTGGCTACCGTCAGGTAAAATTGATTTTACCTTCGGAAGTGATTCTGACTAGCTAGAAGCTAAAAAATATAGTTTCTACGTTGGGCTGAAAAATTTAAACTAAAATTTACATCAAACTTACTTTCAAAATAAAAATATTTAAGCATAATTAATTACTTCAATTCAAAATCAATATTCTAACCAAATCAATTTTACAAAAACAATTCCGTTCAAAATCACTTTTATCAAATACTTTTCCAAAGACACAATTAGTATTTGTTTGGTTTAGAATTTAGAGGGTCCAAAAACACATTTACTTCCAATGAAAATGATTATAAAATTATGAAAATATTTGTTTTAAATTTAACGTCTAATAAAATCAATTTTAGATTATGCATGTAGAAGTCTCACGGGTCTTGACTTCTATTGGACATTGTGATATACATACCCATGCATGGCTTGAGCTGGATAAAAGAAGGAATGATATGAATCATCACTAATTTATAATTTAATTTAAATTTCTTTTACGTAGTGTAACATAAACAATATAGTCATTTTTTAAATTTTAGTCATTTTTAATTAACAAAAAATGTCTTTAGTTAAAACATAGCATAAGAGATTTAAATTACTGCTCTTCAAATAATCGTATAATTTGTAAAATTTAATATTTTCTATTTATTATTTGTAAACTTTTTATTACACAACTTTCTTTTATTTATTTCTTTTATTTATTATATAATATAATAATAAAGGAATATATATGTTCTAAACTTTTTACACATGTCAATCTTTGTCACATACTTTAATATTTTTCAATGTGTTAAATTGTATCCTGGACGTTTTTTTTTTTCAGTCTTTTCACAATCCAGATTGTCTCTGACCGGCTGCCTCTCCTTCTTCTCTTGTTGCTTAATCTGGATCGTCCGTCAAGATCTAACGGTCCAGATTAAGTGATATTTTTAAAATTTTAAAAATTGAAACGACCTTTTTCTTTATCAGGGGACACTCATTATTTTAGTAGATTATGAACTAATGAAATTAAGATAGAAAAAGAATAATATGATTAATAACCTACTAAAAACATTAGCTGTCCTAAGTGGTGTCCAATTTGAATTTCAAAATAACATTAATCTTTCTTCATCCCTGTTCGCTCTCATCCCACCCCAATCCGGCATCGTCACCCTTCATCCAAACCATACCACCGTGCCGTCGTCAATCATCTTCGCACCCCCACACACACAAGCAGAGCTCTTCCTACCATTCCCAATTTCATTTACAATATGACTGAGGTACTTTCTTTTATTTCCTTTTCTTGATCTAGATCACTTTCACCATACGTTCAAATGAATAATTTTCTTCTTTTTTTTCGGACATAGCCTTCTAATTGGATTGCGTTTTGTGATGCCTTCTTTTAAGACAATTGCGGATGTATAGAAGAAAGCGAAGCAACTTGGTAATTCTAACTGACATCAGTGGGATTAATAGACATTCAAGGTCAATCAGATTCAGTCGATGGTGGACTTAGACGGCGTGCCACCACAACGGAGAACGAAAATGGAGGAGAGAGAAAAGACTACGGGATGGAGGCGGCGACGCGAAGATGGTCGACGACAGCTCTCTCAGATGGCGGCGTAATGCCAAATGGGGATGAGACGCGAGCAAACAAAGATGAAAAAAATGGTCATTTTTAATTTTTGATTTTTTTTGATTTTTTAAAAATGCCACTTAATCTGAACTGTTAATCTGGTGGATGGTCCAGATTGAGTTGCGGGAGACACATCCGGCTAGAGACAATCCAGATTGGTCTTTTCATGTGCCTTTTTTAAAAGATGAAATTTTACTAACATTCGGACGAGTTTGCAGATATGTATGACTAACGTGCACAAATTAAAGACCCAATAAACTACAATGCTAATGTAAATTCATAAAAAAAAAAACCCATAAATTACAAAGAGAAAGAAAGAATAAAAAAAACTACAAATGTTAAAAAAAAAATAGAAATTTACAAGTAATGATAAATAGGCCAGAATATTACAAAGAGAAAGAAATTGGATATGAGTTTCAGCATGCTTTTAGCTGTCTTCTTTTACTCTTTCTCGCATGTACCTACCCATATTTTACCCTCTTCCTCTAGTTTGGTCTATGGTGCACCTTGTTAAAATTGGTGCACTCATGCACCTTAAAAATATGCAATCCGAACCATCCATTTGCATGTTATTACATTCTTATGATACACCCACCTACACATGAACATTATTTATTATTAATAATTATTAATTATTTGTGGAAACCTTGAAAAGAGAATTCCAGATGCAAAGTCAGAATTAGAAAAATGGGATATTAAAGGTGAAGAGTCGGTGTTAAATTCTGAGGAAGTTGATGCTAGGAGAGAATGCATTTCTCGGATTTGTACCTTATCTCATATGAAATGTAGTGTGCTTTGGTAGAAATCTAGAATGAGATGGTTGAAAGAGGGATATGTTAATTCTAAGTTCTTTCATGGTTGCATTAATAAGAGAAGAAGGAGGAATGAAATTCAATGTCTTAATTTTGATGGAGTCAGAGTAGATGGAGTTGACGTGTCGAAACTTTAAATTATGGAGCACTTTAGGAAACATTTTTATCATGGTCATTGTGATCGTCCAGTTTTGGATTTGGTGAGGTTCAAGCTGCTTGATGAATATTGAAATATTGAGCTGGTTGCACCTTTTCAGGAGGAGGAAATTCGGTTGGCAGTGTGGGATTATGAAAGCTCCAAGAGTCCAAGTCCAGATGGTGTAAATTTTGGCTTCATCAAAGAATTTCGGGGTGACATTAAAGCTGATTTTTTTGCTTTTGTGAAAGAGTTTCATGAAAATGGTAAGTTAGTTAGAGGCTCTAATTGTTCTTTTATAGTCGTAATTCTGAAGTAAGATAATCCTCAGAAGATTGGTGAGTATAGACCTATTTCACTTTTAGGTTGTATGTATAAAGTCCTTGCAAAATTGCTGGCGAACAGGTTGAAGAGAGTTATGGATTTTTTTTTTAATACAAGCAATCAACTTTTATCAAATGGAGACAAATTTTGGATGGTATCCTAATAGCTAATGAATTGGTGGATGAAACTAAGAAAAGTAAAAAACAGGCAGTTTTGTTTAAGGTTTACTTTGAAAAAGCACATGACTCGGTGGATTGAAAGTTTCTGGACTGTGTTATGGAGAGAATGGGTTTTGCAGTCAAATGGAGATCTTGGATTTCAGAATTTTTGTCTACTGCAACGGTATCAGTTCTTCTGAATGGTAGTCCAACAAAGGAATTTGGTGTTGGAAGAGGTTTATGACAGGGAGATCCACTATCCCTTTCATCTTTTTACTTGTGATGGAAGGGTTTAGTGCCATGGTAAAAAATGCAGTGGAGTTAAATCTTTTTTAGGCGTAAGTTTGGTACTTATGGCCAGCAGGTTTCTTATTTGAAATTTGCAGATGATATGCTTTTAGTATGCAAAAAGTCAAGGAAAAATATTTGGGCTATTAAGGCAACGTTACAAATTTTTGAGGTAGTGTTGGGGTTGAAGGCGAATTTTCACAAGAGCCAATTAATGGGTGTAAATGTGAATACGGTGGATTTAGGCAGCAACAACAGTTGTGAATTGCAGGCTTGGGTCAATGCCTTTTAAATATATTGGGTTTCCAGTTGGGGCAAATCCTAAGAGGATATCAACATGGGCACCTATTACGGAGTTGGTGAAAAATAGATTGTCAGGTTGGTGTAGTAAGAATTTGTCTTTTGGTGGCCGAATTGTCCTTATCGAATGCATTGGGTAGCTTGGGAGAATATTTATAGAGAGCGTGAGGTTGGTGGTTTAGGAATAAGAATTTGAAAGCTTTTAACTTTGCTTTGTTAGGAAAGTGTAGGTGGAGAATGTGGGTAGATAAAGGTGGATTGTGGTATAGAGTTTTACAAGTTGAGTATGGTGAGTCATAGGGGTTGTTGAGGAAGGGTTCTAAAAAGGGATCAGCTTGGTGGAGAGATTTATATTCGTTGGAGGATAGGAATGTGGGAGGGCAAGAAGGTTGGATGTCAGAGTCGTTGTTTAAAAGTGTATGTGATGGGCATGACACATTTTTTTTTGGAATGATACATGGATTGAGAGTGGTTTGTTACGGGATAGGTTTCATAGATTGTTTTCTTTGTCCACTAACAAAGATGATATGGTAGCAAATCTAGGCGAGTGGGTAGAAGGTGTTTGGAGGTGGAGGTGGAAGTGGAGGAGGGAGCTTTTTCAATGGGAGTTGGAGTTAGAACAACAGTTACTAAGTTCAGTTAGTCGAGTATCTATTAGAGAGGGTGTTGGTGATAGGTGGGTGTGGAAGTTGGAGTCACCTGGTGCCTATACAGTAAAATCTGCTTATTCTTCAATTATGAAACGGCGGCATAGTAGAGTGGAATCTTTTCTCAACAAGTTGTGGAATAATTTCGTACCACTAAAAATAGCATCTTTATTGTGGAGGGTAGCTCAAAATAGGATTCCTTCTAAGGAAAATATGTTCTTTAGAGGGATTTTAAGAGACTCTTCAATATTGTGTAATGGTTGTGTGCATGTTGTTGAATCTACAAATCATCTTTTCTTTGAATGTGATTTTTCTTCAAGTGTCTGGATGGATTGTCTAGGTTGGCTTGGTGTCTCTTCAGCATTGCACAAGGATTGTAGGTGTCATTTTGATTAATTTTAAAGGCTGATTTGGAGAAGAGGAGTAAAACGGAACGAAAGGCATGTATTTTGGTTAGCAATGTTATGGTCTATTTGGTTGGCTCGCAATAAGGTGATTTTGAAAGCATCAACGCTAGATAGTGAAGAAATACTAGAGAATGTCGAGATTTGGACTTGGAATTGGGTTTGAACTAGAAGGAAAGGATTCACATATTCCATTTCACTTAGTGCGAAAAGGGGATTTCACATCGATATTTTTGGCTTTACAAATCGGTTTTCAAATTGATGTTGAAACGACCGATGTTGTTTATTGCCACTTTACACATCGGTTTTAAAACCAACGTTTATAATATTTTATACGGTTTCCTTTAACCGACGTGGAAAATTAATTTGTCAATTGGTATCCTATTGGGAAATTTCACTTTCCACATCGGTTTTCAATAAAACCGATGTGGAAATTGAAATTTCACATCGGTTTTTCCGAAAACCGATGTGGAAATTTCACTTTCCACATCGGTTTTATTGAAAATCGACGTGGAAAGTGAAATTTCCACATCGGTTTTAAAAAACCGATGTGTAAAGTCTCATTTTCCCCCTGTTATTTACATTTCTATCATTCCTTTCCCCTGTTTGATGAATGCGGATCAATATATACCGAATAACATACTGTAAATATTCTCAACACAACTAATATATATTGAATTTATTACGAACAATACATATATATGTACGTTCAATTACATTCAGACAACAAAAATAATTAGAAACCAAAAAGCTACATGATATATTATAGATTTCATATCAAAATACATATGATCGACCAAAAGTACACTATAGCTAGTACATGATAAGTTTTTAAACTAACTACATATATACAAACTATGGTTGGTACACTTCAAGAAAGAAAGTTGCCCAACGCCTCTTTATGTTGTTGATTTCGGAATCAGATAATGGAGTTGGATTGTTGAATATCTGCAAGTTTAATTGGACAAAAGATTATATCTTTTAAGTAATAAACTAACATAAAACATATAACGAATCTATACTATTACTTCTAATTGTGTCAATTAACATTTACCTCGTGCCATCTTTCAGTGATCCTGGAGGAGATAATTTCCAACATCCACTGCATCACATAGTAGCCACATTCCCATGATCCACATTGTATACGTGACTACGTACAAATGAAACCCAATTAGAATATGAGGAATTAAATAAAATAGAAATCAATTATTGTACCCACTGCATTTGATGCATTTGAACTAATAAATATCTTACGCTAGGAATAATCCATCTGATAGCCCGAGTACGCCATTCACCACGCAACATGTGGGTTGCATTAATAGACCTATCATGAAAAAAACATTAATTAAAGTATATCTAATAGATTTCAGATAATTAAAACAACTGCATTACTGATTATAAAGTATTTTAATGCTTACGTTTCGATGATCGTCTTCAGTTGATTCGCCGGCTTATTTCCCAATGAGCAGAAGAAGACCACGACGTTCATCCTAGGGTACAAGAGCAACAGTTGCCAATGTTGGCTGTATTTGCGGAACAGTTAGTGACTAAGTCATATATAGTTATACTTAAATAACCGATACTTACTTATTGAGATAAGGCGCAAGATAGAATTGATGATCGTCTCGGGCAAGTATATCACGTATGGTAGTGACCGGGTCTTCTGATGCTAGCAGAACATCACCCTGAATGAACATGGGGTCAATGAACCCATAAAGGGCGAGGTTACCCTGATCGACTAACATACGATGCAGATACCTAATATATTGAAAAAACATGTTAATTATCATAGTATTTAAAAATTAATTACTTAACTTATAAATAAAATGTACTTACGTGCACCATAACGATATGTGTGCAGAACTAGCCATTTCTTTATTGAGTACCATCTCCATAAGTTCCTTCTTTGGGATATACGATTCATCACCGTGGCTGGCATCATGTTCCAACCTTACCAAGGCTGCGTCATTCTCCATGGTGACAACTGTTTAGCCGAAACTTTAAAAACATCACCATGGCCAGGTGCCCTTTGTCGATCCCCTAAACAACATAGATATATATTAGTAATCACGGATAATTAAGTTATTTAATTCGTTATTAACTAAATGGTCAAATGAATACCTTGGCAGGAGAAGACATCTCTGGTCTTACTAGATCCGACCTTTTAGGCACAATATCATTTCCAACATCCTATAACGAATAAAAATAAAGCATCATCTTTAAACAATAATAAATTATTTCAACTATGAATATAGAAAAACACAACTAACTGAATACCTCAGATGCAACAAGAAAGCTGACCAGTCTTCTTGGCCAGAGGATGAAGTTTGCAGGGGCCCCACCCACTGTTTGAACCTCCTCAGTGGGCACAGGGACTCGAGCATCAGCATCTCGAATAATCTCAACAACGACCCTCAGCTGATCATCCGGTAATAAACGATGGTGTATGGTATTACCTAAGTTATTATGTGCCTTACCCAATGCCACTAAGCGGCGATCATGATGATCATCAACATACAACTCACACCTATCAGGGTCGTCATCATCATCATCATCATCATCATCATCATCATCATCATCATCATCACCATCATCATCATTTTCAAGATGATTAGGAGGATCACATGAGCCCTTAGTGCTCACATGGACAGAGGGTTGGACAGAGGGTTGGACACCGACTGTCATCTGTTGGGACATAGAAGTCAATATTGCCATCTGCTGGGCAAATTGCTCGGCCTTCTCCTGTCGAAGCTCAGCTGCAATCTCCTGTTTTAGCCGTGCTCTATCTTCATCAACATCCCTGTGGCATTGGTGTGAAGATGAACCATGGTATTGGCGAATGCCGACTCCCCATCCAACACCAATGACACGGCCCGGGTGGTCTGGTTTACCGATGGCAGCAGCTAAGATATCATCGCGTCCTCTAGGAACAAAGGTTCCTTGGGTTAGCTGATCATCCAAGGCATCCTATCACATAAAATATCAGGTCACATTACAATTCGGTAACAATGTTAAAATGACAATTACAATTCAAACTATACTTACAATCTTCTCAGCTACTTGGCGGGCCTCCTCAGATGTATATTGTCCCGTTTTTCTTTGTCGGGCCCTCTTCCATTTACGATGGCGTGGGGGTGGAGGTGGATCAACAACCTCTGGACGATTTTCAGCATTAGGATCCGCCTGAGATGCTGCTTCCTGACGTGCTTTCTTTTCCTCTTCAACCATTTTATGAACAAGCTTTTTATATCCCCCACGAGACATGACATGGGGGTAGACATTCTTGCTTTGGTTTTTCTGCCCCTTTTTCCTCTTCTCCTGTTATAAATAGAAGACAATTAAATTACATAAGTAAATAAAATTAATGCAATTACATAAATTTAGAGACAAATCAAATAAGTTAACCTGAAAACTGGGATCATGTCGGCTCTGAACAAAGCGATCCCACGTCGCCTTGTCAAGAAACGGATACACCTCAAGTGGGTTCTTTTTACTTTTTGGATTCAATACATAGTATCTGCCCAGGTCGGCCTTAAAAGCCCTCCAACGCTCTCCAGCATACTTTAGCAAACGCTTCTCCATAACGTACGTATCCGGTATGTCAAAGGTCAACTATATTAAGACCAAAAGAATCAACGAATTACTGTATGATATTATTAAGATAAAAGTAAAGTAGATACAGACAAACACAAGACGTAGAAGTATAGATACCAGAATACTCTCCCATATCTGATCCTTCACGTCCGCCGGTACATCTTTCCACATATCAATGAGTATACTAGGCCTGTTCCTAGCAAGGGTCGCCACAAAACTATTAAACTGATCTGCCATTGGCCCAGTAGGATTGAGGTTATTATCAAAGTCTACTCTTATCCTTTGATTTGAACCACGGTTGGCAGTCAAATTCCTCATTCGTGTGGCACGTCTACCCTTTCTACCAGTAGACGGGGTCTCCGACCCGCTGCATGAAGGAGGGATATCCTCACGATCAGCCATGTATACCTGTTTAAACAAAAAAAAACTTGTTAGTATGTCAGGATAAATATCAAACATAACTTATAAATATCGATCAACGTACATAAACATAACTTATAAATATCAACGTAAACATATAATATGCCAAACGTACATAAACATTACTGCTTGAAGAACTGCCCAACATTTGAGGGAAAAGGAAAGAAGAAGGAAGGAATTGCTGCTTGAATTTTTATACCATACACAAAGAAGCAGACCCTGATTTTGTAAAAATCACTGGCACCAACTCAGATGGAATTTTGGCTTGAAATATTTATGGGAAGAAGATTTACATGTTAGCTTTCAAGGAAAAAAAAACGGCGATTCATTTCGAGTTGTATAACCAAAGTGATATATTAAAGAATATATCTTTGTCGAACATTTCGAAAACTGAAAATCCAAAACAGACCCAAACTTTAAAAAAAAAACTGGTATCAACACAGAGGAGTTTCAGCCTAGAATTTTTATGACTTAGAGATTTATATGTTAGTTTTCAAATAAAAAAAAGGTGCTTGATTCTGAGTTGTATAGCCAAAGTTATAAATTAAAGAATATGATGCTCTCAGAAGATGAAAACATGCGAACATGACATGGAATTGAACACAAAAATTGCACTAAAATTGTTAAGAGATTAAATCCAAGACTTGTTGTTTTGACCAAGTTATGACTCAAGGTTTTAACAAGATTAACAGAGCAAAAATCCAAATTTTATAGTGAAAATTATGAATAAAACTGCAGGGGTTGCTTGACTTAACCACATAGCAAATAAATCAAGGTTGCAAGATGGGATACATGTGTTCAGCAAAGGACATAACCATCATCCAGAATACAACACTAGATCTCAAAAAAACAGTATCAAGCATTTTGTCAGTCATTTAGCCTACAACATAGTAAACATTACAATGTTTAGCAAGGCAAATCCCATAGAAGCAAAATAGCAAATAAATGTAGAATGCAGAATAGGAGAATACATTTAGACAACATTAGTATAGTACCCATTTTAAAACTGAATGAAGAATACACAGAACCACATCATGCTAAACTCATTCTACTGGAATAACTACATTCTATAAATAGAGACAAATTAAAGAACAAAAACTCTTAGACAGAATAGAAACAAACTGAGTTAATTAAACAACTACTTGATGCATTCATTGATGCTTAAAGGAGCAGGGACAACAAAATTCTTTCAACACACATTCATTGATGCTTATAAAACAGAGGAAGACACTCACCAGCAACAACAAATAGTAGCGGAGGAAGCACAAGAGGGTTGGCGTGAGATGCAGCAGCGAGCCAGAGACGGCGGCGAGCAGAGGAGTTGAACTTCGAGGAGGAGATGAGGGAGGGATTGCGTGAAGGAAGAAAGAGAGCCGCACGTTAGCAGAGGGAGGGATTGCTTCGATGTGAGAAAGAGAGGAGTGTTTTGTGTTTTAGGGTTTCATAAACTAGACTGGGAGAGGGCGCGGAACAGAAAGAGGGAATGACAAAAATTAGGAATATTACACATCGGTTATTTGGAAAACCGATGTGGTTAACCATATTAAACACATCGGTTATAAAAAAACCGATGTGGTTAACCATATTATAAATTCGAATTTTTTTTATAATGTTATACATCAGTTACTAAAAACCGATGTGGAAATAGTAAAATTTTAAATTATAATTTTTTTTTATAATTTTATACATCGGTTAGATTGAAACCGATGTGGTTAATCACTATTTTACACACCGGTTCAATCTGAACCACTGTTAAATGATAAAAATTATGACTTTAAAATTTTTTGTTTTAATTTTAAACATCGGTTAGAAATAATCGATGCGGAAATGTTTTACACATCGGTTAAACACTAAACCGATGTGTAATACTTTGATTTTAATTTCAAAATGCCACCGCCTCGTTTTACACATCGGTTTAAAAGAAACCGATGTGTAAACTCCGATGTAAAAAGCATATTTTACACTAGTGTTTCCAAATGGTTTTTTAATCATATGATATGTTTGTCTTCTTAATTCAAGTGTTGATATGCATTTTGCAGATATGTATTGGAGACAATATTTCGGTTGATATTCTTTTTGCAGTTTGGGTTGTAGATACGAGGTGTTTGGGCAACCATCATTTCATTTTCCTTTTATGTCAATGATTAGTAGCAGTGGTTGCTTGGGTGTGGTTTTGTTAGGTATTTCTTTGTTGTTTGCTTCTTTTGGGCACTTCTTATGCTTTTTATTGGGAGGTGTTTTTATTAATTACATATCTTTGGCTTCTCAATTTTTTTTAATATTTATAAATATTACAAAAATTATTAGTTCTCTCTCTTCCCTCTCGCCTTTCCTTGTCTTTGTTCTCCCATCCATAACTAGAGGTGCCCATTTTCCACCACCCCTCTTCGCCATCCGGATACAAATTCGGCTTGCAGAGCCGGTCTGTCGTCCACCGCAAGCCTCCCACCGCCGACAGTCATCGTGTGTTGCCATCCCCGTCGCAAACCAAAAATGTCACATAAACCACTGAGACTAGATCCGGCCACCACAAACCCACTCTTAAACACCACGACTAATTCCTTCTTCTTCTCCCCCTCCGCACTACCACCACTGAATCGCCGCCACCATATAACAGAGATGCAAATTATTGTAAGATAGGAAGTTATTGTAGGAAGTTATTTCCTTTGTCTATAAATACTTGTAAATTCGATGTACAAATGGTTGGAACCTGAAACATCCTACACATCTCGGTCACATAGCAGATTGATGGATTAAATCAAGTACTCCTTCCACCCCTTTTCAAGTTTAATAAAATTTCAATTATTCAGTTCAAGTCTTTTCAATGTCTTTTCCAAATTCATAGTGTTCTTATGTTTATCCTTTCCATGTTCTTTATTTCACTACCATTGAGTCAAGATGGCGGATTTAGTTTAAAGTTATTTCTCGAATTCTATTTTCGTCAACTTTCGATATTTCTTTAGTTATTTACTTTACTTCATAAATTTCTCTTTTGTAAAATTTTCTCTTTCAGTAGTATAAATTTGTTTACCGTCTGATTAGCACTTTAGTTATCAAATCCTTTTCAGTACCTTTTTTTACTTAGAATTTCATGTTTCTTTATCCTTTTTGTTGTCATTTGACAAGAAAGCTTGTTTTATTTCATTTTTCCTTCACTTGTCAGATATGCAAGAATTTGACAGTTTCCTTCACCTTTTATTGCAATTTCAATTTAAGTTATTTTTACCAATTTTATTATTAAATAGACAAAAGTCCTTGTCATTATACTTATAATTTGATTTTTGTCAAATTTGTATTGTGGTAGGCATACCGTAAAGAAATCACTTGGACCAGATTACCACATAATTTGTAGAATCCCACAGTCTCTTGATCTCCAATATTTGATTTTGTCAGAATTTGGACACTACCAAAAATCCACCTAAACAATTTGGCGTGTTCGATGGGACGAGTTTAGAGTAACTTGTACAGTGTCACGAACTTTCACATATAAACTAGTTGTACGCGTCTGAGGAGTGGGAAAGTGATTCAAACTTCATCTAACTCCCAGAACTTTGTGAAAATGAGTAATGCAAGCAATGCAAGCATAGTCAGTACAAACATGGATACATCGACAAGTGGACACTATCCTCGCGATCTGCAGTTAATACTACAAATGCCGAAAATTACAATAACAAAAATTTAACTTGGGGAAGAGGGGTTTCCTATGCTCAAGTCGTCAATAGATTTGACGAAGTTGGCCCAGGATCTCTCCCAACATCGACTGGGTCTCCAGCTTTACAACAGTTGAATACCCAAAGTGCTGGATTGTCTCCACAAGTGTTGTTAATTCAAATCCAAGGGGAACTACACAACCCCTGCAACAAACTTTATAGGGGATGCCTTATGGTACAGTTCCTATTAACCCAAGTACGCCATTTGCATACAAACCATATCCAAATGGAATAACAACGGTCGCTAGTACATCTGGTCAGACTGGACCGTTGACTGGGGGGCAAATCCATAGGCAAGAAACAGGAGTAACAAGGTTAATGATCGTGACCCGACTCGACAGTAACGTCCATTAGTACGGCCCCAAGTTTCCCCAATTAGGCAACCTCCACCAAATGTTGTCGGTTTGTCAGAGGCAACGTCGGCTTCCGTCCGACAACAAATTGATTCTAGTAACTTTGAAATGTGAACATGTTTATTCAGCAAATGGGTACGGTGATTACACCATTAATGCAAAATACTAATAATGAATGTTTTTCATTGGCAACAGAAATTCGTCGGTTGAATAGAGCCTTGGGCCTTATAGCCCCAGAGGATGATCAAAATTCTAATAGAAATGTCAACCGAAATGCCAACCAAGGTCAACAGGGTGGGAATAATAAACCCCAAGTTGATCAACTCTGAAGGACCGGCACAAAAATGACGAGGAACAACTCCAACAACCATGACGTCGAGTCCCGTTGAGACATGGAAATGTCCATGTCCTCCAGCCTAGAGAAGACGAAGACGATGTAGTAAACCAAGGTGCTTTAGGAGCACTTCGACAAAACATATTGAACCAAAATGTTAATCAGGTGGTAGAGCAGGCGTTGAACAGGTTTGGCATTAAAATAGGATATGCTAACCAGCCATACTTTGCCTCTACCTTCCCTGACTGGGTCAACAGGCAGAGATGCCTAGAGGATATAAGATTCCTAAGTTGTCGAAATTTTCCGAGAGAAAGTGGGAGTCTCTTGTCCGAGCACATCGCTCGATATACCATTGAAATAGGGGATTTAACCCTTGAGGAAGGTCTCAAAATGAGGTTCTTTCCAAGTTTTTTGACCAAAAATGCTTTTTCTATGTTTTCAGTGCGAAGACCTAATTTTGTTCATTCGTGGAACCAGTTGGAAAGGAGTTTCCATGACCAATTCTTTATGGGAGACATGAAAGTTGGTCTTACGGATCTATTTAATATAAATATAATGAATAATGAGGCAGTCGACGCTTATTTGGCCAGATTTAAGCAGATGAGGAGTCGTTGCATTACGCCAATTCTTGAAGCCTGAAGCGGAGATTGTGAAAATCACTGCAGGAGGATTAGATTATTATACCAGGAAGAAACTGGTTAACCAACACTTGGTCAACCTAGCCCAGTTGGGCAAGAAGATTCAACAGATTGAACAACTTAAAGCAGAAAAGATGTTCAAACAGGAGAAATTTCTCAAAAGAGAGAAAATAAACTTTGTCAGATGCAATGATTCCAACGAAGAAGAATTTAACTCTAAAGAGTATGAAATAGACTAAGTAGAGTTAAAAAGAGTGGACCTCCTTATGTTTGTCAAGCATTAAGTCCTGCTAGGTCCAAGGAAAGAATCCCCTTTGTAAACAAGAAAGTATATACATTTGATATCTCTAAAGCTGACCAAATCTTTGACATTTTGTTAAAATATAAGCAATTAAAATTGTCTGATGATCACAAGATTTTGAAGGCTCATGAAATTAAAGACCGAAAATATTGTAAGTTTCATAACAATTTCGACCATGTAACTGATGAGTGCATGCATTTTAGGGATATTATCCAGAGAGGATTGACAGAAGGGTGATTGAAATGTTCTGACAAAAAGCCATATATGAAGATGGACACTGAACGTTTTGGTGTTGGAGTGTCGAATGTCGACCACAAGACTCCTCTGGGAGTGGGAATGGTCAACATAAAGGCTGGACAGAAGTTTGAAATGGATCTGTCTGATTCATTTGATATTTACCCAAAGCCTGGAGAGCAACTGGCTAATTTTGTAAACAAAAAGAAGGAAAATGGGAGACTCAAAGTCTGCCCACTCTGCGAGGAATTCTATGATGATCTTGCTGCGCAAAGGGCGAAAGGACAGAAGATACCCTCCTATCAACCTATGGAGAGGAGTGAGTCATATGGCTTTAAAAGCCATAGTAACTCTTTCCCGTCGAACATGCATGCTGGCCAGGTGTACAACAGTTCAAACAATGTGTATCGACAAAACCCAAATGGACCAAAGCCTAGGCAACAAAGCTAGAAAGACAATCAAGGGACTGGAGGATGGTTGGAGTCTTCCAGGGAATCAGTTGAAAGCAGTGGAATTCCAAGGGGACCAATTGTTCAAACTAGAACCAGAGTTCCCCCAGTCAATGTCATGGTTAATAAGTGGATACGAAATTCAGCAATGGCCTCACACCTTGAAGTTCGAAAGCAATGGTGGGCCAGAAGGTATAAGTTTGTCAGGAATCCACCATTTTGGAATGAAAATTATCAGAGAGGTCAATTGACGCAGAGTACTCACATGACAGGACCAGGACTATCTGGGCCGTCTAGTCAACCTGCGATGTCAAAGAGTCAAAAGAGGAGGCTGCAGAGGCTCAGGCAAGCGAAGAAAAAGAAGATGTCAAAGTTGGAAGGTGTCTAGATAAAAGTTACCTTCGAACGAGAATGATTGCCTGAAAGCTGTAAGAGAAGGTCAGACTAGTGCAGGAGGAGAAGACAAGCTTAGAAGTGTTATGGTAAGGCAGCACAGTGTCAATAAGGGGACTTCTCATGAAATGCAAGTATGTGCTGAATAGGTGAAACTACCAATGGCTATGTCCCAAGCCTACAAAGATGATAAGAATGCTCGTGAAGAGGCTCACCTCCAACAAGGTCAAATGGTAATTGGCCAGCATGCTTGATTGACATAGAGAAGGTCGTCGGGATATAAAAGAACATCGAAGCTATAATCAAGGGGAAATAAAAATTGGTGGAATTCAAGCCTGGGTGTAGTTTGATGGAGAAGGAGCTTTCATTTGATGAGGTTATTGAGGCAATGAAAGATCCTAATGATCAAATCAATTCTAATAACGATGTTAAAGTTGATATGGAAGTAGATGATGGAGAAGATGATCTAGCCGACATCATTAAACCAATTGACAATGTCGGTGCAGGGAATAGCCAAACCTTTGTCGGATAGGTCAGTCTCCGATGATGAAGGTGATTTGAAAAATGAGTTCGGGGTTAGCGGCAAGTTTTGGATGAAGATCCGGAAGATGATGATGAACTTGAAGCATGAGTGAACATGAAGGTAGGATTGATCTCTGCCATCCCTACGAATTTGAGGGCTACTTGGAAGTTTATTATTTCGATAGAGAAGATCTTGTCGAAGAACCAAGAGAGCCTAGCGATTTCTGGATGTATTTCTAGGAGAATTTTATTGGAACCAAAGTGGTTTTGAATTTAATAATCTCTAAGTTTTGATGCTAAAAAAAGGATTATATTTGCTTGTCAAAGTGGTAGTTGAGATGAAGCATGTGCTTTCGTTATGCATGAATATTTACATATAAGTAAAAGAAACATGGGATAAGTTCTCATTGAGAAATACACGTCCACCCTTGTAGACGGACTGCTCAAATATTTTGGTAAAGTTACTTATTTATTTGAGTAGACTAGTTTACTCAAGTAGACGAGGCTCTAAGTGTTTCTTTGTCACGAATACAAAAATAACGTGTTAGTTACAAACAAGTCCAAAGACTTGATAATAAGCGCGTCCATCTTGCCCCGTAAGCAGATGGAAGTAATTAGTAGAAGTAAATGAACTGAAAAATAAAGTAATCTAATAGATGAGCTCTAACTCGCCACATCACTAGACGGAGATCTTTGAGAAGTAGCAAGTCCAAAGACTTGATAGACAAGAGGATATGCCACGCCATCGAGATGAGCAAAATAAAATATTGAACAGACTTAGTTTCTCATATAACTAAGTAGACGGAGTTTCTTAAAGCGGCATGAGCTCCATCTTTGAATAATTAAATGCAAATCTGAATCTCTTGAAATTATTTCAAATGATTGATATTTATTTCAATAGAATATCTGTTCTTAACTATTGTCCTATCTGCTTTAATATTTTACCTTGTTGTAAAAGAAACATAGTACCATCAAGAAATACAAAATGCAGAATCTTAAAATAAGTTACTGCAAAACGATCATGACGATGACAACTTTATGACCAAAAGCTGGACTGTTTACAAAGGAGGAACAACAAGTTCTCATGCTGCAATACTCAGAGCAATAAGCCTCCTATTTCATGCTACCTCGATAACCACGAGTACTATTCAACATTGCCACAATTAAGCTATCAGTCACAATAGATATTATGCATTAAATGTTATCTCTAAACGAGATTATTCAAAGTAACCGTTGAAGAAATACAAGTGAAGAAGAAGGTCACTATAAATAGAAGACCTGAGATACTGAAGAAGACGATTCTTGACTGCACAACCTTATGAGCTCAACTTTTGTAAAACTACAATCACTCATACTTATATTTCTTTAGAGAGCAAGAGTCAGGTATTTCTTAGTCCGAATATTGTGAAAATATTCATCCGATCTTAACGTGTCATATCCTCACACATAGTCGATTAAGAAGATCAAACATTAAATCTCTTTGTTAGAGTTAGAGCCTGAAGATGCTTGGTAAAAAGAAATACTTGTAGCTGCGGAGGTATTGAATACTTGGTTGTAATCTATTCGAGAAATAGTGGAGAAAATCCTTCAAGTAGAAGGGATTTGGACGTAGCTCTTGGTTGGAAAAGAGTGAACTAGGATAAAAACATCTTGTGTGATTCTTCTATCTCTTAACTCTTACAACTTTATTTGTTTCTTACTAACCGAGGGGTTTTGATATTGCTTTTGTTAAAGTCTTTTAAAAAGGATCTTTTTTTCTTTGTGCTTGTATCTGTTTCTAATCTCCTTGTGTGCAAAAATTGTTTTAAAGGTTGTTTTCAAAAATTATTAACAAACACAATTCAACCTCCCTTCTTGTGTTTTCCTGTGTCAACTTCAGTTGATATCAGAGCTCGGCCTTAAAAGGGTTGACCATCTAACAAGTGCTGAGGGAGTACGGTCCAACAACCATGGATGCAAAAGGACAAGCTATCAATAGACCTCCTCTCTTTGATGGAACAGATTATGACTACTGGAAGAAGAGAATGATGGCCTTCTTAGAAACACAAAATGTAGATATTTGGGAGCTGATGAAACCGGCTACACTGAACCAAGAGATAAAGCTGGAGCTGCCGTTCCTAGAGGCCAATGGACTCAAGAGCAGAAAACCAACATCAGCTGAATCTGAAGGCTAAGCACTATCTCATGTGTGCTATAACCAGATCTGAACATGACAAAGTTCACAGCTGTAATACTGCTAAAGAAATCTAGGATACTCTTGCCTTAGCTCATGAGGGTTCCTAACAAGTTAAGGAATCAAAGATCAGCATGCTGATTCATCAGTTTGAGCTATTCAAGATGGGTGAACATGAAACAATAGACCAAATGTTTGGAAGATTCCAAACCATCACAAACAGTCTCATATCTCTTGGAAAAGTTTAATAAAATAGAGATCTTGTCAGAAAAATTCTGAGAAGTCTATCCAAGCAATGGAGGTCCAAAGTTACTGCTATTCAGGAAGCCAAAAACCTGAATACACTCTCTCTGGAAGAGCTTCATGGATCTTTTAAGGTTCATGAACTTGAACTTAATGAATAATAAAATTCCAGAAAAGGAAAATCTATTGCCTTAAAGGCAAAGAAAGCAAGTTCATCAAAAGTTCTCAAAGCTGCTGAGTCATCTGATGAGTGAATCTTCTGATAATGATGAAGGATCATATGAGGATGAACTGTCCTTTATCTCCAGGAAGATTGAACATATATGGAGAAAGAAAGGTGGTTTCAAAAGGAAGCAACTCAACAAAAAGTTTTCCAAGGAGAATTCAGATTCCAAGGAAAAAGGTCCACCCCTGTGCTTTGAATGCAATAAACCTGGTCATTTCAAAGCTGACTGCCCTGAGCTAAAGGATAAAAAGAAGTTCTTCAAAAAGAAGAAAGGTTTAATGGCTACATGGGAGGATCTTGATCTGTCTTCATCAGATGAAGAAAATGAAGCTGAGGAAGAGGCAAATATCTGTCTCATGGCAGACACTGCATCAGAAAGAGAATACACTCGATCTTTGAGGTAATGGACTCTGACCCGTCCATTCTTCAAAATTCTTTTGATGAACTGTTGCATGAGTTGTCTATACTATCACGAGAATATCATAGTCTTAAAAAGAAGTTTTCTAAACTGACTAGAGAATATGATAGGATCTCTTTGAGAAACAAAACCTCAAAAACGAAAACGACATACTAAAATCAGTGAATGTCAGTCTAGCTGACAAGATGGTGTGTGAACCTGATGTTTCTTGTGAAGTTGCAAAATTGAAACAAGATGTAATATATCTAACTGATTCTCTGTCAAAGCTTGTAGGTGGCTCAGATAAGCTTAGTCTCATTTTAAGGTACTCTAGGTCACCTTATGATAAATCTGGTCTTGGTTATGACAAAGAGAAGCAAGACGCATCTCACAAAAAGTCAAAACCACTTAAACAACATAGAGCTTCAAAAGTTCCAAATAAATATACCAAAGCTAAGTCTAGCTTGTCCAACACCTTTTTCAAAGTGTGTGGAAAAGTGGGCATATTACATCTAGATGCATACACAATAAACATGCTAAGCATACTTATCCAGTGACAACTAACAAGAAATGACCCAAGTCAGTTCGGGTACCTAAAGATAAAATATTACATGTTGCAGATCTGCTTAACAACAGGAAGAAATTAGATATCTTGGTACTTGGACAATGGCTGCTCACGACACATGACGGGAGAAAAGTCTATGTTCCAAAACCTTAACCCAAAGATGGTGGCTGGGTCATATTTGGAGGAAATCAGAAAGGGAAAATCATTGGTATAGGTAAAGTTGGTAATCATCCTTTTCCCTGTATTGATAATGTTCTTTTAGTAAATGGCTTGAAGCACAATCTTCTGAACATAAGTCAATTATGTGATAGTGGATGTGCAGTGTCTTTTGATAAGAACATTTGTACTGTCAAAAAAGATGATGGATCGCTTTTATTCACTACAAAAAGGCAAAACAATCTCTATGAGGTTGACTTGAAGGACCTCTCAAATCAAAGTGTCTCATGTCTAGTGTCCATTGAAGATGAGTGATGGATTTGGCACAAAAGGCTAGGACATGCAAGCTTGAAATTAATTTCAAAGCTAAACAAGCATAACCTCGTGAGAGGACTACCAAACCTTAAGTTCAAATCTGATGCTCTCCGTGATGTATGTCAAAAGGGAAAACAAGTCAAAGGTTCTTTTGAATCCAAGAATATTGTTAGTACCAATAGACCACTAGAGTTGCTACATCTTGATCTTTTTGGTCCAACAAGGACTGCCTCTGTCAGTGCACTAGTGCACAAAGGGGATTCCACATCGGTTATTTTTGGCTTTCCACATCGGTTTTGAAACTGATGTGGAAACGACCGATGTGGTTTATTGCCACTTTACACATCGGTTTTAAAACCGATGTGTAAAGTATATTTTAAACATCGGTTTAATACTAACCGATGTGTAAAATTAATTTAGCAATTGATAAGCAGTTGTAAATTTAACTTTCTACATCGGTTTTGCAAAAAACCGATGTGTAAAATTGACCTTCTACATCGGTTTTATAAAGAACCGATGTGTAAATTTAAATTTACACATCGGTTTTATGTAAAACCGATGTAGAAAGTTAAATATACACATCGGTTACTGAGAACCGATGTGTAAAATCTCTTTTTTTTTTAATCGATATTTACATTTCAATCATTCCTGTTTCACTAATGCGAGATCAATAAACAAACCAAGAAGTACCACTGATCAAACAAGAAACAACAACAGAACACCAAACCAGTTTTGACACAATCATTCAAAAGCAAAACATACTTCATTCAATTTTCTTATGAATGAAAACAACACTTTATCAAAGCTACATCAAAACACGAGAGAAGAAAAATTGAACCAGGACACGAGCACTAATACATATCATCGGTCAAAGGTACGTACACTATAGCTAGTATATGATAAGTTTTTAAACTAACTACATATATACAAACTATGGGTGGTACACTTCAAGAAAGAAAGTTGCCCAACGCCTCTTTATGATGTTGATGTCGAGAACCGGACAATGGAGATGGATTGTTGAATATCTCGCAAGTTTAATTGGACAAAAGATTATTACTTTTAAGTAATAAACTAACATAAAACATATAACGAATCTATACTATTACTTCTAATTGTGTCAATTAACATTTACCTCACTCCATCTTTCAGTGATCCCGGAGGAGATAATTTCCAACATCCACTGCATCACATAGTAGCCACATTCCCATGACCCACGTTGTATACGTGACTACGTACAAATGAAACCCAATTAGAATATGAGGAATTAAATAAAATAGAAATCAATTATTGTACCCACTGCATTTGATGCATTTGAACTAATAAATATCTTACGCTGGGAATAATCCATCCGATAGCCCGAGTACGCCTTTCACCACGCTGCATGTGGGATGCATTAATAGACCTATCATGACAAAAACATTAATTAAAGTATATATAATAGATTTCAGATAATTAAAACAACTGCATTACTGATTATAAAGTATTTTAACGCTTACGTTTCGATGACCGTCTTCGATTCATTCGCGGCTTATGTCCCAATGAGCGAGAAGAAGACCACGACGTTCATTCTTGGGTACAAGAGCAACAGATTGCCAATGCTTGCTGTATTTGCGGAACAATTAGTGACTTGTAAGTCATATATAGTTATACTTAAATTAATAACCGTACTTACTTATTGAGATAAGGCGCAAGATAGAATTGATGATCGTCTCGGGCAAGTATATCACGTATGTTAGTGACCGGGTCTTCCGATGCTACGAGAACATCACCCTGAATGAACATGGGGTCAATGAACCCATAAAGGCGAGGTTACCCTGATCGACTAACATACGATGCAGATACCTAATATATTGGAAAAACATGTTAATTATCATTGTATTTAAAAATTAATTACGTACTTAACTTATAAATAAAATGTACTTACGTGCACCAAAACGATATGTGTGCAGAACTGGCCATTTCTTTATTGAGTGCCATCTCCATAAGTTCTTTCTTTGGTATATACAGTTCACCAGTGAGGATCATGTTCCAACGTTACCAATGCTTGCATCATCCTCCATGGTGACAACTCGTATAGCAAGATCTTTGAAAACATCACCATGGCCAGGTACCCCTTTGTCGATCCCCTAAACAACATAGATATATATTAGTAATCACGGATAATTAAGTTATTTAATTCGTTATGAACTAAATGGTCAAATGAATACCTTGACAGGAGCAGACATCTCTGGTCTTCCTAGATCCGACCTTTTAGGCACAATATCATTTCCAACATCCTATAACAAATACAAATAAAGCATTATCTTTAAACAATAATAAATATATTTCAACTATGAATATAGAAAAACACAACTAACCGAATACCTCAGATGCAACAAGAAAGCTGACCAGTCTTCTTGGCCAGAGGATGAAGTTCTGGGGGCACGACCCACTTGTTTGAACCTCCTCGGTGGGCACGGGGACTCGAGCATCGGCATCTCGAATAATCTCAACGGACACCCTCGGATGATCGTCCCAGAATAACCGATGGTGTATGGTATTACCTAACTTATTATATGTCCTACCCAATGCCACTAAGCGGCGATGATGATGATGATCATCAACATACAGCTCACACCTATCAGGGTCATCATCATCATCATCATCATCATCATCATCATCATCATCATCAGCAGCATCATCATCATTTTCAGGATGATGAGGAGGATCACATGAGCCCTTAGTGCTCACATGGACAGAGGGTTGGACAGAGGGTTGGACACCTACTGTCATCTCTTTGGGACAAAGAAGTAAATATTGCCATCTCTTTGGGCAACCGCTCGTTCATCTCCTGTCGAAGCTCACTGCAATCTCCTGTTTTAGTTGTGCTCTATCTGCGCAACCGAATCCTCGTGGGAGGAATGTGAAGATGAACCATGGTATTGGCGAATGCCGACTCCCCATCCAACACCAATGACACGGCCGGGTGGTCTGGTTTCTACCGATGGCGTAGATAAGATATCATTGCGTCCTCTAGGAACAAAGGTTCCTTGGGTTAGCTGATCATCCAAGGCATCCTATCACATAAAAATATCAGGTCACATTACAATTCGGTAACAATCTTAAAATGACAATTACAACAAACTATACTTACAATCCTCTCATCTAATTGGCGGGCCTCCACGGATGTATATTGTCCCGTATTTCAGTGTCGTCCCCTCTTCCATGAACGATGGAGTGGGGGAGGAGGTGGATAAACAACCTCTCGAAGATTTTCAGCATTAGGATCCGCTTTGAGATGCTTGCCCTCCGACGTGCTTTCTTTTGCTATTCAAACATTTTATTAACAATCTTTTTATATCAGCCTCGAGACATGAAATGGTGGTAGACTTTCTTTCTTTGGTTTTCCTGACGATTTTTGCTCTTCTCCTGTTATAAATAAAAGACAATTAAATTACATAAGTAAATGAAATTAATGCAATTACATAAATTTAGAGACAAATCAAATAAGTTAACTTGAAAAGTCGGGATCACGTCGGCTCTGAACAAAGCGATCCCACGTCGCCTTGTCAAGAAACGGATACACCTCAAGTGGGTTCTTTTTACTTTTTGGACCGAATATATAGTATCTGCCTGTGTCGGCCTTAAAACCCCTCCAACGCTCTCCAAAGATACTTGAAAGAACGCTTCTTCATAGCGTATGTATCCTGGTATGTCAAATGTCAACTACATTAAGACCAAAAGAATCAACGAATTCTTGTATGATATTATTAAGATAAAAATAAAGTAGATACAGACAAACACAGGGACGTAGAAGTATAGATACCAGAATACTCTCCCATATCTGCTCCTTCACGTCCGCTGCGTACATCTCTCCACCTATCAATGAGTATACTAGGCCTGTTCCTAGCAAGGGTCGCCACAAAACTGTAAACTGATCTTCCATTGGCCCAATAGGTTTGAGGTTATCATCAAAATCTACTCTTATCCTCTCGATTTGACCCACGGTTGGCGGTCAAATGCCTCATCCGTGTGGCACGTCTACCCTTTCTACTGTAGAGACGGGGTCTCGACCCGCTGCATGAAGGAGGTGTATCCTCATGATCAGCCATGTATACCTGTTTAAACACAAAACAAAAAAAAAACTTGTTAGTATGTCGGGATAAATATCAAACATAACTTATAAATATCGATCAACGGACATAAACATAACTTATAAATATCAACGTAAACACATAATATGCCAAACTTGATGGTAATATCAAAATAAACTTACTTTGTGGTCAATTAGTAAAGTTCTCCCATAACCCTTCTTGGTGATCATTACGAGTAGCATGTACATCATCCACTTCATTTTCCTCATTGAAATTAGGCACTCGTGTTGAGAAAGAAGGAGTATCGAGAAATATCAAGAGTTGAATCGTGATTTCCCTCACTACCATTATACATGTTTTTTCCTGGAGAACCACTGACCACCTTTTGTTAGAAGGATCACGGATATAAAACACTTGTTTTGCTTGGGATGCCATGATGAAAGGTTCCTCTTTATTACCTACCTTACTAAGGTCCACCAATTTGAATCCTAACTCATCGGTTTGCACACCATTGTTCCTGTCGACCCACCGACATTTAAAAAAATTTACTCTAAACTTCGTGTAATCAACCTCCCATATCTCTTCAATGATTCCAAAGTATGAAACTGATGCCATAACAGGGTTTTTATCTTTCGAACTAGAGAAATGCATGGACTCAGCGACGACCATAACCCCACTGTTTTGCATAGTACTTTTGTCATCCTGGTCCTTAGTATAGAAGGAAAACTTATTGATATCGTACCCACTCCAGCATATGACATCAAAGTTAGGCCCCTGTGCTAGCCATTTTAATGTAGCAGAAGCAGTACCATCCTTTGCAATTTTTTCTTTAAACCAGTTCAAGAAAGTCTTGTTATGCTTGTTCAAACACCATTTTTCATTCATTCTAGGGTAAGTTTCATTGATAATGCTTTTATGCTCACATAAGTATGGTTCAACCTCATCGGTGTTATTCAATATATACAAATGTGCTTGAAGCACTTCCTCCCGATCCATGCTCTTAACAGTGATACCTCGTGTACCCTTAGCATCATATCTTCCTTCGTGACGAGACTTGGAAGCCCTACGAGTTCCGCTTCCGACATGTAGTCTGTACAAAACTCAATAGCTTCTTCGCAACATACCTTTCAACAATAGATGCTTCGGGACGGTGTGGATTTTTCATATATCCTTTCAGGATCTTCATGTATCGCTCAACCGGGTACATCCACCTTAAATAAACGGGACCGCACAATCTAATCTCCCTCACTAGATGAACAATCAAATGAACCATGATGTCAAAAAATGAAGGTGGAAAATACATCTCCAATTGGCACAATACAATGGCTGCCTCATTTTCCAACTCATCCAAATTTTTAGTGTCAATGACCTTGCTACATATAGCATTGAAGAATAAGCATAACCTAGTAATGGCATGTCTGACTTTTTTAGGCAATATGTCACGAATGGCCACCGGTAGTAGTTGTTGCATCAAGACATGACAATCATGAGACTTTAAGCCAACTAATTTGAGATCTGTCATTGAGACAAGTCTTCTGATATTTGAAGAGTAACCACTGTGGCACTTTGACTCCCGTAGACATTCACGAAACTTCTTTTCTCTTTTTTTGATAAAGTATGACATCTTTGGGGGCAAATAAGTCTTCTTATCCCCCACTTTAAGTGGAGCTAACTGCTCTCGTATACCCATCGCAACTAGATCCAGGCGAGCATTCACACCATCCTTTGTCTTGCCTTGAATGTTGAGAAGCGTTCGATTAAACTGTCACACACATTTTTCTCTACATGCATCACATCAATACAATGTCTTACATCAAGCTTGCACCAGTATGGAAGATCAAAGAAGATCGACCTCTTCTTCCATATTTTCTTCTCTCGTAGCCTTCTTCCGGGTCTTCCCATAGATAACATTAGGCTTGTTCACCCTTTCATAAACTTGCTCTCCGAGTCAAGGCCACCGGAGCAATTTCATTCTCCGGAAGTCCATTGAAAGCTTTCCTCAATCTACGATAAGGATGATTACGTCGGAGAAATCTCCGATGCCCAAGGTAGACCGTCTTCCTTCCATGTTGCAGTTGATGGTAACATGTGCCTTCTTCACATATTGGACATGCTTTATGCCCCTTAACACTATACCCACACAGGTTCCCGTATCTTTGGAAAGTCATTGATGGTGCAAAATAACATGGCACGCAATCTGAATGTCTCACGGCAATACCCGTCGATCACATCAACGCCTTCATCCCACATCATTCTCAAGTCTTCAATCAAGGGACTCGAGATAAACATCAATATCATTTCCTGGCTGTTTAGGACCCGAAATCATCATACTTAACATAATGTATTTGCGCTTCATGCACAACCAAGGAGACAGGTTGTAAATTACAAGGAGAACAGGCCATGAACTATGAATACTACTTAAGTTTCCATATGGATTCATTCCATCGGTAGCAAGTCCAAGCCTGAGGTTTACGGGCTCATTGCCGAAATCCGGAAACAAACTATCAATTCTCTTCCATTGCAAAGAATCGGCGGATGGCGAAGGCATCCATCACACTTCCTCTCATCTGCATGCCATCTAATGTTCTTTGCGTCATTTACATTAGCAAACAATCGCTTGAACCGCGGAATCACGGGAAGATACCATAACACCTTCGCGGGGAGGACCTTTAGTGACCACATCACAACTAGAATCACCATCCTTCACTTTGTAGCGTGATACCCCACACCTGGGCACTCGTGCATCTCTTCAAACTCTTTCCTGTACAATATGCAATCATTGGGGCAAGCGTGTATTTTCTTATACTCCATACCCATCGGACACAATATCTTCTTCGCCTCATAGTTTCGAGATGGCAATGTGTTGCCTTCGGAAGCATTTCTTTCAACAACTCAAGCAATTCGGTAAAGCTTTTATCGCTCCACCCATTTCTCGCCTTCACATTGAACAATCTTAACACCACCGACAACCGTGTGAAATTAGTGCACCCGGATACAAAGCCACTTGCGCATCACTGCACAAAGTATCATACACATGTGCGCGCCGAAAAGACTCTTGCCCAACATCACGGATCATGTCCTCTAGTCCATCGTCCATTTCCACGTCATCAACTTCCTCTCTATCCGACACCCTCGGCTTTGTCTAACGATTCACCATGGCATATCCATGTTGTATAACTCTTGCAAATCCCCTCACAAATAAGATGATCACGTATCTCCTCAGCTTCTAGTCGTCTCTCATTCAAACAGTTAACACAAGGACAATAAAACCTTCCGTTACCACTATCAGGAGCATTTGTTTTTGCAAACTGTAGAAAATCTTCCACTCCATTCTCATACTCATCACTTGTCCGTCTAGCATTCATCCAACCGCGATCCATGACTAAACCAATACCTTCGTACTTAGTCCAACATATTCATCAACCACTTCTTATGACAGGGTATGGCCCTATCCCATTCGAGAAGAAACTTTTCCAACATTCGGTTAACAGTTAGTCCTTAACTCTCATGCTCATACTCAACAAAATTTCGGCAGCATTTCCCCGCGGTCTCCGACGTACACTACTTGAACGCGATGACATCCACCACGATAAAGTATGCACCCGGAGAACGAAAGGAAATGTATCAATCCGAACTTTCATCAAGTATATAACATTAGAACCAATGAATAACTATTTTAACTGAATTAAGAAAAAGTTTTTTCCCAAACTGTCCAACTTTGGACAATTCAAGATCCAACACAATGAGCGGTACATTAAGCACGTACACGTACGCTCATTAGTATTGCATCTCAAACGGGAAACTAAGGCTTTACTATTTATGTAGCTTGCATGAAGATGGGGCTTGAAAAGTGAAGAAAATTAGCCAAACAGAGCCCTTCACGGCCTAGCCTTGAAAGCCATCACGGCCGTGATCGAGTATAGCTTAAAAGAAAGAATGGAAAAGTCAGAACTGGTCACGGCCATCCCGTGCTGCCCATCACGGCCGTGACATGGCAGCTGTACCCACCACCCTCACGAGTAATCGATCACGGCCAGGCCGTGATGGTGGTCACGGCCGTGACAGACCAACCCGTGAAGCAACCTCTAAGGCAGACCCTATCACGGCCTGGCCGTGATGGCCATCACGGCCGTGACATGCCAATCGAACCAGACCCTCACAGCGAAACGATCACGGCCTTGCCGTGATGGTGGTCACGCACCGTGACAGACCAACCAACAGTGAAGCATCCTCCAAGGCGAGAACCTATCACGGCCTGGCCGTGATGGCCATCACGGCCGTGACATGCCAATCCCAACCCGCACCCTCACAGGCGAAGCGATCACGGCCTTGCCGTGATGGTGGTCACGGCCGTGACAGAACAACCCGATGAAGCAACCTCCCGATCGAGAATCCGTCACGGCCAAGCCGTGACAGCAAGACTGCTCTGGACTGGCGGGTGATACCACCACTGGAAAAATCCAGTCTTGGAGCAACAGAACAACACATGCAAGTATATTATCCAACCATTTCGAGTCAAAGTTCATAACTTTTCTAAAGAAGAAACAAATATATACCTGAGGGACGAGCAAAAATGGCGCTCTTCACGCAAACGAGGGTAGCTCGCGGCTTTGGTTCTCAGTGGTTCTCTTACGAAGCAGAAAATGAAGGCTCGCGATCGCGATGGTCTTCTTTGTCTACGATTGAAAAAGGGAAAAAGGACGTGAAGAAGGGAGCGAGAGAGAGAAAGAGAAAGAAAGAGAGAGAATGAGAAGAAGGAAATGCAGAGAGAGAGAATGAGAAGAAGGAAATGCAGAGAGAGAATGGGAATGAGAGAGAGAGAGAGACGCATACCTGAGGGTAGCTCGCGGATGTGAGTGCAGTGAGAGAGATGGAAAAGCAGTGACAACGCGCGTTAGCAGAGGGAGGGAGTGTTGTGTTTTAGGGTACGTTCAGAAACTGAGAATGAGGGCGCAAAACACACGGAGGGAAATAGAAAAATGGGACTATTACACATCGGTTATGAGGAAAACCGATGTGTTAAACATATTATACACATCGGTTATGCAAAAACCGATGTGTAAACATGAAACATTTAAATTCTGATTTTTTCTTTTAAATTTTATACATCGGTTAATAAAAACCGATGTGTAAAAGTGTAACCTAAATTTCTATTTTTTTTCTTTATAATTTTATACATCGGTTATTTAAAAACCGATGTGGTTACTCACCATTTTACACATCGGTTCAAAAAGAACCGATGTTGAATGTTAAAAATTCCGAGTTTTAAATTTTTTTATTTTAATTTTACACATCGGTTATATATAACCGATGTGGAAAAGTATTACACATCGGTTAATCTCTAAACCGATGTGTAATACTTTCCTTTGAATTTCAAAAATGCCACCGCCTCGTTTTACACATCGGTTTATACTAAACCGATGTGTAAACTCCGATGTAGAATCCCTTTTTTGCACTAGTGGTGGTAAGAAATATGGTCTTGTCATAGTAGACGATTACACTAGATGGACATGGGTTATGTTCCTAACTCACAAGGATGAGTCCTTTAAGGTCTTTTATGTACTCTGCAAACGTGTACAAAATGAAAAAGGCATGTGTATCACTTCAATCAGAAGTGACCATGGGGGAGAGTTTGAAAATGAACTATTTCATAAGTTCTGTGAAGAAAGTGTTATCCTTCACAACTTCTCAATACCTAGAACACCACAGCAAAATGGTGTGGTAGAGAGAAAGAACAGATCTCTTTAAGAGATGGCTAGAACTATGCTCAATGACAACTCTGTCCCTAGACACTTCGGATGAAGAAGTCATTATCTTTATCCTGCTACATTCAGAACATAATATACATTAGACCTATCCTGAATAAGACTCCTTATGAACCGAGGAAAGGACGAAAACCCAACATATCTTATTTTCACCCTTTTTGTTGTAAATGCTATATACTGAATACTAAAGGTCAACTTGGTAAGTTTGATCCTAAAACAGATAGTGGAACACTATTAGGATATTCTGAAACATCTAAAGGCTTTAGAGTTTATAATTCTAGGACTCTGATAGTAGAGGAAAGTATTCATGTCAAGTTTGATGACAAACAGTCTGATAAGAAATTATCAGAGCTAGATGAAGCTTTTGCAGATCTTGATCTAAGTATTCCAGGAGACTCACCTAAAATAAAAGTTGATGATCAAGAAGATGACCCCACTCAACAACCAGATACTTCCACTTCTGAACATTGTACAGTTCAAAAATCTTGGTACTTCAAGAATTATCATCTACAAGATCAGATCATTGGAAACCCCAATGACAAGCTAAGAACCAGATCAACCTTCAGAGACAAGACAATTCTGCTCTAGTATCTGAGTTGGAACCAAAGACAGTAGATGAGGCTCTGCCAGATGATGGTTGGATTCTAGCCATGCAAGAAGAACTCAATCAGTTTGAAAGAAGTGATGTCTGGACTTTGGTTCCCCTGCCTAAGGACAAATCAGTGATTGGAACAAAGTGGGTTTACAGAAACAAACTTGATGAAAATGGTAAGGTAATAAGAAACAAAGCAAGACTTGTTGCTCAAGGTTTCGCTCAAGAAGAAGATATAGATTATGCTGAAACTTTTGCACCTGTTGGTAGATTAGAAGCTATTAGAATTCTACTTTTATTCGCTGCACATCATAGTATTATGCTTTTTTAGATCGATGTTAAAAGTGCTTTTCTAAATGGCTTCATTAATGACGAAGTCTATGTTTTGCAACCTTCGGGTTTTGAGTGTGAAACCCATCCTGAACATGTATATAAGCTTAAGAATTCTTTGTACGGTCTCAAACAAGCTCCTAGAGCTTGGTATGACAGACTAAGTTCCTTTTTATGGAAAATGGATTCAATAGAGGAAAGTTTGACACAACCTTATTTAGAAAATCCATTAAGTCTAATTTCATAGTTGTACAAATACATGTGATGATATTATTTTTGGTGGTACTAATGAGTCTCTATGTAAAGAATTCTCTAAGTTAATGCAGAAAGAGTTTGAAATGAGCATGATGAGAGAACTATAATTCTTCCTAGGACTTCAAGCAAAACAAACAATGGATGAGGTGCCCATCCACCAAACCAAGTATACAAAAGAGCTTCTGAAGAAGTTTAAGATGGAAGATTGTAAACCAATGAATCCTCCTATGCATCCCACTTCCATACTGAACAAAGATGATAAAGAGAAAAAGGTAGACCAAAAGGTATACAGAGGTATGATAGGATCTCTCTTACATCTTATTGCGTCTAGGCCTGATATTATGTTCAGTGTATGTTTATGTGCTCGATTTCAATGTGATCCTAGAGAATCTGACTTATCAGAAGTTAAGAGAATTTTTAAATATTTAAAAGGTACTACTAATCTTGGTTTGTGCTTTAAGAAAAATGAAGATTACAGATTAGTTGGTTTCTGTGATGTTGGCTATGCTGGAGATAGAATTGAAAGAAAAAGCGCTAGTGGAGGATGTCACTTCATTGGAGCTAATCTTGTCTCATGGTCAAGCAAAAAACAAAGTACCATTACCTTATCAACTACTGAAGCTGAGTATATATCAGTTGCAAGTTGCTGCTCACAACTTCTCTAGATCAAACATCAATTGGAGGACTACAATGTATTTGTAAGTAGTATTCCACTTATGTGTGATAATACTGCTGCTATAAATCTATCTAAGAATCCAATTTTTCATTCTAGAGCTAAGCATATAGAGATTAAACATCATTTTATTTGGGATTTTGTTAAAAAAGGTGTATTTGATATACAATTTGTTGATACTGACCATCAATGGGCAGATATCTTTACTAAACCTCTTGCAGAGGACATATTTATCTTTATTAGGAAGCATCTTAATATGATATGTGTGGATTAATTTAGGCATCCAGCCTTGAGATAAATTTGTTTTGCGTCCATTTCCTATGCTCGTCTAATACCTATTAAAATTTGTGCGTCTATTGCATATTGTATTGCACATCCATATGACACGTCCACTGATATTGGTTACCGCGTCCATTGTATAATTTAAAACGAGTTCACATCTGTCTGTGTTTAAACATATTTTTTGTGTGTTAATAAATGCATTTATTTTGTCTCAAGACAAATTTATCCTTTATTCTCTTTGCCGAGTCGGTACTTCTATCAATCCCATCTAGACCTTTTTATAATCCCATGTTACCAACGCCTTTTTATCATAATGACATGTCATGTCAAAAGTTTTTTTTTAACCTTTGAGATTCAAAATTCCTTTATAAGCAATATTTTCTCTCAGAGTAAAACTTTACACTTCTCTAACCTCTCGAGCTATCTCTCTCTCTCCTTTCAAACCCTAAGCTCTCTGATTACCTAAAATGGCTTCTTCTTCAACCTTTATCGTGGATAAGCTCAACTTGGCAATAGACCATCATTTCAACCTTGGAGTGCTGCAAGACTACCACCTAGACATAAGCAAGTATGTTAATACAGCCGAGTGGGGAGGACTCTTCACAGAGAAGGTCTCTGTCTTTCCCAACCTGATTATGGATTTCTGGAGAAATGTTCAAATGATTGATATTGACTTCTTCTCTACGGTGTTGAGAAAGAAGATTGTAGTCTCGGAAAAGACTATTGATGATGCTATTTTCTGTGCTCAGGAAGGCTTGATTTTTACTAAGTCATGGGAAGATGATTTGGGTGGCTCTGAGACTATTGAAATCTGTCTCATGAAAGAAGATATAGTCAGAACTGACATCTGGAAAGATGTTGAAATGAAGGACATTGTTCGCATCCTTCATCAGCTCCTTAATAAGGTGGTTCTTCATAAGGTTGGATCCAAAGACAACCTCTCCTCCCTGCACAAATTCTGCCTCTGCCATCTTCTTACTGAAACGAAGATCAATCTTCCAAGAATACTGTATGGAAGATTTAGAGATGCTGTGATGAACAAGAAAAGACTCTCAGCATTTCCCTATTGCCATCTTCTTTCTAAGATTTTCAAGGCTCAAGGAATTCATGAGATTCTTATGCAAGGACTCTTGAGGAGCAAGCTAGGATCCTAATTGAAAAACCAATGTCGGGTGCAGACTTTGGTAAAATGAATATAGCTAATATGAATCTTAGTACCTATACTGCTGCTGCAATGGCCAAGACTGAGGAGTTGATGAAAACAAAAGAAGAAATGTTGGAACAAAACAATGCTGAAGTCCTAGGAGTAAAAAGAGTAACTACGCAAAAGACAACTGCAACAAGGAAGCCTACCCCCAAGAGACCAGCAGGTGGCATTGTTATCAGGGAACCTTCTGATGCTCCTGCTGCAAAGAAGCAAAGAAGAGTTATCTTTTCTCATAATGAAGATGAGGAAGCTGATGAGGACAACATTCCTATCATTGCAATCCTGAAGAAGCAAAAGACTTCTGGTGCTGCTGCTGTTCCAACAAAACCTAGAAGGCAACCAGCAAGAAAATCCAGAACAATTAAGACTTCTAAGGTAACCATCTCTGCTAGTGATCCTGTTCAAATAGCAGTAGATGCCTTAGTGTCTCGTTTAGAAACTAGAATTGGTGATGTGCCTGTAGATAAAAACATTGCTGTCTCCACTCAAAATGATGTGTACATCCCCACACCCCATTCACCCCAACCAACACAAATAGTCACTCCACAATTTCAACATATTATCCCTGCCGATGATCCCTGGTTCAATCAACCAGATGATGGCATTTACCCTGGTGCTCCTTTCCCCAAACCCTTGAGAACCTTATTTCCCTTCACCCCAACTTCTGTTCTTTATAATGGCAAATCTGAGGATTGGGTCAAGGTAAAAAGAGAATGGAAAGTTCTGTTTCACTCTCACCAACCTGAACCCGAACACATTCCCAACAGATGGTATCCTCTACTTGAGTATGAGGAAGAAGTCAGCCTACCGGTTGAACCTCTTTACCTACCTCATCCTGACTGTAAATTAATAAAAAATGTGCCTTGACAAATGCACAACAACTTAGGACCGTTAGTCACTCACTTACCCCTAAACAATTTCCCCCCAGAAAAATTTACCCTAACCTTGTCAAAACTCCTCCTTTCATACCCATCACTGATGGAGTTCAGAGACATATCATACCTGTTTGGGAGACTGACCCCAGTAGAAAAAATCTTCCTACCATCCCTGAGCGAAGAGCAAGGTCCTCAAAGCATGTTCCCATGATCATGCCAAGGGACACAAAATGGGTGTCTTTTGAGCATCCCAGAGTCTATGGGAGGGCCTTTGATTTCTTCCTGGATCAGCTCATCTATGAAATGTTGAAGTGGAAATTCAGTCATTTCAGAGTTGATAGAGCCGCGCATTTTGTCCCTCCATCCTGGATGAGACATAATGAAGCAACCAGAGTTGGAATCATGCCTTACAAGATCTGTCCAAGACTGCCAATGGTAGATCTGAATAAGGACAAAGACAAGAAAAATAGAAGATTCAAAGGAGTCATGCTTGAAGCTGAATCAGCAATACTTGATCTGAACAAAGAAACTTTTGACTACTCAATGCTGGATTTCTTTCTACATACTGAATCCATTGAGTTGATCAATGAATATCGAGCTGCTGATTTCTGGAAGTCTCATATTATTCACTGCACAAGAGAGGCATCTTCCTCTGGACTGATTGATGAAGAGAAGAAGGAAATTCCTAAGGTCAGAGGGAAGCGTGGTCTTTCAATTTTTAGATATATGATCTATAAGGACCTTTGAGGACTTCCTATTAATAGTATAAAAGTGGAATTCATCTACCCCATCAAATGGGCAAAAAAAGTCTCAGTGATCCCTCCAGCTACTTCAGAGCCTATTGCGGATGAACCTGTTATTGAAGAACATGGTCAAATTGCCACTACTGTCGGCTTAGGAGAAACAGTTGAATCCATTCACAATCAGAGCTCATCAGAAAAACAATCTTCTCAACCATTAGCTTTAGTTGTGATGCACCCTTCAGATCATTCAAGAACATTAAGCACATTTCACGAGTCTGCTGAAAGCTCAAGGCAACAGGCTCTGCCACCTAATCTTGAAGAGGTTCTTAAAAAAAATAGTTGATGACAGAATTGGCAAGATAGTTGATGAGAAGGTTGAGAAGATGACTGAGAAAATAAAGGAGGATGTCCAACAGCAAGTTCAAACTTCAATGGCTCCAACCTTAGAGGTTGTGAATAAAATGCTGGAATTCCTCATGGACTTCAAGAAAAGTCAGACTCAACCCTCCACCTCCACCATCTCCTCCTGCTTAACCTTTATTTTTTTTCTCCTATACTGACAATGATGGTTCTCTCATTTTACCTTTTTGGTTGATGAGAAAAAGGGGGAGAAAGGAAAGAAAAGAGATTTGTTTATATATATATATATATATATATATATATATATATATATAGTCAGTTTTGAAAAGCTATGTTAAGTCTCCAAAATGTCTGATGTGCATTTCCCTAAGTTTTGATGAGAACTAAACATTAGTTAATGATTTAGTTAACCTTAATATTGGTTGCTAACCTGTCAATCTAGTGTGCAGATTAAAATCGTAAGAATCATCAGTCCAACACAAATAATAGAATCATCCGCCCAACGTAAGTGATTGAAACGCACGTCCAACACTGTAGTGATAGAAGCTCACGTCCAACACAAGTGATAGAAGCTCACGTCCAACAATGAAGTGATTGAAGCTTACGTCCAACGCAAGTGATAGAATCTCACGTCCAATACTAAAGTGATAAAAGTCAGAGTCCACTTAAGTGATGAAAGCCAGCATCCACTAAAATAAAAGCCACATCCACTAAAGTGATGAAATCCAGCGTCCACTAAAGTGATGAAAGCCAGCGTCCACTAAGGTAACAGAAGTGCTCATCTACTGAAGCGATAGAAGCGCTCGTCTACTGAAGTGATAGAAGTGCTCGTCCACTAAACAGAAGTGCTCGTCCACACAAGTCTTTGGACTTGCTGAGTCCTTAATATGGAGCTCGTCTATTAGGTTACGTTCAACCAGTTAAAGGAGTATCCGTCCAATGACGAGCTTATTTTCAAGATGGACGAGCTTATCCTATGAACACGAATTCTCATAGAATTACGAGAATCTTATTTCAAGAACCAGAATCAAGAAAAGTTAGAAGTTACTCTCTGAAGCAACCTCGGATATCAGTACCAAAGACCAGTTAAAGAATTCTTCCAACATGCTTTATTCCCTAGTACCTCTGGTCTTTACACAAAAAGGGAATTGTACTTAGCAAAGTACAAAAAGCTCTCTGTACAACTCTGATATGGCTATATCACGATGCATAAAGCCATGATCCTTCATGTTAGAGTACAACCAACGTTCCTATTGCATTAATGGCTGCCCAGAACGACTCTATTGCATTTAATGAAGTTCTGCTTGAAGCCAACATCTGAGGGAATGTCTCTAATGGATACTAAATGCTTGAAGACCATAAATACATAAGTCATTGAAGATGAAGCACAGAGAAGAGAGAATACACATAGCATCAAAGAGCCATTACTCTGCGCATTAATATCTTCATTCTTTCATTCTGTATTCTTCAATCATTTGAAGTTATTATGCAGACTTTCCTAAGCTTAAGACATTTAAACCACCTTCTGAGTGTTAGTGAAAGATCTGTCTGTGAGAAGTTATATTTATTACAAACCAAATCTCTCAAACAAACCTGAGTGAGCCTGAAGAGGCTATGTGTGCAATGAATACTTGTCCTGAGCCTGAAGAGGCTAGGTATGCAAAGAATACTTGTCTTGGAGCCTGAAGAGGCTAGGTGTGCAAACAACACTTGAGTCTGTAACCTGATTAGTTATAGTGGATAAATCTTGGTGCTACTATGAACTGGACGTAGCTCTTTGCTTTGAAGAGTGAACCAGGATAAATAACTGTGTCAATCTCTCTTTCCTTAAACTCTTTAGTTGCTTTAGTTTTCTTACGTCTATCAAGTGGTGTGTTTGCCAAATTCACCCGTCCATCATGTATCCTTCCACTCGTCCAAACCTAGCTTCTGTTTTCGAAAAGATTTCAATTTTGCTTAAAATATGATAAACTAAATCCAACCCCCCTTCGCGTGTTTATAGTTGTCTATTTCAATTGGTATCAGAGCTCAGTCTCTGGGTTGAGCATCTAACAGTGTAGAGGTAAAAGGTTCTAAAGAATAGATATGACTGCTGGAGCTATTTCAAGTGGAAGTCACCAGACTGAAGGAGCTTCCCCAACCAGAACTCCTTACTTCAATGGAGAAAACTACAACTTTTGGAAAGATATATTTCAATGGTTCATTCTATCTACAAACTCTGATCTTTGGGATGTCATTACAGATGGTCCATTCATTCCCAATAATGATGATAACATTGACAAACCAAAAGCTCAGTGGACTACTGAGAAAAAAGACGAAATGGGAGCTGAACCACAAAGCTAGATATAATATGGAAACTACAACTATTGGAATGATAGATTTCAATGGTTCATTCTATCTACAAACTCTGATCTTTGGGATGTCATTACAGATGGTCCATTCATTCCCAATAATGATGATAAGATTGACAAACCAAAAGCTCAGTGGACTACTGCAGAAAAGACGAAATGGGAGCTGAACCACAAAGCTAGATATAATATCATTTGTGCTCTCAGTCCGTAGGAGTTTGAGAAGGTATGTATTTGTGACTCTGCCAAAGAAATATGGGACACTTTAGCTATCACACATGAAGCAACAGCCAAAGTCAAAGAGTCAAAGATTGCCATACTTGTCAGAAAGTATGAACTGTTTGCCATGGAGGAAGGAGAATCTGTTGCTCAAAAGATAGGAAGATTTCAAACTATAGTCAACAGTTTAAAATCTCTTGGCAAAGTCCATACCAATGCTGAGAAGGTTGGAAAGATTTTGAGAAGTCTACCTAAACATTGGATATCTTTGGTCACTACTATCTCTCAACCCAAGGATCTCACTACCTTGACTATTGATGAACTTCTTGGAACACTCACTGTTCATGAGCAAGAACTTGGAGATGAAGTTGAACCAAAGAAGGGCAAGTCAATTGCTCTGAAAGCTGATCAAAAGTCAGCAAAAGTTTCCAAGGCTCTGAAGGCAGATGAGTCATCCAGTGATGCTGACCTATCAGAACTCGAGGATTTTGAGAGTGATGAAGAATTGTCTCTCCTGACCAGGAAGATAAAGCTTCTCCAACAGAAAAAGAAGTTCAAGAGGGATAAGGCATTCAGAAGGTTCAACAAGGACAAGAACTTCAAAGAATCCACCTCAACAGACAAAAGTCCAGTTGTTTGCTTTGAGTGCAAGAAGCCTGGTCACATCAAGGCTGAATGTCCTCAACTCAAGAAGGACCCTTTTAAGAAATTCTTCAAGAAGAAGAAGAAAGGAATGATGGCTACTTGGGAGGATCTAGAGTCAACATCTTTTGATGAAGAAATAGAGGAAGAAGCCAATCTCTGTTTGATGGACAACACTGACTCAGACTCTGACGATGAGGTACATCCTGACTATGAGGAATTACTTGATGCCTATGAGGAGTTGATGGAGGAATCCAACTACTTATCTAAAGCCTTCAAATCCCTCAAGAGAGAGTATGTAAAGCTCACCAGATAGCATAAACAGAAATCTCAAGAGTGCGAGAAGCTGGCTAAAGAGAACAGTGAGCTGAAGACTGAAAAGTCTAATGAAGCTAAGATCTCAAGTGAAACATCACCATCTGAAGAAGTTGAAAAACTTCAACAGAAAGTGAAAGAGCTCACCTCTGATCTTGCCAAATTTGTTAATGGTAGAGACAATCTGACTAAGCTACTTGGCAGTCAGAGGTACTCTCTTAACAAAGAAGGTATTGGATATGTCCATCAGACACATCATAAAGTATCCACTAAAGCTTCTACAGTATCTGTTAAGTCAACTATAACCAAATCTACACCTGTTTGTAACTTCTGTGGAAAAACTGGACATGTTATGTCTAAGTGTATCCATAAGAAGAGAAGGAAGTCTTCACAGACTCCTAGAACTAACAGAAAAGGACCCAGAAAAATATGGATACCTAAAGATCAAATAATTTTTGTTGCGGGATGTCCTCAACAGAAAAAGAAAACACCACTACTGGTACCTGGACAGTGGCTGCTCGCGTCATATGATAGGAGAAAGGTCTATGTCCCTAGACCTCCAACTTAAGAAAGGAGGACACGTTGCCTTCGGAGGTAATCAGAAAGGCAAAGTTATAGGAATTGGTACTATTGGTGGTAAACCCCCTCTTCCCTCTATATCTAATGTTCTTATGGTTAAAGGATTAAGACACAATTTGCTTAGCATAAGTCAATTATGTGATAGTGGTTTTGATGTTTCCTTTACCAAGGATGTTTGCATAGTTAAAGACTGTTGTGGCAAAACCCTCTTTTCAAATAAAAGGCAACAAAATCTTTATAAGATTGAACTGTCTGATCTCTCAGATCAAAGTGTAACTTTGTCGATGTCTAAAGAGGATGAGAGATGGTTATATGGCATAAGAAACTAGGACATGCTAGTATGAAACTAATTTCTGAATTAAAAAGGAATAATCTCGTAAGAGGATTGCCAGATATTAGTTTTAAGAAAGATGTCTTGTGTGATGCATGTCAGAGAGGTAAACAGATAAAATCAAGTTTCAAATCTAAAAACCAAGTATCAACCTCTAGACCTCTTCAGTTGTTACACATGGATCTGTTTGGACCAGTTAGTGTTGCCAGCCTGGCTGGAAGAAAATATGGATTTGTCATAGTTGATGACTATTCCAAATACACGTGGGTACTCTTCCTAACACACAAGGATGAGTCTTTTAAGGCTTTCTCAGTATTTTGCAAAAGAGTACAAAATGCGCAGGGTTTCTGTATTTCTACCCTTAGAAGTGATCATGGGGGAGAATTTGAAAATGGGCAGTTTAGACAGTTCTGTGAGGAGAATGGAATCTCTCACAATTTCTATGCACCTAGAACTCCACAACAAAAAGGAGTGGTTGAGAGAAAGAACATATGTCTGCAAGAGATGGCTAGATCTATGATCAATGAAAATAATCTCCCTAAGTACTCCTGGGCAGAATCTATAAACACTGCTTTTTATGTACAAAACAGAATACTTATTAGGCCTTTTCTAAAAAGGACTCCTTATGAATTGTGGAAAAGAAAAAGCCCCAACATATCTTATTTTCTTGCTTTTGGATGTGAATGTTTTACTCTGAATACCAAATATAATCTTGGAAAGTTTGATTCTAAGGTAAATAAAGGTATTTTTGTAGGATATTGTAAAAAGTCTAAGGCTTTTAGAGTATACAATTCAAGAACTTGTATTATTGAAGAATCTGTTCATGTTAAATTCAATGATGGATTAAGGATTGATAAAGAACTATCAGATCTAGAAGATGATCTTGCAGGTCTTGATATAAACAAGCCAGAAAGTCAACAACCCGATATAACCAAAACAGAACCTGTGCCTGAGGTTGAAAGACAAGTGGAACAGACGAGTTGGCAGACAAGTCAAGATCTTCATGATGATCTCAAAAGGGATTGGAAGTTCAACACTCATCATCCTAAGGATCTTATTATTGGAAATCCTTTTGAAGGAGTAAGAACCAGATCCACATTAAGAGAATCAAGCAATGTGGCCTTTATTTCAGATTTGGAGCCTAAACGCATTGAAGAAGCTCTTGAGGATGAAAGCTGGATTCTTTCTATGCAAGAAAACTTAACCAGTTCACCAGAAATGATGTCTGGACTCTTGTCTCTAAGCCTAAAAACAAGTCGGTTATTGGAACAAGATGGGTCTTCAGAAACAAATTGGATGAAGATGGTAAAGTTGTCAGAAATAAGGCAAGGCTAGTAGCTCAAGGCTATAACCAACAAGAAGGCATTGATTATACTGAAACCTTTGCACCTTTGAGGATACCGATAAACCAGATCACGTTTTCAAACTTAAAAGGGCATTATATGGTTTGAAACAAGCACCTAGAGCATGGTATGATAGACTCAGTTCTTTTCTCATGCATAATGGTTTTACAGGAGGACAAGTAGACACTACTCTGTTCAAAAAATGCTCTAAAGAGAACTTTATTATAGTTCAAATATATGTTGATGATATTATTTTTGGAACAACTAATGAAAAGTTGTGCAAGGAATTTTCAAATCTAATGCAAGCTGAATTTGAGATGAGCATGATGTGAGAATTGAAGTTCTTCCTTGGATTACAAATCAAGCAGACAAGTGATGGAATTTACATTCATCAACAAAAATATACCAAGGAGATGCTCAAGAAATACAAAATGGAAAATGCAAAGCTCATTAAAACCCCTATGCAACCCAATGCAAAATTAAGCAAGGATGATGAAGGTAAAAAGGTAGATCAAACTATCTACAGTGGTATGATTGACTCTTTACTGTACTTAACTTCAAGCAGACCTGACATTCAATTTAGTGTCTGTATGTGTGATAGATTCCAATATGATCCTAAAGAATCTCATCTTAAGGCTGTTAAAAGAATATTCAGATATTTTCTTGAAACTACTAATCTTGGTTTGCTGTATTTAAGATCAAAAGAATACATATTAGTGGGATAGTGTGATGCTGATTTTGCTGGAGACAGAATAGAAAGAAAAAGCATCAGTGGAGGATGTCACTTCATTGGAGCAAGTTTAGTCTCATGGTCAAGCAAGAGGCAGACAACCATTGCCTTGTCTATTGCTGAAGCAAAATACATCTCTGCTGCTAGTTGCTTCTCTCAACTCTTATGGGTAAAACATCAACTTGAGAGTTACTCTATTTATGAACATAACATATTTGTATGGTGTGATAATTCCAGTGCTATATGCTTAACTAAAAATCCAATTCAGCATTCTAAGGCTAAGCATATTGAAATCAAACATCATTTCATTAGGGATTATGTTCAGAAAGGCATCTTTGATATTAAGTTTGTTAAAACTGAAAATCAATGGGCTGACATTTTCAATAAACCCTTCGCAGAAGAAATGTTTTTATTTATTAGAGATAATCTAAACATGAATTGCATTGTTGAATGACATGTCTGAATGTTAACCTGTCTGTGCTAAATCTGTCATTACTCCTATATACATGTTCTTTTAACTAAGCATTAGTTCATGAGGAGTGATGATACAATAGTTTAAGTGGAGTATGTCTCATATGCCTGCTACATTACTGTGATTTTCTTAACATGTTATCTTGCCCTTAACATATCTCATAAATAAAACTTGATAACCCTTTTTGATGTTGACAAAAGGGGGAGAATGGGAGAAATGAGAATGGGAGAATAGAAGAATGAATAATGGGAGAAATGAGAAATGTGTTATAGAAGAATGAATATGAATGAATATGATATGAATCTTAACTAATACATGGACATGAGTATGCTCTGATAGTTGCTATAATTGCTCAGATAAATCTTAAGTAAGATTGCTCTGATAATAATTTCAAAGTTAAAACAAGTCAAACTTAATGTCCGATCTAGCATCCGCATGACTTGTCCGCTTAAGAAAATTTCAACCTATATGATATATGCTATTTTCTTTGTTGATATTTTCTGAGGTTCATTAAATCATCTCAATGTTTGTCATCATCAAAAAGGGGGAGATTGTTAAGTCTCTAAAATGTCTGATGTGCATTTCCCTAAGTTTTGATGAGAACTAAACATTGGTTAATGATTTAATTAACCTTCATATTGGTATCTAACCTGTCAATCTAGTGTGCAGATTAAAACTGTAAGAATCATCCATCCAACGCAAATAATAGAATCATCCATCCAACGCAAGTGATTGAAACACACGTCCAACACTGTAGTGATAGAAGCTCACGTCCAACACAAGTGATAGAAGCTCACGTCCAATACTAAAGTGATAAAAGTCAGCGTCCACTTAATTGATGAAAGCCAGAATCCACTAAAATAAAAGCCAACATCCACTAAAGTGATGAAAGCCAGCGTCCACTAAAATAAAAGCCAGCGTCCACTAAGGTAACAGAAGCGCTCGTCTACTGAAGCGATAGAAGCGCTCGTCTACTGAAGTGATAGAAGTGCTCGTCCACACAAGTCTTTGGACTTGCTGAGTCCTTAATATGGAGCTCGTCTACTAGGTTACGTTCAACCAGTTAAAGGAGTATCCGTCCAATGACATAGCATTTGCAGCTCGTCTACTAGCCTGAATGTAAAATCTTAAATGGCTAGATGGACGCGGCTATTTTCAAGATGGAGGAGCTTATCCTATGAACGCGAATTCTCATAGAATTATGAGAATCTTATTTCAAGAACCAGAATCAAGAAAAGTTAGAAGTTACTCTCTGAAGCAACCTCGGATATCAGTACCAAAGACCAGTTAAAGAATGCTTCCAACATGCTTTATTCCCTAGTACCTCTGGTCTTTACACAAAAATGGAATTGTACTCAGCAAAGTACAAAAAGCTCTCTGCACAACTCTGATATGGCTATATCACGATGCATAAAGCCATGATCCTTCATGTTAGAGTACAACCAATGTTCCTATTGCATTAATGGCTGCCCAGAACGACTCTATTGCATTTAATGAAGTTCTTCTTGAAGCCAACATCTGAGGGAATGTCTCTAACGGATCTTAAATGCTTGAAGACCATAAATACATAAGTCATTGAAGATGAAGCACAGAGAAGAGAGAATACACATAGCATCAAAGAGCCATTACTCTGCGCATTAATATCTTCATTCTTTCATTCTGTATTCTTCAATCATTTGAAGTTATTATGCAGACTTTCCTAAGCTTAAGACATTTAAACCACCTTCTGAGTGTTAGTGAAAGATCTGTCTGTGAGAAGTTGTATTTATTACAAACCAAATCTCTCAAACAAACCTGAGTGAGCCTGAAGAGGCTATGTGTGCAAAGAATACTTGTCTTGAGCCTGAAAAGGCTAGGTGTGCAAAGAATACTTGTCTTGGAGCCTGAAGAGGCTAGGTGTGCAAACAATACTTGAGTCTGTAACCTGATTAGTTATAGTGGATAAATCTTGGTGCTACTATGAACTGGACGTAGCTCTTTGCTTTGAAGAGTGAACCAGGATAAATAACTGTGTCAATCTCTCTTTCCTTAAACTCTTTAGTTGCTTTAGTTTTCTTACGTCTATCAAGTGGTGTGTTTACCAAATTCACCCGTCCATCCTGTATCCTTCCACTCGTCCAAACCAAGCTTCTGTTTTCGAAAAGATTTCAATTTTTCTTAAAATCTGATAAACTAAATTCAACCCCCCTTCTCGTGTTTATAGTTGTCTATTTCAAGCTCATAGTTGTCTACATATGCATATTCTTTTCTACTTGCTAAATGCTCTGATACTTATGTTTGCTCATTTGCTTTGATATCTGCTGACTATGCTTATTTATTCCCTTATATATACTCTAAGTATGATAAGTTGTTGCACCTATCTCATTAGCTTATATGTAGCTGTTTGTCATATGCTTTTTCTGCTTAGTTATTTGAATGCTTTGTCTTAGAGGTAACCCTGTAAGCTTTCTTAGACTTTGCTTTTCAAATTTAATTAGTTTTGTCATCATCAAAAATGGGGAGATTGTTGGAACCAAAGTGGTTTTGAATTTAATAATCTCTAAGTTTTGATGCTAACAAAAGGATTAAATTTGCTGGCAAAGTGTTAGTTGGGATCTAACATGTGCTTTCAGTTATGCAGGAATATTTACATATAAGTAAAAGAAACATGGGATAAGTTCTCATTGAAAAATACGCGTCCACCCTTGTAGACGGGCTGCTCAAATATTTTGGTAAAGTTACTTATTTATTTGAGTAGACTAGTTTACTTAAGTAGACGAGGCTCTAAGCAGACAAATACCAAAATAACGTGTTATATACAGCAAGTCCAAAGACTTGATAATAAGCATGTCCATATTGCCACGTAAGCAGACGAAAGTAATTAGTAGAAGTAAATGAACTGAAAAATAAAGTAATCTAATAGACGAGCTCTAACCGCCACGTCACTAGACGGAGATCTTTGAGAAGTAGCAAGTCCAAAGACTTGATAGACAAGAGGATATGCCACATCATCAGACGAGCAAAATAAAATATTGAACAAACTTAGTTTCTCATATAACTAAGTAGACGAAGTTTCTTAAAGTAGACGAGCTCCATCTTCGAATAATTAAATGCAAATCCGAATCTCTTGAATTTATTTCAAATGATTGATATTTATTTCAATAGAATATTTGTTCTTCACTATTGTCCTATCTGCTTTAATATTTTACCTTGTTGTAAAAGAAACATAGTACCATCAAGAAATGCAAAAAGTAGAATCGTACAATAAGATACTGCAAAACGATCTGTACGATGACAACTTTATGGATGAAAAAGCTGGATTGTTCACAAAGGAGGAACAACAAGTTCTCAAGCTGCAATACTCAGAGCAGTAAGCCTCCTATTTCATGCTACCTCGATAACCACAAGTACTATTCAGCATTGCCACAATCAAGCTATCAGTCACAACGGATATTATGTATTTAATGCTATCTCTAAACGGGATTATTCAAAGTAACCGTTGAAGAAATACAAGTGAAGAAGAAGGTCACTATAAATAGAAGACCTGAGATACTAAAGAAGACGACTCTTGACTGGACAACCTTACGAACTCAACTTTTGTAAAACTACAATCACTCTGATCTTGACTATCATATGAATATTGTGAAAATATTCATCTGATCTTTAGAGAGCAAGAGTCAGTATTTCTTAGTCTGAATATTGTGAAAATATTCATCTGATCTTGACTGTCATATCCTCACACATAGTGAGTTAAGAAGATCAAACATTAAATCTCTTTGTTAGAGTTAGAGCCTGAAGAGGCTTGGTAAGAAAGAAATACTTGTAGCCTGGAGAGGTGTTGAATACTTGGTTGTAATCTATTCGGGAAATAGTGGAGAAAATCCTTCAAGTAGAAGGGACTGGACGTAGCTCTTGGTTGGAAAAGAGTGAACCAGGATGAAAACATCTTGTGTGATTCTTCTATCTCTTAACTCTTACAGCTTTATTTGTTTCTTACTAACCGAGGGGTTTTGATATTGCTTTTGTTAAAGTCTTTTAAAAAGGATCTTTTTTTATTTGTGCTTGTTTCTGTTTCTAATCTCCTTGTGTACAAAAATTGTTTTAAAGGTTGTTTTCGAAAATTATTAACAAACACAATTCAACCCCCCTTCTTGTGTTTGCTTGTGTCAACTTCAAATTTAGTTACAATCTTTGATGACATGGTTCAATTGGAGAAACCTACAGAGAAACAAAGGAATCACCTGAGACCATTGCATGTTAAGGCTATTATAGATGGTAGCCCCACCAATAGGGTGTTAATTGATAGGGGAGCTGCTGTCAACTTGATGCCTCGTGCAATGTTCAATAAATTGGGAAAAGACGAATCAGATATAATTCTGACGGATATGGTTATCACAAATTTCAGTGGCAAAACCTCCCCGTCAAATAGTGTCATCATGTTGAACATCCAAGTAGGAACTGTCTAACGGATGACTTTATTTGTCCTAGTACCAGCCAAGTCAAGCTATAATTTATTATGTGGCAGGGATTGGATCCATGCAGTGGGAGCCATTCCATCCACATTTCATCAAAAGATAATCTTATTGAATGCACAAGATCATGTGGAGATAGTGGAGGCTGACGATAGTGCTTGTTATTCACAGTAACTGCATGTGGATTCAAGATGTACTCACCAAATGTCAAGCCCATCACCGCAACTGAGGGTGTCATTGATAAGGATGCCTTAGAGGCATGCCTACTGAATCAATTTGACATCAGATTCATGAAGGAGGCCGACGTGGCTCGGCCAAACTCCGGTGATGAGTCTTGAAGAACAAATGCAGAGGTTGTCAGCCTATATGGCGGACTAAGAGGTCCACACCTCTAAAGGCATGTTAGCAGATTGTATCATCGACGACGGCTCTTTAGGCTTTGAGAAAGACGTCGATGAAAACAGAATGTCAAAGTAGAGGATCCTCTGGAAGAAATAGACTTAGGCACTGAGGCTGACAAAAGGCCTATCTTTGTAAGTGCTTTTCTGCCAGAAGATTATAAAAAGAAACTTGTCAACTTAATCATGGAATACAAGGATTGCTTCGCTTGGGATTATGATAAGATGCCTGGGCTGAGTAGAGACCTTGTTGAACATAGGTTGCCACTGAGGGAAGAATACAGGCCAGCCAAACAGGCTAGCAGAAGGTTTGCTCTAAAAGTGGTACTTAAAATCAAAGAAGAGGTCGAAAGATTGCTCAAGTCCAAGTTCATCAGGACTACCAAGTATGTCGATTGGCTATCTAATGTTGTTCATGCTATTAAGGAAAATGGAAAGTTAAGGGTATACATAGATTTTAGAAATTTTAATAATGCTACCCCAAAAGATGAATATCTGATGCCTATAGCCGACATGTTAGTCGACGCATCATCTGAAAATGAAATTCTAAGTTGTATGGATGACCATGTAGGTTTGTTGATGTGGAAATTTACTTTCTCTGTTTTCCGACAAGGCACTCAACAAATATATTTTAATCAGGTGGTTGTAGACTCTCCTTTCTGATGGTAATCCACTACCGGGCTTCATCAGAATCTGCCTTAAATTCAACGAGTAATCAAACTAAAGGTAGAAACTTTAATTAAATGAAACACAACTAAGAATGAAAAACTATAGAAAGATGAATCAACGAACTACTCGGGCTTTGCAAAATTAAAAGAAACAACAAGTAAAAGTGCAGTAAATATAAAAGTTCAAGAAACATAAAAGTGCAAGTAAATAAAAAGGAAGTCGTAAATATGTTCGGGGTTGCTTTGCGAGTTACCGAGTTCACAAAGATTTCAAGTTTAAAACAATACGTGATTGCTTTGAAGAACTTATAATAAAGAAAATAAAGATAAAGAGTTTAGGGAAGAAGATGATGATGAAGAAGAAGAAATTTGCATTAAAAGTAAAGTTTCATGAAAATTAAATGTGGGAAGGCATACTTGATGTAACTTCGTTTTATTCCATTATGAGTGTGAGGATGTTGTGGGAGTGTGATCAAAGTATCCGACCGTTTGTACATCTGAATAAGCAATATTTGTAGAAAAAGAAATAACTGCCTAGCTTCTAATCTACTGCCATATGTCCTATTGACACATGTGTTTATTAAATATACGGCTAAGATCTAATGTCCACTACTCAACTAACTGGATCGTGGTCTTTGAGCTACTTCAGAGTGTAACCCCCCACTCCTCCATATTCCCACGTTTTCGCATGGGTTGGCCCACCTTGACGTTAGTGGCCGGAGCTGGAAATCTCCTTGACACGCCGTGCCCCTGATATTTGTGGCTTCCTGTTGAATTGGTAACTTATTTCGACAACATTTTCCTTTGTTGATTTGATATCCTTTCTTTCGAATACATTTCTTTCTAAAAAGGTACTTCGCGTCGTTGCAACATTGCCATGAAAACCTTGTAGCTTTCACTTGCTTGTACCCTGACATCCTTGTTTTTAACACTATGCTCGAATAAGTCTCCGTCGGAATACCTTTTTTCCATACTTAGGCAAACCGTCGTGTATTCCTTTCGGCAACTCACCCATCGGATATCAAGCTTTCTTTACTTCGACCAAAATCTTATTTTTAGTCCCAACAAATGTTGTGGCATCCTCTACCCCGCATGTATTTATAAAGGCATAACATAAAAGAGATAAAATAAAAACATGCATATTATATCATAATAATAAAAACCAAGGTAGAAGATAATACATTGTAACAAACTTCTCAACGTGGAAATAAAACAAGTTTTAAAAGAAAACATAACAATAAAAGCAAACCAACCCCGATGTCACATTACAGAGCTGGTATAACAAAAATCCGGAAACATATCAGATAAAAACATAAACTAAGAAATCCTAAACTACGAGTAGCGACTCCTCAGAGTCACTTCTCAACATGATGCTCACCATCCTCTGCATAACAAGAAGGTACATGCAAGCAAACAACAAAATATGGGGAGTAAGAAACATGTTTAAAACACAACGGCATGGAAACAGTAAGCAAGATGAGCATACATCACAATCAAGCATGTTATAACATAAAAACATACATAACACATTCATATCATTTACATCATCTCAATAATGTATGGTAAGTGGTGAAGAACTACTCCAGTACTCCGTTATGCATGTGGATCCAATCTACTTCAAGAAGTCAACTTCGGAGTTACATATCTACATTGGCCATTAAGCATCAACACTGGCAGTTCACCAAACCTTGGGTGAACCTCTTGGATAGCCGATGCACCTTACTATCAGATGCACCACCATGGTGGTGTGTAAATTGCAAGTGCACGGGCAAGTGGTAAAATATCGTTCCCCTAGGACTGTGTTGTTGAGTACCAATTACACCCAATTATGATTATCTAGACGATTCAATTTTTTCAAGAAATTAAAGTAACCAAGAAAAGATAATTCTGAAATAACAAATTTATAAGACAATTTAAAAGTTGGATAAAGAAAACAATTTATAAGCAACTCTAGGAATCGGGATTCACCACAAAGTATCGACAAGTCTATAACAAAATCATTCCCTTAATCATCTAAATTATCTATGAAAGCGAATTATCCTAATTAATTACCGTTCCCTTTCAGAATATGATAACATGCCCAAAATTATCCAATACCTATTTTCATGGCATTCAAATTAAGATGAACACTTTAAGAACAATGATAATTCAAGAATTGCTTCAAGGAAAGTTAATCTACTTTCGTGATTAACAATTCAAGTTCAGTTTTAGAGTTCTAAAATTAAGGTTCACCTTTCATTTCATCCATCAAAATCAATAATCATGTAAAACATGTGGCCAATATTCATAAACACTTGGTGTGCAAAAACTGAATCATAGACATAATTCATAGATTAAGGAGAGAAAATATCAAGACATTGTCAATAACAAATTGGGCTAATCCCTCATCCTAGAATAAAGAAACTACTCAAAATATTCAGAATAAAATCCATAGGAATCCAAAGTAACATTCAGAATAAAGAAGAAAATACAAAATAAGGAGAAGAAAAACTCTTAGAGTTGTAGCAATAGAGAAATCCTAGAGACCTCATTTGTAAAATCCCTCTAATCCTTGATGTTCTTTGTGTTATGTAGTGACTTCTGTGTGTCATTTTCAATCCCTCCTTCATTCCTTTTAACATCCTATTTGGTTTGTAACCACTCCTCCCTCAATAAAAGACAATAAGTTGGGAGTTATGATTCTGCCGCACGCGATCTACGACCATGGAATGTTCCACGGCCAGACCGTGGATCGTTCCAGTTGCTTCAAAAATCCGTACAGCAATAGTTTACCAAGATCCACGGCCATGGAATGTTCCATGGGCTTGCTGTGGATCTTTCAGCTGATTTCTGGGATGCTCCTCTACCTTCCATGGCCATGGCAGGTTCCATGGCCAGGTCGTGGAACCTTCAGCTGTTGAAAGAAATAGTGCAGAACCATCCGTGGGTGTGGTACATTCCATGGCTAACCTGTAGAACTTGCAATCCACCTACTTGTGCAAAAAAAACAAGCAGAAATCATCCGAACTAAAGGTCAAATACAAAATGCATGCTAAATGCTAAAAGTTATCAAAAACTATGCTAGAAAATGCAAGGATTAAATGCTAACTAATATAAAAATATATGCATGTTTCACACACATCACATGGGGGGCTAGATTCACCTAACTCTCGAATGAATCACCGCGGACGGCCAGATCACCTTACTCTCGGACGACCTCCCATATATTGAACATCCCCCACTAACATCTCCAATGATTGAATGCATGAGCAACAACACTCAATCAAACAATCACCACTCCTCTTTGGCCACCAGGCACCAAAGTTTTATCACCATCAACACCTCAACCAATAAGCATCAAGGCCCCCTTGCCCCCTTGGCCAATAAGCACCAAGGTTCAACATTAATAACACCTTAGACCAATAAGCATCAAGACCCCCTTGGCCAATAAGCACCAAGGTACAACAACGTACAGTAACACATCGTTACCGACTTAACCATCTTTAATATTTGTATTTAATTATCTTTGTTAAGTCTTCATTAGGTTATCTATCTTGCTTTTACTTTGATTGGTGTCTTATTACATCATTGGGAACAATTTCGGTGAAACCACCCTTGTCCCTGTTTCAGCGTCTGTTCTGTTTAGGGGAGGCTAACTTTTAAGTCAAGCATACTCGTGCTGTCTGTTGAGCACGGTCGTGCTCGCTGGAGCATGGCTGTACTGATCTGGGCAGAAAGGGTTGGGAACCCTTGTTAAGCTTCCTAGGGCATTCAAAGATTAATCCTAATGGCTTTTAACTAACCATCAATCATCAGTATCATTATTCTCAGTTAATCTCCATGTCTTATAATTATTGGGAATTAATCCTTTAGTTCTTGTTTCCTTATTGATGTCCCTAAAATGCTCATGAATCAAACCTAGGGTCTTAACTATACCATTAAGTAACGACCTTGCCTTTCATTACTATAATTCAAGTCTTATGAACATTGGGAATTTATCCCTTAATTTCATTCATCTTTATTGACATTCTTTAATGTCTTATTAACATCAACGTTGTTATTAACAACTTCAACAACCATTCAAACATTCATGGCATGGCAACATCATCATCATCATCATCAATTATTCACAAACAATACAATAATCAAAGCATGTCAATAACATTGAAATCATATCATACATATAGCAAATATCAAGCAATAGGGTCATGGGTTAACCCTTCATCTTACTGAGAGAGGTCAAGAGGGGCAAGTCAACTTTTCAACAAGAATGATATGAGCCCAATGAAGACCATGAATCAAGAAGAAATTCAAGGACTTTAATGAAAATACCAGCTGACTTGTTTTGACTGTATCTTGAGTTGCGGGTCTCCGATTGATGCATTATTTTGTGCGTTGGAAAGCTAAGGAAATTTCCTACAAAACGTATTTCATGCCTCTTGACCAGATTCAGCTTCTATCATGGTTAAAATAATGGTGGCAGTTATGAACGAATTTTACACGAGTTTATTAGTCGTTTATGTATTCTGATAATTATGTGGGAGTTACACTTTTTAATATGAGAAGTAAAGTGTGGCAGCCACATAATGGTGGAAAGAGAATAATAAACTCACCATTAGTGGTTAAGTTAAGGAGGGTTTAGTGAGTCATTTAGTGGCATGATTAGGCTAGTTATGTGGGGGGTTATGGTATCCTGGGAAGATGAAGTGTAAGCCAAAAGTTGGCAGCCACCATTCCTATATGTACCATGCCGATATCATGAATAACATAACTTGGATGTTGAATTTTGGATTGAATCCATATTTATGAGATTATTGTCTCCTTGGTTCTTGGTTGAACCAAACTAGTTCTTATCAAGAATTCAGGATTCTTGAGGCGAACCTCATAGGCTTATCAAACTACATGTTTGTGGCGCCATCCCTCTTCTTATCTTCTTCCATTTTGTTTATTTCTTCTTCTTATTTTGGTTCCAAAATTGGTTTCATATTAACTTGTTAAGAATTCAACCAAAAAGATCATCAACAAGGCAACCTCACCATTTGGTTGTCATCACTTACGCTACCCCAATGGCTACATGTTCATACTATCCCTTCACCCCATACCTGGTATGAAGATTCCAACTACGACCATGCATGCAGACTAATCTCGTTCCCTCGAGCGGCTCGACGAGTTACTCAAGCCTTAGGAAAATAAAAAGTCAACATTAATCTTAAATTCAATTAAACAAGAATAATAGATTAATAGAGGGATGATCATGTTACCTTAATCGACACTAGCGCACGTGATTTCTCTCCCAAACGGACTTAAGAACACCAATAACTTTAAAGGGTTCAAGGGAAGGGAAAGGGAGAGGTTTCTGTCATACTAGGATTTCTAAAAGTGTCAAAATGAGGGTTTACACTGCAACCCTCACGAAACTCTCTTATTTATAAACTCTGACCCCGAGCACGGTCGCGCTTCCACTAAGCACGGTCGTGCTTCCAATAATCACGGGCGTGCTAAACGTGAGCATGGGCGTGCTAAACGTGAGCACGGGCGTGCTTGACTAAGCACGGGGTCTGCAACATTAACGTCAAAATGCATGTTTTCCGACACGGCCGTGCTTCCTCTGAGCATGACCGTGCTTGTGGCTTAGGAAGCCACAGAACACGAGCCTAAGCACGGGCGTGCTGATACAAGAGCATGGCTGTGCTCATGCACCAGAAAAGGATTTCCTGCTTTGAAACCCCACTTAGACCTTTATTAACATACAAAACATAACCAAACACTTATAGCTTTTACATAAAAATCAGGGTGTTACAAATGACCCCCAAAACTTATCTGTCTGGATGCAAGTCGAAAGATAGATAAGTTTTGCAGCCTCCTACTTCGACATATCAGCATGCCAATTGTCAGGTTTCAAATTTTAAATTCCCAACAGATTTCATCAGCTGATGCCAACATTTCCGTGCCTTCCCAAGCATCTCGGTGTAACATTACTAATGGTGGCTAGTCTTTTCAGTTTCCCTTACTTCTTCTAGATGTTACCGACTAAGGCTATAAATAGCACCTTTTGGACTTCAAAACTTTTACTTCACCTTTCATTTCTGAGCCAAAAAGAGTAACTTACGCCTCCATTTATTCTTCGCAACCATTTCCATGGATTCCTCCGGTTTTGGACCATCATCATCTTCAAGGACACAGCCCCAGCGGGCGCTCCTTCTCCGACGACAGTGAAAGATCCTGCAACTGAGATATGGGACCGTTCTAAGGTAATCATTCCAACTAAAAACAACCTTGATTTTCTTGGCCTCGTTCTCCCTCTCTCTGGTATCACCAAGGAACTTTATTCGTTCTACCCTTCTTTTCCAAAAGAAGGTATTTTAATTTCAGGAGATTCCATCTCCCTTTCCTACTTCAGCCCTTCGGTATGCTTGTTCATAAGTTCTGTCAAGGCCGTGTCAGATTATACGACATGGCTTCATCCAACTCTTTAGACACCCCATTGATCTTCAGAACGCTATGCTGGGTGCATCTTTCTTTTTCTGGGCTCGTTCGACAAACTTCTTCCTGGTCGTGTTGTCGCGCACACGCCAAAAAGAACGAGCGGGTTTTAAAACTGTAGTTAGGGCGACAACTCGGATGTCGTCTCACAAGTAGGGATGGCAATCCGGACCCGACCCGCCGGGTACCCGCAAAAAATACCCGTCATGGGTAGGGTAAAAACCCATTTTATGGGTACGGGTACGGGCACGGGTAATTACCCGCAAATCTGAGAGGGTATGGGGGCGGGTACGGGGACCTTGGTACCCACCCCGCCCCAAACCCGCATATATATATATATATATATATATATATATATATATATATATATATATATATATAAACTGATCTGAAATGTGAAACCCTACTTCCATTCTTCTCAACTTCTCATCTCACTCTTAGCACCGTCCCTTCCTTCATCTTCCAGTTCTGGATCTTTTTGTTCATCTCCTCCATCTCCAACCACCGTCCCTTCCTTCATCTCCAACCACCATCCCTTCCTCGGTTCCTCCCGCCGTCATCTTCCTCTGTTTGGCCCCTTCCTCCTTCATTCCGCCTCCAAAACCCTAAATCCTATTTTCCCACCTCTCCGAAATCAGGCCACCCTCCTCGTCACGACGTTCAAGTCCCGTTTTCGTGCAACCCTACAAGACGCGGCCTGCAACTCGCACTCTCCAATCTGTTGGGTATTCCAAACAAGGGATTCTGCCTAGTGCATATCATTGCAAGGTTTCCGCAAATTGGTACACTGTCCATTTTCTTTATCCTTTTTATCCCGATACTCTGAGCATTTTGATTGAGTTTCATACACCTTTCCATTGCAGTTGTTTTTTCTTTCTTCCTTTATTATGGGAATTGCCATTGTTTTGGATCCAAGATATAAATTGAAGTTGTTGGAGTTCTTCTTTCCATTGCTTTATGGAAATGCATCTTCAATTGAAATTAACAAAATCAAGAAATTATGCTTCTCGTTGTTTGAAGATTATCAAGCTAAGCCTAATGGGATGGTTGAAAGTTCAACTGAAAAGTTAAATGACAAGGATTCAAATTTGGATAATCTTGCTTGTAACAATTTTCTTAGTGGTTATGACTCCTTTGTCAATGAAACCTTTGACATACAATCAAAGTCTGAGTTGGATCAATACTTGGAAGAGAAGGTATTGCCTAGGAGTGCTACATTTGATATACTTGGATGGTGGAAAACAAATGGGATCAATTTTCCAACATTGCAAAAGATTGCTAAGGATATTTTGGCCATCCCAATTTCTTCTGTTGCTTCTGACTCTGCTTTTAGCACAGGAGGTAGATTGTTGACTCCTCATCGTTCTAGGCTTCATAAGAATACTTTGGAGGCGCTTATGTGTGCACAAAGCTGGATAAAGCATGACAAGGAAAGTAATAAATGTTGCATTAATATATTTGTTTAATGAAATTTGTGTTTAGTCTAACCATTAATTTTGTTTTTTGTTCTAGTTTCTATTGGTATAACTGGTCCAAAGCAATATTTACACATGAAAGACAAACGTTTGCAGTCTTTTCAAGACTCTGATTCAGAAGATGAGGTAAGATAATATAACAATTTGTTAGTAATTATCACTTTACAAGTTTATAATGTATAACTATAACTAATAACAATATAATGTATGTTTTTTATTTAACAGGTTTTGGAGAACATCGGCAACATCGGCTCAGGAATTACAACTTGATAAATTTATTGTTTTGGAGGCTTGTTGTTATTTACTTGTTTTGGATATTTTACATCTTTTTATTTGGTATAATACGTTGGTTTGTAATGTTTGATGAATACATTCGAAACATTGTTGGATGGTTTTTAAATTAAGTTATGATCATTTTGTTTTTTTTTTTCTTTGTTAAAGTGCGGGTAATGGGTGCGGGTGTGGGTATTTAGGTACCCAGAGGGTACGGGTAAGGATACTGAGGTTGCTACCCATGAGGGTACGGGTTCGGGTATGGGTAATTTTTTTAAACGCGGGTATGGGGACGGGTACTATAGTACCCTACCCAAACCCTACCCATTGCCATCCCTACTCACAAGGACTCTTATAGTGTTATTTTTCACAAAAATCAGTTTTTGGGGGGAGGGGGTTGGATTGGGATGCATATAAGAAAACAAAATAATAACAGAGCAATGAAACAAGGTAATTCAAAGAGATTGTCAAATAGCTAAAAAACGATTAATCTATTGTTCTCGATTTCCCAACTATCATAGGTTCATGCAATTTCCAAGCCCTAAGCAGATTCTAATCCCCTCCCGGTTGTAGCAACAATTTACAAGCGAAACCACTACTACAGATATATGTCCCTATTCCCGAATTAAGCAAACGGGGTTAAGCCCTTCGTGAACTAAGCGAACACGAAACGTACACACGCGAATTAAGCAGACGCGATTAATTATAGGAACATGATATCACCGAAAATAAATCAACACAATACAATATACTCCTGAATTAAGCAAACAGAAATATAAAGCATGGCATTGAAAAGGGAAAAGCATACAAAACTGGAAATACAAGAACCTCAAGTGTGGTGGAAATCGATTACAATAGATTAATCCTAGGAACTTAGTTCTCCATAAAAAACGAAAACACACAGAAAAAAATGTAAACAGAACAATGGAGAAGCAAAAGTTGTTCATAATCTGCCTAGACAGCTATTTATAACATCCAGGAATTTTTTGCCCTATCGCGAGGCGAAGCCTCTCTCGCGACGCGAATCTTGTGAACAGTCTGCAACCTTTGGTATTCTCGCGAGGCGAAGAAAGGATCGCGGGGCGAGGAACTGAAGAGTCTTCTTATTACGCCCGTTATGAACATCAGGGGCCAACCGTGATGCTTTCTGACTTCCAGGATCGGGAGGCGAATGGATGCTCGCAAGGTGAGACTCTTCAACTTCAAAACTGCCACAGCCGTGACCTTCAACACGGGTAAGCCGTGATAGTCTCTGACTTTCAGGGCTAGGTGACTCGCGGGGCGAGATCTTATTCGCGGGGCGAACCAGAGACCTTGCATTTTCTTGGAACAGTCAGCCTTCGGGGTCGCGAGGCGAAGAGCTGTTCGCGAGGCGAATCCCCTGTTTCTTTATTCTCTTGACTTCCAACTTAACCTGAAAACAAAGACACAGCTATAAGTGTATTATTTGACTCAAAACTGGCTAAATTAACCTAAAACTACTCTAGAGACTCAAAACCTTGCTTGAGGACAATCTAATCTAATTTGGGTGAAAATAGGATATAATTTGCACAAAACCCTGGTCATACTAGTCCTAAAACTAGATGAGCCAGAGGCTTATCACTTCCACTTCGGTAATGGCATGAAGGGTCCTTCTCTTTTTGACATGTCCGCCATTACCGGGCTTCGACCTGACGGCGAGCCAGTCACTCCCCGCTTATCTTCCGAATCCTCTTTCGACATAGACGACTGCCCCTTATCGTATGACCCTTTCAATGGTTTTCATAACCAAAAAGTTGGCACTGTTTCCGACCTGGAACACGTTGCCTCCTTACTCTATGGTTGTGTGCCTTTGTCTTTTGCACTCGCTCCATCCAAGAGTCGAAGAGTTTCTTAACTCCGGCAATACTGATTCATGAAGGCCGATGCCTCGTGCTCGACCAATGCATTTTATCTTATCTCTACGATTGCATCGGAGAGATAGTTGACGTCGTTAGGGCTCGTGAAAAGAAAACCAACCTCGGAGGCCCCATGTGGCTGCTGCAACTTTGACTGAACGCACTCCTTAGACCTTCTCTGGAAAATACTGCGGCTAAGCCGAACTCCGACCGCGTTGTTGGTATTGCCTTATCGTATCTTCGGCCGACTACTCAACATTCTTTGGTCGAATACTTTAAGCATTACCTTAGCCTCTTCCACTCAATATCTTAATCCTCGACACATGTCGATCTCACTCCCTTCGCATCAAGATCAACTAGCCCTCCCTGGCTTACAAGGAAAATCATCTCTGATGATCCTACCATTCAGGCCGACAACAATTCTATTTGGTCTCACTTCTAGTGCCAAAGAGTCTTTTTCCTCGGCCTTCCTGATGCCAAATAAAAATATAGGGCCAGAGCCCTCACTATTTTTCTTCCGAACATGATAACTCGTTAAATGGACTTCTGTCAAGCCATCCCGACTCCTTATAATCAGAAAAGATAACGTCAAATGTTCCATGTTTAGATCGACAAGCTGGAAGACATCGACGGATTGATCCAAGTTAATAAGAAGGCTCGGTCTAAATTTGTCCCTATTGCATTCGAGGTGGGTACTCAACCTTCCTCCGACTAAGTCGAATGGTGGAATGAGTACTTTACCAACACAGTGCTTGATCTGCAGTCTTTCCTTGACAAAGTTACTAACCGGCATGACCATGTGGTGCAGGCCCATGACCCATCAACGAAAGACATTGGTACGCATAGAGCTGAGATTCTTGATTTCGAGAAGTACTACAAGACGAAGTGGAATCCAATACATCCATGGGCTATGGTGTTGGGAATTTGCGTATAAAACAAAATAACGCAGCGGAAAAAAATTCCCATTGAAGGATCATTGCGAATGGTCATGATTCATGGTTAGAAGAGTTACCTCTTGAAGCGATGAGAATTGATTGAAATCGTCTATCACGAACACCGCACGAACGGTGTCTCTAAGGTATCCACACGGGCAAATCCCGTGAACGTCCAACGCCACGAACACAAAGCGTCTCTGCCTCACAGTGCTAGCTTCAAAAATCGAGACCCGCTGCTCACTGTCACTATCTATGTGCGGCTAGGGTAAAAACCGTGTGGGCACAATAGCTTAAGTGGTCTACTTATAGTAACACCTCCTTAAGTGAGTTAGTGAGCAGTGTTTGACCTAAGCCCAATGTACTATGTGCTAGGCCCAATAGAAGAGTCCAACTCTCCTTTTAATGCTTCTTTTGATACGCTCTTATGTGTGTGACCCTATAGGTTCCCAAAACGTTCGTAGTAATATTAAATCCCATTTAATATTACAAATAGTGAGCGGTATCTAGCAATACATCACTGCTACCTAAGTAGTGAGAAAGTTAGTGATTTGATGAAACCTTTCTGTGACAAATATTCATGTGCATTATTATCCCTTTGTCCATATATCTATATTGAACACAAGACATAGAATGTGTCACCCTTGTATGGTTCAATATCATGTTCCCTGATACCCGAGTAGACTTAACAACAAATGAGGTCAATATCTCATATTGACTCATTTCAGCACGGCCATGCATTTTACAGTCTCACTCTATCAGGGGTCCACAGATATTACTCCTGTTATGAAGGAGGGACAAATTCCATCTAGGTCACTCGCATCCCTCTGCATGGCTTGTGGTATGCCCAATGACCGTCTTCATAATCATCCTATTACAGATGACGTTTGATGATATTAAAGTATACGACTCCTCATGTAGGGATCGTAGCGATTTCAGGTCGAAGGATTGCATACACCATTGTCACTATGAGAACTACTTATGACACTCACATAACGCTCCATGTAGTGTTCTCATGGTGGGTCAATCCAGTACATCATTACTCTAATGTGTACCTATGTGGCGACTCGATATCTCATATCCATGACCCGTGAGATATGGTCATCAGTCTGCACACATAATAGTCTCAATGTATTATTATTGTCCTTATTAATGAAATACTTGACTACAGATATTTAAGAATAGGATTTCATTGTTCAATAGTGTCTCACGATCAAGTCATGTACTTGATATTCTATTAAACTGAAATTTCTATTCTAAGGACTTTATTATGTTTAAACAAGTAACACAATAAACTGGAATGCCTCATATCATATATATATATAATGGCAAGATACAAATGTAAGTCTAAGAAATACACTGGCCTCTAGGGCTTACACCAACAATCTCCCACTAGCACTAGAGCCAATCAGGCATAAATTTAATGCCCATCGATCTAGTGTGACCTTCGTGCTTCTGTTGAGCAAGAAGTTTCGTAAGTGGGTCAGCAACGTTATCAAGTGTTGGTACTCTGCATATTTTCACATCTCCTCTATCGATAATCTCTCGAATGAGATGGAAACGCCTAAGTATATGTTTGGATCGTTGATGAGATCTAGGTTCCTTAGCTTGTGCAATGGCCCCATTGTTATCACAATAGAGATCAATGGGGTCCACAATACTAGGAACTGTACCAAGCTCAGCAATGAACTTCCTGATCCAAACAACCTCCTTTGCTGCATTGGAGGCGGTAATATACTCAGCCTCTGTAGTAGAATCGGCGACTGTCTCTTGCTTTGAACTCTTCCAGCTCACCGCCCCGCCATTCTGGCAGAACACATAACCAGATTGCGATCTGGAATCATCTTTATCGGTTTGGAAGCTAGCATCGGTGTAACCTTTTACAGCAAGCTCTTCCTCGTCTCCATATACCAAGAACGAATCCTTAGTTCTTCTCAAGTACTTAAGGATGTTCTTGGCAGCAGACCGGTGACTTTCACCAGGATCAGATTGGTACCTACTCGTTATGCTTAAAGCATACGATACATCTGGTTGAGTACATAACATGGCATACATGATAGATCCAATTGCGGATGCATATGGAATCTTACTCATGCAATCCCTTTTTCCTTGAGTGGAAGGGGATTGTGCCTTTGATAGGCATATACCATGTGACATAGGCAAGAGTCCTTTCTTGGATTCATGCATGTTAAAGCGTCTCAACACTTTGTCTATGTATGTACTCTGACTTAGGCCAAGCAATTTCAGCGATCTATCCCTATAGATCCTGATTCCCAATACATAGGTAGCTTCACCCAAATCTTTCATAGAGAAGCAATTCCCTAACCATGTCTTTACATTTTGTAGTGTAGGGATGTCATTTCCAATGAGTAATATGTCATCTACATATAACACCAGAAAAACAACAATGCTCCCACTAACCTTCTTGTAGACACAAGGTTCATCTTCATTTTTGATGAATCCGTACTGTCTTACAGCATCATCAAAACGAAGGTTCCAACTTCTGGAAGCTTGCTTCAATCCATAGATTGATCGCTGCAATTTACATACCTTTCCGGCATCCTCTGAAATGCCAAAGCCTTCAGGTTGTGTCATGTACACATCCTCAAGAAGCTTTCCATTAAGGAAAGCAGTTTTGACATCCATCTGCCATATCTCATAATCATGGTATGCAACAATAGCAAGTAAGATCCGGACGGATTTAAGCATCGCAACAGGTGAAAAGGTCTCATCATAGTCGACACAATGAATTTGATTGAAACCCTTAGCTACCAATCGCGCCTTAAAGGTGTGTACCTTACCATCCATGTCAGTTTTCTTTTTGAAAACCCACTTGCACCCTATGGGTTTCACCCCTTCAGGTGGCTCTACCAAGGTCCATACCTGGTTGGTGTACATGGAATCCATCTCAGATTTAATGGCCTCAAGCCACTTCTCAGATTCTGGGCCAGTGATGGCCTCCTGGTAAGTCACAGGCTCATCTTGATCCATGAGCAATACATCACCTTGTGGAGTCATGAGAAATCCATATCTCTCAGGCTGGTGACGTATCCTGTTAGACCTACGCTGGTCTTGTGCTATTGGAGCAGGTTGTTCCTCCATAGCATTTTGTGAAGGTTGCTCATGTTCCACCAATGGTAGGTCACTACTCTGTGATTCTTGAATTTCTTCAAGTTCTATCTTCCTCCCACTGGTTCCTATGGAGATAAACTCCTTTTCTAGGAATACACCAGTCCGTGCGACAAACACTTTGCCTTCGGAAGGATTATAGAAATAGTACCCCTTGGTTTCTTTGGGATATTGTTGTGACGCCGGCAAGTGTACCGGGTCGTCGCAAGTAATAAAAACACTGTAAGAAATTACCGAGGTCGAACACAAGGATTGGGCTACCAATTCTACCAATTCGCGAGAAATTCGATAGGTTTAGTTAAGCGAAGAAAGTTGTTGTGAGAGAGAGATTAAGATCGCAATTCAAATAAGAATTCAAATAAGCTAAGGTATTAAAGTCTGAAATTAAAATATCTAGGGTTTCAAATCCACCTACTCAATCATGCATAGTACCCAAGTGATTATGTATTCCTCCCTAGATTCAATTACAATGTCAACCGGGACCCCCAATTTCTCCTAAATTCACAGCCGTGCGCAATAGGACGTATTCAACGATTTGGATTAATTACTCACCAAGTCTCATAATCCTAATCCTCGAATTCTGTTAATTCTTGTTCCCTACGTGGTTGCACTAATCTCCTACCCACTGTCGTGCAATATTCAATTAGTGATCCCAATTCAAGTTCTCAAACGCGAATCGCCGGTCGGCCTTAACACGTTTAACTAGTTAATCACGCTAGCATATGATCAACACAATAATATCAGAATTGAAAAAAACATTTATTGAGAGAAGGGGAGAAAAACATACATCACATGAACACTACACAGCCATGGGTGGCTTCATCGATCCCCTAGACGAGGGGATTAGTTCCTCATGTTCGTAACAACACCGCACGTACAATCGGAAATCATCCTAAGAATAAGAATTAAGAGAAGAGAAGAGGAGACGCAGCTCCAGAATAAGGATTCTAAAAGATCTACAATCAGTTCTGATCTCAAAAGTCCTCTAAATCTGTTCTGCAGTGCCTTATTTATAGGGAGGCCACGCGTCACGGCCGTGATGGTCATCACGGCCAGGCCGTGACGGCTTCTGTTTCTGGCGCTTTCGTGGAATTTAAACCTTCGCGATGCGAAGGATGTCTCGCGACACGAGCCTTCTTTTCACGGACCGTGATGTGAATCACGGCCAGGCTGTGACGGTCTCTGACTTGTGTGGGTTTTAGGTCACGGCCGTGATGGACATCACGGCCAGGCTGTGACAGACTCTGACTTCCAAGTCTTCATTATTCGCGAGGCGAGCATACTGTTCGCGGGGCGAGACCTCCAAAAGTGCTTTTTCCCACTGCTTCTTGACTTTCCTTGATTCTCAGAGCTTCACTTATTTACCCTGAAACAACAAAAGCAACCACAAGCGTAATTCTATCCAAAATAAGCTTAAAACTACACAAAAGACGCAAAACGAGTCAAAGTCCTACTTAAGAACAAAACAAGGCAAATTTGGGTGAAATCGAGAGTGAACTCGAATAATTTGCACAAAAACCACGGTCCATCTAGTTATAAAACTAGATAAGCCGAAGGCTTATCAAAACACCCCAAACTTAAACCTTGCTTGTCCCCAAGCAAGCTTAAAACTCAAAAACGACTCAAGACTTGGCAAGCCTAAAGGAATCAATCGATTTCGCACAAATTTAATGCAATCAAAACAGTTTTTCTCCAATGATCTTCCCCCCTATATTAACGTAATCCCCACATTCATTTACTTTAAACAATTGAGAACTTATCATTCATGCCATCATTACTCTAAGTTGAGGATCAAAGATACACACAAAGGAAGATCACCAATTTCAAACAATTGCCTTCCTCACAAGGGCATTCAGTATTTCACTCATTCACTCAAATTCGTCTAGGTTATCAACTTTTCACTCAATTTCACATATCAAGAGCACTTCCCATGAATTTGATTTTCATCTCAAAAATAGTCCCCACGAAAACATGCATGCAACATCAGAAGGTCTTTTAAAGGTTGTAATGAGGCCTGGCTCAAGGTAAGATATACAAGGATAGAGGCTAAGTCCCTAGGATCAATGAGAGCATGAAACTAATGTCACAACAATTGAATTCACTCTCATATTATTCTCTTCCTTGCATTTGGTGGCTACACACCTCTTCCTTTTTATATTTATTTTTCTTTGCCCTTTTTGGCACATATTCAATGCTTTTCATCACCCTTTTTTTTTTTTTCAAGCCTTAGGCCCTTACTTCCGTTTTTCTTTTTCTCAACTATGATTCATGAACTTGTAGCCACCCCAAACTTAGTTCCACCACAACACTCACAAAGCTAAAATTCCATACTCTCCTAAATCCTAGGATAGGGGAAAATTCTGGTTTTTCTGAGTTGATGGCTTTTAATGTAAGGTCATCAAGAACAATAGGCTTCAAGGCTCAATGTGGCTAACTAGGGATCATTCATCAAGGTTGGTTCAATTTATGGCCAAGTGGTTAATTCAAAGAAAATTGCCTAAATCATTTGATGCAACACATAATCATGCAAACCATAAAGAGATTCAAGCAAATCCGGGAAAGTGCAACTTAAAAGTGATTCACACAATCAAAAACAGAGTTGGAGGCTCAAATCCTCACCTGGACATTTTGCAAATTGTTTGACCGAGATACAATTCCTAGTGTGTGCACCCCCTTACCCCAAACTTATCATAAATTAAGTAATCACAACAAAATTCTCAAAGTTCAGTTTTCAATTTTTAAGTGGGGATCAACTTTTCTATTATCAGAACCTAGGGGGAAATCATCAATGGTCAAATAATTCATGCAATCAGTTTATGCTCAAGTTAATCAAAATCCAACAAGCTTGCCGACACGACATTCATACAACAACTCTTGATCTTCTCAAATTATTCAAGAGTGACAAACAAAACAAAAACACAAACAAAAACAAAAGTGAGGAGAGGAGAGGGATACCTAGCTTGGGTTGCCTCCCAAGTAGCGCTTGTTTAACGTCCCGAGCCTGACTCAAGTCACCCCTAAGGGTTAATCCGGAGGAAGATCCTGCTTGCCATGCCATTCCTTGGCCTGTTCTTTGTAGGTTTGTGCCCTTTTATATGCTCGCATGCGGTTCCCGGACAGCTCATTTAAGTTTAGGACCTTTCTATAATCAGCACGAACTCTCCACTCCGTGGTGGTCTTTTTTGGGATCAACTTATTGTTTTCATTGACCACCACGGTTGTGCCACCTTTCGACTTCGGTGCTTTGTTATCCTTTTTCATACCCTTGTTGTTGAGCTTTTCCCTTGCACATTCATCCCCTGGGAGACTCGATAAGGCTTCCATGTCTTTTAACCATTCAAGATAGACCTCATCCCCCGAAGGGCCTTTTTCCTCTCTATCATCATCATGCGATTTTACCAACACTTGAGCACGTGAAGAACCATGGGCTTCTCTAGTTGCCTTTTCCTTGACAGTTGGATCCACCATATCCACTCGATACACTTCCGTCCTCTCTGCAGGGTGCTTCATTGTTTCAAAAAGATTGAAGACTACCTCATCATCTTGCACCCTTAGAGTGAGTTTCCCTTGTCGCACATCTATCAAGGCACCCCTAGTGGCCAAGAAGGGCCTACCCAATATGAGAGGGACCTCGGCGTCTTCATCCATATCAAGCACTACAAAGTCCGCCGGAAATATAAGCTTGTCCACCTTTACTAACAAGTCTTCTACCACCCCATAAGGATATTTTATAGAGCGGTCGGCTAGTTGGAGCGACATCCGTGTATCCTTGAAATCTTTGATCCCCAACCTCTTCATCATAGAGAGGGACATCAAGTTGATGCTTGCCCCTAGATCACACAACGCCTTCCCTACAGTCATCTCCCCAATGGTACATGGTATCGAAAAGGAATCGGGATCCTTCAACTTTGGAGGTAGTTTTCTTTGAAGAATGGCACTACACTCCTCGGTCAAAGCAACCGTTTCCTCATCCACTATTCTCCGCTTCTTGGTGAGAAGATCCTTCATAAACCGGGCATATGATGGCATTTGTTCCAAGGCTTCCGCAAATGGAATGTTAATCTGAAGTTTTCGGAAGACATCAAGGAACTTATTGAATTGCTTATCCTGTTGAGGCTTCTTCAATCTTTCAGGATACGGTACCCTCATGTAGGGCGGGAGGTCTTGGGGTTCAACCCACTTCTTCTTTCGGAATTCTTCATCTACAAGTTTCAGCCTTCCCCCTTGCTCCGGTGCCTTGTCACTTACCGACTCTTCTTTCTCAGGTTGTTCTTCCTCAACATGTAGTTGTTCCGGGGCCTTGTCTTCCTGAGAATCCAACACTCTACCGCTTCTGGTTGTTACGGCATTGCAATGGGCCTTAGGGTTGTTCTCGGTATCACCTGGGAATGTGCCTGGGAGACGCTCATTAAGTTGCCTTGCGAGCTGAGCAACCTGCGTCTCTAGATTGTGAATTGACGCCCCTGTATGCGTTGCCAACTTGTCAACTGCCGCAGTCACTTTCTCAAAAGCTGTGCTTGTATCAATTGACATCTTCGCAACTGCCACGCTCATCTTCTCAAAAGCCAACTCCCAAGGCTGCCGTCCACCATCTGTTATTTGCAACTGATTAGGCCCCGGAAGAGCCTACTGAGTATTGCGCTGCTGAATTCCAATGTTCGGTCTCAGACCCTGTTGAGGTTGTTGCCAATTATGTTGAGGATGTTGTTGACCGGCTAGACCACCATTAGCATCACTCCAAGCGAACCCCGGATGGTCTCTCCTCATATACCCCCTATTCGATTCTCGATCGTAGTCATTCATGCATTTCTCTGATAATTGTTCTGGGGCACAGTGTCATAGAAGTTGTGGCATGAGTCCACATGTTCCTGAGAGAAATTTAGCGGGCAAATCGAGTGTCATGATCTCCATTACAAATTGCACAACCCGGAGGCATTCCCTCGTGTATCGCATTAACCCTCTTGTTCCCAGACAAAGCCTCATTCTGCAACTTCAAAAGTCTGTTTTGCTCTAAAATGGCTTCCATTGTCCCAGAACTGATTCCACTTGAGGTTTCCCTACCACGGTTGTAATCGTTGTATGACATCTTCTCTAACAATGCCCATCCATCCTCAGCTGATAAATAAGAGAACGAGCCGCCAGCTGCGGCATCACAGTTCATCTGATAGCGCCCCCTCAACCCATTAAAGAAGTGCTGAACTTTAGAGACCGGGTCAAAGAACGCTGAGGTACATCTCCTCAATAACCCATTGTACCTTTCCCATGCTTCATTATACGTTTCATCCTCTGTCTGCCTGAAAGATGTAACGGCTATTCTTGCTTGTGCCGCTTTCTGAGGAGGAAAATATTTGGTGAGGAACTTCTGTGCCATTTGCTCCCAAGTTCTGATGTTGTTCCTATCCAAACTGTCAACCCAATCGCGAGCGACATCCCTAAGAGAGAGGGGGAAAAGCCGCAAGCGAAACTCATCCTGAGAGACTCCCCTGGTCTTCTGCAAGTCACAAGCTTCAAGGAAGCGAGTGATGTGTCTATGAGGGTCCTGTTTGCCACTCCCATCAAACTGATTCTCGCGGATCTGGAATGTGACACATGCTTCCACTCTGAAGGAGTCTGTATTCAGGTTGCCCCTCACAATAGAAGAGTCACAATCTCCCAAGCTGGGTAGATCGTACTCGAAGAGAGGGTTGTAACGAGGAGGAGGAGGAGGAGGAGGATTTTCTTCGGCCATCCTCTCGATAGCAATTGCTTCAAGCCTCTTTCGCTCTCTGGCTTCTTTCCTTAAGCACTTCTCGGTCTTGGTGATCTCCGAATCAAATAGCAAGTCCTCTTGTGAAAGGGTACCTCGCATACAAAAACACGGCAAGACCAAGTGGAATCAAAGAAGTAGAAAATAATAATAAAGAAATAACATAAAAATAAAAAGAAAAATCAACTTAACCAATCAATCAAATTTCCTAAAAATTAGGAAAACTGGCCGTGCCAATCCCCGGCAACGGCGCCAAAAACTTGTTGTGACGCCGGCAAGTGTACCGGGTCGTCACAAGTAATAAAAACACGGTAAGAAATTACCGAGGTCGAACACAAGGATTGGGCTACCAATTCTACCAATTCGCGAGAAATTCGATAGGTTTAGTTAAGCGAAGAAAGTTGTTGTGAGAGAGAGATTAAGATCGCAATTCAAATAAGAATTCAAATAAGCTAAGGTATTAAAGTCTGAAATTAAAATATCTAGGGTTTCAAATCCACCTACCCAATCATGCATAGTACCCAAGTGATTATGTATTCCTCCCTAGATTCAATTACAATGTCAACCGGGACCCCCAATTTCTCCTAAATTCACAGCCGTGCGCAATAGGACGTATTCAACGATTTGGATTAATTACTCACCAAGTCTCATAATCCTAATCCTCGAATTCTGTTAATTCTTGTTCCCTACGTGGTTGCACTAATCTCCTACCCACTGTCGTGCAATATTCAATTAGTGATCCCAATTCAAGTTCTCAAACGCGAATCGCCGGTCGGCCTTAACACGTTTAACTAGTTAATCACGCTAGCATATGATCAACACAATAATATAAGAATTGAAAAAAACATTTATTGAGAGAAGGGGAGAAAAACATACATCACATGAACACTACACAGCCATGGGTGGCTTCATCGATCCCCTAGACGAGGGGATTAGTTCCTCATGTTCGTAACAACACCGCACGTACAATCGGAAATCATCCTAAGAATAAGAATTAAGAGAAGAGAAGAGGAGACGCAGCTCCAGAATAAGGATTCTAAAAGATCTACAATCAGTTCTGATCCCAAAAGTCCTCTAAATCTGTTCTGCAGTGCCTTATTTATAGGGAGGCCACGCGTCAGGGCCGTGATGGTCATCACGGCCAGGCCGTGACGGCTTCTGTTTCTGGCGCTTTCGTGGAATTTAAACCTTCGCGACGCGAAGGATGTATCGCGATGCGAGCCTTCTTTTCATGACCCGTGATGTGAATCACGGCCAGGCCATGACGGTCTCTGACTTGTGTGGGTTTTAGGTCATGGCCGTGATGGACATCACGGCCAGGCCGTGACAGACTCTGACTTCCAAGTCTTCGTTATTCGCGAGGCGAGCATACTGTTCGCGGGGCGAGGCCTCCAAAAGTGCTTTTTCCCACTGCTTCTTGACTTTCCTTGATTCTCAGAGCTTCACTTATTTACCCTGAAACAACAAAAGCAACCACAAGCGTAATTCTATCCAAAATAAGCTAAAAACTACACAAAAGACGCAAAACGAGTCAAAGTCCTACTTAAGAACAAAACAAGGCAAATTTGGGCGAAATCGAGAGTGAACTCGAATAATTTGCACAAAAACCACGGTCCATCTAGTTATAAAACTAGATAAGCCGAAGGCTTATCAGATATCCCACAAAGAAGCATTTATCGGATTTGGGATCAAGCTTATTAGAAACTTGACGTTTTACGTATGCTTCACAACCCCAAATCTTCATAAAAGACATGCTGGGTCGTCTACCAGTCCATATCACATATGGTGTCTTTTCTACCGCTTTGGATGGAACACGGTTAAGTGTAAAAGCTGCTGTTAATAGAGCATGTCCCCAGAAAGAGTTTGGAAGGTTTGCATGACTCATCATAGACCGATCCATGTCCAACAAGGTTCAATTTCTCCTCTCAGAAACACCATTCCATTGTGGTGTTCCAGGTGGAGTGAGTTGAGATAAAATTCCACACTCTCTCAGATGATCATCAAACTCTATGCTCAAATATTCACCACCTCGATCTGATCGAAGAGTTTTAATATTTTTACCAAGTTGGTTTTGTACCTCATTTTTGAATTCCTTGAACTTTTCAAAGGATTCCGATTTACGTTTCATAAGATACACAAATCCATATCTACTGAAATCATCAGTGAATGTGATAAAGTACTGAAAACCACCTCTAGCTAATGTGTTTAGGGGTCCGCATACATCGCTATGTATAAGACCCAAAAGATCGTTAGCTCTTTCACCTTTTCCGGTGAATGGAGCTTTAGTCAACTTTCCCAATAAACAAGACTCACATATCTCATATGATTCATAATCAAATGAGTCCAAGAGTCCATCTTTATGGAGCTTCGAAATGAGCTTCTCATTTATATGGCCTAAACGACAATGCCAAAGATAAGACGGATTCAACTCATTTGGTTTGAACCTCTTAGTATTTATGTTTTAGATGGGCATTTCAAGATCAAGGACATAAAGCCCATTACTCATGTGTGCACTAGCATAGAAAATATCATCCAAATGAATAGAACAACTTTTGTTCTTTATTATAAAATAAAAACCAATCTTGTCCAAACAAGAAACGAAAATGATATTCCTGCTAATTGCAGGCACAAAATAACAGTTCTCTAACTGAATAGTAAGCCCAGTGGGCAAAGTCAATACATAAGTCCCTACAGCTAAAGCAGCAACCTTTGCTCCATTTCCAACTCGTAGGTCGATTTCGCCCTTTGCCAATGGTCTACTCCTGTTTAGATCCTGCACATTTGTACAAATGTGAGAACCACATCCAGTATCTAATACCCATGATGCAGAAGTAGATAAATTGACTTCTATAACAAACACACCTGAAGTGGAAGTCTCACTTCCCTTCTTCTTCTTGATTTCTTCCAGGTATTTTGGGCAGTTCCTCTTCCAATGTCCGGTCCGACCACAATGGAAGCAATTTCCTTCCTTAGCCACACCACCCACAGGCTTCAAGCCAGAAGCACTGGGCTTGATCTTGTTGATGGCCTTGCCCTTGCCCTTGCCCTTTTGTTTGTGCGTGGGTTTCTTGGGCTGCTTCTTGCTATTTCCAGCCTGGACCATCAAAATGGCCTTCCCCTTTCCTTTGTTAATATTTTGTTCAGTAGTTCTCAACATGCTCAATAATTCTGGCAAAGTTTTGTCAAGATCATTCATATTATAGTTCATGACAAACTGACTATAGCTCTCAGGCAACGATTGCAGAACTAAGTCGGTGGCCAACTCTTGGCCTAAAGGAAATCCCATTTTCTCGAAATTCTCAATGTACCCGATCATCTGGAGTACATGAGGACTCACAGGGCTTCCTTCTGCCAATTTACACTGGAAAAGGGCTCTGGAAACTTCGAACCGCTCATGCCTTGCTTGCTCTTGGTAGAGCAGCTTGAGGTGCACGATCATATCGTACGCCTCCATGGTCTCATGTTGCTTTTGCAGCTCAAAGGTCATGGTAGCAAGCATAAGACAGCCGACATCTAAGGCGTCATCCTGATGCTTCTTATAAGCATCCGCCACAAACTAGGAGCACTTGAAGCCGGTGGCTCCTCAGGAATAGGCTCCTCAAGAACATACAGCTTTTTCTCATGTTTGAGGACAATCCTCAAGTTTCTGTACCAGTCTAGAAAATTTGTTCCGGATTGTTTGTCCTTCTCAAGGACGGATCGCAATGACAGGTTACTAGATGTTACTTGATGTGTTTGATGCCATATTTCACCTAGCTTTAAGTCAGCTTTGGCTGATCACTCGAAATTCGGTTATATAGGTAGGAAACACTTTTTGATTGCATCTCATGCAACTCTTGGACAGTTGGATGAATAAATCTTATTCTAATCCATCACATGGACTAAAGCCCAACTTTTAAGCCTCTAAGCCTTTCAATCCTATTGAAGTTGGCTTAGTTAAGTCATACCCAATGGATAGCAGTTGAACATTACATTTGTCCCATCGCGTCTTACTAATATAGATAAAGGTACCCCGCTTTGGTGGACCCACACTTAATCAATCATAGTCTTGACGAGTACCATGCATTGGAAGGCCTTTAAATGTGACTTAATATTTCCTTTTGAGGGATTTGATTAAAATTTGATCTCATCATTTGTTAAACTCTTTAACTTACTATTTACATACATGCATCTCATACATATATTAGTTAAACCCCTTTTAATATACTATATACATACATGCATCTCATACATATATAAGGCAAATAAATGTGATATGGTTATGGCCCCTAACGCATTGATTCTCCCAAGCCAATGAGAGAATCTAAACTGAAACCTAGGAGCGTCCAGGCTTCTCCAAGCATGATCTCCCACAGGATAACGTCTTCTTGTCTCCATCATTACATTACATAAACAGAAACCTCATTTTACATATGAGGGGAGTGAGATGAGAAAAGAATATACATATGGAATATAAGAGAAAGGCACGACACGCAGGCCGTATTTCAAAATATAAACCAAAAGATTAGAGGACTAAGGCCATAACCATTCACCATACATTACCAAATAAATAGTAACAACCAATAATAATACACAATTATTATTATTATTATTATTATTATTATTATTATTATTATTATTATTATTATTATTATTATTATTATTAATTAGAGATTTCAAAATCTGAATTTTGAAAACATAACATCTATATAATAAATCACATGTATTGTAATTGATGTTACTATAAATCACATTTATTGTAATTGATGTTACTATAAATCACATTTATTGTAATTGATGTTACTATTAGTTAAGTATTTCCAAATCTAAATTTTGAAACCATATCATATATAATAAATCTCATTTATTATAATTGATGTTGTTATTAAATAGTGACATAAAAGATTTCAAAAATTGAATTTCGAAATAACACACTACTCAGAGGTAGCACGGGGTTCCCGCTTCCTTGGCGGCTAGGGCTTCAACCTCTCAACCCTAAAACCGCAAGGCCCGTGAACACTTCACGCTGCAAGGAACGACGGCTAGGGTTTCAACCCTTGGAACCTCAGCCGCAAGAACATGAACTTTTCATGTCTGACACCCTTTAACACCGCCAACAGAGAACTGAAACCGATCATATTTAACATCAACACTTGACGCCATCGCAGAACATAATAAGGATTCCAGAACCAATGTACATATCGCATATATATACATAAACATGCTATAGACGCATATATCATATACATACGAAAATTACAGAAACAAGGTTTCGTAAAAATGGATGCAAACGATTTCAGAAAACAATTTTCAGAAAAACGATTCACATTATTAACATGTTATCATACATAACAGGTAAACCACGTAACAGAATCATGGTTTCGCAAGCGTCTCTGATACCAATGTTGGGAATTTGCGTATAAAACAAAATAACGCAGCGGAAAAAAAAATTCCCATCGAAGGATCCTTGCGAATGGTCATGATTCATGGTTAGAAGATTTACCTCTTGAAGCGATGAGAATTGATTGAAATCGTCTATCACGAACACCGCACGAACGATGTCTCTAAGGTATCCTCACGAGCAGATCCTGTGAACGTCCAACGTCACGAATTCGAAGCGTCTCTGCCTCACAGTCCTAGCTTCGAAAACCGAGACTCGCTGCTCACTGTCACTCTCTATGTGCGGCTAGGGTAAAAACCGTGTGGGCACAATAGCTTAAGTGGTCTACTTATAGTAGCACCTCCTTAAGTGAGTTAGTGAGCAGCGTTTGACCTAAGCCCCATGTACTATGCGCTAGGCCCAATAGAAGAGTCCAACTCTCCTTTTAATGTTTCTTTTGATCCGCTCTTAGGTGTGTGACCCTATAGGTTCCCAAAACGTTAGTAGTAATATTAAATCCCATTTAATATTACAAACAGTGAGCGGTATCTAGCAATACATCACTGCTACCTAAGTAGTGAGAAAGTCAGTGATTTGACGAAACCTTTCTGTGACAAATGTTCATGTGCATTATTATCCCTTTGTCCATATATCTATATTGAACACAAGACATAGAATGTGTCACCCTTGTATGGTTCAATATCATGTTCCCTGATACCCGAGTAGACTTAACAACAAATGAGGTCAATATCTCATATTGACTCATTTCAGCACGGCCATGCATTTTACAGTCTCACTCTATCAGGGGGCCCACATATATTACTCCTGTTATGTAGAAGGGACAAATTCCATCTAGGTCACTCACATCCCTCTGCATGGCTCGTGGTATGCCCAATGACCGTCTTTATAATCATCCTATTACAGATGACGTTTGACGATATTAAAGCATATGACTCCTCATGTAGGGATCATAGCGATTTCAGGTCGAAGGATTGCATACACCATTGTCACTATGAGAACTACTTATGACACTCACATAACGCTCCTTGTAGTGTTCTCATGGTGGGTCAATCCAGTACATCATTACTCTAATGTGTACCTATGTGGTGACTCGATATCTCATATCCATGACCCGTGAGATATGGTCATCAGTCTGCACACATAATAGTCTCAATGTATTATTATTATCCTTATTAATAAAATACTTGACTACGGATATTTAAGAATAGGATTTCATTGTTCAATAGTGTCTCACGATCAAGTCATGTACTGGATATTCTATTAAACTGAAATTTCTATTCTAAGGACTTTATTATGTTTAAACAAGTAACACAATAAACTGGAATGCCTCATATCATATATATATATATATATATATATATATATATATATATATATATATATATATATATATATATATATAATGGCAAGATACAAATGTAAGTCTAAGAAATACACTGGCCTCTAGGGCTTACACCAACATATGGTTAGTGAGATAAAGGATCTAAACCAGATAAGTTTGCTCTATATCATCTAATGCAATTTCGTAAGATAGATATAAATGATATGATCTTCAATCACATGCTAAAGATTGTTGGACAGAAAACTAAGACTTGTTACCCATATATATGGTATGTTGCTAATTAGACTGATTAGAAACAAAGGGACATTTCTAAAATGAGTTTTTGAACATGACCCCTATCCTGTCTAGAGATAATCTGACTGAGTCAGGAATGAAAAATGAAAATGGTGTAGAATCTTCTGTAAGACAAAATCTTAGGATTTCTGAAAATGCTATTTCTGAAAACCGCTCTGTAAGAATGTCTGATGATTCAGATGATGATAGACCAATCTCTGTGGTGTTAAAAAGAAAAAGGAATGATATGTCTGTTGTGGAGAAGAAGAAAAAGAAGAAGATTAAGAAAGTCAAGTCTGTTGAGACTTCAGTTTCTGTTTGAGTTAGTATCTGGATTATCTCAAAGTGTAAATAAGAATAAGAGAATGTCTAGGAAAAGGAAAGATGATAAGGAAGAAAGAAGGATAAGTAAGTCTATAAGAATATGTAAACCGATTCAAGAGGAAGGACAAGTTGATCAGGGAAGGATAGATGAAGAAGTTGAAAATGAACTTCATGGCTGGGAAAGACAGGAGGATGATAATGGAACAAGGGAAGAAGTTGTTGAAGAAGAAGAAACAGAAGAAGAAAGAATTGCAAGGCTAGAAGAGTTTGAATAAATATGGAACAAGTACAAGCAAGGATGGTGTGCCCGATACAGGATGGATCAGAACACTACTCCCAAACCTATCAGGACAATTGGTTAAATACCCCCTCAGAGTGTAGTACCAGCAGAAGCAAGAAAGAATCTAAACAAGCAAGTAGTGGCAAATGACTCGCATGTGCCAGTACCCAGGCACTTGCTCACTGACTACCAAAGGAAAGAGATCAAGATAATAATTGACAAAAGAAAATGTACAACAAGAGATGTGGCAGTTTTCCTAGAGGATCTTAATGGACAAATGGATGTTGAGGCATCGGGATCAGGATTAACTGAGTATCATAAGTGGAAGACTCCTACAGGTGGTGACAAGATCGGTTTTGTTGCTTTGCGGGTCTTTGGGTATGTAGGACCCTCCAAAACCTTACCCATATATCCCTATTATAGAAGCTATCTTTTCATGATTACCAATAATCCTAGAGTCTCTTTTCTGGAAAACACCTTCTTTTTCTGTTGTGTTGGACCAATATTCTTGATTAACTGGTTACAAGATTTCATTGTGTAGGAAGAGGATGAAGAAAAACCTCTCCCTCCCTCCAGGTCAATTGAAAGTCTGTTTTACACAATCATTACTGATTCCATTGTCAATAGGTTAAGTTTGTGGTGTCAAACTCCTGTTGTTGAGTATGACTTTTCTGAAACCTTACCCCCCCCATTACATCTGTTCATCTCCTTATGTTATTTGCATAATTGTTTCTGTTATGTTTCGAAAATCATCACTGTATCAAGAAACTTTCTGAGTCTGATGAATATAGATTCTTTGACTGTCTCTGATGTAATTTCAGAACTCCTCTCAATAAATCTATCTGAATTGGTTGGTGATGTTGTGTATGAACCTCTCTCCCTTCCAAGTATGTCATTGGTTGTACCATCCCTACAAAGTCTCTCTGAACCAAGTTTTGCTCCAGAACCCTTCGATGGATCTAGATTGTCTGTATCAGATCATTTCTTTCTGGACACTAATGAGGAAATGGAAGATAGCGTAGAAGTGGTTGTTTTAGACGATTCCTCTGAGGATGTGGATGAAGAGTTTGAAGTAGAAGAAAGAGAAATAGTAAGTAGAGCTCATCCTGTTGAATCAGTTTTGGCTAACAATGCCTCAGAACTCCTTACTATCTTTGAAGATATGTCTGCATCAGAACTATCTGCAAATTCTATCCTTCTACCTTGGTATGATAACTATAATGAAGCTATGAATGAAAATTTAATAATGGTTGAAGGAACACCAATCCCAATAGATTCCTTTCATCCAGATAATCACTTTGGTCGATGATCTGAAAATCCTCATCCTAAAAACTCTGAGCAATCAATAGGAAATGGAGATGAATTAATTCTATCCTTCTTGACAAGATGAATTAATCAAACAAGTTTTTCTGTGATGATTTTCAATAGTTTTTAAACCTTATTTCTTTTTTGTTTTATTTATTTGGGTCAAGTTTTCTGAATTTATGTTTATGGTTGAGCTTTTTAAACACATTACGATCTTTTCCGATTATCTATGATCAATCTATCATGATGAAGTTATTTGCATTTGCTATATGCTCTAATTTTGATATGATTTATGCTCTGATATCTTTATATATTCTGAAATATTGAATATATCTATATTTGATATTTCGTCTCTAACAGAAAAATCCTTTTTAGAAAAGTGTACCAAAGTACCTCCCTGAGTACCCAAGTACTTACCTTTTTTAAAATTCCAAAAGGGGGATAAGAAGAAGAAAATGATTTTATAAGAGAATTCTTTGAAAGGACATCATACGTTTAGGGGGAGTCTCTAAATAATCTTAAAAAGAATAAAGTAACAGAAAAATTACTTCTATATCTTTGTTATGTTTTAAATGAAAATGTAGATATCTCACCTTCAATATACTATGTATAGTTGCTTATGTTCAATATTAAATCATACGAAATGTTTGTCATCATCAAAAAGAAGGATTGTATTAAGTCACAAAGTGTTTGACTCTGTCATGCATGTGACTTATACTCCAATTAGCCCTTGTGTGTTTTGATGAACCCAAACATTAAGCAAATGATTTTAATTGAACTGTGTGAGTATTGCTAATCATCTACTTGAGTTGTGCAGAAATAGAATATTGTCTTAGCAGGTCAATTCAACTAAAGGATACTAAAGGATCAAAGTATAAGTATATGCGTCTGATCTCGAGATATGATGAAGAGTAATGTGTCTGAAGAAAGATTCAAGCTAAAGCTCAAAGGCCAATATCATATCTCAGACTCCTTGTCTTTGTTGTAAGTAGCTAGAAGCAAGAAGGCAAAGTGTTAAGCAGCTCGAAGCAAAAGTGCAAAATGTTACTCCTAATCGAGCATCTGCAAAGACTGAAAGATGAAGACAGTGCATCATTTATTCAATCAGTAGTTCGTGAGAAGATTATGTCAAAGGCTAAATAATGATCTACTCAAAGATTTCTTTGACTCCTTTAAGTTTGAAAGAAGGAAGATCAACAAGTCATCTAAAAGCTATACACTGGTCAATTTCTCCTCGAAGCCCAATAGCTTACTAACACAAATCTTCTGAAGAAAGTTGAAAGAAGATAGATTATGTTTACAGACTGAATTATTCCAAGAAGACTCACATCAAGAAGCATCTGATTACTCATAAGATGTGTCTGAACTTTTAACAGAATCAAGAATTTCACTCTTGTCAGAACTACTCGAAGAACCTGAAGGATGTGTTTGTTTCATATCTCCAGCATGAAAGACATGAAGCATTAAAGTATGAAGTCACGTTTTATCTCTCATGGCTGAAGCAACGTTCAAAAGAAGAAAATACTTTATGAATAAATTACTTGGAATCTGGATGAAAGTTTTTTCACTAAAGAAAGGAATTAATTAACTTAAAAGGAGTATATTAATTCATTCCTTGTCTTCTATCAAAATCAGAAAAAGAAGAAAAAACAAAGGGCAATGCTGTAAAACGTCTCTTATACAATAAAGTTAAAAGCTACTTTATCTAAGCTTTTCTAAGTGTTGCACAAATAAGGAAAGAAACGCTACCTAAAGCAAAGAAAGCATATCTCTATGCTCTGTGGTCAACCAAAGGATTTCCAACGTTCTTTAGCATTTATTGCCAAGTCAGAACGGCTATTATCCAAAGGATAAAGAACAATACCTCTGATTATACCTCAACGGATCTTTTGTGATCAAATATAAATTGGAGAAGTCGAAGACCTGAAGCAGTAAAGAGCACATAGAAAAAGAGTTGAACAACTAGAAAAGCTACAACGCTCAACATACTCTGAAAGTAATTCCATACAAAAGAAAAGTATTCATACTGAGAATACAAAAAGCTGAAATCTCTCATCAGTCTCATCATCTTCGCTCAATGTTTACAAATCATCTAGAGAAGAGCTCATCTGCAATTCACTTGATCTTAAATCAGCATTCACTCATTGAAGTGTTATTTGGTTGAATTGCTATTGTAATACCGAAGTTGTGTTCAAAAACCACTCAAACTCTCTAAGCCTGAAGAGGCTAGGTGTGCAAACAATACTTGTGGTCTTGTGGTTGAGCCTGGAGAGGCTAGGTATGCAAATAATACTCGTCTATTACCATGATTAGTTATAGTGTTAAAACTTGGTGAAGTCAAGGACTGGATGTAGCCCAAAGGTTGTGGGTGAACCAGGATAAATCTCTGAGTACTTTCTTTCCTTAGTTGTTTGCTTTATTATTCAGTTTATTTAACTATCTTGGTAACTAATTGAGAAGTGTTAATAGCTGCTATTCAATTTACTGAAAAAGGTGTCTATCACAAAGCGTCTTATCAGTAATGAATTTGTTTTGTGCTAGAAAAACTATGATTTTCGAAAACACTATTCAACCCCCTTCTAGTGTTGTTTTGTGCCATTTCAGGCACGGCAGACAACAAGATCGTCGAAGACAATAAGTTGGCACGGAGCGGTTCATGTAAATTGAGAAGTTTGAAAAAGTTGTTTGTCAAGTAGTTTTAGTTTAAACATAGAAAAATGTTGTATGTGTGACCAATAATAGGATTGAAAGTTATTGTACGAAGTTATTTCCTTTGTCTATAAATACTTGTAAATTTGATGTACAAAAGGTTGGAACTTGAAACATCCTACACATCTCGATTACACAGTAGATTGACGGATTAAATCAAGTACTCCTTCTAGCCCTTTTCTAGTTTAATACAATTTCAATTATTTAGTTCAAGTCTTTTCAATGTCTTTTATAGATTCATAGTGTTCTTACGTTTATCCTTTCCATGTTTTTTATTTCACTGCCATTGAGTCAAGATGGTGAATTTACTTTAAATTTCTTTACTGAATTCTATTTTCGTCTAATTTACTCTTTCAATAGTATAATTTATTTACTGCCTAAGCTTTAGTTATCAAATCCTTTTCAGTACCTTTTTTGCTTAGAATTTCATGTTTCTTTATCCTTTTTGTTGTCATTTGGCAAGAAAACTTGTTCTATTTCATTTTTCCTTCACTTGTCATATTTGCAAGAATTTTACAATTTCCTTTACCTTTTATTGCAATTTTTTTTATCAAAAGACATATGCAAAGGCATCACTATGTTGCTAATCATCCCAACTAGGTTGGCACCAAAAACAACAACAATCTTTTGCAGCATACCTAAAAAATATTATTAAAAGGAAAAAGGAATACAAAAACATGGGGGGACCATACCAATACCTATTATTTCAATGTCAATTTAAGTTATTTTCACCAATTTTATTATTAAATAGATGAAAGTCCATGCCACTGTGAACACCCTATTTTGACCGGGTCCTTTAGTTTTCACTAAAAATTTCAAAAAAAATAAAAAATGCAAAGAAAATAAAAAAAATATATAAAAAAATAAAAAGATTTTAATTTTATTGGGACAAACCAGTTAAACCCATTACTCAAACACATTTCATCCTCCTCCAACAAACCCTAGCAGCCACCTTATTTTGAATTTGAATCCAGTTGACAAATCCCTTAATTTTTTGTAGATAAGGCTCACCAGTTTTGATTATATTTCAAATCAGATATAGAAATTTAATTTTAATCTTGGCATATTTTTAGGATCAAAATCAGAGCAAATTGGCATTATAAAATCACAATAGGGGCTACAGAATATGGGGATCAGAGAGAAAATTTGAGAACAACAACAGTGAGAGTGGGGAGAAGATGAAATTTTTTTTCTAAAACAATACTGAGAGCAGAAAGAAAATCCATAGAGAAAAGAGAGAGAAAATAAAAAAAAAACATACAAACAAATACAGAGGGAGGCGCCTCTCCTAAGTTCACCGCCAACCCTTCCACCGCGGACCATCGCGACGCCAGCAGCCGTCCAGAACAATGTCCGCGTTTCGTAACGTCAGGCCACCACTGTTCTGTGCCAAGCCGCCTCGTCACAAACCCAGATCACCACTACCGTTTCCTTCGAAGACATAAGCCTGAGTCGTGCGTACAGACCCTGATCCGCCGCTTCGATGGTGCCGCCGTCGTGCTACTCCGCCAGCCTCCACTCTTCTCTTCTGGTCTTGCGCGGATGAAGGTGAAAAGACTTCTGTGCCTCATTCCTTCGTAATGTTATGACTTGTCTTCGTTATTTTGTTTTATCTGTTATCCTTTTATTATTTTTATTTTTATTTATGTATAGTTAACTTAAAAGTTGATTGTTGGGCTAGTGGGTTAGCTTGTTGGACCAAGCCAAATGGTCTGATGAACTAAAAACTAAAAAGAATTGGGCTGATTAAAAAAACATTTGTGTTGAAATATTTATGTTGAAATAAATAAATAAATAAATAAAATGATGTAAAAAGGGAATTACTGAAAAATACTTTTGGGATTGCTTTGTGAGAGGTTTCACACTCAATTCCTTAAATGCGGGATAGCTCTGCGGATGTGTATGTCATGTTCGATCTCACTTAGGAGTTTTCGATAGAAATAAAAAACAGAAAATAATAAAAATAAATAAATAAACCCTTTTTTTAATTAAAAAACAACCTTTTCATAAAAATTAAAATAAACCAACAAATAAAATATTTTCTACAAAACCTACGTGGCTTTGAGTTTCCCATCGCAGCAGGGAATACGTAGGAGCGGGATCAATTATCCTGTCAAGCAAAAATTTTATTTTCCCTTTATTTTTGTGTTCTTTATAATTTGTTGATTTAGTTAATCAAAATAATTGAATTAGTATTATTTAGGGATGCCCTACGGACTTGAGTGCCACATTCAATCCCTTAGAATTAAGGTTGCTACGGGGATTTGTGCCATGTTCAACCTTGTCTAGGACTTTTTCACATTTAACAATTAAAAGCAAAGATAATTAAAATTAGAAAATTATGAAATTAAATCTGATTCTCGTATTTTTATTTTATTAAATAGTATATTAATTTTTTTTAACCAATATTATTTTGGGTTAGCTCTATGAAAAGTTTCATGCTCAACCTCTTAGGTTCAAGGTTGCCATATGGACTTATGTGTCATGCTCAACCCATGTAGTGTAAATATTAATTAATAATCTCTTTATTCGTTAAATAACTTTTAGGATAAAATAAATAATTTAGAAGTTATTAATTTTTCGCAATTAATTCAAGGTACCATTCGTAGGATGGGCGATGTAAGGTGCTTAACACCTTTCTTACTCGAAACCGACTCCCAAACTCAACTTGGTTTCAAAGACCATTTTTTAAAGGTTTTCCAATTTTTCCTAAATTAAATAAAATTGTGGCAACTCTACTTTTTTTTTCCTTAAAATCTATTTTTATCGTCGTCCTCGTCACGATTTTCGATCGTGAGGTTGCGACAGATGGTGACACCACTAGGGACTTTTTTTAAGAGAGTCAAGCCTTTTATAAATAATTGTTCAAACTTTAGTAAATTTTAACTTATTTGTTTTACCCCCTTTATTTTTTTTTAAAAGATAAAAGATATGAAAAAAAATACTCCATCTATTTTTTAAAAATAACTTAGTTTTGTTTTCTTTATCTTATTTTAATTTTCCCTTAATGTTCATATTCTACCTTATTTGATTATTTGATATACTTCATTGATGATATATTGGTTTAATACCTCAACCCTAAGGTAGATGTCCCCTAGTTTGTGTATATATATTTGGCTTTGAGGTATGTCGTAGTTTTTAAGGCTGTATAGGTTTTGACGCTCCCTCCACACACTGTACTGTCACTTGCTGCACACACTTTTTAACTCTCTACCCGAGCTTATGGATAACTTAGGATTAGGCGGTGCCTCAGCATTGTCATTGAACGGCCTAGTGCCACTCTGATATTTGATGAGTCATCACTCAGATTGTTACTGGTTTCATGGACTAGTCATCCTGTGAGGGTTTATCCCTACTTGTGGCTAGGGTCTTGAGCTGGGTCCTTACCTTTTAAGACAGAGACAATCTGGGGATCACGACCTTTAGAATTCTAGATCCACCCTGAAATTTGCACTAATAGTTCATCTTAGTGGGTGCCCAAGTTAGAGCGTTGACTTAAGGTATATCCAATCATTAGGTTTGACCATTCTAGGACACTAGGGAGCATCTTTCTTAAAATAAAAAATCTTATTTCTTATTGTAGCTTATGTTTTTTTTTTTTTGTCAATCAAAATATTTTTAAAAAAAAATTCATGTTTCTCTTCTTTCTTAAAAAAAAAACTTTTTCCTCCTTGCATCTTATGCAATTTTTGTGTACCTTGTACATTATCTCTAAAAAAATAAAAAAAATTGCTCTTACCTTGTGCATTATCTTTGTTGTCTGTTAATCAAAAGAAAAAAAATTCATTTCATGCATCTCATGTATTTGCTTAGCAAAAAAAATGCATCTCATGCATTCATAAACTATGAAAACAAATGACTCACCTCATGCATAAACAATTAAACATGCATTTTTTTTTTCAAGTTGAAAGGATTTTCTATACATGTTATGCAAAAAAAAAAAATTCCAAAAAAAGGGCTCATTACTTTGCATGTAAAAAAAATCTATAAAAAAGGACATTCATTTCATGCATTCTTAACTTTGGGTGAAATAAAAATAAAAAATTTACTCCTCTCAAGTTCATGGCCATCTTGGCATAATAAATTGAAAAATGAAAAAAGAAGAGTCTTCGGTCGAGTAAGTAGTAAGTTATATTTTTATAAAAAAAAATGAAAAAAAAGAAAAAAAAAACTCCCAAGCTCCTTTTCAGATAAATTGAATCTTTGTGCTTTCAAGAAAAATATGATACCAATCAAACTTGGATAATGGAAGTTGACGGACAAAGAGTTGAACGAACCTTGTGCAATGAGATGGAGGAAAAGAACATCACAGTTTCATAACTTGGAGCATCCAGGCTTTCCAAGTCATCTGTTAGTGCCCTCTAAAACTTGTCCAAACTATCACTCATTAAGGCTCAGATCTCAAAGGAAAAGCCTACTATCTCTTTCGCCGAGACTCTCAATCCCCAATATCAAGCTGTTTGAGACTTTGTGGAAATCACAACTAATTGCAAAGGTGCCCGTGTTTTCAAGAAAACCTCCGTTTCTAGCATGGTTGCCAACCGATGGGTCACTACTTGTTCAAGATGATGGAGTTCCAGTTGTCATGGGCTGTCCACCACCCAACACTCCGGTGGCAAAGAATCTTTGAGAAAATGGATTGAACAGAGGTTGTTGAGCCATGATTTCCACATATAGATTGTTTGATAATACTGTTTCCTATATTTGGTTTGTCTTGGAGTTTTATTGTAATGGACTTGCATGGTTTGTTAGTTCTTCCTTATCCTGGAATAAAAAGTTTTGTGATTCATTTTAGACCCCTTGGTTGATCTTTGGTAAGTATGTACAGTGACGAGTAGAAGTTCCTAAATCCCCTCTTCAAAAAAAATTGAAAAAGAAAAAAATGGAAAGTAAAAGAAATTGAAAAAACAATCAGGAGGAAATAAATAAAAGTGTGGTTTTCTTTATTGGTTGGTTTTGTCTCAAGATTAATTCTTTATGAGAAATGAATAACCACTATTTGAAATGTAGATTGGTCATCTTTCTCTATCCTTCAAAAAAAAAAACCATTATCTCTTGCTACCCGTTTTGGGCCTTGAAAATTATTTCTAATAACCCGAGACCAGGATCACCCTTACAAGGATTGCTTGCAATAACAATAAGTGAAGGGAAAAGAATAAAATGTGAAGGAGATGACGATGAGGCTAAAGCAAAAAAAAAAAAAAAGAGGTATGTTGGCAAAGTACATAGTTTGCTTGAAAATGAATGAAATAAAAAAAAGGAAAGAAGAAAATATTTGGGTGCAAGATAAGGCAACCAATGCTCTTGGCGATGTAAGAAAAGTCAAAGATCCTTGTCTCATTCACCCATAAATACTTGTTTGAGCCTTTTATACCTTTTGTTTCTTAACCCTTAACCATGGCCACGTTACAAGCTTTCAAAAGTTCATTCGGATCAATGAAGGGTTGCTCATATTTTCATAAAATCTTAATCTTGAGACAAGGCATTTGCACATTCTTTTGAAGTATTTTGCTCCATAAAAAAATAAAAAAAAAATAAGAAAAATAAAAATCCCGTTTGGCTGAAAACCCGTAAGGGCGGTCTAAGCAAAAGTTAGGGCAAATAAAAAAAATATAAAGAAAATAAGAAGAGTTTCTGAAGATCATGAAGCAAAGTGAATATGATGTGATGGAGCAATTGAAGAAAACACCGGCAAGAATATCCTTTTTGTTGCTTGTCCTCACATCAGAGATGCATCGTAAGGCATTATTGAAGGTGTTGAATGAAGCTTATGTTAATCCCGACGTCACTCCAGAGAATGTAGTAAACATGGTGGATCCGGTGAGGCGGGTCAACATGATCAATTTCTCGAAAGATGATGTGTTTTTGAAGTTTAGAGGTAGTCCTAAGGCACTCCACATTACCCTAAGGTGCAAAGGATTTGTGATTGTGAAGGTGCTTATAGATAGTGTCTCAGCATTGAATGTGATTCCGTTGTCCACTCTAAAACAGCTAAACATAGGCTTAACGGATTTAACACCCCAAGAGATGATTGTGGTGGCCTTTGATGGGACAGCAAGAGGGATCTTAGGGGAAATAACTCTGCCCCTCGAAGTAGGGCCTACTTGTTTTCATGTTCTCTTTAAAGTCATGGAGATCCAGCCAGCTTATACTATGCTTCTAGGAAGGCCTTGGATTCATGAAGCTGGTGTTGTTCCATCAACATTACATCAGTGTCTGAAGTACAATCAGGATGGGGCTGTGATTACCATCTGTGGTGAACAGGAAATCATGCTTTCAAAGCCTGTTTCGGTACCTTACGTAGAAAGTGCAGAACAAGTCGAGGACGATTCCCTGCGTAGTTTTGAAATCCTGAAGTCGGAGGGCAAGAAGAAGGAGCTACCAATGCAGAATGTGAATGAAGTGGTAGTCCGTATAATGGAAAGGAATGGGTATCAGAAAGGAAGAGGCCTAGGGGAAAGCCTCCAAGGGATCCCTCAACCGATTGCAACAGCTGCAAGAGATGGAAGACATGGACTTGGGTACGATCCTTCTCTAGTAGAAAAGATGAAGTACCTGACTCTCAAAGGCAAAAAAGGAGGAGGGAAGGAATTTAACTATGTCCCCCACTTGACGGATACTTTCTCAACATCAACTGAAGTAATCTCGCCAGAAAAGTTGACTTCCCCTCATTTCACTATCAATGCACTTGAAGAGGAGCAAGAAAAAAACCCTGTTATTTATCTCTCTGTTGAGGTCCTTGGCAATTGGCAGTCTGAACTATTTGTTGATGTTACTTCCATGAAGTAATTACCTTGTTGTATCTCGAATAAACTGATATTTACTTTAGTTGAGACATGAATAAAATGAGTTAGTAAGATTTTTCAGCATTTTTCTTGGTGTCTTCCTTTCTCTACCACCCTTTATCTTATATCAATCGCGCTTTATTTCTTGAATAATATCCTTTCCTATATTTCTCTTGTTGCAAATATCTTCTTTTAGGAACCTCGCCACTGTCGAAGGTTTGTCTCACAAAAGAAACCTTGAAACCTCATTTACTGATTCCCTTGCGGCTGTTGACGAAGACGATTCTGGGATTAGTGAGGAAGAAGAAGCCATTGAGGAATTTACAAAGTTGATGGAGCGCTCAGAAAATGGGTTCACTTCAAATGATGAAGTTATAGAAGTGATTAATATGGGGACCGAGGAAGACAAGAAGGAGTTGAAAATAGTGGATAATCCAGAGCGTGCAGAAATGGTCGTGCTATTTAAGGAGTATCTTGATGTGTTTGCATGGTCCTACAAAGATATGCCAGGATTGGATCCAGCGATAGCATCACATAAAATCCCATTGTACCCAGATACGGTGGCGAAGAAACAAAGGTTGAGGAGGATGCATCCAGATATATCACTAAAGATCAAAGAAGAGGTAACTAAGTAGTTAGAAGCTGGGTTTGTGGAAGTGTTAAGACACCCAGAGTGGGTTGCTAATGTCGTACCAGTACCAAAGAAGGATGGGAAAGTAAGAATGTAGGTGGATTACAGAGATCTGAACAAAGCAAGTCCGAAGGATGACTTCCCATTGCCTCATATTGATGTCCCCGTAGACAGCACAACAAGAAACCACAGGTTCTCCTTCATGGATGGGTATTCGGGATACAATCAGATTCTCATGGACGTTGATGACAAAGAGAAGACAACTTTCATCACCCATTGGGGAACTTTTTGTTACAGAGTAATGCCTTTTGGGCTGAAGAATGCTGGAGCTACCTACCAGCATGCTATGGTAGCATTGTTCCATGATATGATGCACGAGGAAATAGAGGTATATGTGGATGACATAGTGGCTAAGTCTAAGGAGGGGGAAAGTCATGTATCGGTTTTGCATAAGTTATTTGAGAGATTAAGGAAGTACAATCTGAGACTCAATCCCACAAAATGTGTGTTTGGAGCCTCAAATGGGAAATTGCTAGGTTTTGTGGTCAATAGAGAAGGAATACAGGTGCAGCCGGAAAAGGCAAAGGCGATCAGAGACATGCCAACTCCCAAGAATGAACGAGAAGTAAGGGGTTTTCTAGGGAGATTAAATTACATTGCCCGATTCATTGCTAACTTGGCTAGCACGTGTGAGCCTATTTTTAATCATAGGATGGGCGATGTAAGGTGCTTAACACCTTCCCTACTCGTAACCGACTCCCGAACTCAACTTGGTTTCAAAGACCATTTTTTAAAGGTTTTCCAATTTTTCCTAAATTAAATAAAATTGGTGGCGACTCTACTTTTTTTCTTAAAATCTCTTTTTATCGTCGTCCTCGTCACGATTTTCAGTCGTGAGGTTGCAACATCCATTATACTTACAATTTGATTTTTGTCAAATTTGTATTGTGGTAGACATACCTTACAGAAAACACTTGGACGAGATTAACACATAACTCGCAGAATTCCACAGTCTCTTGATCGTTAGTATTTGATTTTGTTGGAATTTGGACACTACCAAAAATCAACCTGAACACTAGTAGATGAGATTTAAAGATGAATATCTCCACAAACACATAGGAAATGCATTGGTAAGTCACTCCTTAAGGAAATGCATTTAATGAAATTTAAATTTTGAAATACTTGGAAATATTTTAAAATTAATAATGAATGAGACCAACATTATGTTGTTTAAAGTGAAATTGGTGTTAAATTCCTTAAGCAATGTATCGTGTTCGAGCTTTGTGGATGGAAAAAAACGTGATTGAGATGAGAGACCCCATTAAAGGTGGCTAACCAGGTTCTTCGATGAAGATTAGTCATCAATAAAGCCGGTAGATACTAAGTATCTATAACATTGTAATAAAAAAATTAATAATGAATGAGGATCTTCCATGTGAAGATATATGAATTTTTGGACTTTCATTGTTTCTATTTGTATAGTGCCGTTAATTTTTATTTTTATTTTGATAATTATAGTGCCGTTAATTTAAACTTGAAGAAAATATTCTTTAAAAATGTTTTTAGTATTTCATTAGTCTTACCAATTTGTCAGGTGAGTTGCTACTTGCTACACACTCATTAACGGACGGATTTCAACTTTGACAACGATTTGTTATTTTAATGAACTATCGTGGGTCCAGACTAGATTAGCACATAATTAGGTGACGTAGCTCAGTATTCGGTTGTTTCATTTTTTTTTATGATAATAATAACTAATAGATGTTAAAAATATTAATTTCTTTTTGTTTTATACAGGAATAAATGATACAGTACAGTTAGTAGTGATTAGTCCTCTTTCAGGCGGATAGAAATATTTTTTTTAAAAAAATCATATAAATGTTAAATGACAGAAAATTTAATAATATAATTATTTGTGATAAAATTATGAAGAATATAATATCAATAAACATCGACCCCGTTATAAAATTTTAATATATTATTGCATCATATCGATTGGGATGAAAGGTTGTGCAGGTTAAGCTACATGCCTACATCCATGTGACAAGTCTCTGCACGTCACCTGCTTGTCTTTATGTAAGCTGTAACACGCAAAACATCCCGTGACATGTCATGGGGACCGTGGAGTGCTCTCTTCCGAGTCTACAGTCCAACATCATTCCAAATTTCCAAACTCGAAACGCCAATACTTATCTCCGCTTCTTGTTATGGTGTCTGCCATGCCCCACGCCCCCCCCTACCCCGGCTGCTTTCAATCCAATACCAGTAATGCTACCTTCACAAGCAAAAAATTATCAAAATTATCTGTGGCGTAGTATTCAATTATTGATGTGACGTGGATATCTCGTTATATTTACCAAGTTTTTTAGTTAATTAGTATAGCTATACTTACACTCTAATTCGAAAGCCCCTTTGCCTTTAGCCTTGAAGTCCCCTATTATATATTTATTGACTTGATGTGTCGTGTGGATATAACTTCAAAGAATTGGTATATTATGGTCATACGTATCTGAAGTGAAAATAAAAACTACGTAATTTTAGGTTCAATTTATTCTAATCACTGTGGAGTTTGGATAGGATACTATAGTATCCGTCCCCATATCCGTCTTTGAAAAAATTACTCAGATCCGTACCTTTGTGGACAGTAACCTCAGCACCCTTACTCGTATCCCTAAGTACCCACACCCACGCCCATTACCCGCACTTTAACAAAGAAAAAAATAAATAAATAACAAAAAGATCATAACTTAATTTAAAAATCATCCAACGATGTTTCGAATGTATTCTTCAAACATTACAAACCAACGTATTATACTAAATAAAAACATGTAAAATATCCAAAAATAAATAAATAACAATAAGCCTCCAAAACAATCAATTGAAGTGTTATTGTTATTTACTTGGAAGATGGGAAGAGAAGGGACTGAAGTTAAACGGCTGAAAATTGAAGTGTAGTGTTTCACACTTTCAGGTTTCTAATTTTGATTATATATTGGGGTGGGTATCAAGGTACCTGTACCCATCTTCATACCCTTTTAGATTTGCGGGTAATTACCCGTACCCGTATTAATACCCATAAAGCGGGTTTTTACCTTACCCATGGTGGGTATTTTTTGCGGGTACCCGACGGGTAGGATCCGAATTGCCATCCATACTAATCGGGGCTTCGGAGGTCGGCCTCCGAGTTGGGATCAGTGTATGACTCTCATAGTGGAGAGGGGTTGCCCGTGCAAGGAAACAAAGTGTATGAGTAGTGTCCGGAGAAGATGCCATACCTAAGGGCGATGTCTATTATACATAGAGGGTGGTTATGAGTCATTATGGATGATTATGTGTGCCATTAATGAGGGCGAAGTCGTTATGGATGACCGTTTGTGTTGCTTGATTGGCGCTGTCTCTTAATATTGCCATACAATCCAAGTAGTTGTTTGGGCCGAGTTGTTACCTAGAACATCTGAATAGTTGTCTGGTCCGAGTTGTGGCCTGGACATCAACAGATCGAAGTCCCCCAAGCTCCGAGGCGCATGCGACGAAGGGGCTTTTGAGTGGGGGCGGATCCGTCGAGTGATTGGGTTTGATGGAACTTTTGATTTATGTAACGTCCCGATTTCTGTGCCTTTTTGTAGTAGTAAATACATGTGTATATGTATTAATTTTTTATAAAATCCAGAGAGTGATTTTAAATAAACTAAAATCATTTTCTTATGTTCTTTTACCGTAGGAAGTCATAGTTAAATTTTTGGTTGAGAATTCAGAAGAAAGTCGGTCTGTATTTTCACTGCCGGTACAAGTTTACTAAGCAAAAAACCTAATTTTGAACCGTGAACGAAACGGTTAGTGTTTTTGTGATGTTTTGTATGATATTGGAAACTTTCGAAAATTTGAGTTCAGAAATAAAATATAATATTTATTCCGAGTGAAATACGATCTGAAACTTGAACCGGATACGCAATGGAGCAGAGTAGGGAGCACAAAAGTGATGAGGTGACATGTGAGAGTGGGGTGACTTACTAGGGGATGGCCTAAGTCACATCCTAAAAAGTGGTAATGATGACACTTTTTTAATTATAACATATTATATGCTAAAAACTCATTTTTCTCTCTCTTCTTCAACCAAACAAGGCATAAGCCAAAACTTGGCCATCAAGACTTGCTCCTTCCTTCTCTTTCACGCCCATCTCACCTCTCCCTCTATAAATACCCATTTCATTTTCTCTTCACCACTTTCCTACTTCTTCACTTTCTCATTTTTAAGTTTCTAATACTTAAAGTTTCCATTTTTACTTAGTTTCAAGCTTCAAGTTCTTCATACCTTTTCTTTCTAGTTTCAAGGGTAACACCCTCATACTCTTCTCTTACAAGTTTTTCACTTATTTCATGAGTTTACTCTATGTTTTCTTAAAAAGTTCTTAAAGCTCTTTTAACTTCTAAAATCTCTAGAAAATGGTAGAAAAATCATTTTGAGTTGAAACCAAATTCTATGAACTTCTATTAATCTCTACTTTCATATTCTAAGAGCTTGTATCAAACAAACATCTCTAACCCATTTTTCCAAGGATGGCCGAAACTATGTATTAGTGGCCTAGAAAGTTTTGTTTCAACTTTTTGAAAGATGATCATGTATTTGAGCTTCTAGATACCTCTTGATCTTAAATCTAAAGTCTTGGAAAGTTTAAAGATTTCTAGTATATTTATCCTATGATGGCCGAACCTATGATGGTTGTGAACCTAGTATGTTTTGCTTTCATTTTTCAATATGATCATGGATGCTAAGTCTAAGAGATTGGAAAGTTTAAAGATTTCTAACCTATTTATCCTATGATGGCCGAACCTATGATGGTTGTGAATCTAGGATGTTTTGTTTTCATTTTCCAATATGATCATGGACTTGAGCTCCTTAATACATTTGGATGCTAAGTCTAAGAGATTAGAAAGTTTGAAGATTTCTAGCCTATTTATCCTATGATGGCCGAACCTATGATGGTTGTGAACTTATGATGTTTTGTTTTCATTTTCCAATATGATCATGAATTTAGACTTCTTGATATCTTTTAACGCTAAATATAAGAGCTTAGAAGGGTTGGAAATTTCTAGCTTACTTATACTAAAGAGGCCAAAACCCTAAGCATGGATTTAGTGGGATTTTTGCTCTATCTTTGTAAAGTGAACCTTGGTTATGAACTCCTAAGACTTCAGGATCATTAATCCATTAGTTGTATTCTTTTTTGAAAACCTCTAACCCTAGTTTATGCCATGGCCGAAACTATACCTTCTTGGTTTAGTGTTCTTGACTTGTGGTTTTGTGTTCATAAACCTAGACTTTCATTGCGGAGTAGACGAAGACATTCGTAGTACACTTCCTCAAGCATCACGTACCTATACCTTCACAAAAGGTAATAGGGGATAGCCTGAGGGATATTCAATAGCTACGTGCATGTGTGTATGTGGGTTACTCGATTTATTTGAATATTGTTATTATATTGAATCAAAGTTTGAATGATCTGTATACTTGAACTGTTATGATAACTTTTTGAAGTTGATCCTTACTTGATTTAAAGTGTTATGAATCATATATGTTATGAACTGTCATTAACTGTTATATTGTTGACTGAGATTATGATGATATTGATTGATGTCTGATAAGCCTGAAGTTAGTCTGTGCTCAACTAATCATATGATTAAAAGTCTAAATAAGCTTCAAAGAGAACTTTGAAAGTAATGGTGTTCATTTTAAAAATGTTCTTTAGTGAAGTATGTGTTTTGGAAAGTAAGTGATCTTACCTGTATTTATTCCGGAAGGATAAAACTTTGGAACTTGTGTTAAATAATTTCAAGTTAAAGGAAATTATTTTCTTACGAACTAAGTTTTTGTACAAGAGAAAATCATTTAGAAAATATGTGTGTTTACGGAAGGAAAAGCCTTTGGAAAATATTTGACCTTAAATAGAGATGATTTTAAGAAAATGATTTCAAGAGAAAATGGATTTCTTATAATAGTTTACAAATAATTTTCCAATGAAAAGATTTCCTGTAAAGAAATACTTTCGAAAATATTCTGAAAACTTGGATGGGTTACCGAGATTTTATTTTGGTATTTGATTTTCACTGAACGAAAATTAAGAACAGGTGAAATTGAATCTAGTTCGTTAGACGTCGCTTCTAGTATTCTATAATGTGCACGTTGATCTTTGATCCGTGTTAAGTATTATGGACCGAGAGTCTTAATCATGATGTTGTGGGCTAAGAGTCCTAATCTCGTTATTATGGACCAAATGTCCTAATTACGTTGTTGTGGACTAAGAGTCCTAATCATGTTGAAATAAAACATGTGTAAGATTGTAAGTCTTTTTCTATGACCACAAACCTTGACTGAGGCATCGGTCTTAGGTGTTGTGATTGAGCACTCGGACTGCGTGTCCTATGTTGATGTTGAGTAATTTCAAGTGATGAAAATTAAGAATGGTCGTTAGCTTTGAGCTTCGACAACGAATGAGATTGAACACAAAGAAAACATCTTGAACGAATGTTTTTCTTCATGCATTTAGGCAGACGTGCCTCACAGGTTAGTCACTTCGGTGATGCCCAAGCAGGGGCTATTAGTCACTTCGGTGATGTCCAAGAAGGGACTTTTAGTCACTTCGGTGATGCCCAAGCAGGGGCTATCATATAAGTCACGACGGTGATGTCCAAACAGTGACTTTAGTCACAACGGTGATGCCCAAGTCGAGACTTTGAGTTTGATCAACTCTTAGAAAGATGAAGGGATCTCATGAGATTAAGTTGATAGAGCCGGAATATTGAAGTGTCATGCATAATCTTTATAAAAGCTGATTGTACGGGTATGACACCCATTGATATGATACTTGTTGTTTTATCTATTAATATTTGGTAAATGTTAATATGTTGATGTGATGCATGTATCATGCATATGGCTATTGTAATCTATCCATATATTGGTATCTCACTATTGCATATCTTCTTGTTATTTCTCTTTGCTTTTCGGCATCGCTGTATATCTTTGAGTTTAGATGGATTCGAACATCCCATTGGAGTATGATCTTGATGAGGTGTCGGAGTACGTGCTTGATGACAATCCGGATTTTTATGATTCCGACTCTCTTGATGAGGGCAGAGACGTTGTGGACCCATCACCTGGGGTCTCTTCTTGTGGGAGTGTTCGTGGCAAGTCTTCCTTTTAGTCATTAGTAGTGACCAGCTTAGGGGTGTATATTTTGTGGTTAGTCTGTCTCGGTCCGACTGTATTTGGCTTCTTAGAGCCACCCTTTTGATGTGTGGTTCCGGACCCTCCCCCTATTTTGCTTTACTTAGTTTACAGCTGTTAGCAGTATGTTTTTTAACTCTGTTATTAATGGCCATCCTGATCAGGCCCTAGTTTCTGTACTAAACTCTGAATCCCACTATATGATGTTTACATTTCATGTTCTGAGTGTTCTCACTTACCATTGTTTTTAAGAATACTCACTTATTAAGAAAATATCATTTACCAGAAGCAACCAGCAATTTAATTATTTTATTTTCCGCAACGGGTAACAAAGTGACACCCTAGTGTAGGGTGTCACAATTTACGTATGATCTGAGTAGATGTGTGGACCGATTTACGACCCAGACACATCAACAAAAGTCCCCCAAGCTCCAAGGCGCATATGGCAGAAGGGGCTTTTGAATACAAGAGGATTCGTCAAGTTGTTTGGGTCGAGTTGAGGCCCAAAAATCAACAATAACTATCATTTTCAATTAGTTAAGAAAATACCAAGTTATTTTTTGTGTGGTAATAAGCAAATAATAATTTTATCAGTGAAATGAATAATCCTCGATGTTGGAAATATAGTTTGTAAGAAACAATATAATTAGGGTAATATGTGAGTATACACCATGAGTCCTTGACTGTAATGTTGGATTAATTATTTTAATTAATAAATTTGATGGATTAGCATTAATTAATTATTGAAAATAGGAATTATAGTTAATATGTTAATTATGGTTAACTATTGATATTATTAGCACCTTAACAGTTTGATGATATGAATAATTGGGTATCTTCTGAGAGTGGCCCTATGATGGGCTGGGCCGTTCAATTTCTAACCCGTTGAGAGGTCCCTACTCTCTGCTGGTAAGTTTAAAGACTGCCTCCCCATTAAGCAGTTTCATACGCTCTCTACATGCTTACCAGAGAAGAGAAAAGTTCACCATCACACACTGATCAAGTTCAATGGATTCCGCGATACTCTACAAGGTACATAAAATCTTATCTTTGTTCTTCATTCAGTATATATAACATGCTATAATTTGTATCTATACATTGTTCTAGAGATCTAAGAACTCTAGTTTTATCCTTCAATTGGTATCAAAGCCAAATAGATACATGTTATGGCTATTAATCCTTTTCTTTTTTTTCCGGAATTGAACAAAGATTTTTGAACATGGATGAACCCAAATTCGAATCGGTTTTTTGTGTAATTAATGTTCAAATTTATTTGGGGCTTCTCTTAAACACCTTACACGACCAACATATCAAACTTTCATGTTTTTTCGTGAACTGTATTGTGAGAATTTCGTGGTTGTTCATCTCTAGTGTACAACTAAACGAACGGTTTTTCGATCTGCGAAATTATCTTCTTTTTGTTAACGATTTTGAAAATAAATTGAGGGGTTTTGTATCTGAATGTGTTTCGAACATCACACTAAAAAAATAACGCGTTTTCATTGAATGAACTGAGAGAATTTCTTCTCTCATTGTCACGGGTCGTCGTGCACGAACCCTGAGTTTTCTCTTCTTTTTTCTTCATCAAAAGGGACACGAATCATGAAATCGATATGGGGCTTCACTAGATCGGTGCTTTATGTACAAAACCCATCAAATATCACTCGAAACGGCGGCTGCAATCGTGAGATCAATCTGGATCTCGGTCGCGGTTCATCCCGACCCGTTTTCTGCTACCCGAGTGAAGGAGATGTGAAATATACAATTATAAACACGAGAAGGGGGGTTGAATTGTGTTTATAAGAATTTAAAACAAAGTTGAAAACCTTTTACACACAAAATCTAGGTTCAGACGAGTGAGAAAAACTCGGTACAGACAGGTGACCTATCTGATGAGATTTCAACAGAAAAGAAAGCAGGCACACAACTTGAAAATTGATTTAAAGATCACACTTTAACCCCTTAGTTAGAAAGAAAATAAAATTATGAAAGCAACTAAAGAGTTTAAGAGAAGAGAGATTAACACAGCTATTTATCCTGGTTCACTCTTCAACAAAGAGCTACGTCCAGTTCTTGGCAGCACCAAGTTTTATCCACTATAAATGATCGGGTTACAGATTCCAAGTATCGTTTGCATACCTAGCTCTTCTGGCTCCAAGACAAGTATTCTTTGCACACCTAGCCTCTTCAGGCTCATTCAAGTTTGGTTGGGAAGTTTGTTTGTAATAAGTACAATCAGATAAACAGTTCTTTCACTAACACTCAGAGAGTGGTTTAAAATGTAAGCTTAGGAAAGACTGTGTAATAACTTCAAATGATTGAAGAATACAGATTGAAAGAATGAAGAAATAAATGCACAGAGTAATGGCTCTTTTAATGCTGTGAGTTCTCTGTATATCTTCATCTTCAATGACTTCTGTATTTATAGTCTTCAAGCATTTAAGATCTGTTAGAGACATTCCATCAGTTGTGGGCTTCAACCAGAACTTCATTAAATGCAATAGAGTCGTTCTGGTCAGTCATTAATGAAATAAGAACGTTGGTTGTACTCTAACATGAAGAGTTATGGCTTTATGTATCGTGTAGTAGCCATATTAGAGCTGTACAAAGTGTTTTTTGTACTTTGCTGAGTACATTTCCCTTTTTGTGTAATAACCAGGGGTACTAGGGAATAAAGCATGTTGGAAGCATTCTTTAACTGAACTTCACTTCTGATTTCGTAGGTTGCTTGTGAGAATGAGTTCTGACTTTTCTTGATAAGCGTGAGACTAAGTGAGAGAGACCTTCAGAGTCTTACATATTCGGGGACAGCTTCCAAAAGCTTGTTTGGTCTTTGGTTCTTCATCGAGAAACCTTAGATAAGTGTAGGGACTTATCAGAAGATAGGTTGAGACTTCTGTTGAAGAAAGTCAATAATCCTAGTCAGCAGACAGGTTGACTTTTTGCTTATCCAGAGAGGTGAGTCTTACTATTTTGATCTGCACACTAAGAAGACAGGTTAGCAACCAATATGCAGGTTAATTAAATCATTATCCAATGTTTAGTTTTCATCAAAACTTAAGGAAATGCATATCAGACATTTTAGAGACTTAACAATCTCCCCATTTTTGATGATGACAAACATTAAGATGATTTAATGAACCTTAGAAAATATTAACAGAGGAAGTAACACAGATCAGACAAGTTGAAATTTTCTTAACTAGACAGAATGTGCAGACAGGTGCACTTAAGTTAACTTAACAAAGATAGAGTAAGATATATGATCAGATGTATAATTTTGAAGACAAGTTTTATTTTAACTTAGTCATTTCTGTATTATCTTACTTACTCCAAGTTTCATCAAACCAAAACATAATCATATCTTCATTACATCAAAAAACAATCATCTTCATTACCTTCTGCCCCTTTTGTCAACAACAAAAAGGAATACACAGAAAGAAAAAGAACAGAGAAGATACATGATAAAAGAACATTGATTTTTATTCATCATAAGCTTTTGAAGGTACAGGGCAGGTTTTTACAACATAGACTACCTAGGCTGACTAAACAATAAAAATAGAGGGTAAACTCTTTGTTGCAACAGTAGTCTCACATGCCTTTCTTCATCCACTTGTCTTCTGAGTGCTGTCAGCTGAGCTTGAAGCAAACTGGTTGAGGAAACATACAAGTTTGAGTACCAGGGCAGAGCTAAAATTGGGGGTGCCTTGGGTACAGAGAAAGGTGAGGTAATGCGAGGGAAGATGAGTTGATGAAGGGTTTAATAATAAAATAATGGAAGAAAATCTAACTTAAACAGGGGACTGATTCTGACAAAGTCAGCATCAGGAGAAGAAAATGTACAGGAAAGTCTCTCAGACAGAGACAGACGGGTGATAGTTATTTGTAAAAGAGGGGGAAGAGGTTGTTGGGCTAAGGTATAGGTAACAAGGAATCTATATGACAGAAAAATGAGTTTGATCATGTTACTAAAAGAAAGAAATATCTAGACCTATGTGGTAACATTACAACAGAGGTGGGATAGTGAGTTCCAGCCAATGTTCTAATGAACAAAACAATAGGGGAATAAAAGAAAATCTCCCTACAAGGGTTAAGGATATGAGGTGGAGGATAAGGGATGGCAGTTAGATGAGAAAAACTTGCAATAATCAGAGATTGTAGATCACACATAAACAGACTCGATGATATGCCAGTTTGTTCTTTGAAAGTTGAGTCCCTGTGAACAACTGTGTACTGACATATATCAGACACGGCATCATATGATGATGTTTGGGTTGGGTAAGAGGAGACATGTGAGGACATGTGAGACATAACAGATAAAGGTAGGACAAACAAGGCAGGTGGAGAAGAAACAGAAGATTCATGGATATCTTGGTGAGAGGGTGAGGATGGTACAGAGGTAATAGAGGAGAGAATTAGCTGATACTCAGACATCTTCAACTTCTTCTTTTAAGGAGACATAGTGTCAACTTCAGGGTGAACAACTTTGAGTCCCACCAGACAGGTCAACAGCAGTTGCAGCAGCAACTTCAACTTATGCAGAGGGTCCTTCTGCAGGAATTTCTTCCCTTTCACCATAAGCCATCATTGGTACTGGGTAGCCTGACCTTCTTTTTCTGGGAATAATTCCCAAATCAAGAGGCTTCTTCTCCTTGGGTTCTTCCAAGGGTAGAATTGTCTGCTCCCCCGAGCATATACTTTATCTTTGCTAGGTTCAGACTCCAATTGTCTGACCTTGGCAAAGGTCTTCACTAACCTTCTTCTTTTGCTGGGTTGCGCAGACGCAGCAACTGATTCCTCTGCTTCACTTGTCTTCCTCTTGGGAGAGGGTTTTCTCAGCTTGAACCTTAGAGGCTCAACAGTGTCAGCAGTTTCTTCAGAGACCGGGGGTTTCTCCAACTCTGGTCTCTTGTCTTGTCTAGCCACCTTTCCAGAGGGCTGCCAGATCCTTTCAGAGATAGGAACCTCAGATTCATCAGTGGAAACCACTGGTTCCTCCTTCTGCTTCTGCTTAGCAGCAGGCTTTTTCTTCTTATCTTCATCCTCATCCTCCAGAGGGATACCTTTAATGTCCATCATAGACAAGATCTTCCTTTCAATGGGAAGTGACATGTCTATGAAATAGGCATCACTGGGAACAAACAACTTGTTCTTGATCAGAGTTTCAAGGTACATGTAGATTAGATCGTTGATGTCCACCTTGATTTTGTGAATCAAGTGGTACAGAGAAAATCCGTCCATCTTGGTCATATTGTCTCGTGAGCCTTTCCTAGGCAACACGCACTCCGGCAGCAGCTTGTGCAAGAATCTGCACTTTGTCACCATGCTTACAGGCTTCTGGTTCTCAGGGTTGGGAATACCATAGATAGCTATGTTGACATTCTCAGTTCCCACCTGTTCTTCCCACTCAGGTTTGAAAGTAGCTCCAATCCTAAGGCATTTTGTAACCAGCTCCAGAGAACTGATGGGGAAGAGAAGGGTTTTATCCATCACTTGAGCCCTAAAGCTTTTGGTTCCATCAATCTTGCTAGTGATGACCACAGCATTTGTCCAGAATTCTTTGACAAGCTTGGGATGAACAAGCTCTTTGATGTCAAAGAAAGAAGTCCACTTAGAATATTCCAACTCCTCAGTGAAATCCATACCCCATTTCTTTATCTATTGAAGATCAACAATCTTGCCAGGTTGATATGATCAAGGATTGATCACTAAATATTTGAGGATCTTTCTTTGATCTAATTGCTTTGAATTCAAGATCAAACACAAATAATAACAAATGAATGAAACTTGAATCTCAAGTGAGAATCAAGAGAAACAAAAAGGAGTAGAAGAGCACAATTATATATGAATTGAAATGACAAGAACAAGAATAAAAGTGCAGAAATTAAAGTGCAAAAAATTAAAGAAAGAAAGTAGAAAATGGAATAGGAAGAAGATGAAGGGGAAGGTGCCACAATTGAATCATATTTGAGAAGAAGATTGAATTGATAAGCCAAAGGAGGATTCACCACTTGAATATGGAAATTCAAGATAATAATCAATGGTTCAACTCATGAACCAAGAAGAGGAGAACTCTCTCTCTCTCTAGAAATCTCAAGTATGAGAAAACCTTCCAAATGAGTTCAAACTTGCAAAATGAGTTACATGAAGCCTATTTATAGATGAGCAAAATTGCTCATCCACTTCCAAGATGCAAATGGTGCCTCCTACATCATAAACCCAAGTGTGGGCTTGATTTTGGCCCAATGCTTCCTACTCCCATGCTTATGACCCAATAGGCCCAATGCCTAAACTAGTTTTAAGTGATAATATGAATAAGCACTTCTATTACATGAAGTCTATTCTAAACAAGGTCCCAGTTCCTATATTTATTACATGAATTCTACTCTATACAAAGGTCCTAGGCCCTATCTGTAACTAGGTATCTTGGACTCTCCTTCTTTGCTTTGTGAATCCATGTTCATATCACGGGGTAGGATTTTTTCCACATCGGCAACCTTCAGGTTGTATTTCTCAGCAATTTCTTTCGATGAGAGGCGGTTTGATGGTGCCATTTCTGAGAGAAAGGGTTTCTAGGGTTTTTGGAATAGAAAATGGTTTCAAAGAGGAGAAGACGAAGACAGAGAGAGTTATAGAGTTTGAAATCGTAAAGGTTAAACCTTTCTGATTCTTTGCATTTTATAGCAATAAAGGCAAGAGAGAGAAATGAGATATTTTTAATTCTAAAATGGCACAATTTATGTTGGGAATTGTAGCGCCTACTTAAGACATAATGAAAACATGGTTTCGAGATTAAAAACTGTCGTGCACATGACTAGCTTCAGATTAATAAATGGCATTAAATAATTAATAACGATTTCAACAAAAAACTGTTGAGTTCTAGCATAGTGACTCAGCAGAGTCAGACAGGTAACTCAGACAGGTGTAGATAACATAGATAGGTTAAAATTCAGACATGTCATTCAACAATGCAATGCATGTTTAGATTATCTCTAATAAACAAAAACCTTTCTTCTGCTAATGGTTTAGTGAAAATATCAGCCCATTGATTTTCAGTTTTAACAAACTTAATATCAAAGATACCTTTCTGAACATAATCTCTTATAAAATATTGTTTGATTTCAATATGCTTTGCCTTAGAATGCTGAATTGGATTTTTAGTTAAGCATATAGCACTAGAGTTATCACACCATACAGATATGTTATGCTCATAAATAGAGTAATCCTCAAGTTGATGTTTTACCCATAAGAGTTGAGAGCATCAGCTAGCAGCTGAAATGTATTCTGCTTCAGCAGTAGAAAGAGTAATGGTTGTCTGCCTCTTGCTTGACCAGGAGACTAAGCTTGCTCCAATGAAGTGACATCCTCCACCAGTGCTTTTTCTGTCTATTCTGTCTCCAGTAAAATCAACATCACAGAATCCAACTAATCTGTATTCTTTTGATCTTAGATACAAAAACCAAGATTAGTAGTCCCAAGCAAGTATCTAAATATTCTTTTAAAAGCTTTAAGATGAGATTCTCTTGGGTCAGATTGGAATCTAGCACACATACAGACACTAAACTGAATGTCAGGTCTGCCTGTAGTTAAGTACAATAGAGAGCCAATCATACCTCTGTGGATAGTTTAGTCTACATTTTTACTTTCATCATCTTTGCTTAGTTTTGCATTGGGTTGCATGGGAGTTTTCATGAGGTTGGAATTTTCCATTTTGTACTTCTTGAGTATCTCCTTGGTATACTTTTGTTGATGAATGTAAATTACATCACTTGTCTGCTTAATTTGTAATCCAAGGAAGAACTTCAATTCTCCAATCATGCTCATCTCAAATTCAGCTTGCATTAGCTTGGAAAATTCCTTGCACAGCTTTTCATTAGTTGGTCCAAAAATAATATCATCAACATATATTTGGACTTTAATAAAGTTCTCTTTAGAGCTTTTCTTTAACAAGGTGGTATCTACTTGTCCTCTAGTAAAACCATTTTGCATGAGAAAAGAACTAAGTCTATCATACCATGCTCTAGGTGCTTGTTTCAAACCATATAATGCCTTTTTAAGTTTGAAAACATGATCTGGTTTATCTGAATCTTCAAAACCAGGAGGTTGTTTAACATACACTTCTTCATCAATTATACCATTTAGGAAAGCACTTTTTACATCCATTTGAAAAAGAGTGATTTGGTGTTGTGCAACATATGACATTAATATACGTATGACTTCTATTCTAGCTACAGGTGCAAATGTTTCAGTATAACCAATACCTTCTTGTTGGTTATAGCCTTGAGCTACTAACCTTGCCTTATTCCTAACAACTTTGCCATCTTCATCCAATTTGTTTCTGAATACCCAACGTGTTCCAATGACAAATTTGTTTTTGGGCTTAGAGACAAGTGTCCAGACATCATTTCTGATAAATTGGTTGAGTTCTTCTTTCATAGAAAGAATCCAACTTTCATCCTCAAGAGCCTCTTCAATGCGCTTTAGTCTATTTCTGACATAAAGGCCACATTACTTGATTATCTTAAAGTGGATCTGGTTCACACTCCTTCAGAGGGATTTATAATAATAAGATCCTTAGGATGATGAGCGTTGAACTTCCAATCTCTTTGGAGATCATCATGAAGATCTTGACTTGTCTGCTGACTGGTCTGTTGACCTGTCTGCTGACTTGTCTGCTCCACTTATCTATCAGGCTCAAACGCAGGTTCTGTCTTGATCAGATCTGGTTGTTGACTTTCTGTCCTGTTTATATCAAGACCCGCAAGTTCATCTTCTAGATCTGATAGCTCCTTATCAGTCTTTAATCTAGCATTGACTTTAAAAGGAACATATTCTTCAATAACAGAAGTTCTGGAATTATAAATTCTAAAGGCTTTAGACATTTCTGAATATCCTACAAAGATACCTATATCTACTTTTGAATCAAACTTTCCAAGTTGATCTTTAGTATTCAGAATGAAGCATTCACATCCAAATGCATGAAAATAAGATATGTTGGGGATTTTACCTTACCACAATTCATAAGGAGTCTTCTTTAGAAAAGGCCTAATAAGTATTCTGTTTTGTACATAACATGCAATGTTTACTACTTCTGCCCATAAGTACTTAGGGAGATTATTCTCATTGAGCATAGATCTAGTCATCTCTTGCAAAGATCTGTTCTTTCTCTCAACTACTCCATTTTGCTGAGGAGTTCTAGGTGCTGACAAATTGTGAGAGATCCCATTCTCCTCACATAACTGTCTAAACTGCTCATTTTCAAATTCTCCCCCATGATCACTTCTGAGGGTAGAAATACAGAAACCCTGTTCATTTTGTACTCTTCTGCTGAATACTGAGAAAGCCTTAAAAGACTCATCTTTGTGGGTCAGGAAGAGTACCCATGTAAATCTAGAATAGTCATCAACTATAAAAAATCCATATTTTCTTCCATTCAGGCTAGCAACACTAAATTGTCCAAACAGATCCGTGTGTAACAACTGAAGAGGTCTAGAGGTAGATACTTGGTTTTTAGATTTGAAACTTGATTTTATCTGTTTACCTCTCCGACATGCATCACACAAGAAATTTTTCTTAAAACTAATATCAGGAAATCCTCTCACGAGGTTATCCTTTTTCAATTTAGAAATTAGTTTCATACTAGCATGTCCTAGTTTCTTATGCCATAACTATCTTTCATCCTCCTTAGACATCAGACAGGTTACACTTTGATCTTGGAGATCAGTCAGTTCAAACTTATACATATTTTGTTGCCTTTTAGCTGAAAAAAAGGGTTCTGCCACTACAGTCTTTAACTATGCATAAATCCTTGGTAAAAGAGACATCAAATCCACTGTCACATAATTGACTTATGCTAAGAAAATTGTGTATTGATCCTTCAACCTTAAGAACATTAGAAATAGAGGGAAGATGAGGTTTACCACCAATAGTACCAATGCCTATAACCTTCCCATTTTGATTGCCTCCAAAGGCAACATGTCCTCCTTTCTTAAGTTGGAGGTCTAGGAACATAGACCTTTCTGCTGTCATGTGTCGTGAGCAACCACTGTCCAGGTACCAGCAGTGGTGTTTTCTTTGTCCTATTAAGGACATCTGCCACAGAAATTAGTTGATCTTTAGGTACTCATAGTTTTTTGGGTCCTTTTTTGTTAGTTCTAAGAGTTTGTGAAGACTTCCTTCTCTTCTTATGGATACACTTAGACATAATATGTCCAGTTTTTCCACAGAAGTTACAGACAGGTATAGATTTAATTATTGTTGACTTAACAGATACATTTGAAGTTCTAGTTGATACTTTATGATATGTCTGATGGACATATCCAATACCTTCTTTGTTAAGGGAGTGCCTCTGACAACTAAGCAGCTTAGTCAGATTATCTCTACCATTAAGAAATTTGGCAAGATCAAAAGTGAGCTCTTCCACTTTCTGTTGAAGTTTTTCAACTCCTTCAGAATGTGATGTTTCACTTGAGATCGTAGCTTCATCAGACCTTTCAGTCTTCAGCTCACTGTTCTCTTTGGCCAGCTTTTCACACTCTTGAGATTTCTGTTTATGCTCACTGATGAGCTTTACATACTCTCTCTTGAGGCATATGAAGGCCATAGATAAGCAGTTGGATTCCTCCAGCAACTCATCATAGGCATCAAGTAATTCTTCATAGTCAGGATGTACCTCATCATCTGAATCTGAGTCGGTGTTGGCCATTAAACAAAGATTAGCTTCCTCCTCTGTTTCTTCATCATATGATGTTGACTCCAAGTCTTCCCAAGTAGCCATCATTCCTTTCTTATTCTTTTTGAATAACTTCTTAAAAAGGGCTTTCTTGAGTTGAGGACATTCAGCTTTGATGTACCCAGGCTTCTTGCACTTATAGCAGACAATTGAACTCTTGTCTGTTGAGGTCGATTCTTTGAAGTTCTTGTCCTTGTTAAACCCTCTGAATGGCTTATCCTTTCTGAACTTCTTTTTCTATAAGAAAAGCTTTATATTCTTGGTTAGGAGAGATAATTCTTCGTCACTTTCAGAATCCTCGTGTTCAGACAGGTCAGCATCACTGGATGACTCGTCTGCCTTCAGAACCTTCGAGGCTTTTGCTGACTTTTGATCAGCCTTCAGAGCAATTGACTTGGCCTTCCTTGTTGTAACTTCATCTCCAAGTTCTTGCTCATGAACAATAAGTGTTCCAAGAAGTTCATCCATATGTAGTGAGATCCTTTGCTTGAGAGATAGCAGTGACCAAAGGTCTCTACTGCTTAGGTAGACTTCTCAGAATCTTTCCAACCTTTTCAGAATTAGTGTAAATTTTGCCAAGAGATTTTAGACCATTGATGATAGTTTGGAATCTTCCTATCATCTGAGCAACAGATTCTCCTTCCTCCATGACAAACAGTTCATACTTTCTGACAAGTATGGCAATTTTCGATTCTTTAACTTTGGCTGTTCTTTCATGGGTGACAGCTAAAGTATCCCATATTTCTTTAGCAGAATCACATGCACAAACTTTCTCAAATTCTTCAGGACTGAGAGCACAAATGATGTTGTATCTGGCTTTGTGGTTCAGCTCCCATTTTGTCTTTTCTGCAGGGGTCCACTGAGCTTTTGGCTTGTCAGTGTTGTCCTCATTTTTAGGAATAAAGGGACCATCAGTAATGACATCCCGGAGATCAGAGTTTGTAGATAGAATGAGCCATTGAAATCTATCTTTCCAATAGTTGTAGTTTTCTCCATTGAAGAATGGAGGTTTGGTTAGGGAAGCTCCTTCAGTCTGGTGACTTCCACTTGAACTAGCTCTGGCAATCATATCTATTCTTCATGACCTTTACCTCTCCACTGTTAGATGCTCAACCCAGAGGCCGAGCTCTGATACTAACTGAAATAGACAACTATAAACACGAGAAAGGGGGGCTGAATTGTGTTTATCAGAATTTAAAACAAAGTTGAAAACTTTTCGCACACGGAAGCTAGGTTCAGACGAGTGAGAAAAACTCAGTACAGACAGGTGACCTGTCTGATGAGATTTCAACAGAAAAGCAAGCAGACACATAACTTGAAAACCGATTTAAAGATCACACTTTAACCTCTTAGTTAGAAAGCATATATAATGATCAAAGCAACTAAAGAGTTTAAGAGAAGAGAGATTTACACAGCTATTTATCCTGGTTCACTTTTCAACACAAAGAGCTACGTCCAGTCCATGGTAGCACCAAGTGTTATCCACTATAGCTGATCAGGTTACAGACTCCAAGTATTGTTTGCACATCTAGCCTCTTCAGGCTCCAAGACAAGTATTCTTTGCACACCTAGCCTCTTCAGGCTCACTCAAGTTTGGTTGAGAAGTTTATTTGTAATAAGTACAATCAGACAGACAGTTCTTTCACTAATACTCAGAGAGTGGTTTAAAACGTAAGCTTAGGAAAGGCTGCGTAATAACATCAAATGATTGAAGAATACAGATTGAAAGAATGATGAAATAAATGCTTAGAGTAATGGCTCTTTTAATGCTGTGAGTTCTCTGTATATCTTCATCTTCAATGACTTCTGTACTTATAGTTTTTAAGCATTTAAGATCTGTTAGAGACATTCCATCAGTTGTGGGCTTCAACCAGAACTTCATTAAATGCAATAAAGTCGTTCTGGGCAGCCATTAATGCAATAAGAACGTTGGTTGTACTCTAACATGAAGAGTCATGGATTTATGCATTGTGTAGTAGCCATATCAGAGTTGTGCAGAGTGTTTTTTGTACTTTACTGAGTACATTTCCCTTTTTGTGTAATAACCAGGGGTACTCGGGAATAAAGCATGTTGGAAGCATTCTTTAGAACTTCACTTCTGATTTCGTAGGTTGCTTGTGAGAATGACTTCTGACTTTTCTTGATAAGCGTGGGACTAAGTGAGAGAGACCTTCAGTGTCTTACATATGAAGGGACAGCTTCCAAAAGCTTGTTTGGTTTTTGGTTCTTCATCGAGAAACCTTAAATAAGTGTAGAGACTTATCAGAAGATAGGTTGAGACTTCTCTTGAAGAAAGTCAATAATCCTAGTCAGCAGACATGTTGACTTTTTGCTTATCCAGATAGGTGAGTCTTACTATTTTGATCTGCACACTAAGTAGACAGGTTAGCAACCTATATGCAGGTTAATTAAATCATTATCCAATGTTTAGTTTTCATCAAAACTCAAGGAAATGCACATCAGACATTTTAGAGACTTAACAAGATGATCCTCCCCTCGAAGCCCACTCACGAGCCCAATGCGTGGGGCGCGTGGGCCCACCTCCAGAGCTCAGAAAATTTTATTTTTTAATTTAAAAGTACCTATTTATTATTTATGGTATTTTGGTTTTTTTTTTTGAATTTTTTTAGACACTCTTAGATATTTTATATTGTTAAATCCAATTTTTTTTTTTTAATACCGTACTCTCGGATTATGGGCCTAATATTTTTTGTGGATATTCCTTACCTTTTTTGTGACACTGTAATATACCTTACTCTCTCTATTAGTGTGTCATATTAAAGAATTAATTTTTTCTAAACTTTATTCCATAATCAATCAATTTGATATTTTGAAATTTGGAATAAATTTGAGTTGTTTTTAATTGATTTATTTGTCATTCTTTTTCCAGACTTGGAAAATTTAATGAAAATTTCATATTGTCTCGATGACACTTTTGTACAATGCACTCTCTCATTATTATTTTTTTTTAACAAAAATGGTATGCAAAGGTATCATTGTAGAACAAGGCATCCCAATTAGGTTGGCACCCCAAGATCCATCAATCACTTACAGCACACCGTGAAACTCTCTCATTTAAATGTGCTAAGATTATGTAAATAATTTTAAGTGTCAAATATGGTTATTCTTATGGCAAAATGTTATTTATATTGAATTTTGGGAATTTTATAAATTCTTTTGGCATAATTTTATTTTTTATATATACTGCATTATTTACTTCTTTGTTCTCTATATTTGAATCCAAAATTTCTAGTCCATTGTTATTTTGTGACAAATGTATATTTTAGGTACTATCTCTTATGATTAGTCTTGGTCACAAAATTAAGTTTTTGGGTCATTATATTTTTCAAAGTTCATTTGTTTAGATTAAATATATGTTTGTGGTGAATCACACAATTGTATATTATGTCATTTATGTATATTAAATTAATTTAATTGACATAATTTGTTTTTTCTAAAGATTCTAATGTAAATTGGTTTTTTATATTCATCACTATATTCTGAACCTAGACCCATAAACTTTTAATTTATTCTTGATTTTGTGACATATATTACTAAATATTTTCTCTAATCACGTGCCTTAGTCACCAAATAAATTTTGGATCACAACAAAATTAAATGTTATATGCAGTGAATAATGCAATTGTTATGTTGCCTTTTGTTTTCATTATAATGATTTAATGTTTATCTATAAATATTTTGAGATAATAGTGTGTAAGATTTTATGGTACTCTCATTAAGCCGTCAAAGCTCAATGACTCTACACATAAGGATGAATGTTTCCCTGAGTATTATGAAATTTAAGAACTCTACAATCAATTTATTGATTGCTCGTTATAATACTCTCTTTTGAAACTATATTCTAATTTAATCTAATTTATAGTGGGAGTATTTCACATCTTATTATTATGAGAGTTCTATTTAAGTTTGGGATAAACATAAAGTTGTTTTGTACACTTTCATATACTTGACTCAGTCAAAGTAGAAACGATAACCTTGTTAATGTACTCTTTTAATTAATGTCATGGTTCTTACAAGGATAAGTCATGTTTATTACATGCTAATTCAAAATACTATTAAGCATCTCTTGAATTTATTTATATCCTTTAAATTTGAAGTGAATATTTTTTTTATGCATGATATTGATTTATCATATTCTATTAAGCATAAATATTCTTAATTTGTATAATTGTAATCTCATCTATCGTGGGTACAATTGTGCAGATTTTGTGTTGGTTGAATAATTAAATTTTAATCTTAATTATAATTTTTTATTGCATTGATAATAATTATACCTTATCGGTGTGTTGTTATTAATGTAATTTGTTCTTATACAATGTATTATTTTTAAACTTATGTCAATTATTTGTTCAAGTACCCTATCGGTATTAGAATTTTGGTGACATAAGATTCGTGCATTGTATTATTATATTTCTTTTTTGCTATCAGACTCATGTCCTAACTCTTAATTGGGCATATTTTGTGCAATCAAATGTTTTTTTCTTTTATAAAATTTTGCATTTGCCTATCGCAATGTAAATTTATTTTAAATGTTTTTTTCCATTGGAATGGATTGCGATTATCCTTATATTATGTAAGTAATGGACTTACCCTATCGGTATGACATTACTTGACATGATTATTGAGTGATATAGAAAAATATTTGAACATTTTATTTTGAACACTTTGATTATTTTAAATTGTTGGTTCAACTATCTTTCTCTATCAAGTGGGAGAGTCTTGAATGCTTAAAGTAATGTCCTATATAGAGGGTTGTGTTGATACAAGATCTCTACCTTAATTAAATGCCCAATTAATTAGATATGAGAAAGGAAATATAATTATACTTTACAAATATCTCTTATTCAATATTTTTCTCTTCACATATTGTTTGTCATTGCTTTGTTATGAAGACTTATATTGATGATATTATAGTCTTTTCTAGAACACTGTTATATGCTGAACTCCATTTGGTGAGAATAATTTCTCTACTCTATACTATTATTCTATATCATAATAAATGATATATTCGGGATATATACTTGGCAATATTTTTTCTTATTGTTATATTTTGATATGCCATACATTATTGCTATTTTAATAATTATGGGAGTTTCAGACTATTTTTCTTATATCCTCAATTAAAGTAAAGTTTAAGTCCCAAGTATTTCCACTGCGCGTAACCTAATCTTCTGCTCAAGTGTATGTGGCAATGTTTTTAACACTTGAGTTTTGAGTGAGCTATTGAAAACTTGCAAGTAATCCCATATTCTATTTAAAATGTTAGGGATGCTTTGATCTCACTCATATGATGATAAACCTTTTAAATGGTCATCATGTTTTACAATACAAAGGTTACCTTAAGAATTTTTATATTTGCGATGACTCAAGGAGATTCTGTGTTACTAAGTGTCAAGTGAGCACTTATAATCTCCTTAATTCTATATGCAGAATATGTGGTTAACTATGAAACCTAAATTTAGTTAAAATCCACCATTCATAAATTATATATACAGTAGGTTTCATATTGTTATCAAGTAACCACTTGTCTTGGTAATTCTGCAATATTCTAAATTTTATGTGCAGAGTGTGTGGTTGTGTTTTGAAAAACTTTGTTATTGATAAATTGTATAATCACTTCTCTCAGTAGCTCTGCACTAGTATATTTCTCTATAATTTACTAGCCTATTCTTTAAGATAGAAAGTTGGTGAGTTTTTAGAGTCACATTGTCTATTGTACCATATAGCAATGACCCCACTATCAATAATTATACCATTAGAGCTTTTTAATATTAGTGGGCTCTAATAGGAATCCTAATTTTGTTTAGGTATACTAGAATAGTGGGAGTGTGCACGCAATTATGTATGCTTCAAAACTTATTAATCTTATATTGTCATATATTCTCGAGCGCACTTTGACATATGGCATATTCTAAGAGACTTTGATATTCAGTCTCATTTTATTGTACAAATATAATATATATATATATATATATATATATATATATATATATATATATATATATATATATATAAACCATCTTCAAAATCTCAGTAAGCATCTTAAATGGATGCTAAGGTCGATTTTGTTGGATAATGCACAATAATCTTTTAGCATGCAATCATGTTGTGCTTCTCTTTTTAACCAACATTCCACATTTTATAAGTTCACAAATGTATAAGTACCTTGCTTGTATGATGTCATTTCTCCTATTGAGTATGAAATTTTCATTGTTGAGGTGCTTGTAAATCTTGTATTCATGAATGCTTACTTATCATTGACATTCTTGTGGCTATATTAATCCATTTTTTTTAAAACTATGCATCTATGCAGTTCAAATAAAAGATCCTTAGATTTCCTAATTCCTTATGGATTTGCATTGTCATTCCTTTTTTTTATTTATTAAAACTCGGATTTTGTTGAGCATTTATTGTTTTTTACCATAAGTAATTACTTTTATTAATGGGTCATCCCCATATGTAATTACTCTTGATAGACCTATGTGAATATTCTATGGCCTTTATGAATTTGAAAACCTCTTGGCAGATCCACCGACCAAAGACTTAACTATTGTAGTATTACAACTTATTGGCTTGGTTAAGTTTTTGATGTTTTGGGTTAGTGGGAGTTTATTATGAGATATGTATGAAATAATATCACTTTGATATATCATATCTCTTATACCATTTTCAGATGCTTTGACCATTCTTGAATTGCATATTTCTCTTTATAAATTATATGCAATTTTATATTCATCATTCTATAGTGAGATATGAGCCTTTAGCATGTATGATTTACTTCCCTATCAGATACTATTTCTACAGCGTTAAAGCTTATATTTCTTATACTATTGGTTGAAATGTGCTTTAACCATAATTGATGTTCTAATTTTAAATTTCTTATTCTTTTAAATAATTGATTAATGCTATCGAAGTGGGAGATTGTTGGATTAATTATTTTAATTAATCAAGTTTATGGATTAGCATTAATTAATTATTGGAAATAGGAATTATAGTTAATATGTTAATTATGGTTAACTATTGATATTATTAGCACCTTAAGGGTGCGTTTGATTTGCAAAAGCGTATCGGGGCAAAGACAGACGGACGGACGATACAGACAGGGACAAATCCTTGAGGTACAGGACAATTCTTTGTCTTGTACATTGTTTGATGGATAATGGACAACACAAACAAAATAATATTAAATTTACTGGAATACCCTTTATAATATATATTATTTAATATATAAATATACAATATATAATTTTGTATAATTATGTATAGAGAGAGAGAGGAGAGAGAAAGAGATAGAGAGGAGATGAGAGAAAGCAAGGAGAGAGAGAGGAGAGAGGGAGAGAGAGAGAGAGAGGAGAGAGATAGAAGAGAGAGGAGAGAGATGTAAGGATAATTTTGTCTTTTGTTAGCCTGTCCATGAGACAATTTTTTATCCCATGGTTTGGTGGGGGACAAAATTTTGGGTTTTTGTCCTGTCCCTCACCCCCCCTTTTTGTCATGTCCCCTGATCACTTTTCAGATCAAACAGGGGACAAAAATTTTTGTGCTGTCCAGTCCCTTGAATTTTTGCAAATCAAACACACACTAACAGTTTGATGATATTAGTAATTGAGTATCTTCTGAGAGTGACCCTGTGATAGGCTGTGCCATTCAATTGTTAACCCATTGAGAGGTCCTTACTCTCTGCTGGTAAGTTAAAAGACTGTCTCCCCATTAAGCAGTTTCATACGCTCTCTACATGCTTACCAGGGAAGAGAAAAGTTCACCCTCACTCTGATCAAGTTCAATGGATTCCGCGATACTCTACAAGGTACATAAAAACCTTATCTTTGTTCTTTGTTCAATATATATAACATGCTATAATTTGTATCTATACATTATTCTAGAGATATAAGAACTAGTTTTTTTTTTTGAGCCGTGCTAAACGGACACAAAATTTTGGCACAAATACGACACCTGCTACAGTAGCGCTACTGTAGCACCATTTTCCCCCTAAATTTTGACTTTTTCAAAAAAAATAAAAATTTATTTCTAAAAAAATCCATTCACCAGATAATGAACTGAATTCACCAGATATGTGTACATGATTCACCAGATATTTGCACATACTTAACCAAAAAATTTATTTATCAAAAAAACTCATTCACCAGATATTTACACATACTTAACAAAAAAAAATTTATAAAAAAAAAACACATTCACCAAATAATGAACTGAATTCACCAAATATTTATACCTGATTCACCATATATTTGCACATACTTAACCAAAATTTATTTCTCAAAAAAACTCATTCACCAGATAATGAATTGAATTCCCCAGATATTTATACCCGATTCACCAGATATTTGCATATATTTAACCCAAAAAATTATTTCTCAAAAAAACTCATTCACCAGATAATGAATTGAACTCACCAGATATTTGTACCCGATTCACCATATATTTACACATACTTAACCAACAAAATTTATTTATAAAAAAAACACATTCACCAGATAATAAACTGAATTCACCAGATATTTATACCTGATTCACCATATATTTACACATACTTAACCACAATTTATTTCTCAAAAAAACCTATTCACCAGATAATGAATTGAATACACCAGATATTTATACCGGATTCACCATTTATTTACACATACTTAATCAAAAAAATTATTTCTCAAAAAACTCATTCACCAGATAATGAACTGAATTCACCAGATATTTGTACCTGATTCACCAGATATTGACACATACTTAATCAAAAAAATTATTTATAAAAAAAAAATTTAAATTAAAAAAAAAGATCCGTTACCGTCATCAGCATGTAGCTACGATCTTATCTTGTCAAGATCGCTGTTCATCTGGGTGTCACCGTAAGTGTCCCAAAAATCGTGTCCGTTTAGCTTTTCTGTTTTTTTTTAGTGGTAACAAGCAAATAATAATTTTATCAGTGAAATGAATAATCCTCGACTTTGGAAATATAGTTTGTAAGAATTTGTGAGTATACACCATGAGTCCATGACTATAAGACTAATTTTTTAGATCATGTCTGAATTTTTTCTTCGGTTATATAAATAATCACGTCTGACGTTGTTTTCTCTTCGGTTATATATAATCACGTCTGAGTTCTGACTTTAAGATAGAAAAACGACTTTCCTAAACTTTTCTATAACATAGTTGCGATAGATACCTGCGAGTGATTAGTTGGCTGATACGTCATTTATGGGACTTCTCTCCTAAGACTTTTGTTATCCCCTGTAAGATAATCTTTAAAACGTTGAATTGTACGACCCCGCTCCCCTAAATTCCATATAAATAACTTAATAGTACGTCACAACAGTATTCCGTTACCGAACTATAGTACTTAATTGGAAAAAAATAATATACAAGACAACTATAATTAAAATTTTACAATATAAAAAGTCTTTGGAAGTTTAATTAGGCGGTCACGATGCCTCCTAATGTTTAAGGCTATAATAATATTTCAGTCCTCCAATTTATTTTTAATTTTTAAGTTAGTTTTTTAAATAATGGATTATTCATTTTGGTCACTCAGATGATAAATGATCCATGTTGGTCGTTTAAATTATGAATACCGGCCATTATTAGTTCTCAACATTAAATTAAATATATTATATATATCAGTGTTAAACCATCGTCCGTGGTTAGAAACTTGTCAGAATATCGAATCAGATTGCTTTTGGTAGCCAATTCACGCATCTGGCGCAATTGTACCATCTATCATTAGATTTTTTTATCTCACACTACTAATTTTTGATTTATTTTGTCCAAAAAAAAAAATAACAAAACAATAAAGTAGAGAGAGATAGAGATTCGCAATTCTGGAATCTTCTTCCTCTTGTAGCTCTCCACCTCACCAAAAGATTGGGATTTGGGTTTCTGTATTCATTATATTCAAGTATTCATTTATCGTTAGATGCATTAATTTGAGTATGTACAAAAAAAATTTTAAAATGAAACAAAATTAATCTAATAATATATTTTGTAATTTCATGAACGTGTGAAGACAGAAAATCTAAATCCAAAAAACATTGTATCTTTTTCCTTTTGCTACTGCAGTATATGTACAACAAAGGTTTTCTGGATATTAGGTTTAAAAGATTTCTTAGTGGCACAAGTGTGTGCTAGACTTTCTCATCGCCATTTGAAAAAGCAACTAGATTTAGTACATCTTATGGAATTTAAACACTACTCAATGGCATAAGAGAATCGCAAAGATGATAATGTAAAAGTTAGAGCTTGATGACATTAATAAATAGCTATCCTTTGAAAGATTTAACTTATACACCAATTTGAGGTAAAATAAATTTGAAGTAAATAGGAAAAACTCTTAAATCCTTGATTAATTGGAGAAAACATGTTTGGGAGAGGTTAACCCTTTCAATGTCATATAATATCTCGAGGGATTAGTCTCCACATTTGTATGCAGAAATATCCTGGGAAAACAAAAAAAAAATATCCTTGATTATTGCGCCAGAGTTCTTCACCAAATTTTCATCTCTACATATCTATATTATCTAATCACAAACCAAAAGCATCTTTGGGGGTTAATATAATAGAAGAACTTATTTGAGTGAAGAACAACCAGAGACTTACAAAATCTCAACTTCTAGGGCACAAGTGAAATCCCAAGTTAGTTATTTGACGAATTTTGAAGTATGTGAAGTGTTGAAGTCAACCATTTAGTTTAGAGAATAGTTAAAATTGGAGAATTTAGAATGAGGATCAGAAATCTATATAGGAATGCCTGTCAATCTTTTCTCTCTGTTTATGTGATTTTGTTTTTCTGGAAGAGAAGGAGAAATTTGTATAGAAAAAATTTAATCCTAATTATTAGATTTTTTTATTGCAAGTCCGGTGGTTGTTTTCAGTTTAGAGAGGAACGAGAAAGGAGAAACAATGATGATGGGGTAAAGATAGAGGAGAGGAAAAAGATTCCAACGAGTTTTCGAATATTACTGGTGAGAATTTAACACAGTTATAATATATTTAACGCAGATGATTAATAACATTGACTGACATTCTTGACTCAAAGAATTAAAACAAGTCATTGAGTACCCGGAGAACTAATTTGAAACCTAAAAATAAATAGATTTTATTGTTATGTAATTACGTAAAAATTCTTTCACATCTAATTAACTATTAATTATCACATCATAATAAATATTTGATTTTTATAATAACTATCTTAAAAATGATATATAAAATAATTTATAATTGATTAATAATTATAAAATAATTTATACCAACAAAACATCAAAATTAAACTCAGTAAAATTAGAGGATGAAAATTAATATTTTAGGCGGTCTATATTTTATTACATGCCCCCTTATGTCAGCACTCAAAAGGTTGGATTATTTTACGTATTTTTTTCTATAATTTTAATATATAAAATGACTGAAAATAAATATGTAAAAAGAACTATACAAATTTTGACGGGATATGCTTTTATATATATATATACTTATCTCTTTTTACTAAACATACAAAAAATGATCTATTCCCTTGTATTGAAAGATAATAAAGAATTGGCTTAATGAAGTTTTTAGTCCTCAAAAATATATGTTTTTTTGGTTTTGGTCCCTATCTTTTATTCGGTCTGATTTTGGTCGTTTAAAAAAAAAATTTATCGTTAGTCCCTGTCGTCAAGTGTTACCGTTAACTGCTGACATGACAGACGGAAGTTCATGTCAGCAGTGACACGTGGATAATGTATTATTTTTTATTGCCACGTGGCTTATTAAAAATAATTTTTGGTCCCTGAAAATATTAGTTGTTTTGGTTCCAGTCCCTATATTTTTGTTTCCCTTGCTTTTGGTCCTTTTAACTTTTTTGTTTTGAAATAAGTCCCCCCGTGAACTGCTTCCATTAACTGCTAACGTGACAGATGAAAATCCACATCAACATTGACACATGACATGATACGTCATATTTTTTTAAAAAAATTTAAATCCATATGGCATGACACCTCAATATTTACATAATATTATTTTTTATTATTTAAATATATAATTAGTATTAAAAAAACAACAATTTTTTTAAGAAAATATTAAACCTTATCTTAATGATTTCAACATCTTCTCTTCTCTCATTTTCATTTTCCTTGCCCTGGTCCATTTTCAATTTTTCTTAATCTTCTTCTTGTTCTTCCCTCCATCAGCTTCTCTTTGGTTTAAGCTCTTATGCCCAAAACAGTGTATGTGGGTGTGAACTTTTATTTTTTTCCTAATTTTTATTTCAGAATTGATTTGCTATTAACAATAATAACACTCTATTCTAATTAATCTCACCTAATCTAAGTTAATTATTTTATGATTTCTCTTTATTTATTGTTAACCCTAAGTATCCCCAAATTTAATAAATATGATTCCCATAACATCTGAATTAATTTGATTTTCTGACAGATGATTATCAATTGTAATTTTTTTGAGTGGGTTGATTTTGAAGCAAGTAATCATCCAAGTGGATTTAAAAAATATATATGATGTGTTATGCCACGTGCCATTGCTGATGTGGACTTTCGTCTGTCACGTCAACAGTTGATGGCATGAATCTATTTCAAATAAAAAAAGTTATAAGGACCAAAAACAAAAGCAAAAAAAAAGGGACTAAAACCAAAACGACATATATTTTCAAGACAAAAAAAATATAATGTTAGCTGACGTGGCTGCAGTCTACCACGTCAGCAGTGAACGGAACCAGTTCATGATAGTGACTAATGACAAATATTTTTTTTAAAAAAACCAAAATCAGACCGAATGAAAAATAGAGACCAAAATTAAAAAGACCTATATTTACATGGACTAAAAACTTCATTAAGCCTAAAGAATTAAACCAATTTTGATTTAGCAAAATAATAAATTAACTAACTCTTATTCCTCAAAGATGCCTTAATTTGTTATTTAAGTCAACCCTTGGTTCGTGTCACTCACTCACATTACACGCACCACTCCATCATCTATAATCGCCGTTTCCTAACATTTCCCTCTGCAATTTGTACCTCAAACTTTCGCTATCTCCCTCCCCTCTCCCTCTCAAACATGTTCTTGCCAGCTGCCATGGCTCTACAGCACAAAGAGCCTCAAAAGCAACAAAACCAACCAACCACCACCCCTCTCCAAGCTTATTACCTTTCCACCATGTCGCCGCGGCAGCACCGCCCCAACAGGGTCTCCCTCCAGCGGCGGCGGAAGGTGCAGGCGGTGCGGCTAGGCGGGAAGAAGCCACGGCGGGGAACGCTTATGAGGCTGGTGAGGATCTTTAGGAGGATGCGTTTGAAGTGGCTCAAGTTACAGTATGTTCGCATGTTGAAGAGGCTTAAGGAGTATTACCAAAACTTGATGAAGGAACTTGCAGAAACTGGCGCCACCATTGAAACAATGTTTTTCATGGAAAGTAATTTTATTATCCCTTCTGGGCTTACCATATCTAGCTGTCCTTCTCGTTATGGATCAGATCGCCCTCGAACTATCTCTCTGTAAACATTTTTTTTTTCGCTCCCTCAGCAAAAATTATCTCTATTTTATTCCTTTTAATTTTTCATCATCATCCATGTTCTGTGTTTTATATATATATATATATATATGTCATAAAAATGAAACACAATGATTCAAGTGATAAGGAGTTTTATTATCTTTAAATAAGGTCTCGGCTCAAATCTTGTATATGGAAAAAAAAAAAAGTATTAAAAGAAATTTGCTTCCTTAATTAGAGCATCCTGACTTGATTCAAATTAGTTAGAGTCTTTTATTTATTTATTTATAAGCAATGAGTCTAATATAATCTATGAAATACTAAGTTTTACACAAGAAGGTATCTTGTTCCATTGTATGCTTCCCACTGCCCGATGTGTATAATTAAAGAAAATATATGAAGTTAATATTTTTTTTTACATTTAAAATATAATACTTATGTGGTAGACTAGATTTTTTTTTCATATGTCATATGCGAGATTGTATATAGACGTTCGTATATGCAAGTGGGGTGTTGTTTAGGTGTCATTTTCGGTGTTCAAACTTCAAATAACAATTCTTCGTATTATATATATCTAGGAAAATTTTCCCTATTATTGCCTTCATTCACCTTATATATGATTTTATTATTAGCGAGCTTATATGCAGTCGTTTAAAGGGTGAAAGATATCAAGAATAAAAAGGAAAGGATATGATAGAAAATGATTGAAAAAGTGAGAGAATCTTGAGAAAATGGGAAGAAACAGAAACTTGTGTAGTTCAATTGTGATCATAACTTGCGTATTGTATACGATAATATATAATGTAGTTTATGAGGCTAATTAGTTTAAATAATTAACGTCAGAAATCTAACCACTTCTTAACTAAATTTATAGCTCGGCACAATAACAACTCTGACTTTATAAGCCAGCTACAGGTCAGCTTCCCCCCCCCACACACACAATATAAATACATGAGACGTAATATTATTGACACTCCAAATTGTATATTAGGCAGCTAACAAGAAATTTGAATAGATAACTCATAATTTAAAATGTAATAACCTCGTATGACGTTAAGTTTGTGGAAAAAGTGCTTGGATAATGAATGGCAACGTGACGTGTATCTTCGTCTCTATTTACTTGGTTCAAGTTTTAGACCTTCACTTAGTTGGCGTGAAGAGTACACCCTCAATGATTAAGTAACGTAAAAACCGATTCAACAATATTATTATCGTAAAAAAATTTAGGTTTAATTATATTTTTGGTCCTCCAAATATTATGATTGTGCAATTTTGGTCTTTCAAAGTTCCAATTGCACCAATTGGATCCCTCAGATATCACTATTAAACAATTTTTGTGCTCAAGGTTCCAACCGCGTCAGTTGGATCCCCTAAGATATCATGATTATACAATTTTGACTATCACAATATCACAATTCTATGATTAAGATTTAGAAGGGATATGGCTTGGAATGTATCTATTGAACTTTGGGATGTATATGTTTAAGTACATCTTATACTACTTTATATAAATACAACTTTAACGTCAGTAGCCTACGTGGCATACATGGGCTGATTTGAGATTGATCTTTATAAATGTTTTTTGTATAGAAACATTGGACCCTTATACTCACGTGATGTACACGTGATCATTTAAATGTCTGAGGTGTCAATAATGTCACATAGGAATGCCATGTAAGCTACTAAGCTGGTTTCACTAAGTGTCAAATGAGTCTCACTTATGCCACGTAGGCTATTAACATTAAAAATTGCACAATTGTGATAGCTAAAAGACCCAAATTGCACAATTGTGATACATGAGAGACCCAATTGGTGCAATTGGAACCTGAGTGACTAAAATTGCACAATCGTTATACCTGGAGGACCTAGTTGTCGCAAATGAAACTCGGGAGACCAAAATTGAACAATCGTAAAACCTCGGTGAGCAAAAGTGCAATTAAGCAAAAAATTTAAAAGGGACGATGAATCTTGTGACACCCCTTTTCCTGTGCCACATTATGCAGGTGCATGTAATAAAATAATATGATAAATTTTAAAATATTTACAGCATGTATTTTTAAATCAATAAAACATATATACAACATATCAGAGTTCACAAAAGCAATGGCGTATGCAATACAGACACTCCACTAGCCCTGGTATAATTAATACAAGACTCAACTTCAACTCTGAAAGTCCTCGTGAGAGACGTTAGCATTCTCAACACCTTCCTCGTCTCGGCACTAGCTAAAAGCTCATCTCTGTCTTAGAATCAGGAACCGAATCAACATAACGGAAACATAGAGACAGAGATATATAGGAGGTACGTAAGAAACTCTAATCATCATAAAGGGGAAACAACATAAAATACTACTTATCAACATGTATATAAACAAACACAATTGTCTCCCAATATCATTATCATACCAATCAACCTCGATATCTCAGCAACTAAGATCATAACTTATTCTAATGCATAAATGGTCCTACATGCATGATTGGCCAATTCTACAACAACGTTCAGTCGGTAGTTGGGCTACTAACTCTTGCGTCACCAACATGAGTTCCGTCATCTTGGTCGCTCCGGATAGTCCACCTCAACCTCGTGTGACAATTGTTCAAACAACTATTACAACTATTCATACGACCCCTCTGTGTACAGATACACAGATACACCTCTTGTGCGATAGCCCAGTTATGCACCAGTATTATTCGACCTCGTATGATAGCCACTCAAACGGCTTATCGTAGCTAGTCATACGACCCCTTGTGAAAACTATCCAACTTTCGTTGTAGTCGTTCACAATACACGTCCCGTTGTTAGAGTTCGCACTGCTTGTTGTCCAGTTCCTTGATATTGTGCCCCTGTTCCTTATTGTCCAGTTCCTTAAGATCGTGCCCCTATTCCTTGTCTTCCAGCATTTGTTGCATTTCCTTGTTTACAATCCCGGAAAACATGTCCTGCCTTACCACATTTGAAGCAAACAACACCCGTCACCTGACAATCTCTCATCAAATGTGCTCCTCCACATTTAAAACAAGTAAGTGATCTTTGTCCATCCACTCCAACTGTTACATTTTGCTGTCTTGGATGATCATATGGTTTCTGATCTTGACGAAGTCCTTCATTCCCATTGTTCTGATGATTCTTGATTGGCCCTTTGTTCTTCCTTTGCCGACGGGCTTCGATCTTTTTATCAAGACTTTCCACTGCAGTGCATCTTTCAATCAGTTCCGGAAGTCTGGAAATTCCCAAGGGTAACATTGCTCTCTGTAATTCATTTCTCAAACCATCCTCAAACCTTTTACAGATCCATTTTTCATCTGGGCATACTTGATAAAACTTGGAGAACTTGAGCAAGGCATCAAACCTGATTGAGTATTCCCCAACTGACATATTTCCTTGTTTCAAACCCATAAATTCCCGCTCCTTCTCATGCCTAATTGTCTCAGGGAAATAATTTTCCAGAAAACATTCCTTGAACAATTCCCATGTAATGATTCTTCCTCCAGCTTCCAATATCCTCTGACAATTCTTCCACCATGACTCTGTACTTCCTACCAGCATGAAGGATGCGTATGTGACCTTTCTATCTCCCCTGCAACGCATAGCTGTGAACACTTTCTCTACCTCCTGTATCCACAACTTCGCTCCCTCTGGATTATACCCTCCATGAAATTGTGGTGGCTTTCCTTTAATAAATGCAACTAGTCCCGCATCCATTACTCTTTCTGGATTCTGGGATTGTTGATTTTGCTGTTGTTGTAGTTGCTGCATTAACTGTGCATTCTGCTGTGACTGAATCATCATGGTTTTGGCCATATCCCGTATTGTCTTTATGACTTCAGATTCATTTTCTTCTTCCACTCCAGGAATCTCTACGTTCACATCATTATCTTCCACCTTGTTCCCATTCTGGCTACCATGAGTCTCACTAGCCATAGGTTCCTGTAGAGGTAACCATTAGCTCACATTCATAATATATATATATATATATATATATATATATATATATATATATATATAAGACATACTTCGTATAAATAATCAAAACAGCTATCGTTGTCTCTTAGCAAAGAAACAAAAGATAACTTGGATACGAACACTCTACCCAACTTCTAAACACAGTCAACACCTGATGATGTAGGTTCAACTAGACACGACTAGTAACAACATCTTGTATCTCACAATTCCTGATTCTAATCGGACATAACCCCACAGTCCGTTTTAGAACCGAACTGCTCTGATACCACTAAATGTGACGCCCCTTTTCATGCGCCACATTATGCAGATGCATGTAATAAAATAATATGAGAAATTTTAAAACATTTACAGCATATATTTTTAAATCAATAAAACATATATATAACATATCAGAGTTCACAGAAGCAATGACATATGCAATACAGACACTCCACTGGCCGTGGGATAACTAATACAAGACTCAACTTCAACTCTGAAAGTCCTCGTGAGAGACGTTAGCATTCTCATCACCTTCCTCGTCTTGGTACTAGCTAAAAGCTCATATCCGTCTTTGAATCACGAACCGAATCAACGTAACAGAAACATAGAGACATAGATATACAAGAGGTAAGAAACTCTAATCATCATAAAGGGGAAACAACATAAAATACTACTCATCAACATGTATATAAACAAACACAACCGTCTACCAATATCATTATCATACCAATCAACCTCGATATCTCAGTAACTAAGATCATAACTTATTCTAATGCATAAATGGTCCTACATGCATGATTGGTCAATTCTACAACAACGTTCAATCGGTAGTTGGGCTACTAACTCCTGCATCACCAACAAGAGTTCTGTCATCTTGGTGGATCCGGATAGTCCACCTCAACCTCGTGTGACAATTGTTCAAACAGCTATTGCAGCTATTCACACTGCCCCCTGTGTACAGATACACAGATACAACTCTTGTGCGATAGCCCAGCTATGCACCAGTATTATCCGACCTCGTATGATAGCCACTCAAACGGCTTATCGTAGCTAGTCATACGACCTCTTGTGAAAACTATCCAACTTTGGTTGTAGTCGTTCACAATACACCAACATCAACCTCATATTAGTAACCGCTCAAACAGCTATTGCGGCTACCTATAAGGTTGACCAACACAATGATATGCACATGCATCCATCACTACATAATTTCACACCATCTTTCCATCTAACACCTCATTATCACCACATGACATCATAACTTCCTAATCAAGCTATCAACCTAGTTTCATATCAAACATTTCCAAAGTATCACCAATATTGATCCACCACACATCAATATATCAACAACTCATAGTACAATATTATCAACAAGACAACATCATATAATCAACAGAGAAATAAAAGAATAACCATATATCACGTAATCAACTAAGCATGTTATCATATATCATATTATCAACCAACAATCAACGGGGGTTGAGAATCCCCACACATGTAAATGTTCATATTTTATGCCAATAGTCCCGATAATTGGAATTTCTTCCCCCTCACCTTGTGGACAATTGTACCGACGTCTCGAAACGAACACTTCCTACACACCTTCAATTCTGCCATGCAAGGGAGCAAGGTCTCCAAGCCTCCGAAAATTCACCTAGACATCACATGATGAAGCGTACGTTACTACGAGTTCAAATTCGAAAAAGGAATCGAATTCCGATCACCGAAACGAAAGATAACTCAAGAACTGTAACGGACGGAGTTTCGACATGAAAGAGCAGGATATACCTTCACTTAGAGAAGAAAAGAAGGATAGGAAAGTGAAGGCGTCTTCGTCACGATCACAACCATGTACTCGGAAACGTGTCGGGGCAATCGATCGAGTCGACAATCGAGCCAAGGTCCCTTCTGTCTCTAAGTCTCTCTCTTTATCTCTCTCTAGCTCTCACTCTCTGTTTCCTCTGTTCACTTTCTTCTGTTTTTGTCCTGGTTTTCACTTAAGTCCTCTTTATTTTTGTAAAAATACGTGCCAAGGCTCGAGCGCCCAATTGCCAACGTTCAAGCGTTCCAACGCTCAAGCACTGTGTTTCCCACGCTTGAGCGTTCTCCCATGCATGTCACGTCGATGCCGCGCGTCAAAACTGAAGCCAGGTGTCATCAGCTCCCAACACTCATGCGCCCAACAAGCAGCTTTTGAGCGTCCACGGAGCGCTCGAGCACTGGTTTTCCAACGTTTTAGCGTTGACCCGTTGACAACATTCGTCGTTTGCGCGTTTCGTCGCGTTCTGAGCTCGTTTGAAGTCTGATTGACCTCAAATTTGAGATATAGGCTCATCAAGACCTAATGAACAACTACAAACCCTCAAAAGTGCCAAATATCATTCTTAAATCCAAATCTATTAATCCACATTCTTATGCCTTTTTTGAACAACTTACGAAAACCCTAGATTTCATTCATGTTCTTTTCGACAACAAAAGATCGCATACCTTCCATGCAAAGGTTCCTAGACCTTAATCCATCTCTTAACTATATAATCCAAGTCTTAAACATGTTCCTCTTACATAAAACGAAATCATAAAAACCGGGATGGTACAAATCTGGCCTGTCGGTGTTTAGAATTCCAGCATCCTATATATTTGGTATAAAAAAATAGGTTTACATCACTAAAGCTTGACCAATTTGAAGATCAAAATAGTCGATTATCTTTAATAGGTAGTCGATTATTTCCAGCCATGACCGCAACAATGGATATCCAGCCTAGATGGTCCCCTCCGCAAGCAAGCACCTTAAAATGCAACGTTGGTGCTAACTTCTCCTTGCATGACACAGTTGGTATTGGCATTTTCATAAGGGATGATAAGGGTCATTTTTACAAAGCTAAAACCCTTTGCATCAGTCCAAAGCTTCAAGTGCATGAGGGAAGCCTTTGGTCTCCTTGCAGTGTTGCACTAGGCTAAGGAGATAGGTCTTTTGAATGTTACTTTTGAGCTGGATGCTAAATATGTGGCTGAAACTTCAACGATTTGGAAGATTTATCTATCTTTGGGGACATTATTTCTGATTGTAGACAATTTTTCAATTTCCATTTTCAAAATTCTTCTATAGAGTTCACTAGGAGGGAGGCCAATGTGGTTGTTCATACCTTAGCTAGGGTGGCTACATGTATCGCTAGCCCTCATATCGTTTATGACATTCCCGATTGTATTGAGGCTTTGATTATGAATGAAATGCCATAGCCCTATTTTCATAAAAAAAAAACTTATTTTACATACAAGCAAGCATGTAATATCATATAAGCAACATAGATCTAATCAAGTAACATATGAATCATCAATAATACCAAGTTACAATTCTTATATAAAAAAAATATTTTTCTAAAAGGCTTGGTAAAACTATCCACCAGTTGCTTATTTGTTTCTACAAATTTCAAGTATAGAATCACCTTTTAGGTACCCAAGTTTGTTTGGGTCCTTGGAGATTTGTCTCGGGTACCAATTCCTTGAGAATCCAAACTAAATTAAAGCTAGAAATCCCTTTTTTTAATTATACAATTCGAAACAATGTGACCATGTGTGCAACAATAGAGACATTTAACATTAGCTCTCTAGTTTGTTTACTTGATGGAACAAAGTGAGTATTATTTGATTTTCTCTTATCATAGGGATTATATCCTAGTCCGGTTTTTGTAACATCCTAGAAAATTGGTTTGATTAATTAATTAAGTGATTAAGTTAGTAAATGGGTTTAATATAGTTATTTTTGAGTTAGAATTCTTAAAAAGCAGCTTAAAAAAAGATATTTTGGCATTTTTCACAGAGCAAGCCTGTCCTTAGAGGGAGCACGATCGTGCTTGACAAAAAGAGCATAGATCTTGGCAGAAAAACATATCCGAGCACGAATTGACTTTATAAACTTTCTGACACCCATGCTAGTACAAGGAACCTTGCGCTGAGCTCCAGGAGTATGAATGTTGTCCATGAGCACGACCATGCTTATCTTCTGAAGTGTTTTTAATGCATTTTAATTCAAGGGGATGTGGGTGAACTCATATATAAGGTGTTTTAACACTGTTAGGAGTATTTTGGAAACCCTATTTCACCAAAACTCCGAGAAAATGCCGTGGTGAACCTTAGAGTCTGAAGGGGGTGATTCGTGAAGGATAAAGAGGCTAGGAAGCAAAGTGTTTCTAGATCAAGTGAAGGAGAAGCTATAGCAAGAGGGTGACCTTAGGAAGCACAAATTTTTGGATGCTTACAAGAGATGACTAAAAAAATACATTTTCTCCAACTTCCACGGTATTTTAAAGGGTGTTTTGGGTTATATTGAAACTGTTAATGTTATTTTGGGTGATTTGATTGTGAAAAATTATGATTTTGCCATAATAGGGTTCAAGAAGTCAAATTAATTTGGGAGGTTTTCAATAAAGAATAAACTGATATGTTATTGTTTGTCTGTATGATCTGATTATATGTTCTAAGAATTGTTTGATGATTTGCAATTATGATGTATATATTAAATATGATTTTGAATGCATGAGTTGTTTTGACATGAGTTATTGTTGCATGATGCCACATGTCATGTTCTGGGGTCATGATATATGCCCAAAATGTTTTTCTGATTATTATTTATGATTGTATAATACCTCATTTTTAAAAGAGGATGATTGTTGATATACATCCTCGATAGAGGGGAAGACAGATACCTTCTTTTGGGAAAAGGATGATCCATTATAGAAACCTCCTTCTGGGAAAGGGAAGGCAGTGGGACCTTATTGCAGTGTCATGAGCTCATAGGCTTAAGTTTGAGTATTACAGAAAGGATAGTGTATGATTTATTGAAATTAATTGGACATAAGGAATGCCCCCAGTATGGATTTATTTACATTATGATATCGACATTGGTGTTTTCCTCTTACTTGATAAGGATATGGTTGAGTATGAATTTCATGAGGTTTAGTCTATTTTATTTTGTAAGACTTAATGAATAAATGATTTTGATATATGACAAACATATCATTTAATGTATGTGCAAGTGTATTTGGTATCCAATTTCAAAGACAAGTATCAAGTAATATGATGTCAAGTTCAATGAGCAATTCTAGAGGAATATTCAAAGAGGAACTTGAAGTATTCAAAAGAGAAACTTGAAGAATTCAAAGAGGAAAAAGTAAATATAAAGATTATGGAATCATCAAGACAAAGCTCAAAGGAAGATTAGTTTTAAAGTCTTAGATGATTGTTAGGGAAAACCTCTCTTACTAAAATGATAGCTCTTTGAACATGCATAAAGAAAATCATTTTCAAATCATAAATAAAAAGAATAAGTTTAAAAAGAAAATGATTTTTTCAAAATCAACAAAGTTCTTTGTAATTACAACCATGTATCTAATTTGTGTATATCACTTTTGGTACTGACAAACAAAACAAGAGAATTTTGATATTCAGTACCTACATGTACTACACCTCTGTGTTTTATGAAATTAGATATGTTATTAAAAGGGAAACATAATACAGCCATGTACATAATCCATGTATGTGCATATTCAAATTTTTTTGAAGAATTTGAGGTTCATTAGTACATAGATGTACTGAGTGGGTGTACTGGTTGTTAAATCAAGAACAAGTTTTGAAAAAAAAACGTACAACCAGGTACTACACATGTGTACGAGTGTTATCAGTATGAATCTTGGTTTAATACACCCCTATACATAACCCATGTTCAAGAAACCTGGAACTGAATAATTGATTATGTTATCAATCCAAATCTGTTTTGGATTAATCCTAACGTTCATATTTTGTTTTCTATATAAAGAGGGATTGGTATAAAACTTTTTAACATATCAGATATATTTGAAATCATTATGAAAAGATGAATTGAAAAAGTTCATATTCTTCATTGAGCTATCTTAAAAAAGAGAGTGTTCTTCTCATAGTTCTTCAAATTGTGTAATCTGACTTTTTGAGAGTTTTAGATCAAATCTTTGTTTTGATTGTAAGAGAGTGGGGAATCTCTCTGTGTGTGATATCATTATGAAAAGATGAATTGAAAAAGTTCATATTCTTCATTGAGCTATCTTAAAAAAGAGAGTGTTCTTCTCATAGTTCTTCAAATTGTGTAATCTGACTTTTTGAGAGTTTTAGATCAAATCTTTGTTTTGATTGTAAGAGAGTGGGGAATCTCTGTGTGTGATATCATTATGAAAAGATGAATTGAAAAAGTTCATATTCTTCATTGAGCTATCTTAAAAAAGAGAGTGTTCTTCTCATAGTTCTTCAAATTGTGTAATTTGACTTTTTGAGAGTTTTAGATCAAATCTTTGTTTTGATTGTAAGAGAGTGGGGAATCTCTCTGTGTGTGATTAGGCACTAGTGGAAATAATGTAATATACGGGAACGTTTTACGTCAGTTGACCATATGTTTGACGTTAAAAATGAGGCGGTGATAGTTTTGTAAATATTAAATCACTATTTGCATCAGTTGTGTAATGAACTGACGTTAAAAGTGATTTGCAAGAATTATTAACACTTTTAACGTCAGTTGTTTATACAACTGACGTTACAAGTGTTACTTTTTACTTCAATTAAATAAATAACTGACGTAAATAATCCTATATTCCTCTGAAACTCATTCCTATCTTTCTTTTGTTGTCATCTCCCTGTTGTCACTCTTAAAGTAGATCACTCCATATATAGTGCAATTTATTTCTAATCTTTCTTTTAAACAAGTTTATTTTTGATCTTAATTAATTAGCTTGAATTAGTAAACAAATTCTTGTGCAAATTAAAATAAATAAACACTTAACATAAAACAAGTTATATGTATAATCAAATCGTATCTCATTGAAGCGATTCATAAGTTACAGTTACATGATTAAAAGATAAAAAATTTCTGCAACATAGCCCTATAATATAAAAAAGTTTCTGCTTCAACATCATTTTCTTCTCAGTCCTGTCCTCAGAAGCTCCAATGGATGCATCCCCTCCCTCACTTGAATTCCTTGATGCTCCATCTGAATCCACAGTCACTTGCTGTCAAAGCGGAGTGAAAGGGATGAAGGGGATGAAATAAAGTGAGGGAATCGCATAATGTGATTCACTCAACCTTACCACCCATGTAATGTGATTTACTCAACCTCAGAAGTTTTTTGACCATTAAGACAGAAACCTTTAAGTCTAGGTATAGGAAGAAATAACAAAAGTCTCAAATATGATCGAGCCATATTGTGAAGGAATAGAAAACGCACGAAATATAGAGGAAAAGAAGAGGGTGTATTACAAACTGATACAGAAGAATGATACTTTATATAGAGAAGAGAGACTACCCGATTTTCTTCAAAACTGATCTATAAACTTAATGCTCATTAAGAGGATTAAGTTACAAGGTGCATGGGTAAGTAGCACGGTAGTCAAAGAAATGAATTTTTTGCAGAAACTTATACACTTTTAACGTCAGTTGTCTTCAACAACTGACGTTAAAAGTATTTTTAAAATAAAAAATATTTATTTTTAACGTCAATTGTTTAATACAACCGACGTTAAATAAATGTCTTTTAACGTCAGTTTTTACAAACAACTGATGTAAAATTTTTTTTAAAGATGGTTTTTGATTATAACGTTTACACCCGCTCGCCTTCTTCACTTCGCTCTTTACGTCTCTGTTCTTCTCTTTTCATCACGCTCACTCTCACTCTGCCCTAATCGCGAGCTCCTCTCCACCACAACCACCGCGAGGGCTTCTTCACCACCACCGTGAGGTACACTCTTAACCCTAACTCTGTCTTTCCCGCTCATTCTTTGCAATAACTTGACATCTCTCTTTCCCCTTCCCGCGCACTAACTCTCCTTGTCCCTCTGCTCTCAGTAACCACATCAAACGTTGGCCACCACTCAAGCTCCCCTCCCCACCACCACGCGAGCACCTATTTCTGGTGAGTCTTTAGGGCACATTTTTTTATTTTTGCTTTGAGTGTATGTTGAAACTGTAGTCTCTGTAGTTGAAACTTGAAACTGTGAGTTTGAGTTGTTTAGAATGTCTCTATTTCTGGTCGAGGGTTTTGTGTTTTCTCTTGTTTTTCTTCTGCTATCATGACCTATTTCAAAATGGGAAGAAATTTATAGTTGCTTGTAGCATGTGACATCAACAATATATTGCTCATTGGAATTCTGTTTTGTTAATTTATCTTCATCTGCTTATTTCTTTTGTCTTAAGAAACTGAAAATGGTGTAAATTTGAATTAATTTTTAAACGCCTTGCTTGTATATATCATGCTCTCTTGATCGATTCATATGGCTGAGTGGTTATAGTACTAGATATAGCAATAGTCCTAATATGTGTTGTTGCCTGCTTGATGAGAAGAATGATGTGAGATTACCGTGGAAATTTTGTTTTAGGCAGTTAGTCAAATAAGATATATATGGTTGACGGGATTTCAAAAACTAGTTTTCAATTAGGATTTCAAAAGCTAGTTTTCAATCTCCCGTATCGTCCTTATATTGGATATATGTTTTGTATATCTACAGAACCTATCTAGTTATGGATCGTAGTTGGATGGTTTGTAAGCGCACTAGTGCCGAGTATTTGAAGGGGGTGGGAGAATTTATAGAATTTGCTCAAAGGAATGTTCATAATAGTAATGGATTGTTCTGTTGTCATTGTGTCAAGTGTTTGAATACGAGGAAATGTACGGTGAAGGATATACGTACTCATTTGATTTGTGAAAGGATTTGCTTGAGTTATACAAGATGGATATGGCATGGTGATGTGTTGTTGAGTAGAACGGCAAGTGTCTCCCAAAGTGAGGACGTTGATGTAGATATGGAGGATGATCGAGTAGAGGACATGATCCGTGATATTTGACAAGAATCTTTTCATCGAGCTCATGTGTATGATAGGTTGTGCGGTGATGCGGATAAGCCTTTATATCCAAGGTGTACTACTCATACACGGTTGTCGGCGGTGCTAAAATTGGTTTGTGTGAAGGCGAGAAATGGTTGGACCGATAAAAGCTTCACGGAATTGCTTGAAGTGTTGAAAGACTTGCTTCCGGAGGACAACATATTGCCTGACCGTAACTATGAGGCCAAGAAGGTATTGTGTCCGATAGGTATGGAGTATAAGAAGATACATACATGCCCCAATGATTGCATATTGTACACCGGTGTTCATGAAGACAATCAAGATTGCCCCAAATGTGGGTTGTCACGATACAAAGTGAAGGGTGGTGATGATGATGATGATCTTGATGATGTGAGAAAAAAGGGTCCTCCTATGAAGGTGTTGTGGTATCTTCCAATAATTCCAAGGTTCAAGCGATTGTTTGCCAATGCGAAAGATGTGAAGAATCTTAGATGGAATAATGGTGAGAGGAAACGTGATGGAAAGGTCCGTCATCCTGCTGATTCTATGCAATGGAAGAATATTGATACTATGTTTCCGGATTTCCCCGATGAGCCAAGAAACCTAAGGCTTGGACTTGCTACGGATGGAATGAATCCTTATGGTAACATGAGTAGTATTAATAGTTCATGGCCTATTCTGTTGATAATTTACAACCTGCCCCCTTGGTTGTGCATGAAGCGCAAATACATGATGTTGTCTATGATGATTTCGGGCCCAAAGCAACCTGGAAATGACTTAGATGTTTATCTAAGTCCCTTGATTGAAGACTTGAAAACGCTGTGGGTGGAAGGTGTTGATGTAGTTGATGGGTATTCTCATGAGACTTTCAAGCTTTGTGCCATGCTATTTTGCACCATCAACGACTTTCTAGCATACGGTAACTTGTCCGGGTACAATGTCAAGGGGCATAAAGCATGCCCTATATGTGAAGAAGGCATATGCTACACTCAGTTGCATCATGGAAAGAAGACGGTTTACCTTGGGCATCGGAGGTTTCTTAGACGTGATCACCCATATCGTAAGATGAAAAAAGCTTTTAATGGATGCCAAGAAACAGAAGAAGCTCTGGCGGCCTTAATTGGAGAGCAGGTTTATCAGAGGGTAAAGGGCATCGATGTTATATTCGGCAAGTCCAAAAAGAAAGGTAAAGCTGCTGAGAAAAACATAGAAGAAGAAGTTGATATTCTTTGATCTTCCATACTGGCGCAAGCTTGATGTCAGACGCGGCATTGATGTGATGCATGTGGAGAAAAATGTGTGTGATAGTGTGATCGGGACGCTTCTCAACATTCAGGTCAAGACAAAGGATGGTGTGAATGCTCGTCTCAACCTCGTTGCTATGGGTATACGAGAGCAGTTAGCTCCAGTTGTTGAGGATGGTAAGAGGACTTATTTTCCGTCGGCATGTCATACTTTGTCAAAAAAAAAGAGACAAAGTTTCTGCGGGTGTCTTCAGGGCATCAAAGTTCCACATGGTTACTCTTCAAATATGAAGAGGCTTGTCTCTAGTGATCTTAAATTGGTTGGCTTAAAGTCTCATGATTGTCACATCTTGATGCAACAACTTCTGCCCGTTGCTATTCGTGGTATTGCTCCAAAAAATGTGAGACATGCCATTACTCGATTGTGCTCATTCTTCAATTCTATATGTAGCAAATTCGTTGACCCCCGTATGTTGGATGACTTGGAAGTTGAGGCTTCTACAATCTTGTGCCAATTGGAGATGTATTTTCCTCCTTCCTTTTTCGACATAATGGTTCACTTAATTGTTCATTTAGTGAGGGAGATTAGATTATGTGGTCCGGTTTTTCTGAGATGGATGTACCCAGTTGAGCGCTACATGAAGATCTTGAAAGGGTACGTGAAGAATCCTCATCGTCCAGAAGCATCCATTGTTCAAAGGTATGTTGCAGAAGAAGCTATTGAGTTTTGTTCGGACTACCTTCATAACACGGATCCTATAGGGGTTCCTAAGCCTCGGCATGATGAGATAAGATGTCAAGGTAAGGGTACACATGACTTAAGAATTAATAGTAAGGGTTGGGAGGAAGTGATTCAAGCACATTTGTATGTATTGAACAACATCGATTCTGTTCAACCTTTCTTATTTGAACATAATAGAAAAGTCAATCAAAAAAACCCTCGAATGAGCGAAAGGTGGTTGTTGAACAAGCATAACAAGACTTTCTTACCTTGGTTCAAGGAAGAAATGCTTAAGGATGGTAGTACTGCTTCTGATGACGTAAGATGGCTAGCATGTGGGCCTAGCTGCAACGTCATATGTTGGAGCGGATACGACATCAATAACTTTTCCTTTTATATAAAGGAACAAGATAACAAGAGTACAATGCAAAATAGTGGGGTTATGATCGTGGCCGAAGCAATGCACTTCTCTAGTGCAAAGGACACAAAACCCGTTAAAGCACCGACACCTTACTTTGGATATATTGAAGATATTTGGGTGCTCGATTACACTAAGCTTACGGTGCCGGTTTTTAAATGTAAGTGGGTTGATAGTAATGGTGGTGTACAAACCGACGAATTGGGGTTCACATTGGTAGACCTCAACAAGTTAGGTCATATAAATGAGCCTTTTATAGTGGCTTCCCAAGCAAAACAAGTGTTCAACATCACTGATCCTTCTAACAAAAGGTTGTCCGTGGTTCTCCAAGGAAAAAGCATGTATAATGGTAGTGATGAAAATCAAGATTCAAATATTGATATTCCTGAGACTCCTTCTTTTTCAACAAACATGCCTACTATAATCGAGGAGACACAGGTGGACGATGTACATGCCACCCGTGATGATCATCACGAAGGGATATTGATATAGGTAGTTTAAACTTAGTATACATTTATTTTTATTTATACTTCTGTATTTATTTTTAGTTATAACCTATTTTAATAAATATATATTGTTTCTGAACAGGCATATATATGGATCAGTCGGATGGCCCACATGCATGGGAGGACACCGTGGGGCCTACGCAAGACCCGATCGCGCCTACGCCTGATTCTAGTGTAAGTTTACATGTTATATACTATCTTCAGTCCTTCTTTTTAATGTAAGTTTATAATGTTACAACCCTCTATTTTATCATTTTTTTTGTCCATACAGACAACACAGTCTCAGGAAACGGAGTAGAGGAGCCACAACTTTTAAGAAATTAGAGAAGGCCAGGCAAAGCGGACAGAAGCTTGAGGTGTGCTTTGATGCTAATCTAAAGCCCCAAGGACCCCGTGCTAAAGAATTTTAAAAGTGGGTGTTTCTACAAGCGAAGCAACACGTTAGCATCAACTATAACCATTGGAATGACGTTCCACAGAATGTTAAGGATCAGATTTGGGAGGCTATCACAGTATTTTACCTTTACATTCTTTTGATTTACATTATTAGATAATTATACGAGTTATAATCCATCCAGTTGTTATGTATTTAATGTGTAGGTAGCTTGGACTGTCCCGAATGACGAGGATCATCGTACGAAATGTATGAAAATGGCATCAAAGCACTGGAATGGGTTCTAGCATGATCTTACCAGGTACTATGTATCTGGGAAGAAGCGGCTTGATAAGATGTTCTCAGATTATCCCTGGATTGATAAGGATACTTGGGATATGTTTGCTAGGAGTCGACAGGATGAAGAATTTCAGGTTGGTTGATTAAGTTAATTTTGTATGCTTCTTATAGATCATTTAATTGTATTTAATTATGTGTTTTTGTTTGAATAGGATAAGGCAGAGAAGGGTAGGAAGAATCAGGCGAAGAACGTCCACCGCCACACCATGTCTCAGGGTGGGTACGAGACTCGGATCGAGATGATGGCGGATAGACTGAGGGTGAAGCAGGAAGAGCACGCTGCTAGGATAGAAAGAGGAGAGGTGTCTGAGGGCACACCATTAAGTCCTCCGTCGGACATCGACCGCGAGGATGTCTGGTTAGCCGGCCGTATGACAAAGACAGGATCTTTTAAAGTTGATGCTACTCGCGAAGTGGCAGATAAGATTGTAAGTAAATAATTAACTTCATTTCAATTGATATTTGTATAGATATTTTTAACACTTTTCACTTGCACATTTTTTCATTTCTTCATTGTAGATGGATCTTAAAGCACAATGCTCCCAGGGCTCATTCATCCCTTCTGGACGGCGGGACGTCTTGATGACTGCTCTAGGCAAGAAAGATCATCCTGGTCGGGTTATCGGTGTTCCTGGGAACATGACCATCAGAGAATATTATGGCAAGTATGCTTCACGAAAGCGGATCATCGATGAGGCATCAATTTTGGAATCCATGATTCAGTAGCTCATCTCCAACCTTGCTATTACAACGCATCTGATGAAAAGCTTACTATCAAACCCAGAATTCAAGCAGGCGCTTGCTAGAGAGCTTTCCTCCGTCGGTTCATCCCAAGACATCGCAGGACATGCCAACCCTTCACATGTGATCACAAAAGAGAGTTATAGTAGGGCACATGTGGAGGACGATGAGTTGGCAGCTAGGGAGCGGGAGTTGGAAGTCCAACGCCGTGAGCTTGAGTTGGAAATGCAAAGGCGTGAGCTTGAGTTGGACTTCAAATGCCGTGAGCTCGAAATGGTAACAAAGGTATGTATTCATTATTAATGTCCAAATTAGTCAAATAATTACTTGTGTTTTTTTTAATTATCAACAACTTATCTATTTTATTTTTCCTAAATTGAAGGCCAAGTCGACGTCGGTGTCGCTGTCACCTGTCACTCGTTTGTTCTCACTTGGTGAGGTTTTGAATGTCCATTGGAGCACGATGGATGGGTGGCATGCCAAAATCAAGAGAGGATATTTTCCTTCTGTGGTGAAGATCTCGGGCACGCCTGCAGAGATAACGTGTGGATGGCCAGCACGGTTTTGAGTCTCTGGTGCACGTAAGTTAATTTTAATTTTATAACTTATTTATTTTTGGTATTTTTCCATTTAATAATTTATTTTAATTTCAATATATATATTATGTAATTAACATCCACACATTTTCATATCTTAGGTATCTCCATCGTTTTCAGCTTGATAAGGGCTCAAAATCAGTTTACGACTTCTTAGATCCGTCAATCCTTATGCCTCAATTCTTTGCTGGTGATGAATTTAGTAAATACATAGGGAACTTGATGGGATACAATCGGAAAGAATTATATCTGGCTCCCTACTGTATGAATAACCATTGGCAGTTGCTCGTACTTCACCCGTCTAGGCATACTGTCATATTCTTCTGCTCTCTCCACCAAAACCCGCCACAGGAGGTGGTGGAAGCTGTAAATACGTAAGTAACTAATCTTCAATTTAATTTAAGCTTTAATATTAGTTGTTTTTAGTTTATTACACACATGATATATGAATTTGTTAATTGACATGATTATTTGTTTATGATAGCGCGCTGAAGGCGAGTAGCATAAGTTGCGCCAACGGGAGAAGTATGACTTCTAAGGCTAAAGGAAATCCTGAATGGATAATCCTCAAGGATTGGTAGTTTATTTATCGAATAATTAATATTATAATTACTAATTTATATGTATATTTAACTGACATTGAAATTAATTTTGTTTGTAGTCTCGATTTCAACCAGACGGGTGGTCGTGTGGCTATTATGTGATGCTTCATATGCTGAACATAGTCTCCGCATCTATTACGGATGGATGGAAGAAGGTAATATTTAAACAACTTGTTAAATTATATATTATAGTTTTGGTGATGACTTACGTTAATGTTATTGTTATTATTTGAACGTGTGTAGGCATTTAACAACCAATTGCCTCTTCAAAAAGATGAGTTTAGAGACTTGAGGATGCGCTTGGCAGAATTCTTCTTCAAGTATGCGGCTGAAAAAGGAATTGACAAGATACCTCCACAATACTTAGATGAATAGTTTTTTTGTTAGACTTTAGAAACTAATTAATAACATATAGTTTTGTTTTTAGACATTAGAGACTAAATTTATATATATATATATATATATATATATATATATATATATATATATATACTTGTAGATAGTTATGTTTTTCCTATACATGGGTTTTGGTTTTAAGTCCCCCCATTGTTCCTTTGTATATTTCTTTTCTTTTTGTTAATATTGAAATTTTAGGGTAGTGTTTGCAATTCTGTAATCACTACAAAAAAACAATTGTTTAGCGACCGTAATTTTTGGTCGCTAAACCATGTAAATCGGTCGCTATTTGTTTTAGCGACCGAATCAGAGACCGATTTATGATGGTAGCTGAATACCTGGTCGCTAAGGTTTTAGCTACCGAATTATTATTTTGTCGCTAATTAGCGACAAATAAATTTGGTCGCTACATAATAATAATCGGTCCGCTATTAGGTTGTTCGCATTTTTGGTGTAAACATTTCTAGCGACCGTTAATAGGTTGCTAGTTCGGTCTCTAATTTTGGTTCTTTGATAACCTATATTAGCGACGATTTTCGGTCGCTATACATCATCTCTAGAATGTTAAATAAAGTTTAGCGACCGAATTATTGGTTTCTAATTCGGTCGCTAAACTGGTTATTATTAATTTTTTTTAATTTTAATTTTTATAATAATTTTTTTTCTGATTTTCTTTAAACGTTAGAAAAATTACTAATAAAACACTCCAAATAACTTATGAAATATACAATCATAAAAAATAATAAATATATATAAAAAGAATAATCCAAAATGTCGTACAAGAATCGTTTAAAGTCAAAAATATGGAGAGAAAAAATCAGTCATGATGAGGGGGAGATGGAGGAATCCAATCATCCTCGGCGTCCGATTTCACCGATGTTCCGCTAGGTGATCGTCCTCTGCAGATAAAGATCGATGGTAGCGGCGGCGAAGGAGCGCGCAGCAGCGCACAACCGCTGTCGAGCATCATCTCGAGCAATCGAGTCTGGATCTCATCTGCTCCAACACCAGCCGTAGTGTACGCCCTCGCTCGATGCTCGCCGCATCATTCTTGGTGTGCCCGAGTCAACTGTGCAATCTGGTTCGCCATCTGCTGCTCTCTCTCGCTCTTCTCCCGAAGCTCCGCGTTCAGCTGCGTGATGGTGTCCTGCATTTGGTGGAACTGCTCCTGAGGGACGGTATCGGCGCAGCAAGGAGCAGGCGTGCCGGACGATGAAGCGATGAACTCGGCTCCCAGGTGTCCGAGGCCATACACGTGCCCCTTCTTGTTCCCGCCCCGACGACCTCCAAATAAATGGCATTATCGTCGACGGAGACAGGAGAGCAGCCATCACCAGTCAAAGCCTCATCTTGGGACTGTGAGGCACGTGATATGGCATCGTCCTTCTTCTCGTTGAAGCCCGCCTACAAAGTATAGTTGAAGAGATTTAGTTAAAATAATTATATCCAATATTAACAAATCATTTATAATAAATTACAAGTAAACACTAAATTATTTTTTTGCTTACAACATAGTTACGGGCGTTGTCGTTGACCCATGTCCCCGACTTCAACTTCTTTGTCCTCTCCACCAACTCCATAGCAGTCGGGGCCCATTGTTTTCGTGCTTTCTGCACAAAATAATATAATATTAAATTCATAAGAATAATTAAAAATGAAAACTAATTAATTAAATAGTATATTAAGTCAAAAGTTTAATGTATTACCAGCTCGTCGTAGTGGGCGGCGGCTGATTTAGACCCACCGGTCCAAGCACATACGCCACCATCAGAAGCTCGATTACGCCGAGCTGTGGCCTGGATCTCCTGGAACTTCTCGGTGGCCCAAGATCTTGGTCCAGCTGCCTCTTGATCTCAGGATCCACCCACCTCCCCTTATTCTGCCCCTTCCTCAGCTTGTTCATCAGATTCTTCATAACCAGTGAGCCTTTATGCTCAAATATGTCCCTGACGAGAGCCTCTAAAGCTAAGTCCCACCTATACTCTTTCTGCAACTTACAGTTGTTAGGAAATTCGTGTGTACATATATATAATGTAAATTTAATTTAAAAAACTTAATAAATTGTTACCTTAAACTCTAGAAACAACTGATCCCTATGGCCCAGTGGGATGGCCTTCCATATAGGCCATGGACCATCAAACTTGCGTCGCAGGATCTTCGATATCGAATCAGAAGGGTGCTTCGCGGGCAGAAAGCTGCAGCAAAATTAGAGCATTAATAAATGTTATAATTAAATTTTAAAAACAAGTAAATAGAAATTAACGATACTTTATATATATTAAAAAATTAAATTAGAATACTCGTTATCCCCCCTGGGGATAAGAAGAATCCTTCTGTCGGATGGACCACGACTCTCCTGTCCCGATGATGATGATGGTCCTATTGTCGTAGGTGTGGATGATGAGGGTGCAGCCTGTGTCCCGACCACATGAGGATGGGTGGGGGGTGCAACTCCATCACCCTGAGGTGTCCCGTCAACAGAGGTGCTGGTAGGATGGTCTCGATCTCGAAGGGCGTGGGTCGGCCGTGAAGGGACTCTCGCAGCACGACCTCCACGACGACCCCTACCTCTGGAGGAATCTGCCATCTGTGAAAAAAATGAAAATATGATTACACAACAGTGTAAATAATACAAAAATAAATTACCTAATAAGTAGAATGACATTCACACAATGAATTATGACATAAATAAATTACCTAAGTAGAATCTCCGTCACTAAATTCACCCTCACTCTCATCAGTATCACTTGATCGGAATGTACCTTCGCTAGATGCGTCCAACTCGGATTGATCCATTAAATCTCTTTCAACTTCTTCCCCATTTCCGGAAATGTCCGCCGAGAGAATTAACAATAATGTCCGAGCGTAATTTGCAACGGTACGTGGGGTCTTGAAAACTCATCATCTTGGTACGGAGCATCTTTTTCAGGCTGGTTGATTACATTATCAGTAATTATACTGCGAGCCTTTATCTTAATAACACCCAACCAGCCATGATGTGCTTCAGGATATGGCGAGTAATAAACCTGCTCTGCCTGTTGTGAAAAAATGAATGGGTCGTACGCCTTATTATACCTTCGAGACAGCCTAACTTGAACAATACCATAATTTTTATCTATTTTTGTCCCTACGTCAAGAGTAGGATCAAACCAATCATACTTGAAGATAACTAATTTCATCACGGGGAAACCGGTATAATCGAGTTCAAGGATGTCAGTTAGAGCCCCATAGAAATCATCCTCTACATTGCCATCAGTGGCTGATGAGCCTCTGTTTGACTGGTTTTATAACTCGTCAAGACCTTGGCTTTGTGCTTATTTTATATCATTTTCACCCAAATATGACTTGATTGTCCTTAAGTAAGATTTTGAGTCTGTAAAGTGTTTTTAGGTTAATTTAGTTGATTTAAAGTTAAATAAAATACTTACTGTTATTTCTTATTTTCAGGTAATAAAAATGAATAAAACTGGTTCGCCCCGCGAAGAAGCTCTCGCCCCGCGAGTATTGCAACTCTGAAAAGTCAGAGACGATCACGGCTTGCCCGTGTTGAAGATCACGGCTGTGGCAGTTTTGAAGTCGAAGCGTTCGCCTCGCGAGCATCCATTCGCCTCGCGAGTCTGGAAGTCAGAATATAATTGCTGTCACTGGAACTTGAACTGGTCATGAAGATTGGGCCATAACTTGGGCTGTAGATATCGGTTGGAACTGAAACCGGTGGCGAATGAAAGATCAAACAAAGAGCTTTAACTCTCATGAAGACCATTATTCCAAAAAGAGCCGTTTTGAAGGGCTTTAATCCATGTGAATTCAGAGGCGTTTCAGCTGCCCTATGAATTGAATGTGGACATAACTCTCTCATCTTAATTCATAATTAAGAAAATTAAGTGGATTTGGAAAGCTAAGAGGCAGAGGTTGAAGTGAATTAAAGGAGTATTCAGATATTGAGAGGGGGTCTTGAGAGAATTTGTATAAATAGGAGTCAGAGTAGTAGTGAGAGAGGGGGGCTAGTCAGTTTTGGCTAGTCTTAGCCAGTCAGTAGTTGTAGTTGTTTTGTTTCCTTTTCTGCTTATGTTTGTTATGGAGAACTAGTCTCCTAGATTAATCTACTATGATTGGTTTTAATTACACTTGAGGTTCTTGTATTTCCTATTTTCATTTCCTTTTCTCTTTTCAATACTATGTTATGCATTTCTGTTTGTTTAATTCAGGAATGTATAGTATTGTATTGATTCGTTCCGGTGATGTTATGTTCCTATACTTAATCGCGTTTGTTTAATTCGCGTGTGTTCATTCATGTTCGTTTAGTTCATGAGAGCTTAACCCCGTTTGTTTAATTCGGGAATAGGAACATATATCCGTAGTAGCGGTTTCGTTTGTTAATTGTTGCTACAACCGGGAGGGGATTAGAATCCGCTTAGGGCTTGGATTTATTTGAACCAATGATAGTGGGAAACCAAGAACAGTAGGTTAATCGTTCTTTAGCTTATTTGTTAATCTTTTAACTGCTTTGTTTTTTATTGCTTTGTTTTCTTTATTTTAATTATACTCAATCCAAAACCCCCCATTTCTAACTTTGACTAATTTTCTGTTAATAACAACAACAACTAAAGAGTCCTTGAGAGACGACATCTGAGTTGTCGCTCTATACTACATTATTTTAATAATCGCTCGTTCTTTTTGGCGCGTGGCGACAGCGCGACCAGTGGCTCGCACACAAACACCATAGTTAAACGTCTGCATTCCTTCATTCCATGTTTTTGTGTTAAATTTATATCCATTTACAATATAAGTATTCCATGATGTAACCCATCTGTTAGGCCCCCATGCCAAATTTGTCAACAATGGATTTTGAACATTGTTTTCTGGATCTAGTACCTAAAAAATCAAATATTATATTATTCTTATACATGCTATATATTTAAGGAGATAAAATGTATGCTTCAAAAAATGAAGATGCTTAACCTACATATTTACTGAACCACGTAGCAAAGTGAGAAGTAATTTCTCGATCAACCTTGATCATTTGAAATGTCAGAGTTGGAGATCCCTTAGAAAATTGCCGTACATCCTACATATGGGAGATTAACAGCAGGACGATTAATAATAATAAATGTCAATTGAACTTATTAAAGACGTTGTAGAAACTTACTCTAAATATGGTGCCACCTCTTCACAATTTTGAAGGATATACAGATGGGCAGCATTAATGTCACGCTGCTCCAAGAAATATCCTTTTGATTTGCCACTAAATCTGCCCGGATAGTTGAATATTGATATAGGAGGACTAGTTGAACATCCTTCGCTCGAATCAACGTTTCTAGGCATCCTTGTCCTTCTCGTGTTAACTTCGTCCGTATAGTAATAAGAGGCAAAAGTGGAAGTCTCCTCTACTAAGTATGCTTCACAAATGGAACCCTCCACTCGTGCCTTGTTCTTGACTTTGTGTTTAAGGGAGTGCAAGAACCTATTAAAGAGGGATACATACAAATAATTACTAGTTTTAGGGAAAGCTAAACTACGCTCTCGTGTTCGTGAATTTCATATGTATTAAGTAAAATAGTTGATGTTGTTTACCTCTCAAATGGGTACATCCAGCGGTATTGGACTGGGCCACCAACTCTTGCTTCGTAAGGTAGATGAACTGGCAGGTGTTCCATGGAATCAAAGAAACTCGGCGGGAAGATTTGCTCCAGCTTACATAACAAAACGGGTATCTTAACTTCCATATCCTTTAATTGATTCACATTTAGTGTTGTCGATGTAAGCTCCCTGAAAAAGTGGCTAAGCTCAACAAGTGGGTTCCAAATTTGCTTCGAATGTCGTCGAACGCAATTGGAAGCAACCGTTGCATGAACACGTGGCAATCATGACTCTTCATTCCATGTAACTTTGCTTCCTTAATGTCAACACATCTACCCAGTTGGAAGCATACCCATCCGGTAACTTTAGTTCTTTAACCCACTTACAGACGGCCAATTTACGTGCTTTGCTTAGTGTATAACTTGCCTTCGGTTTGATAAGTTTGCCACGACCACCGTCTTGCAACTCAAGCTCCTTCCGATTACAAATGTCAGCCAGGTCCAATCGGGCTTTATTTGTATCCTTTGTCCTCCCCTTGATGTCCATCACAGTGTCAAACACATTCAAAAACACATTCCTCTTAGTATGCATGACATCAATGTTGTGACCGAGTAGCTGCGTCCTCCAATACGGCAACCTCCAAAATATACTTTGTTTTGTCCAATTATGGTTGACGCCATAATCGGGAATATGTTCTCCTTGGGTTTCATGGACGAGCGGTAAATCTGTACTCTGCGCCATACATTAGGACCAGTCAAACGTGGTGGAGGCGGTGTTCTCTCCGCACAACGCTTCTTGAATGCATTCTTGTTCCGCCTATAAGGATGATCTTCCGGAAGGAATTGACGATGACAATCAAAATATGAGATCTTTCGATTGTTTTTAAGCGTGAATGCCTTCGATCGCTCCATACATATTGGGCATCCAAGCTTCCCGCGGTCATCCAACCCGACATCATCCCATAAGCGGGAAAGTCATTGATCGTCCACATTAAAGCTGCTTTCATGATGAAATTATGCCTCAAAGATACGTCATATGTCAACACACCATCATTCCACAAGCATTGTCAACTCATCTATCAGCGCCGCAAAGTACACATCAATCTTACCTTTTGGATTAAACGGACCCGGAATTATGACTGTTAGGAACATAAACTCCCGCTTCATGCACATCCCCGGGGGAAGATTGTATGGAGTCAGGATAACCGGCCAACAAGAGTATGCTTTTCCAGACTGCCCAAAAGGATTAAATCCATCAATGAGATAACCCCAATCGGACATTGTGAGGGTCCTGCGAAAATGCCATATGAACCCTATCAAAATGCTTCCAAGCTTCTCCATCAGATGGATGACACAAGATATCTTGCTCCCTCTCATGCTCACTATGCCACCTCATGTGAGCTGCAGTGGCCATCGAAGAGTACAATCTTGTAAGTATTGGCACGAGCGGAAAGTACCACATCTTTTTTAGCGACCTCTTCTTCTCAATGCCCATCCTAGTGGTTGTCTTATACCGATCCGCACCACAAAATCGACAACATGTTATGCTTTCCGCTGAATCATCCTTATAGTACAACATCCATCCATTCGGGTAACAATCAATTTTCAAACACCCCAGACCCAAATTTTCCACGGACTTCTTAGCATGATAAAAACTTGTAGGCATCCGATTGCCTTCTGGAAACGCCTTGGACACCGACCTGGTGAGGCTATTAAAACAGCCTTCTTGCATATTGTAGTCAGATTTGATACTCAACCATTCCATGCACATCGACAACTCCGTGTACTCCCGACATCCTTCCCACAATGGAGATCGTGCAGCACTTAGCATATCATAGAATCTTTGAGCTTCGGGATTCGGATTCTCCTCTATGTATTGGGAACCCATTCCACCATCTTCTCCCCCATCTTCTTCTAGTACAACACCAACTGATGGTCCAGCATGATCCATTATCATCTGCTCGTATGGATTCAATTCTTCCCTCCCGTCACCACTTCCATAGTACGAACCTTCAGCCACAATCGGGTTTAAGTCAAGCAACGTCTCACCATGGTTACTCCACCAATAGTAATCAGGCATGAAGCCCTTCTCATAAAGATCGGCTACAACTCCATCCACGCTTTTGAAAGATTGACACTTGCATCTTTTGCAAGGACACCTCAATTGATCACCGCCCGGTACGTATAAATCTCTCCTGGCTAACAAATGACTCTATAAACTCACCCACTCCAACTCTATACTCTTGCCTAAGACGTTTATTCCGATCCAACCTACGATACATCCATTTTCGATTCTCCGAAATATCCATTGCTTTGGCAATTAAATAGCCTGACCAATCCTACAATAACACTTATATATTACGGTGCATTCCAATAACTCCATCAATCTCGTTCTTATGACAAGGTATGAACCTATCCCATTCGAGAAGAAACATTTGCCACACTCGGCTACTAATAGTTATTCCCATATTCAAATACCTTATACTTGACAAAATTTCGCCAGCATTTCCCATCGGTCTCCAAGTTACACGACTCGAGCACGGTCATAATCACCGCGATCAAGTATGCACCAGGAGAACAAAAGGAAATGCATCAGACCGAGATTTCAACAAGTATATAAGGCATTTGAACATTGAAATGACTATTGTACAAGTGTGAAAAAGGTTTTTTCCCAAACTGTCCCACTTGGACAATTCAAGATTCAATACAATGAGCATGCATACCTTGATACGTTACGCATGCTCATTAATATTGAATCTCAAATAGGAAACTAAGGCTTTCGTAAATTACTTATTAACTCTAACAGAAAATAAAACCATTAACCTATAAATATTGCAACATTGTTGAGCTTATATAAATTGCAGCGTAAATCAATACAAACTTAGATTAAATATTGTAGCAAACATCCTATTGAGCTCCGCTCTCCACTAACAAGTAGCAGTTAATTGTCAAACACATGCATAATTTCTAAATTATCAGAACAACCAAAGATCCCGCCTTTCGAATAGGATCACATCCTATTGAGCTCCGCTCTCCACTAACAAACAACACATATTGACAAACACATGCATAAACATTAAATTATCAGCATACAATCAGACAAGATCACATCCTATTGAGCTCCGCTCTCCACTAACAAACAACACATATTGACAAACACATGCATAAACATTAAATTATCAGCGTACAATCAGACAAGATCACATCCTATTGAGCTCAGCTCTCCACTACCAAACAACACGATAATTCACATAATACATTACACTGAGTGTTCAGAGAACTTACTTGAGAGAGAAAACACAACCGAGCAAGGATAAGGGGAGGAGCCGGAGCCAATAGAGAGTAGAAGAATATGACAACAAGGACCTATCGCGCATAAATGAAATTAGTCATTTCAAATCAAATCACTATTCTATATATACAGAATCCAGTACAACTATTCATTGTTTCTTTCTCGAAATATTCTCCTCGTATTAAATTAATGACTTCTTTCATTTCAATATGCAAGCAGAATGTAAAACTATCAAATTAATGAGTTTCAATGTCCATTCCAACTTTCCAATTTTGTCTTTCGCTACAAAAGATGTCTTATCCTACTCCTTATTACTTTTCCTCGTGTTAATAAAATTTCATCTCTATTCAGAAGTAAACTATGGGTAATTGGGTATGACAATAGATATGTGAATCAGTCTCTTGTAGGTTGTGAATTAGTAATGCAGTAATTCTTGTGCACAAAAGCACTGATTTATGGATAAAGGCGTGGACCCATGTATGATAACTTCACAGACAAGTTATGTCATCTAGGTCTTGAATAATCTCTCTAACGGTTTAACAAAATGTTAGTATTGGGATCTATAACAATCAATATGTTATACTACATATCTGCTATATCATCGCCCTATTTATGATATTTTATGTATCCCACCTCAATTTCTCTAGTACAAAGGAAACATAATCTTTATTTATTTTTTGGTGCAGAAGAAGCACTCCAAGGTAACTAACTAGGTTCTCAGTTCTTTCAATTCCTAGATCAAGGCTAATCTGATCAGCAAGTTCAGTTCTCACATTTTTGGAAAATAAAACCTTGGACTTAAGTAAGTTTACCTTTTGTCCTGCGCTTAAACAGAAATCATTCATAACTTGTCTAATAGTCTAAGATTGAGTTAGATTAGCTTCTGAGACAAAGACAAGGTCATCGGCAAAGCAAATGTGGGAGAGTTTGGGGCCATGGCTGCCTCTTCCAAAAGTCATAGGACTCCAAGAACCAGCATTAACCAAATCACATATTCTATGTCCAAGTCTTTCTAAGGCAATGACAAAGAGATAGGGAGAGATGGGGTCTCCTTGTCTCAAGCCTCTAGAGGAAGAGAAGGAGTCCGATTTATTGCCATTCCAATTAATGCTTAGATTGGATGAAGATATGCAGTAATAAATCAAATTAATCAAAGAAGCAGGAATTTTAAGCAATTCAAGGGACTCTAAGATGAAACTCCATTCTAGCCTATCATAGGCTTTTTCCAAGTTTAGTTTGATGATCATAAAGCCCTTGTTCCCTTTGATATGATTGTGGGAGTGAATGGCCTCTTGCATCACAAGGATGTTTTCTATAGTTGATCTTCCTTCTATAAAACTGCTCTGGTTGGGAGAAATAACATAAGGAAGAAAAGTTTTCAGTCTTTGAACTATTATTTTGGAAATAATCTTGTAGCTAACATTGCATAAGGCAATAGGTCTTAGTTGAGGCACTCTAGAAGGGTCATCACATTTAGGGATAAGGGTAATGAGGGTTTGATCCAAGTCCCTAATTTTGCTAGGATTAGCAAAACATTCAGCTACGAGATTGAAAACAGAATGTCCTATGGAGTGCCACTGCCTTTTAAAGAAGATGGGATGGAAGCCATTAGGCCCAGGGGATTTGTAGCTACTCATGCTAAAGAGAGCTTTCCTTGTTTCTTCTAATGTCACATCTTTCTCTAGAAAGGTTCTGTCCTCTTCTTTTATAACTGGGAAGGAGGAGATACAATGAAACTAGTTTAAAGCATAGTTGTTAGAAGAGTAGAGATTAGAGAAGTGTTGGATAACATGGTTCTGAATATCTTTGTCATCATAGATCCATTGGTCATTGTTATCAAGTAAGGCCATAATACTGTTTTGTCTTCTTCTTTTTAGAGTGGATTAGTGAAAAAATCTAGTATTGGAGTCACCTAGGGATACCCATTTGCTTCTGGCTTGTTGATACCAGTAGCTTTCTTCATGAGCATTTATTAAATTGTACTCACCCCAAAGCTCGGCTCTTAGGTTTTGAAGTCTTTCGTTAGGGCCAATTAAAATAGCATTCTTGATACCTTCAAGTCTTTTAATAATTCAATGTTTTCTCTTGAAGATATTCCCAAAAGTATCTTTATTCCAGGACTTAAGGTTAGAGGTAAGCCTATTTATATTATCATTCCAAGTGCTTGAACTGCACCAAGAATGTTGAACAATACTTGTCAAAGTCAGCATGATCTAACCAAGCTCCAAGCAACTTAAAGTAGTTTCTCCTAGGTCTCTCTATACCACCTTCCATCTTAAACCAAAGACCACTATGGTCCGAGGATTCTAATGGGACATTGGTAACAGAACTGCTAGGAAATTTGGATTGCCATTCCAAATTACATAGGACTCTATCAAGTCTCTATTTAAGGTTTCCTCTAGACCAAGTAAAGGGGACTCCGAGAGAAACCCATGTCTATCAGGCCACAATCATCAATACACTCCACAAAGTTAGAGCTAGATCTTTGGTTAAAAGTGGCTCCTCCAACCTTTCATTATGAGAGATGATAGAGTTGATATCCCTAGCCAAGCACCAGGGACTCGGGTTGGAAGCCTCAAAATCCCTAAGTTCTTGCCAATCTTGTTGCCTGATACCAACATTCGGGCTAGCATAAACCACAAAAGAACCAAAAGTCCAGAGAGTTGTGATTTAATTTGAGGTGGATACAGTACCTAGAAGAATCAACTACAATGGTAGGCATAAAGCTGTTTTTCCAGAGGCACCAAATGCCTCCTGAGAAGCCACTAGCGTCAACCCTTGCACCCTCTACTAAACCTATTTTTTGGATGACTCTATCAGTAGAAGAGCCACTTATTCTAGGTTCAAGAATTGCAACAAAATCTAGGTGATAGATATTGATAAGATCTTTGACAAAATTGGCAAAATTCCTACCACCAGCACCCCTACAATTCCGTATTAAACTTTTATGAAACTTTTGTTCCTTTTATGAAACTTTTGTTGCTAACCCAAATATGAGAGTTGAGAAATCGATGGAAACAAAGAAAAAGAAAATGCAGGCATTGATCCATAAATGGTAGTGAGACAGAGAGAGAAGCGAGAGAAACAGAGACAGAGAGAGAGATGAAGTAGAGGAGAGCTTACCTGAGCAGAGGGGATGATGGTGGTGACAGGAGGTGGCTTGTGGTGGCCGGAGCGCGCGGCTAGGAAGAGAGAAACAGTGAGACAGAGAGAGATATATGCGAGAGAAACAGAGACAGAGAGATGGAGTAGAGGAGAGCTTACCTGAGCAGAGGGGAGATGACGGTGGTGACCGGAGGTGTCTTTGGGTGTTGAGGTGACCGGAGCGCGCGCCGTAGAAGAGAGAAACAGTGGGTGGGAGAGAGAAACGCGACGGAAAAAATGAGGAAGAAGGAGGTTCTGTCGAATTTAGGGATTTCAGTTTTAGTGACCGAATTAATTCGGTCGCTAATATGGTTAGTCTTAATTTGAATTTGTAATTGTAGCGACCGATATAAATTTCGGTCGCTAACACGAGCAATTTTATTTTTTAACGCGCCTTTTAGCGACCGAATTCATATCGGTCGCAAATATAATTAAAGTTTAAAGCATGAATTCATAAATTTAGCGACGGATTTCTAAATCGGTCGCTAATATAAACACAGTTTGACCGTTGCATTTTATTCGGTCGGCATTTCGGTCGCTAACAATTCATAAATTTCTGACTTTTACTTTCCTTTGTTTAGCGACCGAAGTAGCGACCGATATCTCTGCTACGCTCTATTTCGGTCGCTATTTCGGTCGCAGATTCAACTCTAACCATTGTTTCATGTAGATCCTACAATCGGTCGCTATTTCGGTCGCAAAAAGGAACCTAAAAATTCGGTCACTATTTTCGGTCGCTAAATGACCTTTTTTTGTAGTGAATGTGTGTGATATTCTGTGTTACTGGGATATTTATTGAATGCAGGGATAGCTGAGGGGAGTGATATTTTAAAACTGAATTTTAAAAAAAATCTATTAACGTCAGTTGTATCAAACAACTGACGTTAATAGTATTTTATAAAATATACAGTACACTATTGACGTCATTTGTATTAGGAAACTGACCTTAAAAATAAAACATATAACGTCAGTTCTTTAACAGAACTGACGTTAGTTTGAACAACATTAACGTCAGTTGTGTTAAAGAATTGACGTTAACAGTTTTATATTTAACGTCAGCTGTATTTACATCAGACAATATTCTGACGTATAAAATCAATTTTAACTGACGTAAAAAGCACTTATTGCACTAGTGAGGGTGAGGCATCCCTAAGGTTAGAAAGAATAATTGTTGAGGCTTTTTCATAAGAGTGTGGTATCCCATAGGCGAAAAGTGCTTTATGGTGTGAAAGCTTACAAGCGCCTGGGTAAAGCTTGTTGATATAGTGGAGAAACCCACATGTGGAGTGGGGACTTGATGTAAGTCACAAGAGGTGGTGGCTAAACCAGGATAAATCTGGCTGTGTGGTTATCTCTAAACTCAATCTCCTTAATTTTCTTTATATGCACAAACCTCTGTTCTTGATCTTTAATGTTTGAATTAGATTCATAATAATATGTTTTGATTTAATTAGAACTTTATCTGAATTGTGTTAAATGTTATAAAGATCCTGAGGCAAAGTTTTTTGTAAATTTTTTAAGGCTTGAAAAAGAGTTAGAAAACTCAATTCACCCCCCTATTGATTGTTTGAATTGAGTATTGTTACCGTGCTGGCTGAGAACAATACTTTTGTGAAAACTTTTTAGAACTTGTTTTTATTTATTGGGATTCCCATCTCATTAATGTTATTGTTCTTAAAGCAACATGAAGACATCATAGAGACTAGGGAGGCTTGAAGAGCTTATATTTATTTAGTCATTCATAGTTCTGGTCAGTACTATTCATAATAAGGAGCCGTTTGTGGCTAACCATGTTTACTTTTGTCGTGCGTCTAGGATATTTTTAGTAGACGCCCAATTTTTAGGTAATTGATTTTTTTTTAGTGTAAATATTTTCTTCATATTATTTATTATTAATTTTATTGAGGTATTTCCAAACTTATTTATTGTGAAATTTTTATTTGGAGAATTCATATTTTATTAAATGTTTTAAAGGATTTCATATGATTTTTGGTATGGGTTAGTAAAGTAATGAAGGACGTTACAGTTTTGACATTTGGCATTTGTTGATGACCAAGTAATGTATTCAAGTTTTTCTTACCAATTGTGAATTTTGCAAGGGAGTCTTTTAAATCAAAATTTTCATTTTTAAACTTCTTGCAACTTCTAGTGTGTTTAGGGAGCCAGCTGTTAGGATGACGGCTCTGCTAGGGTTTCCCACCACTATGGTTTGACTTTGCATGTTTGCATGATCATCATGGAGGCACGTAAATCTGTGATCCCATGGAAATTTCCCATTGCTTTTTCACCTGCATCTTCCTCATCTCCTTTGACTGATGTCTCTCCTCATAGGAAATCGTTCGCCCAGGCCCTTAGTAACTCTTGTGATATTACTGTTTCTAACCTCCCCCAACCTTGCCTTAAGCGGGACGTTATTGCTGTCAAAATACCTGAAGAGGATTACCAGGCTGGTCTGCAAAGGTGTAAAAATCACCTACATGGTCGTTTGATCCTGTCCAAAGGCGATGCCCCGATCAAGTTTGATGATCTGCGATCAAAACTGTCTTCATTGTGGAATCTGATAGGGCAATGGAATATGATATCTTTAGGCAAAAGCTACAATGAATTCTCCTTCTCTTCAGCGTAGGATCTTAGAAGTGTGTGTGCAGTGGGTTCTTGGAGCCTTAAACCTGGGTTTCTTCGTATGTCTATTTGGACTCCTGATTTCAATCCAAGTCAGCAAAAACAAACGCACACTCAGTGCTGGGTTCGGATCTTTGACCTTCCTCAGGAATATTGGAGTGTAAGAATAATCTTTTCTATTGTTGGAGGAATTGGCATGCCTATAGCTCTTGATGAAGCAACTAATAAAAGAACTTTTGGCCTCTTTCCAAGAGTACTCGTGGACATCAATCTGAATAAGGATTTCCGGGACAAAATAATGGTGGAGAGAGAGGGATTTACCTTTTATGTGTATCTTGAATATGATAACTTGCCGGATTTTTGTTTCAATTGTCAGACCATTGTGAAATAGACAACTATAAACACAAGAAGGGGGGTTGAATTGGGTTTATCAGAATTTAAACAAAGTTGAAATCTTTTCGCATACAGAAGCTTGGTTCAGACGAGTGGAAAGATATAGGGCAGACAGATGACCTGTCTCATGAAATTTTAACAGTGACTTAGACAAACACACCACTTGAAAAACGGATAAGAAAACTAAGGCTACTAAAGAGTTTATAAGGAAAGAGAGATTGACACAACTATTTATCCCGGTTCACTCTTCAAAGTAAAGAGCTACGTCCAGTCCTTGACAGCACCAAGTTTTATCCACTATAACTGATCAGGTTACAGACTCCAAGTATTGTTTGCACACCTAGCCTCTTCAGGCTCCAAGACAAGTATTCTTTGCACACCTAGCCTCTTCAGGCTAACTCAGGTTTGGTTGAGAGATTTGGTTTGTAATAAATACAACTTCAGACAGACAGATCTTTCACTAACACTCAGAGAGTGGTTTAAATGTAAAGCTGAGAAAAGTCTGCGTAATAACTTCAAATGTTTGAAGAATATAGAATGAAAGAATGAAGATATTAATGTGAAGAGTAATGGCTCTTTAATGCTATGTGTATTCTCTATACTTCATCTTCAATGACTTCTGTATTTATAGTCTTCAAGCATTTAGGATCCGTTAGAGACATTCCCTCAGATGTTGGCTTCAAGAAGAACTTCATTAAATGCAATAGAGTCATTCTGGGCAGCCAATAATGCAATAGGAACGTCGGTTGTACTCTAGCATGAAGGATCATGGCATTATGCATCGTGGTACAGCCATATCAGATTTGTGCAGAGAGCTTTTTGTACTTTGCTGAGTACAATTCCATTTTCGTGTAAGGACCAGAGGTACTAGGGAATAAAGCATGTTGGAAGCATTCTTTAACTGGTCTTTGGTTCTGATAACCGAGATTGCTTGAGAGCGTAACTTCCGACTTTTCTTGATAGGCGTGAGACTGAGTAGGAGAGAAGGCTTCAAGTCTTTTTCTGATGGGACAACGAACAAAAGCTTGTTTGGTCGTTGATTCTTCAACGAGTAACCTCAGACAAGTGTAAGAACTCGTGGGGAGACAGGTTGAAGACGTATCTTGAAAGAAGTCAATAATCATAGTCAACAAACAGGTTGACCTTCGCTTATCCAGACAGGTAGTCACTTATGAGCAGATAGATGATTCTTACAGTTTTAATCTGCACACTAGATAGACAGGTTAGCAACCAATATGAAGGTTAATTAAATCATTGACCAATATTTAGTTCTCATCAAAACTTAGGGAAATGCACATCAGACATTTTAGACTTAACAATCTCCCCTTTTTTGATGATGATAAACATTGAGATGATTTAATGAACCTCTGAAAATATCAACAAAGAAAATAGCATATATCAGACAGGTTGGAATTTTCTTAAGCGGACAGGTCATGCAGATGCTTGATAAGACATTAAGATTAATTATATAATCCGTTTAACTTAGTCATCATGAACGTTTACAAGTACAAAGTAGTCTATATACCTTAAAACTACCCAGATTGACTAATTAACAAAATTAAAGTAGCAACCCTTTTCTCTAAGAGCAGCCTAGCTCGCCTTTCTTCATCTAGTTGTCTTCTTAAGTCTTCTACTTGTCCTTGAAGCAGATGAAAGTCTTGTAAGGCCACTGTTTGAGAAGAGACAAACGGAGAAGAGTGACAGGGTAAGGCTAGAACTGGGGGTGCCTTAGGTTGAGATAGGGGAGAGGTGATGGAAGGGAAGAAAAATTCATGGAGAGTTTGAAGGGCATAGAAAGGAAGAAAGACAAATTTGAATATAAGACTGATTCTGACACAGTCAGTATCAGGTGAAGGAAACACACAGGAAAGTCTCTCGGACAGGGACAGTCTGATGATTGTTATTTGAATAGGTGGGGGAAGAGGTGTTTGAGCTAAAACAGAGGGAGGGATAGTTAATAAAGAATCAATATGAGAATTAGATCCTGTGACTAACATAAAGAAATACCTAGACCTATGTGGTAGCATTACAACAAAAGCAGGATAGTGAGTTCCAGCTAATGTTCTAATGAAGATAATAATAGGTGGGTAGAAGAAAATTTCTCTACATGGGTTAAGAATATGAGGTGGAGGAGAAGGGATGAAAGAGACATGGAAGATACTTGCAAATAAAAGAGATTGCAGATCAGACACAAAGTGTCTCGATGATATGTCAGTTTGTTCTTTGGGAGCAGAGTCCCTGTGAACAACTGTGTATTGACAGTCATCAGGCACAATAGTGAAAGAAGATTTTTGAGTTTGAAAGGAGGAGACAAGTGAAGAAATAGGAGATGCAACAGAAAGAGGTTGAACAAAAAGGGCAGATGGAGAAGAGACAGATGGGTTTATGATACCTTGATGAGAAGGGGAAGGGAATGAAGGAGATGTCCGCTCTTTAGATATCTTCAACTTCTTGTGATAAGGAGACACTTGGTCATCCTTGGGTACAACTGTCTGAGCTCCTCCAGACAGGTCTTCTGCAGTGTTAGCTTTTGCAGGTACTGGGTAACCAGATCTTCTCTTTTTGGGAATAATTCCCAAAATGAAAGTCTTCTTTGGTTCTTCCAGGACTTGCTCTGTCTGCTCCCCCTGAGCAGGAACATCCACTAATTCCTCAGCTTCACTAGTCTTCCTCTTGAGAGAGGGTCTCCTCAGCCTGAACCTCAAGGGCTCAACTGCTTCAGCAGAATCTTCAGATATTGAGGGTTGCAGCTCTGGAATTTGGTCTTGTCTGGCCACATTTCCATATGGTTTGAGAAATCTTTCAGAAATGGGGACTTCTGATTCGTCAGTGGAAACCACTGGTTCTTCTTCCTTCTGCTCAAGAGCAGTTCTTCTTCTTCTTCTTCTTCTTCTTCTTCTTCTTCTTCTTCTTCTTCTTCTTCTTCTGCTTCTTCTTCTTCTTCTTCTTCTTCTTCTTCTTCTTCTTCTTCTTCTTCTTCTTCTTCTTCTGCTTCTTCTTCTTGCTGTCTTCCTCCTCATCAGCAAGAGGGATTCCCTTGATGTCCATTATAGACAGTATCTTCCTGTCTATGGGCAGTGACATGTCCACAAAGTGAACATCACTAGGAACAAACAACTTGTTCCTGAATACCCTTGTCAGCAACATCCCATAAGGATAGGTCTACATGTTGGTTCTCTTGATCAGAGTCTCAAGGTACATGTAGATAAGGTCATTGATGTCAACCTTGATTTTGTGGATCAAGTGGTACAGAGAAAATATGTCCATCTTGGTCACACTGTCTCGTGAGCCTTTCCTTGGCATCACGCACTCCAACAGCAATTTGTGCAGGAATCTGCACTTGACCACCATGTTGACAGGCTTAGGGTTCACTGGTTTGGGAACACCATAGATGGCAATGTTGATATTGACAACTCCCACATCATCTTCCCAATTGGGTGTGAAGCCAGCTCCTATTCTCGGACATTTTGTGACATGCTCCAGAGAGCTAATGGGGAAGAGAAGGGTTTTATCCCCAATTTCAGGCTTAAAGCTTTTGATTCCGTTGAGTCGGTTGGTGACAACCACATCATTTCTCCAGAACGTTTGAATGAGCTTAGGGTGAACAAGATCCTTGATGTCGAAGAAAGGAGTCCACTTGGAGCACTCCAACTCTTCAATGACATCCATTCCTAGTTTCTTCATCTGTTGAAGATCAACAGTCTTTCCCGGAATGATCTTTTCTATCTCAGTAACCTTGAGATTGTATTTCTCAGTGATTTCTTTTGTATAGAGACGCTTGGATGATGCCATTTTTTTTAGAGAAAACGATTCTAGGGTTTCGAGAGAGAAGAGGGTTTGAAAGATGAGAAGACAGAGATTTTGGAATATTGAAACATAAAGGTTCAACCTTTCTGATCTATTGTCTTTTATAGTCATAAAGGTAGGAGAGAGAAAAATGACATTTTTAATTCAAAAATGGCACGATTTATATGGGGAACTGCAATGCCCACTTAAGACATAATGAAAACATGTTTTCAAGATATGTAAACCATCGTTTACACGATTAGCTTCAGATAAGGGAATGACAGTAATTAAATAATAACCATTTCAACAAAACGGATGAGTTCTAGCATAGTGACTCAGTAGAGTCAGACAAGTAAGCATAGATAGGTGATAAAGCACAGACAGGTTAACATTCAGACATGTCATTCAACAATGCAATGCATGTTTAGATTATCTCTAATAAATAAAAACATTTCTTTTGCGAGGGGTTTAGTGAAAATATCAGCCCATTGATTTTCAGTTTTAACAAACTTAATATCAAAGATGCCTTTCTGAACATAATCCCTAATAAAATGATGTTTGATTTCAATATGCTTAGCCTTAGAATGCTGAATTGGATTTTTAGTTAAGAATATAGCACTGGAATTATCACACCATACAGACATGTTATGTTCATAAATAGAGTAATCCTCAAGTTGATGTTTTACCCATAAGAGTTGAGAGCAGCAACTAGCAGCAGAGATGTATTCTACTTCAGCAGTAGACAGGGAAATCGTTGTCTGCCTCTTGCTTGACATGAGACTAAACTTGCTCCAATGAAGTGACATCCTCCACTGGTGCTCTTTCTTTCTATTCTGTCTCCAGCAAAATCAGCATCACAATATCCCACTAATCTGTATTCTTTTGATCTTAAATACAACAAACCAAGATTAGTAGTTCCAAGTAAATATCTAAATATTCTTTTAACAACCTTAAGATGAGATTCTCTAGGATCAGATTGGAATCTAGCACACATACAGACACTAAATTGAATGTCAGGTCTGCTTGAAGTTAAGTACAGTAGAGAGCTAATCATACCTCTGTAGACAGTTTGATCTACCTTTTTACCTTCATCATCTTTGCTTAGTTTTGCATTAGGTTACATAGGGGTTTTCACGAGCTTTGCATTTTCCATTTTGTATTTCTTGAGTATCTCCTTGGTATATTTTTGTTGATGAATGTAAATTCCATCACTTGCCTGCTTGATTTGTAATCCAAGGAGGAAGAACTTCAATTCTCCCATCATGCTCATCTCAAATTCATCTTGCATTAGATTTGAAAATTCCTTGCACAACTTTTCATTAGTTGCTCCAAAAATAATATCATCTACATATATTTGAACTATAATAAAGTTCTTTTTAGAGCAATTCTTGAACAGAATAGTGTCTACTCGTCCTCTTGTAAAACCATTATGTATGAGAGAAGAACTGAGTCTATCATACCATGCTCTAGGTGTTTGTTTCAAACCATATAATGCCTTTTTAAGTTTGAAAACGTGATCTGGTTTATCAGTATCCTCAAAACCAAGGGGTTGTTTAACATACACTTTTTCTTCAATTATACCATTTAGAAAATCACTTTTTACGTCCATTTGAAACAGGGTAATTTGGTGTTGTGCAGCATATGACATTAAAATACGTATGGCTTCTATTCTAGCTACAGGTGCAGAGGTTTAAGTATAATCAATACCTTCTTGTTGGTTATAGCCTTGAGCTACTAACCTTGCCATGTTTCTGACAACTTTACCATCTTCATCCGATTTGTTTCTGAAGACCCATCTTGTTCTAATTACCGACTTGTTTTTAGGCTTAGAGACAAGAGTCCAGACATCATTTCTGGTGAACTGGTTAAGTTCTTCTTGCATAGCAAGAATCCAGCTTTCATCCTCAAGAGTTTCTTCAATGCATTTAGGCTCCAAATCTAAAATGAAGGCCATATTGCTTGATTCTCTTAATGTGGATTAGTTCTTACTCCTTCAGAAGGATTTCCCATAATAAGATCCTTAGGGTGATAAGTGTTGAACTTCCAATCCCTTTTGAGATCATCATGAAGATCTTAGCTTGTCTGCTGACTCGTTTGTTGACTCTTCTGCTAACTTGTCAGTTCCACTTGTCTGTCAGCCTCAGGCATAGGTTCTGTCTTGGTTAGATTGGGTTGTTGAATTTCTGGATTGTTTGTATCAAGACCTGCAAGATCATCTTCTAGATCTGATAGTTCTTTATCATTCATTAATTCATCATTGAATTTAACATGAACAGATTCTTCAATAATACAAGTTCTTGAATTGGAAACTCTAAAAGCCTTAGACATTTTTGAATATCCTGCGAAAATACCTTTATCTACCTTAGAATCAAACTTTCCAATATTATCTATGGTATTCAGAATAAAACATTCACATCCAAAAGCATGAAAATAATATATGTTGGGGCTTTTTCCTTTCCATAATTCATAAGGAGTCCTTTTTAGAAAAGGCCTAATAAGTATTCTATTTTGTACATAACAAGCAGTGTTTACAGCTTCTGCCCAGAAGCACTTAGGGAGATTATTTTCATCGAGCATAGATCTAGCCATGTCTTGCAGAGATCTGTTCTTTCTCTCAACCACTCCATTTGCTGTGGAGTTCTAGGTGCAGAGAAATTGTGAGAGATTCCATTCTCCTCATAGAACTGTCTAAACTGCTCATTTTAAAATTCTCCCCCATGATCACTTCTAAGGGTAGAAATACAGAAACCCTGCTCATTTTGTACTCTTTTTCGATCATCGAGAAAGCCTTAAAAGACTCATCCTTGTGTGTTAGGAAGAGTACCCATGTGTATCTAGAATAGTCATCAATCTGCGTCAAATCCATATTTTCTTCCCACCAGTGGGCAACACTAACTGGTCCAAACAGATCCATGTGTAACAACTGAAGAGGTCTAGAGGTTGATACTTGGTTGTTAGATTTGAAACTTGATTTTATCTGTTTGCCTCTCTGACATGCATCACACAAGACATCTTTCTTAAAACTAATATCAGGCAATCCTCTCACAAGATTATTCCTTTTTAATTCAGAAATTAGTTTCATACTAGCATGTCCTAGTTTCTTATGCCATAACCATCTCTCATTAGATATAGAGGAAACATCAAAACCACTATCACATAATTGACTTATGCTAAGCAAAATGTGTCTTAATCCTTTAACCATAAGAACATTAGATATAGAGGGGGGGGGGGGGGGGGGGTTTACCACCAATAGTACCAATTCCTGTAACTTTCCCTTTCTGATTCCCTCCGAAGGCAACGTGTCCTCCTTTCTTAAGTTGGAGGTCTAGGAACATAGACCATTTTCCTGTCATATGACTCGAGCAACCACTGTCCAGGTACCAGCAGTGGTGTTTTCTTTGTCCTGTTGAGGACATCTGCAACAAAATTTATTTGACTTTTAGGTACCCATAATTTTCTGGGTCCTTTTCTGTTAGTTCTAGGAGTTTGTGAAGACTTCCTTCTCTTATTATGGATACACTTAGACATAACATGTCCAGTTTTTCCACAGAAGTTACAGACAGGTGTAGATTTGGTTACAATTGACTTAACAGATACTGTAGAAGCTTTAGTTGATACTTTATGATGTGTCTGATAGACATATCCAATACCTTCTTTGTTAAGAGAGTGCCTCTGGCAGTCATGCAGCTTAGATTATTCTACCATTAACAAATTTGGCAACATCAGAAATGAGCTCTTCCACTTTCTGTTGAAGTTTTTCAACTTGTTTAGATGGTGATGTTTCACTTGAGATCTTAGCTTCATTAGACTTTTTAGTCTTCAGCTCACTGTTCTCTTTAGCCAGCTTCTCACACTCTTGAGATTTCTATTTATGCTCACTGGTGAGCTTTACACACTCTCTCTTGAGGGATTTGAAAGCCTTAGATAAACAGTTGGATTCCTCCAGCAACTCCTCATAGGCATCAAGTAATTCCTCATAGTCAGGATGTACCTCATCGTCTGAGTCAGTGTTGGCCATCAGACAGATATTGGCTTCTTCCTCTGTTTCTTCATCAGAGGATGTTGACTCTAGATCCTCCCAAGTAGCCATCATTCCTTTCTTCTTCTTCTTGAAGAATTTCTTAAAGGGGGCCTTCTTGAGTTGAGGACATCCAGCCTTGATGTGACCAGGCTTCTTGCACTCATAGCAGACAATTGGACTTTTGTCTGTTGGAGTGGATTCTTTGAAGTTCTTGTCCTTGTTGAACCTTATGAATGGCTTATCCCTCTTGAACTTCTTTTTCTGTAGGAGAAGCTTTATCTTCCTGGTCAGGAGAGATAATTATTCATCACTCTCAGAATCCCCGTGTTCAGACAGGTCAGCATCACTGGATGATTCATCTGCCTTTAGAGCCTTGGAAACTTTTGATGACTTTTGATCAACTTTCAGAGCAATTGACTTGCCCTTCTTTGGTGCAACTTCATCTCCAAGTTCTTGCTCATGAACAGTGAGTGTTCCAAGAAGTTCATCCGTAGTCAAGGTAGTGAGATCCTTGGCTTGAGAGATAGCAGTGACCAAAGGTCTCCACTGTTTAGGTAAACTTCTCAGAATCTTTCTAACCTTCTCAGTATTGGTATAGACTTTACCAAGAGATTTTAAACTGTTGACTATAGTTTGAAATCTTCCTATCATTTGAGCAACAAATTCTCCTTCCTCCATGACAAACAGTTCATACTTTCTGACAAGTATGACAATCTTTGACTCTTTGACTTTGGCTGTTCCTTCATGTGTTACAGCTAAAGTGTCCCATATTTCTTTGGCAGAGTCACAAGCACATACCTTCTCAAACTCCTCAGGATTGAGAGTACAAATTATGTTATATCTAGCTTTGTGGTTCAGCTCCCATTTTATCTTTTCTGCAGTAGTCCACTGAACCTTTGGTTTGTCAGTGTCATCATCATTCTTGGGAATGAATGGCCCATCTGTAATGACATCCCAAAGATCAGAGTTTGTAGATAGAATGAACCATTGAAATCTATCTTTCCAATAGTTGTAGTTTTCTCCATTGATGTAAGGAGGTATGGTTAGGGAAGCTCCTTCAGTCTGGTGACTTCCACTTGAACTAGCTCCAGCAGTCATGTCTATTCTTCAGGACCTTTTACCTGTACATTGTTAGATGCTCAACCTAGAGGCTGAGCTTTGATTCCAACTGAAATAGACAACTATAAACACGAGAAGGGGGTTGAATTGTGTTTATCAGAATTTAAACAAAGTTGAAATCTTTTCGCATACAGAAGCTTGGTTCAGACGAGTGGAAAGATACGGACGATGCATGGTGACCTGTCTGATGAAATTTTAACAGTGACTTAGACAAACACACCACTTAAAAAACGAATAAGAAAACTAAGGCAACTAAAGTGTTTATAAGGAAAGAGAGATTGACACAGCTATTTATCCTGGTTCACTCTTCAAAGCAAAGAGCTACGTCCAATCCTTGGCAGCACCAAGTTTTATCCACTATAACTGATCAGGTTACAAACTCCAAGTATTGTTTGCACACCTAGCCTCTTCAGGCTCCAAGACAAGTGTTCTTTGCACACCTAGCCTCTTCAGGCTCACTCAGGTTTGGTTGAGAGATTTGGTTTGCAATAAATACAACTTCAGATAGACAGATCTTTCACTAACACTCAGAGAGTGGTTTAAATGTAAAGCTTAGAAAAGTCTGTGTAATAACTTCAAATGATTGAAGAATACATAATGAAAGAATGACGATATTAATGCACAGAGTAATGGTTCTTCAATGCTATGTGTATTCTCCATACTTAATCTTCAATGACTTCTGTATTTATAGTCTTCAAGCATTTAGGATCCATTAGAGACATTCCCTCAGATGTTGGCTTCAAGCAGAACTTCATTAAATGCAATAGAGTTGTTCTGGGCAGCCATTAACGCAATAGGGTTGGTAATGTAAACACTATATTAGTGCTGAGGAAATTCTGTTTGTTAAATAAACCAGACTTGGTTTTTATTGCTGAGCCTATGATCTCCATTAAGGATGTTCCTGCAGCCTTCTGGAATGAATTAAATATGAAGCCTTTTGTTGTGAATAGCCGAGGCAGCCACCTACCTAATCTATGGGGAACCTGTAATTCTCTAACAGCTCCTAATGTCATCTCCACTACTTCCAAGCAGATTTCTATTTCTTTGTTAATAGATGATCATCCTGTGTACATTTGTGCTGTGTATGCTAGCACCGCATATCAAGTCAGAAGGAGCTTATGGACTGATCTTTCCTCTCTTCACTCAGTTTATCCTGGGCCTTGGTGCTACATTGGTGACTTTAATGTGGTCCTTGGTTCTCGTAAAATGAGTGGCTCTTCCTTACCTCCTAGGATTGCTTGTGATGAATTCAAAATTTTTACTGATATTGGCAATTTGACTCATGTGGCTACAAGAGGGGAAGAATTTACATGGGGCAATAAGAGAAGAGGCACTGCTCATACAAAAAAAGGTTGGATAGGAGCATCTGTAATGATGCCTGGTTGAACTTTTGGAACTCTACAAACTGCTGTACTCTGATTAGTAGCTGTTCTTACCATTTCCCTTTGCTTCTAACCTCTCAGAAAATGTCTATTTCTTATCCATCCTCCTTTAAATTCCACAAAATGTGGTTGCAACATCCCGACTGCAAAAGACTGATTTCTGAAGTCTGGAACAAACAGGTTCTAGGCTGTCCAATGTACATTTTCTTTCAAAAGTTAAAAGCTGTCAAGGCTGAGCTGAAGAATTGGAACAGGACAGTGTTTGGCAATTTTCACTTGAGGATGGAAAATGCAATGTCTACTGTGGAGAACATCCAACAACATATTGATACTGATGGAGCCAATGCTGATTTGCTCGAATAGGAAACTATTGCCCAGTTGGAGTTGCAACAAGGTTTGCAATTAGAAGAGGAATTTTGGAGGGAAAAGTCCAGGATCAATTGGCACTGTCATGGAGACAGAAATACAAACTTCTTTCATAAAGTAACAAAGATTAGGCAGGCCACCAAATCTATGACAATTATGAAGAATGGTGATATGATTCTTGATGAGCAGGAAGACATAGCTCAACATGTGCTTAATTACTGTTCTCCTCTATATGCTTCCAGTAATGACTGTGTTTCTAATGACTTGATCAGTTCAGTGGTGCCTAGCTTGCTTTCAATTGAAGACAATGACTTATTAACCAAGGTTCCTACTACAGAAGATATCAAAGATGCTGTCTTTGATATGAATGGGGATGGTTCTCCTAGCCCGGATGGTTTTGGTGGTTGCTTCTACCAAAGATTTTGGAGCATTGTAGGTGAAGATGTTTGTAAATCAGTGGGTCAATTCTTCATTCAAGGTTGGATGTTACTTAATCTTAACTCTAATCTAGTGGTTTTGATTCCTAAATCTATTGGAGCTGACAAAATTGAAGAGTTTAGGCCTATTGCTTTGGCCAATTTTCAGTTTAAAATCATAAAAAAGGTCCTAGCAGATAGATTAGCCCTCATTACACCTAAAATAATTTCTCCTCTGCCAAGAGGTTTTATCAGGGGTAGGTAAATTAAAGACTAAATTTGCATTGCCTCAGAAGCTATAAATTTGCTGGATGACAAGACTTTTGGAGGCAACCTGGCTCTCAAGCTAGACATCAAGACACTCTTGACTGGAACCTCTTACTGATTGTCTTAAGAGCTTATGGTTTCAATGACAAATTTTGCAACTGGATCAAGGTGATTTTAAATTCAACAAAGCTCTGTTTTCTAGTTAATGGTAGACATGTGGGATTCTTTAATTGCAAAATAGGGGTTAGGCAAGGTGATCCGCTTTCACCACTATTGTTCAATATTGCTGAAGATGTTCTTAGCAGATGCATCACTAAATTGGTTGAGGAAGGTTCTCTCAAAACTATTTCTGGTCGAAAGAACTTCTCCACTCCTAGCTATGTTTTATATCCGGATGATGTACTTATTTATAGCCAGTCATCTTGTCAAAAGTTGAGCTTGAACAAATGTAAATTTTACTCAGGTAACATTTCAGCCAGGAAGACAACTGTCATTACAAATATCCTTGGTTTTTCAGCTGGCAGCCTACCTCTTAACTACTTAGGTGTTCCTCTATTCAAAGGGAAACCTAGGAGAATCCATCTTCAACCAACAGTTGACAGAATTGTGAGTAAGTTAGCTAGTTGGAAAGGATCTCTCTTATCTATCATGGGGAGAGTTAAATTAGTAAAGTCTGTCATCTAGAGCATGTTACTTTACAGTTTCTTTATTTATGCTTGGCCTATTCAACTTCTTAAATTTCTTGATAGATGCATTAGAAATTTCATATGGGCAGGCGACACAAATGTGAAGAAAGTGGTCACTGTGTCCTGGGATAAAATTTGCAGGCCCTCAATGGAAGGTGGTCTTGGCTTAATGTCTCTTAGATCCTTAAATGAAGCAGCTCTCATGAAGCTGTCCTGGGAAACGACGGCTTCTAATCAAGAGTGGGAAATTTTTTTACAGGAGCAGATTTACTATTCTAAACAAACCAGCTGTTAAATACATTAAGTCATCAATCTAGCCTGTAATAAAGGTAAGCTTGCATACTGTTATGTCCAACTCAACGTGGCTTATAGGTGATGGAAAGAACATTCATTATTGACTGGATAATTGGTTAGGATCTCCTCTTGTTGATTCTTTTCAAATCCCCTGCCACTTACATAAACATCTCAAGGCTTCTGTGGCAGATTTTATGCAGGACATAAAGTGGATAATTCCAAGCCCAATGCTGTCCCTTTTTCCTCATAATGTTGCTGATACCGATAAGATGGTAATTCCTCATATCAATACAGAATATAAATGTTGTTTTGGCTTCAACGACTCAAGAGTTTTTTTGGGGGGGGGGGGGGGGGGGGGGGTTGTTTTTAATTTTCTTAAAATCTTTCCCTCTTAAAAAACTTCTCACAAAAATTTTCAAATAAGAGTCGCGGCCTCAGAATCGTTTACAAAATCAATGAAGGGTTTATATAAAATCTTGAATTGGAAGGCGAGGAGGATAACAAAGATCGATTCAGAATTAATTCAGAATAGGTTTGGGTTCAAGACTCAGTAATAACAAAATACAGAAACTGATTAATCCTTTAGAAATTAAGAACAAGTTATGCTAGTTTCAGATACAAGCATTAACAATCAAGACCAAACTTACAGGTTTCAGTTTCGGTATTAGTTCAGTTTCAACAATCAAGAATGGTTTTGATCAACTCAGTTTTAAACGCAGATAACACAGTCTTGATTACAATCGAACTCAGGTTTCAATATAGTTTATACAGATCAAGAACATAAATTATATTTAACTTTAAACATCAAAATCACAGGTTCTTGAAACTAAACAAAATTTAAGGAGTTTGAGTTTAGAGATACCACACAACCAGATTTATCCTGGTTTAGTCACCACCACTGTGACCTACATCCAGTCCCCACTCCACCTGTGGGATTTCACATACTAACACACAAGTGTTGCCAAGAAGCTTGAAAAACTTTTACACCACAGGGCACTCATTCACCTCGAGATACCACACTCTTGTGAAGAGCCTCAATGTTCAATGTTAGGGATACCTCACCCTAACCACTCAGAGAGACTCTCTCTCTCTCTCTCTCTCTTTACAATCAAATAAAAACGAAAATCGATTCCTAACTCTCAATAGTCAGATAAATAAATTGAAGCACTTATGAGTATTGAAACACTCTTTTCACGGTAAGCTCAAGGAAGAAGCTGAATGATTTTCAGAATTGATTTCATATAAAAATTTCTTATCTGGTTGTGATTATTGTGTAAAGTGTTCCTTTGATCCCCCTTTTTATAGAAAACAAGTTATAGTCGTTGGGATCAATCAAAACAGATTTGGATCTGATTAACAGAATCTGTTTTCTTGATTCTCGTTCTTGAAATAAGATTCTGCATCGGTTTATAGAATTCGCGTCCATCTTGAAAATAACCGCTTCCATCTAGCCACGTCATTAGACGGAAGTACTAAAACACAAAGTAATTGGACGTGCTCCTACTAGTAGACGAGATCCATATGCCATGTCATTGGACGAAGCTTCTCATATAAGGATTTAGCAGGTCCAAAGACTTTTGTTGATGAGCGCTTCTGTCACTTTAGTGGACGATCACTTCTATCACTTCAGTGGACGAGCGATTGTGTCACTTTAGTGGACGAGCGCTTGTATCACTTTAGTGGACGAGCACTTGTATCACTTGTGTTGGAAGAGCACTTCTGTCATTACAATGGATGAGCGCTTCTGTCACTTGTGTTGGACTGACGCTTCTATTACTTCAGTGTTGGACGAGCGCTTTTATTACTTCAGTGTTGGACGAGCGCTTGGATTCAAAAAATCTTATTTCTAAAAATCATTTTATTTAAAAAAAACTTATTCCTTTTAATGCAGGTTATTAAAATTGATTTTCTTCATGCATCTTTTCAAATGAAGTTTTTGTGAATAAGAGATTTCATCTCTTACAAATCATCTAAGACTTAAAACTAATTTCTCCTTTAAGCTCTTGTCTTGATGATTCCTTGATCTTCGTCTTTGCTCATTGATTCCTCCATGTAGCTCTTTTGATTTCTTCAAGTTCTTCCTTGAATATTCTCCTTTGATTGCGCACTGAACTTGTTGATCACTTCTTGATACCTGTCTTTGCTATCTGATACTAAAACACTTGCATACACATTAAGTTGTATTTGTCATATATCAAAATCTCTAAGTCATTTAGTCTTACAGTCTCCCCATTTTTGATTATGACAAATCTTTTAACAAATTATAAGATCAGAGTATAAGTGTAGCAGACGCTAAGTGTTTTTAGCAGATTTATATCATGGTATCAAACCAGTCAGAGCAGAAGTATACCAGAGCAAAAAAATATTAACAGAGCAGAATTTGATTTAGTCCCTATTAATCATGTAAGCTTATTAGCTCCCCCTCAACATATGTATAATTCGTTATTATCCATTTTCTCTATATCATACTTTTTTTTTCTCCATGTATAATTTGTTATTATCCCCTTTCTCTATATCATACTTTTTCGTCCCCTTTTGGCATTATGAAAAAGGTAAAGAAAAGAAACATTTAAAGCGATAGAGAATGTAAGAATTTAAACATTCAAACATAGCATATAAAATTGTTCATGATAAAGGGATAGAGATTAGATATAGGATTGATCAATTATGCCCAATTCTCTTCTAATGAAAAAGAAACTTTCCTTGTTCAAGGGCTTGGTAAAAATATCAGCAAGTTGTTTAGTTGTATCAACATATTCAATCTCAATTTCTCTACTTTGTATATGATCTCTAATGAAATGATGTCTGATTTCTATGTGTTTAGTTCTAGAGTGCATTATGGGATTCTTAGTTAGGTTAATTGCACTTGTATTGTGACATCTAATAGGAACTTGGTTTAGTTGCACTCCATAATCAACTAGTTGTTGTTTCATCCATAAAACCCGTGCACAACAGCTACCAGCTGCTACATATTCAGCCTCTGCGGTGGATAAGGCCACACTAGATTGTTTCTTACTGAACCATGATACTAATGAGTTTCCTAGTAAATGACCAGTTCCACTAGTACTCTTTCTATCTAGTTTACAACCAGCAAAATCAGACTCCGAATAGCTAATTAAAGTACATGTAGCTCCCTTGAGATACTATAATCCCATGTCTTTTGTTCCTAACAGATACTTAATTATCCTTTTAACTGCTGTTAAGTGTGATTCTTTTGGATTTGCTTGATATCTAGCACACATGCATACACTAAACATGATATCTAGCCTACTAGAAGTAAGATAAAGCAGTGAGCCTATCATTCCTCTGAATTTAGAAACATCAACAGGTTTACCTTGCTCATCTTTGTCCAGATAACAAGAGGTACTCATTGGAGTAGCCATCTCCTTAGCGTTTTCCATGCCAAACTTCTTGATCAACTCATTGCAGTACTTGGTTTGGCTAACAAAGATTCCATTTTTAATTTGCTTTATTTACACTCCAAGGAAAAAGTTCAGCTCACCCATCATTGACATTTCAAACTCACTTTGCATAAGACTTGTAAACTCATTGCACAACTGCTCATTAGTGGCACCAAAAATTATATCATCCATATATATTTGTACAAGTAAAATATTGTGTGCCTTTTTCTTAGTGAACAAAGTTGTGTCAACTTTACCTCTTTTAAATCCTTTTTCAATGAGAAAATTACTTAACCTTTCATACCAAGCTCTAGGAGCTTGCTTTAAGCCATATAGTGCTTTAGACAATTTATAAACATGGTTAGGTAATTCATTGTTCTCAAAACCAGGTGGTTGACCAACATACACTTCCTCTTGTATAAATCCATTTAAGAAAGCACTCTTAACATCCATTTGATACAATTTAAATCCCATTATGCAAGCATAAGCAAGGAGCATTCTTATAGCTTCTAATCTTGCTACTGGTGCATATGTTTCATCATAATCTATGCCTTCTTCTTGGTAATACCTTTTGGCTACCAATCTAGCCTTGTTTCTTACAATTATACCATTTTCATCTAGTTAATTCCTAAAAACCCATTTTGTACCTATTACTTGGCAGTTCTTGGGTTTAGGCACTAGTTTCCAAACTTGGTTTCTTTCAAACTGGTTTAACTCATCTTGCATAGCCATCATCCAATGTTCATCAATTATAGCATCATCTATGTTCTTAGGTTCTACTTGAGACACAAATGCCATATGATTACAAGCATTTCTAAGAGATTGTCTAGTAGTTACCCCCTTTGTAATTTCACCAATGATGTTATCAATTGGATGATTTCTGACAGTCCTCCATTCCTTTGGTAGGTCAGGCTGTTGTTCTATTTGCTCCTGCTGCAACAATTCATTCTTTAAGCTTTCATCTTCTTCATTGTCATGTTTCTCTTCTAGGAGAGTTTTCTCAATTGAATCTGCAAGATCATCAATAACAGAATCCTTTCCCAACCTTTCGGGGTTAGACTCATCAAATGTCACATGCACAGATTCCTCAATAGTTTGTGTTCTCTTATTATATATTCTAAATGCTTTACTAAATAAAGAGTAACCTAGGAAAATTCCTTCATCAGCCTTTGCATCAAATTTTCCAAGATTATTCTTTCCATTGTTAAGAACAAAGCATTTGCACCCAAAAGCATGAAAATGTGGTATATTTGGTTTTCTTCCTTTGTAAAGCTCATAAGGGGTTTTCTTTAAGATTGGTCTTATCAAAACTCTATTTAGCACATAGCAGGATGTATTGACAGCATCTGCCCAAAAATGTTTTGGCAAGCTAGAGTCGTTCAACATAGTTCTTGCTATCTCCTCTAATGATCTATTATTTCTTTCCACTACTCCATTTTGTTGTGGAGTTCTAGGAGCAAAAAAAATTATGTTGAATGCCATGCTCATCACAAAAATTTTCAGACACTTCATTTTGAAATTCTCCCCCATGATCACTTCTTATAGAAACAATTTTCGTGTCCTTTTCATTTTGCACTATTTTTGCCATTTTCTTAAATGTAGCAAATGAATCACTCTTATGAGATAGAAAATATGTCCATGTATATCTAGGGTAATCATCTACTATTACCAATGCATACGAGTTACCACCAAAGGTTTTGGTTCTAGATGGACCAAATAAATACATGTGCAAAAGTTGCAAGGGTCTAGTTGTTGAAATAATGTTCTTTGGTTTAAAAGAGACCTTAACTTGCTTTCCTTTTTGACATGCATCACATAGTCCATCTTTCACAAATTTCAGTTTAGGCAAGCCAACTACAAGATCTTTACGAATCAGTTTATTCAAGTGGTTCATGTGAATGTATGCAATTCTTCTATGCCAAAGCCAATTCTCTTTTTATTTTGAAATAAGACAGCATGCAGTATTTGAAGAGATATTATCTAAATCAAGCATATAGATGTTATCTCTCCTATGTCCAATTAATTTCAAATTTTCATCATGCTGATTTTCTATTAAGCAACTGTTGGTGTTGAATTTTACCTTGAAGCCTTTGTCACATAGTTGACTGATACTTAATAGAATGTGTTTCAGTCCCTCAACATATAATACATCCTCAATGATTGTTGTTGAGTCATTTCCAATGTTACCAATGCCAAGTATTCTCCCTTTATTATTGTCTCCATAGGTAACACTACCACTTGGCTTAGGGGTAAAAGAAATGAACTTGCTTTTGTCTCCAGTCATGTCCTTGGAACAGCCGCTGTCAAGATACAATTTCACATTCTTATCTTTCCAACACACCTACAAAACAGAATCATGTTTGTGTTTTAGGTACCCAAATCTGTTTGGGTCATTTTGAGTTAGTTGCAGTAATAGTTCCTTTAGGAACCCATATATACTTAGATTTATTATATGCTGATTTTATGTATTGACATGTAGAAGCTGTGTGACCTTTTCTAGCACAAAATTGCATTTAACAAATGGTGTGTTTGATGTCCTAGGTTCAGCAAAAAATTTCTTGAAAGATTTCTCATGTATCTTAGGTTTATAGCCTATTCCAGCCTTATCATAAACACATTTTTGCTATCCTAACAAAGCATTCATGTTATCTCTACCATTTGTGAACTTGGCTAAGTCATTTTTCAGTTTTTCAACTTCTTTAGTCAATGTACAACACTTAGAACAATTAGAGCATATAGGTGGTTCTAAAACAGTAGCTAATCTATCTTTTACAACACAACTTTCTGTTTTTAATTCATCTAGCTCTTTGTTTAAAACAGAATTTTTCTCTTCTAGGCATATGATGGTTTTCTTAGACTTATTTAGCAATCTAGCAAGTCTAATGGAATCTTTTTGAAGTTCTTCAAAAGCATTTTGCAATTCATCATAAGGTTGATAATCAGAACTTACTTCACTTTATGAATCACTATGGTTGCTGGCCATCAAGCACAAGTTTGCCTCCTCAGATTCAGATTCTTCGGTGGATTGTAGATCATTATCATCCCAAGCAATGTAGGCCTTTCTTGGCTTTTTCCACTTCTTGTCCTTTGAGTCATAATTTTCAGTTTTGTCCTTCTTTTGTAACTTTGGACAGTCAAGCTTCATGTGGCCAATCTTTCCACATTCATAGCATGTGATGTTGTTGGAAGAGTTGTCACCTTTGCTGTGATTTCTCCTTTGAAAAGTGGATGGCTTTCTTTTGAAGTTGCCTTTATTCTTTAGGAACTTCTTGAAATTTCTAACTAGCATTCCTATCTCTTCTTCAGGTTCTGGCTCTTGTTATGTATTATCATCATCACTGTCTTCTATGTCTCTGACTTGTGATTTCAGAGACAATCCCTTCTTTCTTTTATTAGTTTCTTCACTCTCATTCAGTCTGTTCAACTCCAATTCATGCTCTTGTAGTTTTACAAACAATGTGGCAATGGTCATTGATGAGAGGTCTCTAGATTCTGAGATTACAGTGACTTCAGGTTGTCAATCCCTGCTCAATCATCTCAATACTTTGTTAACTTGATTCTAATTTGATATAGCTTTTCCAAGACTAGCCAATTGATTTACGATGTGTGTGAATCTCTTTTGCATTTAAGTCATAGGTTCTCCTCGATTCATGTGAAATAACCCATACTCATGTGTGAGGGTGTTCATTCTTGCTCTTTTGACGTCTGTGGTTCCTTCATGGGTCACTTATAATGTATCCCAAATCTCCTTTACCGATTTACAATTTGAAACCCTGAAAAACTCATCATGACTTAAAGCATATGTTATAATATTCTTAGCACATGCATTATATTGAACTATTTTCTTATCATCCTCATTTCATTCAGTTTTTTAGCATCTATAGTAGAGGGGACAAATGGTCCATTTTCTACTGCATCCCATATGTCAACACCTGCTATCTCAAGAAAGATTACCATTCTTTCCTTCCAATAGATATACTCTGATCCATTGAAGGCACGAGGGCGAGCAAGGGAAGCCCCTTCATTTAACCAGTCATTGGAAGCCATACTCTTATAGCTGTTAAGCCAAACTTAAGAGTTTAGCTCTGATGCCAATTGTTGTTTTGGCTTCAACGACTAGGGGGGGGGGGGGGGTGAATTGAGTTTTCTTAAAATCTTTCCCTCTTAAAAAAATTTTCACAAAACTTTTCAAATCAGAGTTTCAGCCTCAAGATCTTTTACAAAATCAATAAAGGATTTATATAAAATCTTGAATTGGAAGGTGATGAGGATAAGAAAGATCGATTCAGAATTAATTCAGAATAGGTTCGGGTTCAAGACTCTGTAATAACAAAATACAGAAACTGAATAATCCTTTAAAGATTAAGAACAAGTTATGCAAGTTTTAGATACAAGCATTAACAATCAAGAACAAACTTGCAAGTTTCAGTATTAGTTCAGTTTCAGCAATCATGAATGGTTTTGATCAACTCAGTTTTAAACGCAGATAACACAGTCTTGATTACAATCGAACTCAGGTTTCAATATAGTTTATACGGATCAAGAACATAAATTATATTGAACTTTAAACATCAAAGTCACAGGTTCTTGAACATAATAAGAAATTAAGGAGTTTGAGTTTAGAGATACCACACAACCAGATTTATCCTGCTTCAGTCACCACCACTATGACCTACATCCAGTCCCCACTCCACCTGTGAGATTTCACACACTAACTCACAAGCATTGTCAGGTAGCTCGAAAAACCTTTACACCACAGGGCACTCCTTCACCTCAAGTACCACACTCTTGTGAAGAGCCTCAATGTTTAACCTTAGGGATACCTCACCCTAATCGCTCAGAGAGACTCCCTCTCTCTTTACAATAAAAAAAATGAAAATTGATTCCTAACTCTCAATAGCCAGATAAACAAATTGAAGCACTTATGAGTATTGAAAAACTCTTTTCTTAGTAAGCTCAAGCAAGAAGATGAATGATTTTCACAATTGATTTCGTATAAAAATTTCTGATCTGGTTGTGATTATTGTGTAAAGTGTTCCTTTGATCCCTCTTTTTATAGAAAACAAGTTATAGTCGTTGGGATCAATCAAAACAGATTTGGATCTGACTAACAGAATCTATTTTCTTGATTCTGGTTCTTGAAATAAGATTCTACATCGGTTTATAGAATTCGCGTCCATCTTGAAAATAACGTTGTCCATCTAGCCACGTCAGTAGACGGAAGTACTAAAACACAAATTAATTGGATGTGCTCCAACTAGTAGACGAGCTCCATATGCCATGTCATTGGACGATGCTTCTCATTTAAGGATTTAGCAGGTCCAAAGACTTTTGTGGACGAGCGCTTCTGTCACTTTAGTGGACGAGCACTTCTATCACTTCAGTGGACGAGCGCTTGTATCACTTTAGTGGACGAGCACTTCTATCACTTTAGTGGACGAGCGCTTATGTCACTTTAGTGGATGAGCCCTTGTATCACTTTAGTGGATGAGTGCTTGTGACACTTGTATTGGACGAGCACTTCTGTCACTTGTGTTGGACGGGTGCTTCTATTACTTCAGTGTCGGACGAGCGCTTGTATTACTTCTGTGTTGAACGAGCGCTTCTATTACTTCAATGTTGTACGAGCGCTTGGATTCAAAAAATCTTATTTCTTAAAATCATTTTCATTAACAAAAACTTGTTTCTTTTAATGCAGGTTATTAAAATTGATTTTCTACATGCATCTTTTCAAATGAGCTTTTTGTGAATAAGAGATTTCATCTCTTACAAATCATCTAAGACTTAGAACTAATTTCTCCTTTAAGCTCTTGTCTTGATGATTCCTTGATCTTCATCTTTGCTCTTTGATTCCTCCATGTAGCTCTTTTGATTTCTTCAAGTTCTTCCTTGAATATTCTCCTTTGATTGCTCACTAAACTTGTTGATCACTACTTGATACCCGTCTTTGCTATTTGATACTAAAACACTTGTGTACACATTAAGTTGTATTTGTCATATATCAAAATCTCTAAGTCATTGAGTCTTAAAATAAACTTGTTTGGCAGCACTCGTGTACATGGATCCTTTCCCTCGAAGATGCTTTTCACCAGCTAAATCCTCCAAAGCCGAATCTGTCTTGTTGCAAATTGATTTGGAATTCAACAATCCATCCATCAAAGTCATTTATAACTTGGAGATTGTATCATGGAAGACTACCTACTGATGAAAACCTGCAGTAAAGAGGCTGCAAAACAGTCTCACTGTGCAGTTTATGCCTCCAATCTGCAGAGTCCTCGGAACACATACTTTTCAGCTGGCTGTTTGCTAAACAATTGTGGAATTGGCTCAAATCTGTTCTCAATATCCCTGTGGATTCCTCTTCTTTGAATGCCGTTCTCTCTTTATGTAATAGAAACTAGAGTCTGCAAGCTAAAGATGTTGTTTCGGCTGCAATTATAAACATTGTCTATGTCATTTGGTTTTGCAGAAACAAGCTCAGATTTGAGAACAAGCAAGTTACTTTAAGTTCTACTATTGGGATGATAAAGGCCTCTGCTTCTCTTGCGGGCAATTTCTCCAAGAATTGCACAGGCTCTTCCATTCATGATTTTTCGTTTTTGAAGTTTTTTAATGTCTCTGGTCTTCCAGGAAGAGCTCCATCTATAACTCAAGTTGATTGGCTTCCTCTAAAGTATGGATGGGTTAAAGTTAACTCGGATGGTGCAGTCAAGGGATCCCCGGGTCCATCTGGAGGGGGTGGTATTTTCAGAGACAAAAGTGGTGCTATTCTTGGCTGTTTTGCAGATTACTATGGCATCCATGATTCTTTTCATGCAGAGCTTTCTGCTGTCATGTATGCAATTGAAATGGCCTATAAGAAAGCTTGGCATAAACTCTGGCTGGAGTGTGATTCTTCTTTGGTAGTCCGATATTTTTCCTCTCTTAATATTGTTCCTTGGAGACTTATAAACAAGTGGAGAATTTGTCTTATGCTTACTTAGAAAATGGAATTCAAGGTGTCTCATATTTTTAGAGAAGGGAACACTTGTGCCGACAAACTAGCCTCTTTTGGTGTTTTTTCTAAATGTTATTCTTGGTTGGATTTAATCCTAAATTTCATTAGGATAGACTTTTTCCGCAATAGGTTTGGGCTATCCAATTTTAGATTCAAATAATGTCTCTCTTGGGTTTGGTTGATGCCCCCCCAAGTCCCTGTATTCTTTATTTTTTATTTTATCAATAAATTTTGGTGTGCTGCATATGATTGGTAGAGCCTGAGGAGCTAACATATTTGGGATTTTTTTCTCTATTGTGATGCTTTTGCATGCCATTTGATTAAAAAAAATAGTGTGTTTGGGAAATCTGGAAAAAAAAGATTATGCTGATAGTCGATTTTTGTATAATCGATTATGATCATAATCTATTTTTGTTTAGGTCTATTTGCTAAAAAGGTGATTTTAATATAATCTATTTCGTTTGGGTGGTGCTAAAAAATCACTTTTATAGAGTAAATTACAAAAAAAAAAAAAGTATGAAGTTATTTGTATAATTTAATGATGTTTGTTTAGAAGTTAGTTTTGTAGGGATAAACAGGCAAGAGAGTTTTGAGAATGAAAAATAATCAAATCACAACAATCTTAAGCTAAAACAAACTATATGGCATAAAATAGCTTATTTTTCCAAAAGTAAAAGCCTTTTTATAAATTTAAGCAAGGTGCCAAACATGTTAGATTATTTTGAAAACAACATTTTGAGGGATAAAACAGCTGAAATGGAAAAAATCCAGCTTTCCCAAACATGCTCTTAGATTAATCATTTGAAGAATAATCATAAGAGCATTCATAAATCAATCATATGGCATCATTTTCAAGATTAAGCTCTTTTTTCTCCATTTTTAAATTTAAAACGTTATATTATAAACTAGAGACAATTTTCTTTTGAGAAGATATGGTTTTAGCAAGTCTAATAGATTCATCATACAAGTCATCAGATGCATGTTGCAAATCATCATAAGATGGTAGTGAAGTTTGGAATCCCTGGTTGGGGAAGAGGAGGCTGCCTGAGACCGAGCCTTAGATAGCTTAACCTCATACTCATCATGTTATTAACAATAGAGAACATCATGAAACAATATTACTATAATTCTTTATTCAAAAATAAAAATGTTTACTGACAAAGATAGATAAAAATCACTTGAGTGCATCTGGAACGCTCATCTAAATACTCGTTGGTACCCTTCCTTGAATGGGTCCGGGCATGCAGCTCATTCGGTTTGATGCTACACCCAAGCTTCCTAGCATACAACATAAGCACTTATTATAATTAATAATGATGATACTATTTCACATTATAACAAGAAAGACATAAAAATGAATTTAAAAAGGATGATTTTTTAAGTTACCAGCCGATGAGCATGCTCTATCTGATTGATGGAACCCCTAGTGTGCAGGCTCCCACCGGTCTGCGAGGCCTTGTTGAGCTTTACCTGGACTGATATTTCCTTGAATTCAGGTGAAGCCTAGTAAGCACACAAGACTTCCCAAACTGTAGGGAAAATCCAGTCAGGACGCCAACCCAAATTACGATATCTCCTAAGAAATCAGAGAGGCAGCATGTAGCTTTTGATGAAAAATTGTCTCCAAGGTGTCATGGTCCTCGAGTCTCCATGCAATCTTCTCCTGTATATTTGGAGAACATGAATAATATTTGTTATGATATTATAAATTAAATAAATATTAAAACTAACCTGAAATTGGAACTAAATTTAAATTTACAACATGCCTTAAAAGCGACAAAGAATCGACCCCGGTCGTCCACCTGCAAATGGCCCCATGAATGTCGGTCCTGATAATACTGTGATGTAATAGCATACATGACGACCTTCAAAGTCAACTTCGATGGAAGGAACCTTAACAATAAAACATGTAGAACAATCAAATACATATGCATATAAAATTATGATAAAAAATAAAATAAAATTATTTGAAATATTTCTTACCCTCTACCGACCGGACGAATAATAGATCGACCGTCAGCCATAACCTCAACCTCCTCATCATTGACGATGAAGGTGACATTGTATATGCATGACTCTCCTCATTGTGATGATCAAGATGTCTGGAACAGTCTACATGGGTCTGAGTCTGAACCCCTGGGGTGCGCATCAAAGTGATCCCAAGAGAAGTCACAAAAAACTGAGTGGATGGAACAACTAGTCGGGGGGAGGGTGCTGCTGATGTGGATGGAGCAACTGGATGGGGGGAGGGGGTACTGCAGTCCATGGACTCGTGGTTCACAACAATTAGTAATAAAAACAATTTAAAAGAGATAAGGGATAAAAGATTCACAACACAAGGATTTATCGTGGTTCACTCTCTTCCAACCAAGAGCTATGTCTAGTCCCTTCTACTTGAAGGTTTTCTCCACTATAATCCAATAGCTTACAAGTATTGCTTTACACTTGCCTCTTCAGGCTTACAATCACTCAAGTATTCAACACATCTCGAGGCACACAAGTATTCAACACCTCTCCAGACACTCAAGTATTCTTTGACAGTCAAGCCTTTTCAAGCTATCTCTAACTTAAGAGATGAAAAGTGTTTGATACAAGAACTCACCATGTGTGAGGATATGAAGGTTTAAGATCAGATGTGATAACAAAGAATAAATTCAAGAGAGTTTTTGAAAGAGTTTCAGCTCTTTGAATATTCAGAGCTTCGTTATATTCTTCACTGGGGTCGTCCAATATTTATAGATGAAGGGCAGTCTTAGCTCTTGATTCTTCAACGGTCTTCAAGATGTATCTGTTTAGAAATAGCATTTAATATTGAGATCCGTTGTGTCTGATAACTTGCTATGTATTTTGCAAAAAGAGCTCTTGGTTATTAGAAACACTCAAAATGGTACTATCACTTCTCTGTTGTACCCGAAAGTTGCCTTTTGTCTTTCTTTCTTTGTACTGAGTCAATTTTGTAGCAACTTGTGTCAGAGTACAAAGGTATTTGTGTAATCGATGGTACTATGTTTCACTTACCAAGGAATACAGAATAAACAATTAAAACAACCAAGGTAAAGAAAGCATTTAAAGAATATTCATTTAATAAACTATCATTTGAAATAAAGGTTCAGACTAGACGAGTTCAAAAGCGGTACGTCTTTGGACGTGTGTTTTTAACTTTGAACATACTAGCTGAGTAATCTATTACTAGATCGTATAGAGTTTTACCAAGTAGACTAGTGTTAGATAGATTAAACTTTATCGGGTAGTCTACTTTGCAGATTGTCTACCTTATATCGGCTAGTCCACAAGTCTTTGGACTTGTTATTTTAACCTTGCTATTTTCTCACAAGTTAGATTAACGGCTCATCTAGCGAGCTTAGTGTAGATCAGTGATAAGCCTTTGGGCTTATTAAAGAAAATTTGGACTTGCATTCTCGTCTAGTGATAAAAGAACATTCCTGCACACTTGAGTAGACGAGTTAGATTATAAACATAACTTTGCCATAAAAATTTAATCTTTTTGTTAACATCAAAATTTCCGGATATTATTAACCATAATCACTTTGATTGAACAAATCCTAAGAGAGCCAAAGGGCTCCCCCCTAAGGTAAAAGCATTCAAACAATTAACAAGTCTAATTTCAATCAGGTAGGAAAATGATAAGTTCTAATGCTTAACAGATTTGTCATGTAAATGTCAAAGCAGTAGTATACACAAATTATGTATCAGAGCATAGACAACTAGTATGCATGTATATATCAGATTTAAGCATGTGCTCCAAAATTTAATTCTTCTGTCTATTTCTCCCCCTTTTTTGTCATCAGACAACAATGAAACATGGAGATAGACTATCATTGTCAGTTTAAGAGAAAAAGAAATAGAAAGAGGAAACAAGAAGGAAAAAAAGGTTTAAGATGAAGGAGGAGGAGGTGGAGGAGGAGGGTCTTGATTTGGCTTGATTCCCATAGCAGTCAGCATCTTGAACATCTCTTGCAGAAGAGCAATGGTAGGCTGAATTGCTCTTTGAATTCCTCTTTCAACTTGAGGTTCAATTTGCTTGGATATAAACTCTTGAAGTCCAGGGGTGATAACAGTTCTGGAGCTTTCATCAGTTGCATCCAAATGGCCTTTTCCAGGGATTGTGCTCAAAGCTAGTGATTGCTGAGGGACTTCAGGATGAATTACTAAGAGAGGTATGGGTTGTGAGGCTTGTCTCTCTGTTCTTTGTTGAACTTCCTCAGAATCACAAATATGTTCTTCTTGGTGCTCTGGCTCTGCCTGCTTAGCTGCTTTTGCTTCTATTTCTTCGATATGCTCAGAATGGGCTTCTTCGTCATGTACTGAAGGTGCTGGCTCAGTTTCCACCCAATGAATGTCATAGACTAGGGTGATTCTGACTGGAATACCAAAGGTGTCTTTATATATCATGAACCAAGCTTCAGAAAAGCCATATTCTCCTTTAACTTTTGGGGTTTCAGCTTTCTCCCCAGCAGATAGTCCAGATGAGGATGCTCTCTTTGTGCAGATCCTCATATGGCTTTCCCAGAATATCTTTGCTTAATAGTATGTTCTTTCTTCTTCCAGGAGATTTGGATAAAAATTCAGAATAGAAACATCATCAGTATCTTATTTCCAAAAATCCAGATTAATCCTATCTGGTGCTGGCATAGTCAGTCAGCTCAGTCTGTACTTCTCATTCTTGTTGGGGTCAATCATGGGTAACCTTGGGCAAATCCTTGAAGGGTCCATGCCAATCTTTTTTTCCGATGTGTGCCCTAACCAAGTTGGAGGAACAAAGTTGGTAGCTCGGAGGTATCTTGGCCATTGAAATTCAGCTTGCAGATGGCCATACATTACATAGTCTCTTTTGTTTGCTAGGTTGCCATAATTGCCTGGATGCACAAATTTTCTCCACTTGACATCCTGAAAGAGAATGTACCTTATGTACTCATAGGTTCTAGACCTTTTGTATGCCAGGTCTCTATGATTCTCTTTAGGGGAACAACCTTATTAACAGGAATGATGTCCCTATCAACCCCCATCAGTATGTGGGGTAAAAGGTTCCATCTGATCAGGTTTGGGTATATTTTCCTTGGAGAGAATTTCTTTTGGGGTGGGTGAGTGAGAAAAGGTCCATGTTGATTGAAGAGGTTTAAGGGAAGGGGACCATCTCCTTCATATGGAATATGGACATATAAAGGGTATTGGACGGGTTCAGGTTCATACTCATATTCTGGGAGGGGGTATTCTGGTCTTGTGGATTTTGGTGTAAGAGGAAAAGAGTGGTAGTGGTTTCTCCAGTTTCTTTTGACCTTGACCCACTTTTCATCTTGGCCATCAGAGAGAGAGTTGAAGTCAGTGTAAGGGAATTGCACTTTTGTAGTTTTGGGAAAGGGGCTCCATAGACAAAGCCATCATCTGGTTGATTAAACTAGGGATCAGATTCAGGTGTGATGGATTGGAATTGTGGTATAGGTGGAGAAGTGTGAATTGGTGAGTGGTTTAATTGTGGCGGAGATGAGTTAGGTTGTTATAGTGTGGGTGAGTCGTGATGATGGTGTGACAGTAACATTAACAGTCCTAATTCCATCAGTAACAACATTGTCAATATCATCATGAGAAGGTGGAGTTACCTCGGTAGAATGTTTGATAATCTTGGCTTTTCTTTCAGGTTGCCTTGGCCTGGTAGGGATAGCAGAAGTTGTAGCTTGTTTCTGCTTTTTCAAGGCCACTCCAATTGGTTGCATGTCTTCATCTTCTTCTTCATTGTGAGAGAGGATTACTTTCCTCAATCTCTTCTTCTTTTGGCCAAGTTGGGGCTCATCAACCCTTGGTCCATCTCTGATGATTATCCAAATAGACGATCTTCTTGTCTCTGATGGACGAGCTAGTTGCTCAGGTCGTCTAGCTGACCTGAGATGCATGGCTTGAGCCCCGGCTTCATTCTGTTATATTTGCTCAGTCTTTACTTTTAGCAGCTCTTCCTTCTTAGCAAGATGAACTTGCATAACTGGGTCTAGCTTCATCATCACTATGTTCAAACTCCCAAAAGGAGTAGGGGACATACCATGTGATTTAAGGTAAGCAGCATGTTCTTCAGGATCTCCATTTGATAACATGGTGTAGATATGCTGAGAAATGAATATCCTGGAGAGGAGAACTGCATAGGGTATGACAGTACTGTTCTCCCTGTGCATCACATAGTTTCTGAACTTGTTGAAGAGGAGGTTGGGCAAGTTGAGGGGGCTTCTGTAAGAAAATGGCAGAGACAACTTGTGGGTTTGAGGGATGTTATTCTATAACCCAGCCTTATGAAGGATATCCTTGTTGAGAATTTGGTGAAGAACCCTAGCTTCACCCTTCATTCGAGCAGTATTCCAAATAGGGTTTCTTCGAGTATCAGATTTCATTAGGATGTCCAACATAACTTCTAGACCACCTAAATCTTCTTCCCATTTTTTATTTAGGGTCAGACCATTTTGGGGGCAGTTGATAGCGGTTGCAATTGGTCCCTCAGACACAATCTGATAGGAACATGGATGGCTTGAGCATGTGGAAAGAAGCATATTCAGATTATTATATTTTTATAATTTTTATTTATAATTTTCGTATTATTTTTGGGATGAATTTTAGGATGACCTTTTGTATTCTCCTAGCCTCACTAAATGCATCCTATTAGTGCTCTAAGTCATAATAATGGCAATTACCAATTTGTGGTAATTGCATGATAGTGGGATACCATGTTTATGCTCATTTACTAGGTAATGTAAATGCAATTACCAATTTGTGGTAAATGAATGATAGTGGGATACCATGTTTATGCTCATTTACTAGGTAATGTAAATGCAATTACCAATTTGTGGTAAATGCATGATAGTGGGAGTTTTATTTCTTGTATTTCCAAGTTAGCCTATAAATAGGGAACTCTTGTACTACACAAATCAGTTTGGAAGATAATGAAATTTGAAGAGTTTTCTCTATTGTGAGAGCTTCCCTTGGGTTCTTGGGAAAAAGAACTAAATCCGATCTTATCAAGCCAACTTGTGGCGAACAAACCCATGACTTATCACTCACCTTCTCACCTATATCTTGAGTGTGGCGTCAATATCCTTCTTTTGTCTAAAACTTCAAGGTGGTCCGGATTAGGATCATATCATTTGGTAATCAGAGCTTAGGATCCTTGAATTTCAGGTTCTATATTTCTTTGATCTTTTCTATTCTGTATGGAAAAAAAATTACGAAAATAAAAAAAAAAATATTTGAGGAATTCCAAATTTTATTCATCTTTCTTGGTGGTTGTATGCAAAGTTTGAATTTTTCTTAGTGGGTTCTTCATGGAGGTAATGAAGAAAAATGATGCAAAGCAAAGGGAGGATATTTTCTATTCTAGATGTTATGTGAAGGACAAGATATGTAGCTTGGTCATTGATAGAAGGGGATACGTTAACGTAGCTAGTACCACCATGGTGCAAAAGTTAGGACTTCCTCTTATAGAGCATCCACAACCGTATGTCATTTGGAGCATCCCGGAGTTTAGTGATCTCAGAGACGTGATGGTGAACAAACAAGTACGAGTGCCATTTCGGATCGGGAGATATGAAGATGAGGTGTTATGTGATGTGGTTCCCATGGAAACTAGGCACTTGTTACTTGGGCGTCCTTGGAGAGTTGAACGACAAGCGAAATATGATGTCTACAAAAATAAGTACTCATTTGTATTTAATAATCGCAAAATTACTCATGGACCATTGTCACCAAAACAAGTGTATAAAGATCAAATGTACTTGAAAAGAGAAGTAAAGAAAAAGGAAACTCATGAGAGAAAGGAAGAGGAAATGGAGAGCGGTGAAAAGGAAGAGAAAAAAGAAAGCACTGAGGAAAAAGAAGAATTAAAGAAAAAAGAAACCCATGAGAGAGAAAAAGTGGAGAACCATGAGATAAAAGTTGAAGAAAAAGAGAACAATAAGAAATATCTCATGAAAAATGAGAATTATGAGAGAAAAGGGGATGGAAGAGCCAATTATCAAGCAAAATGTGGAAAGCACAAAAGCAAGATTTTATTAGATAATCCACTGACTTTTAATGCAGGTTTGGATTTGAGGACAAATCACTTTCAAGAAGTGGGGAATGATAGGAACATGGATGGCTTGAGCATGTGGAAAGAAGCATATTCAGATTATTATATTTTTATAATTTTTATTTATAATTTTCGTATTATTTTTGGGATGAATTTTAGGATGACCTTTTGTATTCTCCTAGCCTCACTAAATGCATCCTATTAGTGCTCTAAGTCATAATAATGGCAATTACCAATTTGTGGTAATTGCATGATAGTGGGATACCATGTTTATGCTCATTTACTAGGTAATGTAAATGCAATTACCAATTTGTGGTAAATGCATGATAGTGGGATACCATGTTTATGCTCATTTACTAGGTAATGTAAATGCAATTACCAATTTATGGTAAATGCATGATAGTGGGAGTTTTATTTCTTGTATTTCCAAGTTAGCCTATAAATAGGGAACTCTTGTACTACACAAATCAGTTTTGAAGATAATGAAATTTGAAGAGTTTTCTCTATTGTGAGAGCTTCCCTTGGGTTCTTGGGTAAAAGAACTAAATCCGATCTTATCAAGGCAACTTTTGGCGATCAAACCCATGACTTATCACTCACCTTCTCACCTATATCTTGAGTGTGGCGTCAATATCCTTCTTTTGTCTGAAACTTCAAGGCGGTCCGGATTAGGATCATATCATAATCACTTCAGTATTGAAAACCAATGCTTTTACCTCGATGGTGGTAACCGTAGGGTTTCTGCAGAAGGCCCTTATCAGGTCTAGAAACACAAACTGATTCAGAGAAGTAACCTTCCTAGCCCGCAGCTTTGATGTATCTGCTTACATCCACATTATATTCTTTCATAATGTTGAGGTCGAAGTGGTGCTCAATCCCAAATTCAACAGAATAAGCGTTGAACACGGCGTTTGCAGAGGAGGCCATTGATAAGGATATGAGAGTAAGGAAGGAGAAAGTTTCTTTCAGAATAGAGTTTCGAAGAGGAGTTTCAAAGAAAGTGAATAGTTTTTTAGAGGGAAACTTAAAAACGAAGGTGAAGAAGTTTTTCTTTTGGAAATAAATATTTAATAAAAGAAAATAAGTAAGAGGATGTGCATTAAATGCTGACACGACGTAGGTTTATGCGAACTGTAAAAAGCGGTTTTATGCAAACAATGGAAAAAAATGACTCAGCAGAGTGAATGTGAAATAAATGTCTTTAGACAAAGATTTAATGTAATAAATGCAAATAATAACCGAATTATATAGACGAGGCAGATAACAACATGCATGTGGTTATTAGACTACCTATGCAATGGATGAGCATTTCACACATATTAGCCGACCTATAATGGACGACATCTCAATCAATATAAACCATGTTAATATGCTTTCTTATAAAGATGAATCTATTCTGTAACATCCTTCTCGGGCACTACATTGTCTGTGATATTTTTGCAATATTGTTTAACGCGAAAAATAAATTTTTCAAAAGATACGGTTTTATTTTTCCCTGTTTCTTTTCAGAAATAAGTAAATAGGTATTACTTAACATTGGCTAACATCTTCCAACTACTAACAGGTCTAAAACATATACATCCATAAAATGGGAAAATAAGCAGTAAATGTTTATACATTCCCTGTATATACATAATACTTTAATAAATCCTTTTTCTAAAGATAAGAGTCATGAAAAGATGGCTGCTATGATTGCAATTGAAGTGGCTCATTTGAAAGGTTTAAATAAGCTTTGGCTTGATTGTGATTCAATGTTGGTTGTCTTGGCTTTTTCTTCAATGAATTTGGTGCCTTGGAAGCTTCAGAACCGTTGGTCAAACTGTATGACCTTAATCTCCTCTATGCAAGTCAAGGTCACTCACATCTATAGAGAAGGTAATTCTTGTGCAAACAAATTAGCCTCCTTTGGAATTTTGTCACAAAGTTCTACTTAGTGGAATTTGCTACCTCATTTCCTTAGATCTGATTTCGTTAGAAACAGGCTTAGGCTGCCCAATTTTAGATTTAAATGATTCTTTCCTTTCTCCCCCCATGGGTCAGGTTTATATTCCTCCATGCTTTTTGTATTTGTTTTCCTTTATTAATAATATATTAATGATGTGCTGCAGATGATTGGTGGGGCTTGAGGTGCTAACCTAGTTGGGATTTCCTGTCTCACAGTGACGCTTCTGCATATCATTTTGGTTTTTTTTAAAAAGACAAAAATACCAAATGGCGTAAAATTTCATTGCCCATAAAATGACATGACCAAGAAAACATAAATAACCTTGGAGACGCAGCTCCATACTATTAAAAATATACATAAAGACTTATCACACTGGCCTGTATAAAATAACGACAATGTGTCATCATTGTACCATAACAACAACTGAGGACGATACATTGTCACACTGGGGTTGGGTTCTCACATCTACCATACACCGATCCCTGAAGATGCGTTCTCATGATCGATCCATCTCATTTACCAATACTGATTTTGTTGATGAAGCAGTGCTACCATCTTTATTTCAGGATATATAATAAAGCAGAAAACCAGAAAACACAGGAAATGAGGTGAGATCCCCATTTATCATACACATAAAGTAGGCATGCAGTGGTATGACACACCAACATATGACAACATACATAACCATATTATTATCCATTCTCATTTAACAATTTCATAAATCAATACATATACGGATATCCTATAATATATCCACACATACTCAAAGGTTATCCATATAATCAGTAATCTTATCAAAGCATGATAGACATTATTAGTTTTACAGAGACATAAGAGTGGAGATAACTGATTGAAACTATATAGTCTCATTCCTACATAGTCTCAAGGAATACTTGATCCTAACTCCGGAGCTAATAGATATTTTGGAAAAGTAATGGTCAATAGTATAGGTTTCACATGTGCCTGTCGTAGGCATAAGACCAAAAGGTCATAACAATGCCCGAAGGCTATAATGTGTGACACAGGGCTATAATGTGTGACACAGGGTTCACTGTGGATAATAAATCCAGAACCGCACAACATTAAAATCATCATACCATGATACCAATGCCCGAAGGCCAAAATGTACGACACAGGGTTCACTGGGAATAATAAATTGCGAACCGCACAACATTTAAAATCATAATATCAATGCCCGAAGGCCAAAATGTGTGACACAGGGTTCACCGGGAATAATAAATTCCGAACCGCACAACATTTAAAATCATAAGGGTGATCAGTCCTTACTCGGCTATTTGTAAAACACTCTACCTAACCGGTCAGCTTAGATTCCTAAACACAACAACCGTGCTGACAATTACACTGATCAAGCCGATAACGGTGTGTATATTCATGTTTATCCACCATATAAACATTGGGATTCCTTACGAAAATCATATGCCATCCTACAGGCATGACAGTACCAACTGGGAATCTTTGTACAGCCACATTCATGCACATTATCTGGATCCCTTCATTGGACCATCTGAGTCTTAGACGACTTAAGTATATTATGAAGATTGATCATTCATTAATCAATTATACTTCTTCAGGTTCTTCCCGAACGAGATTACTTGCCGAACAAGCATCCTTCAAATACTCTTGGTTATTACGTATTATGGATGTAAGGATGAGTAAATCATCCGTACTCTATGACATATGATTTTGATTCACCATACAACATAATTATTTAACTCCATGTATTTCCTCTAAGTCATTTTGTGTAACACCCCAATTTCTCTTTTTTTTTTCAAGTTTGATTGTTACTTGTTTTATGTTAGAGCATAAATGGGTAAAACAACTTGATGTATAAATGTTAGTAACCTTCTTGATCTTTGGTATCCCTATAAACAATCAATTTTAAGGTTTCTTGTTTATTTTGACCCAATAATCGATTATATGGACCACCATAATCGATTACAAGGTTTCTGGACTGAATTCCTGAAGTTCAGAATCATCATAATCGATTATATGCAACACATAATCGATTACGAGTTGTCTGGAACTAAAAAACCTGAAACAGAAGATGCATAATCGATTATGAGATGTGTCATAATCGATTATATGGTGCCATAATCGATTATACTGCCCTATATAATCGATTATACTCTATAAGTCTATATAAAGCCCCTATTGACCGACCTAAACGTGGAAATTTGGAGTTCTAGGGGAAAAACCTCATATTTTTGAGAGAAAACCTCAAAGTTAATCACTCTAAACCTCTTTACTACTAAAGTTTGGCCATCTACATTAATCACATACTTTCATCTTCATCTTCCTACAACATCATCTTCTCCAAAAGAGCCAAAGTTCTTCCTTCCTCTCCATTGAAGTTTCGGCCAAAGCAAGGAGGTAAGCATCCGATATTTGTTCTAACTTTCCAACATCACATTCCCACTCCTCTACATCATTTATACCTATGTCATCTCACGCCATTTTCCATTTTAAGCAAGTTTAAAATGGATATTTTCTACCCACCTCTATAACTTACCATTCACAACGTCACAACAAAACAATAATGTTTCACATAAACATCACCACGTCATTGCGTTTTCCTAGATTGAAGACATCTAAGACTTGAGGAATGACCTCTGAATTCCTATACCATGGTTTTACGAACAGTCGGAGAGAGTGGTTCAAAGGATTGTTCTGGATGTACCAGCCTTGGGTAATAAAGAATGCATCAATAGTAAAGGGCATGCACGTCATAGGCTTTTTCGGGAACATCCTACACTACCAGAAAACACGCAGTGTCTAGTCGAGTATGTCGGTGCATTCCAAGATCACCATGCCACAGAGAAGCTACCAACTGGGTCTATGTGAGTATTTCATACCCCGAAACCCCTTAAAATAAGCAAGCTTTGCCACTACGGAATTCGCACCCGCATTAAAGTGTTAGCTCTTATCCTAGGCACAACGGCCTTACAGAACATAGTTTCACTATGTGTTTAGAAAAAATTGCCGGAAAATGCGTTCTTGTTGTCTTTCCATAGGATGACATCTTGATTCCATCGGAATTCTTTCAACGTGCTTTCTCAGATGTTAGATGTTCTTAAGTCCGAATTACGGTACTTAATCATCAAGATGAAGTTATCAAGTAACCTTTCATCTTTGTGTGAAGATATCTTAAAAAACTTTATTAAAAGTCATAACGCATTATGAGATTGGAACACAAGTCCAATTATTTAATTTATTTCTCTGTACTTTTCTAATTGAGTCTTTTTCTTTGGCTTCCAAGAAAACAAATCATTATGAGTCCATTAAATTTTATGGAATACGGATAGTGAATTATCCATACTTTATGATATAAGGTCGTATTCCACCCCACATCATAAATTATTACGTTCGTATTTTCACTAAGTCGTTCTTGACTTAGGTTTTTGCGTTTTACCTTAAAATCTCGTCTTTGAAGACTAATTCCTTTTGGCTTAAAACCAAAACCTTTAGATAAAATCAAATCAATTTTCAATAATGATTTCCATCAAAGATACTTAGGTATCCATTTCTCCAAAACATTTTCTCGAAAATCCTTAAAAACGTTTAACGACGGTTTCGCCGCTTTTTACTGAATTTAGGCCCAAAAGTCCTACTTTTGAAAATATGGTTCTTCACCTCAAATATATTACTTTCCTAAGTTATAATACTCATATGAAAATGTTGAAACACTGATTTTACATCTTTCTTTCCATTTATACGACATTCTTAAAAATTTGACCGAACGTCGTTAAGTTTGTAAATCGCGTAAATCATTTTTCAATGATTTTACACTCTAATGGTCCAAAACTCATTTTGGAGTTTTAGAACAGTTTGATAAGCATAAAAAACAGTTTCTAACTGTCCAATTACATTAATATTTGAAAATTGCAGTTTAGTCCCTAAACTTTCATTAATTACAAAAAGGTCCTTATCTACTTAAAACCTTGTAACTTTTTTATTTATAACTTCAAATCACACCAAACCAACTTCTTTGGAAATATTTTTCAGTTTCCCTCAAATTTCCAGAAATTATATTTCTGCCCAAATATTTTGCAATATTTGCAAAAAGGTCCTTGTTTACTAAAAAGCTTATATCTTTTTATGTATTAATCCAATTAACACCAAACCAATTTCTATGGTTTTGTCTCATCAAGGACTACAATCTTAACACACAAGAATATGAATTTCAGTGCACCCACTGAAATTCCCAGAAATTGTATTTTAGTCCCGAAGGACTCATAAGTTCTTATATTTCAATATACACATCCAAATCAATCCAAACCAATTTCCGTGCTCTTATATATTCACTCAATCCTCATAAAAATTATTTAAAAAATTTAACTCCATATGGAACCCATTTAACCAGTCAAGACCGAATGGCCAAAGGATGATCATGTTAGGCAATTTTTCACATTAAATCAAATAAACACCATCAAGCGTCCAATTAGAAATCACTGAATCAAAATCAACATATATCAACATCAAGCATCAAACAAATCCTCCAAGAGGATCACACACATATGCAAACAAATATACAAATTTCATACTTAGGAATTACAAGACCACCACATATACACTAAATAAACCATCAACACATCTACATTAAGGTAGGATAGTGGTAATCTCCCCCATACCTTTAGTAGACACTTGGAAAGTCAAATAATAGAATGATGTTGGTCACCTAAAGCCTCAAGGTTTGAAATAACAAACCTTGCCATGAACAACCAACATGAAAACAAGTTAACGATTGAAGAAAATCATCCTAGCACACTTGAACATAGTTTCGGACAAGATAGAAAGAAATAGCTAGAGATCTCTAAATTTTTCAAGCTCTTGAATGATGAATATAGAAGTTATATGAAGATCATAGAAATTGAACTCACATTAAAATGATTTTTCTATGATTTTCAAGAATTATTTGAAAAACTAGATCTAGCAATTTGAACTTGAAGAAAACTTGAGATTGGAAGAAATTTTGTGAAGAGAGATGAAGGTATGATCATGGATCATAAGGCTATACCTCTAGAATTTGAAGAAATGAACAAGATGTTAGACTTCCTTTGAAAATTAAGAGAAAGAACTTAGAGTTTTTGTGAGTAGGAAAGTATAAGAACATGAACACTTGTGAAGGAGCAGAAATGAAATGGAGATGGCCTTTTATAGGAGGTGAGGCTGCATGAAATTGGCCCAAAATGAGGAGATCGAAGAAATATATTGTTTAATGGTATATGGTAACCATGATGAGTATTAACCAAAGCTTGGTTAGATTAGTCTATGAAAATACTGTACTTTAATATGGCTAGTTTCATGAATCATCAAGCTATGTAATTTTGTGTGATGAAGGTGTTCCTAGGGTGATGTGGCTGTTTTCTACACCACATGAAGGAGGAGAATCAAATTTGAAATTGTCTTGTGAACCATGGTTGAATTAACCAAACATAGGTTAGGTTAACTTATGGGTAAATTGGTAAATCACTTGAAGTCATCATAATAAATGAATGGTTATGGTGAGTAGGAGGTGTGGCTAAATTGTGACCACATGTGAGGAAGAAGAAGCAAATTTGATAATGTCTTGCCTTAATCATGGTTGTCATTTAACTAGGATGGTTAGGTTAGGGGTATTTTAGTCTTTTCACATTTACTTGTCATCAATGCACATTAATGGCTATGGTGAGTCGTTCTGTCCTCCCGGCATATCTCTACACATTCGTGTCTGGTTCCGTTGTTTATCCGATTAGGCTTTTTGAGAGAAAGATGATGAAATGAAATCAAAATGAAATGAGTTTGGTTTAGTGGAGAGGCTGCACGAAATTGAACAGTTTTAGAGGGTACTTTGGTTAAAATTCACTTAGGGGCATTCTTGGAATTTCACTTAAAGTCTGAGGGCATTTTGGTCTTTTCACTAGAATAAATGTCATGATATTTTGGTGTCATCAGTATGCCTCATAAATGCTAGGTGAGTCACCCCTATGACTCACCACCCTAGGTGGCAAGATATCCCATCATCCGGAGTCCAGTTTTGTCTCTGTACGTCCGTTTTCGACTCCGTCGATTTCACATTTGTTGATGATGCACCAAAATAAAGTATAATAACTTGTTTATTTTGAGAATTTTCAAAATAATCAATATCGTTGGAAAAATAATATAAACCTAAACCGTTTCGTTCACGAGTCCAAATTAGATTTTCTGACCAGTAAACTTTTACTATCAGTGAAAAACACAGACCGGGTTCCACCTGAATTCTAAACCTAAAATTTCACCATAAATTCCTTCGATATAGAAGGTCTCAACTATGATTTTTTTTTTCTTCAAAATCATTTTCTAAATCCCCGATAATAATATAAAATATAATTACCGATCAAGACGCGAGAAAACGGGGTGTTACAATATTGGCATGATTGTTACTAATAGTAATTGTTGTCTGCTATAATGCCATGTTTATGATGAGTTGATGTTGATTATTGACTGTTGATTGATGTTGTGGATGCTATGATGTTAAAACATTAATCTGCTAATAATGTTAAGGGAGGTTATTCCCATTTTGGTCGTAAAACTGAATGATAGAAATAAGTGAGAGGTTTATGTCAATGGTTTAGTCAAGGACACTAGGGAATGATTGATGAGTGGTTAGGAATAATTGTTACGTCTGAAATTAATGGACTAATTCCCCTTAACTACAAGACATGAATATTAATGAAAGATTAGTGAAACGGATGTCAATGGATTAGTGAGAAGCCAATAGGATTGAATCTATGAACTACCCCAGGGATTTGGTAAAGGGTTCTGACCCTTTCTGCCCAGATCAGTACGGCCACGCTCCATTGAGCACGATCGTGCTTAACACGGAGAACCCCCGTGCTCCAATTCAAAATCCAGATAGGACACACATTTGAGCACGCCCGTGCTTAACAGGAAGCACGATCGTGCTTGCCTGAAGGTCCAGCATGCTCGTGCTGAGGGTGAGCACGCCCGTGCTCACCTGACCAGAACAGAAAGTAGAACAGTGCAGAAAGCAGGGGTTTCACCCCAAATGCCTTAAAAGACTTAATAAGACACTCAACGAACTTGAAGACAAATGACAAGTGAAAATAGAACGTACCTTGGTAGCCTAGTGGCCAAGGGTGCCTTGAGGCATGATGGTCAAGGTGGTAATCTCTAGTGCTTAAAGGATAGAGTGTTAAGTAAAGATGATGACATACCTTGGTCGCCTAGTGGCCAAGGGTGCCTTGATGCTTGATGGTCAAGGTGGTAATCTCTGGTGCAGAACCACCAGAGTGTTTAAAAGATTAAAACGATTAAACGATAATGATAATCCTCGATAGCCGAGTGGTCGAGGTGTTGATGGTGTTAAAACATGGGTAGCCTAGTGGCCTAAGCGAAGGTGGTGGTTGTACTGTGTGTTGTGTTGAGGATGTATTCACGCATCGGATATGTTAGTGGGGGATGTTGAACATAGGGGAGGTCGTCCGAGAGTATGGCGATATGGCTGTCCGCGGTGATTCATCTGAGAGTTAGGTGAATCGTGCGCCCACGCGGTGGCACACTCGAGAGTAAGGTGCATCGGCTATCCTAGGGGTCCACCCATGGTAAGGTGAACTGCCCCGGCGTTGTTGCTTATTGGCCAATGTGGATATGTAACTCTGAAGTTGACTTCCTGATGTAGAAATGGATCCAAGTGCATAATGGAGTAGTGGAGCAGAACTGCATTGCATAGCATATACGTTGGACGATGATGATTGTTTTGTTATATTGTTGTTTGTTATAATATGCTTGTGTTATGTATGCTCATCTTGCCAATTGCTTCCGTGCCATTATATTCATATTCATGTTTCTTACTCCCTATATTTCTATGTCATGTGTTTGGCATGTATCTTTATGCAGAGGACGGCAAGCAGCCAGTTGAGGAGTGACTCTGAGGAGCCGCGACTCGTAGTTAGGATTTCCAGTTTTATGTTGTTAGTTTTGTTTTGTTTCAGTTTGTATCCGAGGATGTTTTCGAATTCTTTTATACCAGCTCTGTATGTGACATCAGGGGTTAGGTTTCGTTTTTATGTTATGTTCCTTTTGAACCTTATGTTTTCCGTGTGTGATACAATGTGGTATTCTCTATCCGTTGTTGGTTTTAATTTTAATAAATGATGCATGTTTTATTTAAATTATTTTATCTTTATTGCTTTTTACGTATGCGGGGTAGAGGGTGTCACAAAGCAAATTATTTTAATTGAACAGTCTGAATATTGCTAATTATCTACTTGAGATGTGCAGGAAAGACAGTATGTTAATTGGTCAATCTAATAAAAGAATCAAAGCAAACTTCATGCGTCTGACTTCTGGAAGCTCAAGAAACAACTAAAGCAATGCGTCTGAACAAGACCCTTATATACTAAGTGTCTTGAAGCAGTTCTCATATCTCAGACTCCTTGAAGAATTAATGAAGCAAGTATGTTCTAAGAGCAAGAAGCAGTTTGATAGTCTGAAAGAGGAAGATGATAATCAAAAACTGATCATCAAGTTACTCGTAGTGAAGACTATGTTGAAGAATAAAGAATGAACCTACTTAAAGATCTTCACTTTATCTCTCAGTTGAAAGAATCAAGAAATTCTCTACAAGCTATACACTGATCAAACACATTTTAAGCCAGATTGCCTAATGTTAAGTATGCAATCTCCTGAAGAAAGATGGAAGACCAAAATTCACGAAAGATCAAGTTACAGACTAACTCTTCAGTATATTATCAAAAGGAAGAATCGTGAAAGATATCAAATAAAGAAGTGTCTGAAGAGTTAAAGATGCGTCTGAAGTTATGTCAGAGCCAGAAAGGCATTCAACCCATGTCAGAATCAACAAAGCAGCCAAAATACATTCAAAGCCATATCTCTTGTTTGAAGACATGATATAAAGAAGCATTTAAGCATAAGGATATATTTTCTCTCATTACTGAAGTAACGTTCAAAGAGAAATTACTGCTTGAAGAAAATAGTAGCATGTTCTTCAACAACTCAAGCAATTCGGTGATGCTTTTATCACTCCACCCATTTCTCGCCTTCACAATGAACAATTTTAACATCACCAACAACCGTGTATAAGTAGTGCACCCCGGATACAAAGGCTTCTCCGCATCACTGCACAAAGTATCATACACATGTGCTCACTGAAAAGACTCTTGTCCAATATCACGGATCATGTCCTCTAGTCGATCGTCCTCCATATCTACGTCAACTTCTGAGACACCCCGTTGTGCCTCTTTGTGTCATTAGATTGAAATCTCGTTATTTAATTACTTAATCGCACGCTTAATGTGAAAATACATAAAAATTAAAACTTAACTTATAAAGTATACAACTTCATATAGAATGGCATATCACAATATAAGTATATTATGCATATTACAAAACACTGTTGAGGATATCCCATCAGTAGGATCCCTCACAGGCATCTACTTAGACAAAAAGTTAAACAACGGAAAACATAATAAAAATATGCCTCACGAGACGCACCGGTCATAACTAACTAGACCATAATCACCATGGGCCACAGCTCGTCCTTCAGCCTCCGGTTCGTAGGGAGTTCCATCCAACGCCTCCTGGTTACGCTCATCAACAGGGTCTTATCGTACAATTCCACAAGGAGATAAAATACAATATACATAAATTATTTAATATATATCATCCTCTACCCTTACTCTCAGGTTAATATATATCATCCTCTACACATAACTAACTAATCATCCTCAGGTTAATATATATCATCCTTTACCCTTACTCTCTGGAAATCTAACACGTTATTTAAATGTAACCTCTCTAATCCTGTCACCATGTCTTTATGTTATCGTGGCCACTACCACTCCTGTCACCATCCCTCATTTGCATCAGGGCACACCCTCATTCCCGTTAGGATGTTCCACCTAGTGCACATCTCCATTCCCGTTAAGGTGTTCCACCCCCATTCCCGTTAAGGTGTTCCACCCCCATTCCCGTTAAGGTGGAAAGTGATCTTGCGAGAACTCTTGATTTTACGTGTATTATATTACCAATACACGGTGTATTATATTACCAATACACTACCAATACACAATTGTTTTACGTGTATTATATTACCAATACAAGGTGTATTATATTACTAATACACAGAAATGTTTTACGTATATTATATTATCAATACACGTTTTACAAGTATTATATTACCAATACACGGTGTATTATATTACCAATACACTACCAATACACAAATGTTTTACGTGTATTATATTACCAATACACGGTTTATTATCTTACCAATACACAAATGTCCTTACGTATTATATTACCAATACACAGATGTCCTTACGTATTAAATTACCAATACACTTTTGTCTTTGTGTATTATATTACCAATACACTTTTGTCCTTGTGTATTATATTACCAATACACGGTTGTGGACAACAACACCTGTACTTGAATCTCACCAACCCGTTTTAACATCTTAGTGCCTTAACCTTCCATTAGAACTTGACACATATTCTATACCATAACACCTCTTTAACATTCCTCATCTAAGTTAGGCACTTCTAAATCATCGTTATCCTGACACCCAAAACAATCATCTCTTAGACAACATATATATCTTTGCTTAAAAATCTACTAAGCATAATAATAAAAAAAAACCAGGCAGATCATGCATAACACAATATCAATCAAAATATTCTCATATTACCAACATAGCACAAAATAAATTAAATAAAGGTAATAAAATCAAATCAACCATCAAGAATATAAAGATCAACCTAATGTCAATAAACCTACAATCCCCGAATCGCCATTGGTTTTTCAGAAAAGGTTTCCAATGTGATTTTGGTCTTGTCGATTACTCGACTACTAGTAGGGTTTAGGTCGCCCTACACAATTATTATATAATCTACTACTTATCCATTCCGACGATAGGTTGGTTCTTTCCCCCACCTGGCTTATCACCGGACTCCCGAACTCGAAGCTCCTCGTTGTCACACCACAAAGTACTAACTCCACCTTCTGCGAAGATAAGGAGATTAGATGCTCGAAGAGGTATACCACAAACGTCCTCGTTTCCTCCGCGATGGAAGTCTAAGGTTATGAACACAAAATCACAAGTTAAAATCAAATAAGAATACTAAACCACAAGGTATAGGTTCGGCCAAGACTAGTTCTTAGTGTTAGAGATTCCCGAAAATTATACAACTCATGGATTTATGATACTTAAGTGCTAGAAGTTCATAAACAACAATCTTTTAACAAAGTTGAATTAAAAATCCCACTAAGTACTTGACTTAGGGTTTCGGCCAATCATAGATAAATAGGCTAGGAATTTCTAAATTTTCCAATCTCTTTAGGTTAGCATCCATACATAGTAAGGAGCTTGAAACCATGATCATTTTGGAAATGGAAAAATCAAATGTCTTAGACCATAAACCCTTAGGTTCAGCCTTAACAAATTTGTGAGGTTAGAGATCTTTAAATCACCCAATCTTTTGGACATAGCATCCTTTAACATGAAGGAGCTTTAATCCATAAACATCTTGGAAAACAAAATAAAATAACACATCCTAGGTCAATTGTTACATTCGACCATCATAGGAAAATAAATCAAGAAAATATTTTAAACTTTCCAATCCCTTGTATTTAGCATCCTTATACATCAACAAGCCTTAATCCATGATCACTTTGGAGAAACATCAACTAACCATCAATGTCTTAAACTACTTAAAGTTTAGGCCTTTACATGAAAATGTGTAAAATCTCTAAACTTTTCCAATCACTTAAACCTAACATCCTTTAGTACAAAGGAGCCCTTGGTCAGGATCATCTTGGAATAGAACTCAAATACAAGTCCATACAAGCAAAGTTAAACAAAACCCACCAAAACCAAAAAGAATGGTTTCGGCCTCATCAAGAAAATAAGGTTAGAATTTTTTGTTTTACGCAACCTTTTAGTATGTTGTAGTAGCAGTAAAAATAGGAACATAGGAATTAGTTTCAACTCAAACGGAGTTTTCTACCATTTTTAAGAGATTTTAGAAGTTTGAAAGCTTAAAGGAAACTTAAAGCAAAACTATGAACATAAAGACAAGAACTTGAAAAATAGACAACATAGGATCATTACCCTCAATAATATGAAGAACTTTGATGAAGAACTTAAAGTAAAAAGCTTGATAAAAAGATGAACTTTAGAAGAGAGAAGAAGAAGAAGTGTAATAAGATGTAAAGGTGAGAAAATGGAGGAAAAGTGGTGAAGTGTGGAAATGAAGAGTATTTATAGAGAGTCAGAGAGAGGGTCACGGTTTTGGAGAGGAAAAAGTAGAGAAAAAGAAGGTTTTCTTGTAGGGAAAGAAAGAAGGTAATGTGTGGTAAGGTGGAGGTATGGTGTGGAGGTATGGTTGGAGAGAGAATGTAAGAAAAAGTGAGATTTTGAAAAAAATCAAGATTCACTTTTGAGATGTGTCATAGCCTTCACATCAAGTCACTCTATGTCACTTCGTCCTCTTGATGCTCTGCTCCATTGCGTATCAGATGACTTTCCCGATCGTATTTCCCGACGATTTGACCCGGGAAATCCCTGAGATTTGGCCCTGAACAACATTTTTCGAAAAACTCCAAACCCACACAAAATATCATAAAAATACTAATCGTCTCATTCACGAATTAAAATTTGGTCTCTAGCTTAGTAAACTTGTACTGGCAGTGAGAACGCAGACCGGCTTTCGTCTGAATTTTCAACCGAAATTTTTACCGTAACCCTCTACCATAAACTAGACTATGAATTTGATTTTATTTTAATCAAAAATACTTTCTAACTCTCAAATTAAAATATAATTAATTATATTTTAACCGATTGAACAACATAATTAAAATCAGGTTATTACAACTTCCTCACTTTGGCACACATTTGGCTGGTTTAACAAGACATCACCCTGCCATATCCATCTTGTATAATTCTTGCAAATCCCTTCACAAATAAGATGAGTATGTATTTCCTTAACTTCAAATTTTCTCATATTCACACATTTGACACAAGGCCAACAAAACTTTCCATTACTATCAGGAAGATTTGTTTGAGCAAATTCCAGAAACTCTTCCACTCCCTTCCGATACTCATCACTTGTGCGTGTATTAATCATCCAACTACGATCCATAACTATGTTCTGTAGGTATAGAATATAAGCATAAGAAGGGAGATTAGAAGAGGACTATATGAAAATCTACGCCTAATATAAAACAAGACAATTCCAGGGCATCATACTTGGAGTGAGGAACAAGAAGGAGAAAAAAGAACAAAAATGGGTCGAGGAATGGGAAACTTTTTTTACGAGAAGAGGAGACCAAATAGTTATATATATATATATATATATATATATATATATATATATATATATATATATATATATATACATAATAATGTATTAAAACAGAAATTGTGAAAAAAATGTTGTCAAGTATGGTTAAAAGCATATGGAAATGGTGTTTTATCATAAGCTATGGACAAGAGACAATCATTAGGTGCTTCATTATCACTCACAAATCATACTTCTCTGGGAGATATACAAACTACAAAAGAGGAGAAAGAAAGTTCAGCAAAGCACCTATTTATTACCAATTAATAATCACGTGTACACTTGAACCCTAAACCTAAGCAAAGAAAGGTTAATTGATTAATTGAGCATTAATAATATATTAACCTCATTTCAGTACCAGTGTGGTTTACTCGAGTGAGGGAGGCAAAATAGTTAAATGTAAATGGAATAACATAGACATATAATAATTGCTAAAATCAAATAACAAACAAAACCCAGAACTAGATTTCAACGAAGAAGAATCAAAGAGTTCAGAAGCAAACACGAGACCATTTCTTAATTTGTTCCATATATTCTAGATTTGGATTCCAAACATAAGGTAAAGAAACACAAGAAATAACAGGCTATGAATATTCATGAATTTAATTCAAATGGTCCAAAAATATGTAAAGAAAATAAATGCTTACTTTCCAATGCAATCACTGAGAAGGTCTTCGACCCAATGGTTCTGTGGAGATGGCGGATGCAATGACCCAGTGGAGAAGCTGAAAGGAGATGGTGAAAGTATTGGGTGGCTGTTAGGGCTTGATAAGGCAGGGTGAGGAACAAAAAGGAGTAAGGAGCAGTACTTACCTCGCGATTGTCGAGAGGAACATAGCAAAGGGAGACCAGGCTTCCTTTTCGAATGCGGGGGGGGCGGGGGGGAGGCCCACCACAAACGACGATGGAGGACGGTGGCAGAGGCGACGATGGCTTTGAAGAGAAGATGGGAGAAAAGGGGTTGCAAGAGATCAGAGCTGATATAACAGAGAAGAAGGGGTTAGGGTACGGGAGTGAGATACTTGGTTGTGTGTTAACGTTATAACGACATGTAATGTCGGTTGCTTGGCCAACCGCTGTTACATGTCACTTGTGACATCGGTTGCTTCTCAACCAATGTTACAAGTTTTTCCCTCCACCGGTTATTTAAGATTTGCTTCACTTGTAACATTGGTTGTTTCACAACCGCTCTTTCAAGTATTTTGAATGAACCAGATATTTACAATACCACCACCGTCTTTTTTGTACAATCGGTTTAAAACCAACCGATGTTACATCCTGTTGTTAAAGGCATATTTTTCACTAGTGTCTCCATTTGAAGCCAATCTTGTTTGAAACGAACATATTATTAATTATCATTATCATTATCATTATTATTATTATTATTATTATTATTATTATTATTATTATTATTATTATTGATGGGGGAGAGAGATAAGAGATAGAAAAACAATAGTTTTTAAATATAATAAAATTCTAAATAAATGGATCAGATATTTAATTACAAGAAAAAGTTAATGGATTGGTTAGATATTAAAATTTTAAATTAATTATCAATGGACATGATTTTATGTATACCTTTTTAGTTGATTATTATGAATCGATAATATTTGATCCATTCATGTTATTCAATTCAAAAATTTTATCCCGGCACGTTTCGAGTTTGAGAATCATTGGCTTGTTGAGGATGATATTCAAGAAGTTGTGGAGGAAAGATGGAAGTTTGATGAGCAGGATCCTATCTCTTCAAAGTTGAGGCACTGTGCACGCAATCTAGAGGTCTGGGGTCACTCCAAGAAACCTAAGTTCCGTGAGGAAATTATGGTGTGTAAGAGAAAAATGGAGGATTTGCGTGATAGAACCAGGCGGGCAGATGTTAACCATGTTTTGGCTCTTCGAAGAAGGTTATCTAAACTTCTTGTGCAGGAGGAAATTTATTGGAGGTAGAGAGCTAACATGCATTGGCTTAAAGGCGGTGATACTAATTCTAGTTTTTTCCATGATTCGGCTACAGCTAGGAAAAAGAAGAATAAAATTGAGTCCCTCATTGATGACAATGGGGTCCTAGTCGAATCCCAGGAAGGCTTGTGTGTTTTGGCTAATGATTATTTTGCAAATCTTTTTGCTTGCCAAATCAGTATTGTAAATTTTGTTATTGACCAAGTGGCTGGGAAATTAACTTCTGAGGATAACGATCTCCTTATTGCTCCTTTTTCGGATGATGACTTCAAAAAGGCAGCCCTTGATATGCATCCTGATAAATCTCCATGCCCGGATGGTTTTAATGCTGCCTTTTATCAAAATTTCAGGGATGTTTGTGGTTCGGATGCTATCGCTGCTAGCAGGAGTTGGTTGCTTGATGGTACTATTCCCCTTACTATTAATGACACTAATATAGCTCTGATTCCATAATGTGATCATCCTAATTCTATGAGTGACACCCTGCTATTCCGCATGTTATAAAGCAATTAATATAGAAAGCAATTAAAACAAAACATGTATTTCCTGGAATCAATTAAAAACTTTGTCCATGGGTAGAAAGGTCCCACATTGTAACACTTAATGAGGAAAGAACATAGTCTTAAAATAATAATACATATACAACGTATAGCATAAACATAGCCCAACCCCGATATCACAATTCAGAGCTAGTACAATCGTTCCGGAAAATATCCTCGGAATACAACTGAACAAAAGTAACTAACAAAGAAAGGCCTTAACTATGAGTGGTGGCTCCTCAGAGTCACTCTTCTCCGGGCTGCTTGTCATCCTCCGCAAGATGCCAATCAGGCCAAACAAACAAATAGAAAGAGGGGAGTAAGAATCATGTAAACATATACGGAATGGAGATAGGAAACAAGGTAAAACATACAGCATGGCATCATCATAACATACATCAACATAGTTATATATATCAACATCCAATCAACATCATATTAACCGAGTATGCTATGCAATGCAACGCAACACTACTCCACTACTCCAACATGCATGTGGATCCAAACTAACTCAGGATGAACGACTTCGGAGTTAAATATCCACATTGAGAATCTACCCAACGCTGGAGAATCTACTCCTTGGATAGCCAACACATCAAACCAACGAATGCCTCATCACGGGGGCGCATGGTCACCAAACCTTGGGTGACCTATCGTGGATGACCAGATCGCCGTAATCTAGGACGACCTCCCTTATGTCGAACATCCACCAACAACAACATCTCCAATGATGCATGCAGCATAACAACAAACAACGGGCAAATGCCACCTCCTTCATATCAATGGAATCAACCAAAGACTTCAGCGGAATCGACCGCAGCGGAATCTACCGCAACACTTAAACCTTTAGCGGAATCAACCGCAATACCTTAGACCCAACCAGGTCAAGGCCCCTTTGGAGCAAACTCTCGCTCACCAAGGTAAAGGGGTCATGGGAACCCCTTTACCTTATACTACCCCCACTGCCTAATGATTACACTACCCTTCTCCCCATACCTAGATTCAAGGTTCCAAACGTTAGCTCCTAACAACAACAGGTCACGTCCCTATGAGCGGCTCAGTCCGATTCTACGCATTACTTAACCAAAAACATAAACTAATCAGTTCCCAATTCACAAGAGAAAGGAAACAGAAAAGGAAAGTTACCATTACCAAAACCAGTTGATACTGATAAACAAAGGTCTCCCAAAGGTCTCCAAAACTCTAAGAACTGGTTGAGTTTGGTGGAAACAGCGAAGAAGACTTCTCTGGCCGCACTAGGTGACGGCTGACGTCAGAAGGTAGGGTTAAAACGTAACCCTCGGTTTTTGTGCCAACTATATAAAGGATGCACCTGAGCACGGCTGTGCTCCTCAGTAAGCATGGTCGTGCTAGACTTAGCGTCACCAAGACGCGGTCCGCACAGTCAGCACAGGCATGCTCACTATTGAGCACGGATGTGCTCAAATTAAACTTGGCAATGTACGCCTGACTTTAAGCACGGGCATGCTAGCTAATGAGCACGGGTGTGCTCATGTACCAGAAATGGACTTTTATGCCAAAAATCCCACTAAGCCCTTAGCCAACAATTCTAACTTAACAAAACATGCTTAAGGAAAACATTTACGAAAAACAGGGTGTTACATTCATAGCTTGTGATGTTGTTGGAAGAGTTGTCACCTTTGCTGAAATTTCTCCTTTGAAAAGTGGACGACTTTCTTTTGAAGTTGCCTTTCTTCTTTAGCAACTTCTTGAAATTTCTAACTAGCATTCCCATCTCTTCTTCAGATTCTGCCTCTTGTGCTGAATCATCATCATCATTGTCTTCTACTTCTCCGACTTATGATTTCATAGCCAATCCCTTATTTATTTTATCAGTTTCTTCACTCTCATTCAGTCTGTTCAACTCCAATTCGTGTTCTTGCAATTTTCCAAACAATGTGGCAATGGTCATTGATAAGAGGTCTCTAGACTCTGAGATTGTAGTGACTTTAGACTACCATTCCCTGCTCAAGCATCTCATTACTTTGTTAATTTGATCTTCATTGGAGATTGTCTTTCCAAGACCAGTCAATTGATTTACAATGTGTGTGAATCTCTTTTGAATTTCAGTCATAGGTTCTCCTTGCTTCATTCTCAACAGCTCATACTCATGTGTGAGGGTGTTCATTCTTGCTCTTTCGACGTCTGTGGTTCCTTCATGTGTTACTTGCAATGTATCCCACATCTCCTTTTCTAATTTGCAATTTAAAAAACTGAAAAACTCATCACGGCTTAAAGCAAATGTTATAATATTCTTAGCACGTGCATTATATTGAACTCTTTTCTTATCATCCTCATTCCATTCAGTTTTAGGCTTATTTCTTGGAGCACCATCAGCATCTACAGTAGAGGGGACAAATGGTCCATTTTCTACTGCAACACATATGTCAACACCTGCTGCCTCAAGAAAGATTACCATTATTTCCTTCCAATAGATATACTCAGATCCATTGAAGGAAGGAGGGCGTGCAAGGGAAGCCCATTCATTCAAACAGTCATTGGAAGCCATACTCTTATAGCTGTTAAGCCAAACTTCAGAGTTTAGCTCTGATGCCAATTGTTGTTTTGGCTTCAACGACTCAAGAGAGGGGGTGAATTGAGTTTTCAAAAAAATATTTCCTTCTTAAAAACTTTTTCACAAAACTTTGGTTTTCATATTTGTGGCCTCAGGATCTTTTACAAAATCAATGAAGGGTTTATATAGAATCTTGAATTGGAAGATGATGAAGATAAGAAAGATTAATTCAGAATAGGTTCGGGTTCAAAACTCAATAACAACAAAATGTAGAAACTGATTAAAACTTTAAAGATTAAGAACAAGTTATGCAAGTTTCAGATGTAAGCATTAACAATCAAGAACAAACTTGCAGGTTTCAGTTTCAGTATATGATGCAGTCAAGAATGATTTTGATCAACTCAGTTTTGAACACAGATAACACAGACTTGATTACAATCAGACTCGGGTTTCAATACAGTTTATACAGATCAAGAACTGAAATTATATTGAACTTTAAACATCAAAATCACAGGTTCTTGATCATAAACAGAAAGTAAAAGAGTTTAAGTTTAGAGATACCACACAACCAGATTTATCCTGGTTCAGTCACCACCACTGTGACCTACATCCAGTCCCCACTCCACATGTGGGTTTTCACACACTAACACAACAAGCTTTAGCCAGGTAGCTTGAAAAACCTTTACACCACAGAGCACTCCTTCACCTCGAGATACCACACTCTTGTGAAGAGCCTCAATGTTCTTCCTTAGGGATACCTCACCCTAATCACTCAGAGAGACTCCTTCTCTCTTTATAATCAAATAAAAATGAAAAATTGATTCCTAACTCTCAATAGTCAGATAAACAAATTGAAGCACTTATGAGAATGAAACACTCTTTTAACAATAAGCTCAAGAAAGATGATGAATGATATGTGTATTGTTATATTGTTATGATATGATATGATATTTTCGTTCTGTAAAAAGTGTTCTTTTGATCCCTCTTTATATAAAAAACAAGTTATAGTCGTTGGGATCAATCAAAGCAGATTGGTTCTGATAACAGAATCTGTTTTCTTGATTCTGGTTCTTGAAATAAGATTCTAATTCATCAGTTCTTATAGCATTCGAGTCCATCTTAAAAATAAGCACGTCCATCTAGCCATTTTGAATTAAGATTTTACATCGGATGAGCTAGTAGACGAGCTCCATATGCCATGTCATTGGACGGATACTCCTTTAGGATTTAGCAAGTCCAAAGACTTGTGTGGATGAGCTACTCTGTCACTTTAGTGGTCGAGCGCTTCTATCACTTTAGTGGACTAGCACTTCTGTCACTTTAGTGGACGAGCGCTTCTATCACTTGTGTTGGACGAGTGCTTCTATTACTTCAGTGTTGGACAAGCGCTTCTATTACTTCAGTGTTGGACGAGCACTTCTATTACTTTAGTGTTGGACGAGCGCTTCTATTACTTCAGTGTTGGACGAGCGCTTCTATTACTTCAGTGTTGGACGAGCGCTTCTATTACTTTAGTGTTGGACGAGTGCTACTATTACTTTAGTTGGACGAGCGCTTTTGTCACTTATGTTGGACGAGCGCTTCCATTTCCAAAAATCATTTTCATCAACGAAAACTTATTCCTTTTAATGTAGGTTATGAAAATTGATTTTCTTCATGCATCGTTTTAGTTTGAGCTATTTTGTGATTAAGAGATTTCTTTCTCTTACAAATCATCTAAGACTTAAATATAATTTCTCCTTTAAGCTCTGTCTTGATGATTCCTTGATTTTTGTCTTTGCTCTTTGATTCCGCCATGTAGCTCTTTTGATTTCTTCAAGTTCTTCCTTGAATATTCTCCTTTAATTGCTCACTGAACTTGTTGATTATTGCTTGATACTTGTCTTTGTAATTTGACACTAAAACACTTGCATACACATTAAGTTGTATTTGTCATATATCAAAATCTCTAAGTCATTGAGTCTTACAGGATGTACTTTCTGAGTTGAGACACATGAAAAACATTGTGGAGGTTTGACAAGAATGGGGGTAAGGCTATTTGGCTTCACCGACTCTTTTTAGGATCTGGTAAGGTCCAATGAACCTCGGAGTAAGTTTCCTCACCTTCATCAGTCAACCAACCTCAGTCGTCGGGGTAGCTCTCAAGAATACATGATTGCCTTCCTGAAATTCAAGCACTTTCCTCCTTTTATCATGATAGCTCTTTTGCCGACTCTGTGCAACTATCATCTTTTCCTGAACCAACCTGATCTTTTATATTGTTTCTTGGACTATCTCAGGTCCTAGCACCACACTATCACTAGGTTCACTCCAACACAAAGGTGTCCTACATCTCCTCCCATAAAGAGCCTCATAAGGTGCCATCCCAATGCTGGAATGGAAGCTATTGTTGTAAGCGAACTCTATCAGGGGCAAAAACTTGTCCCAACTACCAGACTGTTCTAACACACAAGCCCTCAACAACTCCTCTAAGGACTGGATGGTTCTTTCAAACTGACCATCAGTCTGTGGGTGATAAGCTGAACTAAGCCTAAGCTTTGTCCCTAAAGCATGCTGCAAGCTCTCCCAGAACCTGGAGGTAAACCTCGGGTCTCTATCTGATATTATGCTAGAGGGTACACCATGAAGCCTAACTATCTCTTTGATGTACAGCTTGGCTAACTCCTCTAAAGGATACTCCACGTTCATCGGGATGAAATGGGCAGACTTAGTCAATTTATCCACAAGAACCCATATAGCCTCAAAACCCGCTGGAGTCCTAAGGAGACCAGACACAAAATCCATGGAGATGCTATCCCATTTCCATTCTGGGATACTCAAAGGTTGCAACTTACCTAATGGGTTTTGGTGTTCTATCTTGGCCTTCTGACAAACTAGGCACGCATACACAAATTCAGTCACATCCTTTTTCATCCTAGGCCACCTAAACATCCTCTTCAGGTCCTGATACATCTTGGTGGTACCTGGGTGCACACTCAACCCACTCCTATGTACTTCCTCAATGATCAACTTCCTAAGCTCAGGAACATCTGGCACACAAACTTCCTAAGCAAGTAACTCTAGCTGATCTAAGAGAAACTTATCTAACTTCTGACCCTCTCTAATCGGGTCCATCAAACTGCTGGTAACCTTCAAGGTTCCAAGCCTAATACTCTTAGGAGTATACTCACAAGCTAGACTAAGGTCTCTAAACTCCTCAATCAGATCCATCTCCTTAACCATCAAAGCGGAGACATGCAAGGTTTTCCTACTTAAGGCATCGGCCACCACAATGGCCTTTACTGGATGATAGGTCAGCTCGAAGTCATAATCCTTTAAGAAATCCATCCACCTACGCTGCCTCATATTCAACTCTGTTTGTTGAAAGAGATACCTCAAAACTCTTGTGATCACTAAAGACCTCCAGCCTCGCTCCACAAAGGTATTGCCTCAAAATCTTTAAGGCAAATACCACAGCTCCTAGCTCTAGGTCATGGGTAGGTTAGTTCTTCTCATGGGTTTTCAGCTGCCTAGAAGCATAAGCAACTACCTTATCATTCTGCATCAACACAACGCCTCCTTGCTTAGAAGCATCGCAGTAAACTACGAAGGGTTCACTAGGATCTGGCATAATTAACACTGGTGCTAATGTCAACCTATCCTTAAGGGTTTGAAACTCTCTTCACACTTAAAGTCCCACACAAACAACTGACCCTTCTTGGTGAGACGGGTTAAGGGTAAAGCTATCTTAGAGAAACCTTCTATAAACCTTCTGTAATACCCGTCTAACCCTAAGAAACTCCTAATCTCGGTTACTGATTTCGGCGTTTCCCACTGGAGCACCGTCTCTACCTTAGCTGGGTCCACTGCTATGCCACCCTTAGAGATGACATGTCCTAAGAAGCTCACTTCTTCTAACCAGAACACACACTTAGACAACTTACCGTACAACTGCTTTTCCTTAAGGGTCTGCAAGACAATCCTCAGGTGTTCCTCATGTTCCTCCTTGCTCTTGGAGTACATTAAGATGTCATCTATGAACACCACCACAAACTTATCCAAGTAAGGGTGAAAAGTCTTGTTCATGTAGTCCATGAGCACCGCAGGAGCATTGGTCACACCAAAGGGCATAACCAAGTACTCATAGTGACCATATCACATCCTGAACACAGTCTTCGGGACGTCCTCAAACTTAACCCGAATCTAATAGTACCCTGACCTCAAATCTATCTTAGAAAAGATGTAAGCGCCCATCAACTGGTCCATGAGATCATCAATCCTAGGGAGGGGATACCGATTCTTTATGGTCATCTTGTTGACCTGCTGATAGTCGACATACAACCTCATACTACCATCCTTCTTCTTCACTAACAACACAGGTGCTCCCCACGGGGACATGCGCGGCCTAATGAACTGCTTCTTCATCAAGTCCTCCAACTGCTCTTTCAACTTAGCTAGCTCTAGAGGAGACATTCTATAGGGTGCTATGGAGATTGGCCCGGTGCCAGGCACTAAGTCTATGGTGAACTCGACATCTCTCTCTAGGGGCAAGTTATAAACATCCCCCGGGGAACATTTCAGGAAAGTCCCATACAACAGGCAAGCTGGCGACATCAGGAGGGCAGCTCTCTACTTCCAGGGAAGCTATCATCATGTACACTTGGGCTTCGTCTTTCATCAAAGCTTGAACTTGGCTGGCAGAGAGAAGGTCCGGATTCTCAAACTCCGTTGGAGTTCCAAAAGAAAAGGTTTTATAAAAACAGTTCAAAACGACATGGTTGAAAGATAACCAGTCCATACCAAGAATAATATCAAAGTCTTTCAGGGGTAAACATACAAGATCGACAACAAAAGTGTTATCATCAATAACAATATGACAATTCTTGCATGCATAAGAAGTGAAAACGGGTTTATTTGTGAGTGTAGACACGAGCAAATCAAACTCAAGAAAGGTAACAGGCAACTTAAGACTCTTAACCTTATCATGCAATATAAACGAGTAAGTAGCACCTGAATCATACAATACAGTTAATTGAGTTCCATCAATAAAACATGTACCTTGGATCAAGTCATCAGACTCAGGCTTCGGCTCCACTAAGAGTAAAGACCCTTCCAAGGGTCTTCAGTCTGTTGGCCTAGGGCTTCTGATTCTTGCTAGCACTAGGAGGCTTGGCTTAGCTCCCTCACATTCACAACTGAAATGTCCTAGCTTGCCACATCTGAAACAAATCACCGCTGACTCCTTGCACTGGGATGAATAATGAACCTGTTGATCCGTGGCAATACACAGGTCAAAATAATATAGTAATTAAAAAAAACTGCAGTACAAGGCAAAACAACCTTAGTCGTCTCACGAGGATCTTGAAAATTATCAGTTAATCAAGAATATTAGAGAAAGGGGGGTTTTCAAATTTTTCAAGGAGAAAACAGTTTGCAATAAACAAAGAAATTCAATTAATTAAAAACATCAATCCAAGACATCATGTTCCTTGGTAGAATTCGTCATTGTTCCAAAGGATATAAACTCATTTGCTCCCCCTCTCTGTTAATTCGAATCTGCTACATAATCATGTAGGGTTTAATCAACAAAATTGAAATCACAATCGCAATCACTAATAATATTGATTCATGCACAAATTCGATTAACTTAGGTTACCAATCAGTTCCCTAATCTCTATTAGATTTTTAGGTTAATCAACACTAGTCTCTAATTTCAATTCAATTATGAAAATTGAATCTACATCTAATCAGACATAGATCAAGCGTAATCACACTCACAACACCGAAATCATAATTGAAAGAAGGGAAAAGGAGAAGAAGCAATTGAAAAACAATTAAAAGTAAGGAACTCGGAATTCAAACCAAATTACTTGAATGTCTAGGATTGATAAAAGGTTTAGCCTTCCATAGTCATCACCATTGGAGAAGCTTTAAGAATAAACATCCAACAAAGTGCAGAAAACTAAGAAGAAGAGAAGAGAGGAGAAGATAAAGTGTCTAATTTTCGTCTCTGACTTGTGCGGCTGTAAACTGCTATTTATGGTTATTAATCCTGACTTAACCCTAGACCAAATTAAGGGCCTCTGAATAAGCTTTCCAACAAGGTATCATATGCCTTAATTGGGCTTAATATGAGTAAGTTAGGCCCATTCAAGTGAAGGAACATCATGGATTGCACACTGATCCGCGCCAGAGAACTCGGGACCCAATTTAGCCTTGATTTTGGCCTAATTTGACAATTCTTGTGAAATCTGAAATTGTAGGTCTCTTCCTTATCTTTCTAGGAACAACAAGATCACCAAAATCTGATATATGTACCTCTAGTTATGTTCTGTGCAAGCCAACAAGGTCAGGATGAGTGAAAAATCCGTAAATTAACAATGTTTAGCAATTAAGCCCAATTAAGCCCAATAATGTAAAACTCAGCCAAATCACCAATATTAAACACATATAAAAATTAATTAGGCCAAGTATACACACTAAAAGGTAACTCAAAAATGAGTTATCACATGTGCTCCGCACTTACCACACCTCATAGCCCTGGGGTCATTCGAGAACCCTCCCCTAAACCGATCATGCTGAAACTGTGGCCCCTTGCCACTTTGCTTGAAGTCCTTGCCGGTCGGAGCATACTGCTGCTTGCCCTTGTCTCTCTGGTCAGTCATCTTGCCACTATGACTATCCGATCCCTTGGAACTGGCAACTCTGAACTGACTAGCATCCTCAAAAATTCAGCACTCTTGTTGATCAGAATCCGGAAGATCCTGATCTCCTGGTAGCATATGACCTGCTTAATCTCAGGTCGGAGTCCAGCTTCAAACTTGATGCACTTGGAGCGAACATCTGTCTCATGCTGATAAGGAGTGTAGTACGCCATCTCCTCAAACTTGGCTGCATACTCGCCAACTGACAACAAACCTTGCCGCAAGGACAAGAATTCCATCTCTTTCTTGTCCTTGATATCTGCTGGAAAGTACTTCTCCATAAATCTCTGCCTGAACACAGCCCATGTAACCGATGTGCCCTCGCCTGCATCCTCTGTCTACAGTTGTCCCACCAATGCTCAGCCTCCTCAATCAACATGAAGGTAGCAAAGATAAGCTTATGCTGATCATTATAATCCATAGCTCAGAAGATCTTCTCAGTCTCCCTCAGCCATAGCAAAGCTCCTTCTGGATCATATGCTCCATTGAACGACAGAGGGTTGTTCCTCTGAAACTTGTCCAATCCTTGAAACTCAACTGGCCCACCATTGTTATTATGGTTGACCTGTTCGATAGCATTGGCAAGAAGTGCCAACGCGTCCGCAATTGCCTGATCGTTGCATGCTCTACCTGCCACGAGTTCTTGTACACGTCCAACGCAACTCTTAGATACAGAAACTTAAGCGGGTAAAAGCTACAGGCAACTAACTTAAAGCATCATTGTCTATAACGAGTATAGAAAATTCAAACTAGAGAACACAACAGACTCATACCACGGTCTGATAGGACATACCTGCTCTGATACCACTAAACGTGACACCCTGCTACCCCGCATGTTATAAAGCAATTAATATAAAAAGCAATTAAAACAAAACATGCATTTCATGGAATCAATTAAAAACTTTGTCCATAGGTAGAAAGGTCCGACATTGTTACACTTAATGCGGGAAGAACATAGTTTTAAAACAATAAAACATAAACAACATATAGCATAAACATAGCCCAACCCCGATGTCACAATTCAGAGCTGGTACAACCGATCCGGAAAATATCCTCAGAATACAACTGAACAAAACTAACTAACGAAGAAAGGTCCTAACTATGAGTGGTGGCTCCTCAGAGTCACTCCTCTCCGGGCTGCTCGTCATCCTCTGGAAGATGTCAATCAGGTCAAACAAACAAACAGAAAGATGGGAGTAAGAGTCATGTAAACATATACGGCATGGAGATAGGAAGCAAGGTAAAACATACAGCTTGGCATCATCATAACATACATTGACATAGTTATATATATCAACATCCAATCAACATCATATCAACCAAGTATGCTATGCAGTGCAATGCAACACTACTCCACTACTCCAACATGCATGTGGATCCAAACTAACTCAGGATGAATGACTTCAGAGTTAAATATCCACATTGAGAATCTACTCAACGTTGGAGAATCTACTCCTTGGATAGCCAACGCATCAAACCAACGAATGCCTCGTCACGGGGGCACACGGTCACCAAACCTTGGGTGACCTATCGTGGATGGCCAGATCGCCGTACTCCAGGACGACCTCCCCTATGTCGAACATCCATCAATAACAACATCTCCAATGATGCATGCAGCATAACAACAAACAACAGGCAAACACCACCTCCTTCGTATCAACGGAATCAATCGAAGAGTTCAGTGGAATCGACCGCAGCAGAATCTACCACAACACTTAAACCTTTAGCGGAATCAACCGCAACACCTTAGACCCAACCGGGTCAAGGCCCCCTTTGACCAAACTCTCGGCCACCAAGGCAGAACATCAACAGCACCTTAGACCCAAACTGCGGGGTCAATGTTCCCTTGGCCAAAAGCACCAAGGTACAACTCATCAACGTGCGGTGACCCAATGGTTACCGACTTAATCATCTTGAGTAGTCCTTAATTAAGTTATCTAACCTTCATCGTTGTTTAACTATGTCATCATCATTGTTGGGGGAGATTGGGGTTAAAAACCCTTGTTTAAGTCCTTAATCTCAGATTCTGTCCAGAGGGGTGAGCACGGTCGTGCTTGACCCCAGCACTGGCATGCTGCCACTTAAGTGGAGCATGGTCGTGCTTCCTTTTGAGCACGGTCATGCTCAGTTGCACTGGCGTGATCCTCTGCTGCACGGTCGTGCTGAATGCGCGTCCATTTTCCAGAATTCATACTGGGAGCACGGGCGTGCTCCTTGTTCAACACGGTCGTGCTTAATGCTCGACTGCACTGTTCTGGGCAGAAACTAACACCCAAGTCTTAACCAATTTTTAGGATCTTTTATCCATTAAAATTGTCACGTTTTTAAACCTATTTTACTAGTTAATATCTAAATTTTGAAACTCAAAACAGCAACATCATCATCTCAACCAATCATCCAACATCATCATGCCAATAATCATCAACATAGCAACATGTTCATTTTAACAACAACAACATAAACATAAGGGACGTATTATAGGCATATAAAACAACATATTAACAGTCAAGACATGTTATCATAGCGAATCAAACCAACATATTATTCATACAACCATACATACAAATCGGGGTCATGGGAACCCATTTACCTTACACTACCCCCACTGCCTAATGGTTACACTACCCTTCTCCCCATACCTGGATTGAAGGTTCCAAACGTTAGCTCCTAACAACAACTAGTCACGTCCCCACGAGCGGCTCAGTCCGATTCTTCGCCTTGGTTAACCAAAAACATAAACTAATCAGTTCCCAATTCACAAGAGAAAGGAAACAGAAAAGGAACGTTGCCATTACCAATACCGGTTGATACTGATAAACAAAGGTCTCCCAAAGGTCTCCAAAACTCTAAGAACTGGTTGAGTTTGGTGGAAACAAGGAAGAAGACTGCTCTGGCCGTACTAGGTGATGGCTGACGTCAGAAGGTAGGGTTAAAATGTAACCCTCGATTTTTGTGCCAACTATATAAAGGCTGCACCCGAGCACAGTCGTGCTCCTCAGTAAGCACGGTCGTGTTGGACTTAGCGTCAGCGAGACGCAGTCCGCACAGTGAGCACGGGCGTGCTCACTATTGAGCACGGACGTGCTCACAATTAAACTTGGCAACACGCGCCTGACTTTATGCACGGGCATGCTGGCTAATGAGCACGGGTGTGCTCATGTAACAGAAAGGGACTTTTATGCCAAAAATCTCACTAAACCCTTAGCCAACAATTCTAACTTAACAAAGCAAGCTTAAGGAAAGCACTTTCGAAAAACAGTGTGTTACACTATACGTGATCTTAGACCAATCTCATTATGCAATGTCATTTACAAAAATTTTTATTATTGATATATATGTGTCAGATGAGCAATCAGCTTTTGTTCCCGGTAAAGCTAGTGTGGATAATGCATTAATTGCAAATGAGTTGCTTCATTATATGAAGTGCAAGAATAAAGGTGCTATAGGTGGTGTTGGTTTGAAACTTGATATCTCTAAAGCCTATGATAGAGTGAGCTGGATGTTCCTGCATGAAATTATGATGGAAATGGGGTTCAATGAGCAATGGATTAGATGGATGATGATGTGTGTATCCTTGGTCAACTACTCGGTCTTAATGAATAATGAGAAAGCGGGTTCTATTGTGGCTGGCCGGGGTCTCAGGCAAGGTGACCCTTTGCCCCCTATTTATATATTCTTTGTATTGAAGGTCTTTTTAGCTTGATTAGTAATGCTGTTAGGGGTGGTCATATTCATGGTAATAAAATTTGCAAGAGGGCTCCTATTATCACTCATTTTTTCTTCGCGGATGATAGTTTTCTGTTTATGCGTGCAAATTCCCAAGAAGTTGGTGTTGTGAAAAACTTGCTTTTAAAGTATGAATTGGCATTGGGTCAAAAAATCAATTTGAAGAAGTCGGCCATGTTCTGCAGCAGCAACGTCCAACCTCATATTCGTGCTGATCTAGCTACCTTATTGGGCGTGCAAGGTAGCGCTCCAATGGGCAAGTACCTGGGAAAATTCCAGCAATGGTGGGTAGAAACAAAAAGGAGGCGTTTGGTTTTGTTAAAGACCGCAACTGGAGGAAGATTAGTTCTTGGAAAGATAAAATCCTCTCTTTGGTTGGTAGGGAAATTTTAATTAAATCTATAGCTCAAGCAATTCCCTCTTATTGCATGAGCATCTCCTTCCCTTAGTGATGAAATCAAAAAATGCTTAATTCTTTTTGGTAGGGTTCAAATGTTGATTCTAAAGGAATTAGGTGGTTAGCTTGGGATAAATTATCTATACCAAAATATTAGGGTGGTCTTGGCTTTCGGAATTTACATGACTTTAGGAATTTACATGCTTTTAATTTGACAATGTTAGAAAAGCAAGCTTGGAAGTTTGCGGTGCAACCCAATACTTTAGTGTCCAAAATTTTCAAATCTAAAAATTTTTCCCATGGGAATTTCCTTGAATCTAAATTGGGTCACAATCCTTCATATGCATCGAGGAGTGTATGGATGTCCAAAATAGTGATTCAAAAAGGAATGCACTGGAGTATTTGAGATGGGAGTCACATTCCCCTTGATTGCGCGAAGGTGGTCAGCTTCATAGCCCTCCCAATTTGCCAGATAAAGTCAAAGATATGAAAGTTAATGCCCTTTGGAGACCAGATGAAAAGGTCTGGAACGCTCAACAAATCCATTCTTTTTTTTTTATCATAGTACAGCTTTGTCCATCTTGGGAACTCCTTTGAATAATGTTGTGCAGGATGATAGAACATATGGAGCCAAAGTAATGATGACTTGTACTCATCAGTCAAATCCGCCTACAACTTGATTTTGATGGATGTTGTTGACTTCTCTCACTTGCGTCTGGAGGGTGAGTGGTCTCAAATCTGGACACTTGATGTTCCTGCTAGAGTTAGAATTTTTTTATGGCGGGTCTGCACTCTGCACTGATACTCTCCCTTCTAGAACACAGCTTCAGAGGGAGGGTGTTAATTGTTCTTGTTTGTGTGTGTTGTGTGAGCACCAAATGGAGAACCTTTGGCATTTGTTCTTAACATGCTCCTTGAGTGTAGCTTGCGGGGGAAAACATGGGTATTTGGCACTTGGTAAGCCCTCTGCTGGACTCTATGTCCTCTATTCAGGAAGTTATTTTCAGGTTGTTGTCCTCCCTTGATAGAAACAAAAAGATCCAGTTCGCTATGGCATTATGGAGTTTGTGTAGTGCCAGAAATGATAAACTCTGGGAAGGGCGTTCCCTCTCTTGTGCGCAAATCCTCCTGCGTGCATCGTCCTTCTACAGTGACTGGAGTCAGGCACGTATGCATGGCAATGAGCATCAGCGAGCCAGCTCTTTGGATGAGGACCGTTCCACTGCATGGAAAGATCATGATTCATGAGGCAGGGTACGTGAAGTGTAATGTGGATGCTGTCTTCTGATTGGGTGACCTCTTGTTTATTAGTCGTTGAGGAGAGGTCATTGGGCTTCTTAAAACTATCCAATGGGTTAGAGAGCTCAATTTTTATCATGTTATTTTTGAATTAGATTGATGTCAAAGCTCTAAGGAAGGATATTTTTGAATATGGCATTTTTGTTAGAGCTTGTCATGATCTTTTTAGTTCCTCCTCAAATTTTGGTGTAAGTTTTGTTAGACGTCAAGCAAATAATTAGCTTAACAAAAATGACATTATTTTTTGTTAGTCCCAATATTTTTTATCAAGTTCCACTTTTTATTGAATATTTGATTATTAATGAAATGTATGGAGTTGGTTGCTTAAAAAAACTAATCCCTTAGTATTTAAAAAGGCAAATTAAAAATCCAGTAAAAAAAAACAAAAAATCTAACGACTCCGCCGATTAAAACTCCATATAAAAATAACTTCATAACCAACTTTAACGGTGGTTCTTAATACGTCAAACAGTACTAAAATGCCATAAAGTATTACCTCAATTAATTTATAACAAGAGGATAACATTAAACTAACTACATTTCCTCAAGAATGTGCGGTGGGCAAAAACCGGAAACGGTGGAGGGTGGTGGTTACGGGTGTTCTCGGATCTATTAGAATCGGTTTTGAGATAAAAAGTCATCCGATCCAAAGATTAAAATGACACGTGGTTCAGTTCAGTTTGGATTGTCTTCTTAAAAATATCTGATCCGGCCCGAACCAATTAAATGCGGTTTAGATTAGATCGTTCATTCGATTTTTACTGACACATCGTACATGTTTATATTTCATCAAAGAATCAAGATTACAAGCTAAATTGAATAAAATCTTAAACATATATATACTTGTTCTTACATTCATGTAATAAAATTCATAAACTATGTATAAAATAAATAAATATCATCACCATCTACTTTCAAAACATCTTTTATTTATATTTAGAACATCATAAGTAATAATAAAATTACATCAAATCAAACTAGTAAGCATTATTAAGGAGAAAAACAACAAATAAAAAATTAATAATAAAAAAAATAGAATAAACATATACTAAATTTATGTATGCGGTTTGGTTTGGATTGATTTGATTTTAAAAAGAGATTCGAAATCCGATCAGATCCGACACCAAACAAGTTCCAAAAAAATCTAATAGACATCGATTTTCGATTTTTTTGGATCAGTTTTTGAATTTTTTTTTTTTGAATCGGTTTGAAATGAACACCCCTAATGGAGGTCGGTCAGAAATGGCTACATAATAATTTCAGCTAGACTTTACCTCCTAATCTTCATCTTTATTTGGGGTATATCAGAATCTTTAATGGTACATTTTCAGTGAGTTTACTAATTTTTATTTATTTTTCTATTTTTATGAATCTTACTATATTATCTTATTATATTTCACTTCATACGATTTTAAACAATTATCCATTTTAAATTGTATAACTTTTAGAAGTTTATCAAAATGATCCATATAATTATCTAACATCTTTATTTATAGTAATGGTATCCCTTTTATGTTTTTTTTTAGAATATGTTTTATTTTTTTATTTTATATTATTTTAAACAATTCTTCACTTTAATCGTCAATTTTAAAAAGCTTATCAAATGAATATTTATTGTCTATTTATTCTTCTCTTTTATATTAGGTTTTTATATAAAAACAATTTCTTACAGAAGCATGCTTTTCTTTCATGTAGATATCACATCATATACCTTACTCCAATGATAGAAATCAATAAAAATTCATTCTTATTTTAAGAAATTAGTCAAACATCTCACCTAAGAATTACTCTTACATAATGGGGTAGCTTAGTTGATTACGTAGACTGAGTTTATGATAGAGAATCTGGATTTGAATCTCAAAAAATACATCTTTTGGGAAGGATAAAAAATCTTAATTATGATTAATTAAACACTCAAATAAAAATTAGTCACGTAACGAATTTAAAGTATCTAAGTTTGGAATGCTCCATGAATTCGCTGGAGAGTCAAAAGCTTTAGATACGGTGGATCCTATAAAAAAAAAAATCAAAATGCTTTGGAATGGGCATTGCATCTTGAGTTAATTGGACCCGTGGAAGGTGACTCCCTTAAGAGTTATGTCAATACTCTATAAAGGGTAATACACCAAATAATTAGGTGGGCTTGCTTATATAGGATAGAGGGTTCTTTACGCATGTTTGGAGGTGTCTTTTGGATTTTTCTCTTTTTTCATATAAAACGATAAGGTTTGGTAATAAGGTAACTTGCTGAGCTTACCCGTCTAGTTCTGTCCAGAGGAATTATTTTTTGATACAAAATAGGGATATATAAGATGTCTTTTTTGTTTTTTAGTGCATTTTTGAGAAATGTATATATAAAAAAGATAAAAAAAAATAAATAAGAAATAAAATAAATATATATAATATCATATATAATGTCCAAAATTTATATTCAAATATCATAACACTTCTGTCAAATCCTAATCAAGGTTTGGGTTGAGGATGTTTCGTAGGTTATTTGTGATTTTCCCCTTTTTTTTCCCACTAAAAGAGTCAACTCTTATGTTGTGTCACTCACTCGATCAGAACTCCCACTACTCTATGGTCTATAAATCTCTCCATATATTATTTCCATTTGTATCTTATCTTTCATTCAGGTTAAGTTAGATGGAACATGCTCATTGGAGTAATTAATATGACTTCAGAAAACATTTACACTTTGTATGGATTAGAAAAGATGCAGAGAGGAAAGAAGTAAAGAAGTAAGAGAGAAAGAAATAGGAGAGAAATGAGAATGAATATAAAATGAGTAGGTTTTTATGTTGTTTGGAATGAAACAAGTAGAAGAGAAAAAGAAGAGAAAAAAAAAGTTGCGTTTTCTCTCTACTCATTTTTTTTTTTGGTGAACCCGGGTTGAATCTCGACTTAGGTGGTTTGACATGTATGAAGGAGATCCTTAGATTCTGTAGTAAGGAGAGTGAACCAGGTGGAGGGCAATCCAATAGCTAAAGGCAGAGGTAAGCCAAGAAAAACTATAGGAGAAACTATTAAGAAAGATTTAGATGCCATGATTTAACTATTAACATGATTCATGATAGAACATTATGGCGTTGTATGATCCATGTAGTCGACCCCACCTAGTGGGATAAGGCTTGATTGTTATTGTTGTTGAACCCGCGTATCTTACGGCCGAGAGCTAGAGACTAATCCCTCGAGGTGCTAAGATCCATTTAAGGACTTGATCTCTCCCAACAGATGTTCTTCCACATACATGAGCCAAGAATCGAATATCTGACCACAGGGGTCCAACTATCTATCAAATTTGTCACATCATGTTGATTATCTCCACTCATTTGGTTTGATCGAAAAAAGGAGAGAGTAAAAAAAGAACTTTTATTATAAAATATTTGCCCTTATAAAGTAATTTAATAAATAATATAAATTAATACACACAAATAATAAAATAATATAATAATGTATCACCAACTTTATTCCCTCATTCTTGTAAAAAAAAAACTTTATTTTCATATTGCATGCTCCAATAATTTTACACTAAAAATACATTAATTTATCATAAACCATCACGTTTATAAAACGTATCTGGCCTTAAAATGGTAGGGCATCTTCTTGCCTAAACCTTATTATTAACAAGATGACAATTTCTGCAGGCACGCGATTATTGGTTGATACGTCATTAATTGGTCTTTCTTTAAAAAAATTTGTATGAAAAATTAAGTATTTAATATTTTAAAAAATATAACACTTAATTGTTTTATAGAAATTTTTTTATTATAGAATTTTTAACAAATATCCTTACAAGATTCGTTAACAAGATCCTAAAAAGAAAGTATTGCTAAACAGCTCCAAGGACATTAATAAAAAAAATCAATAAATAGCAAGTTTCGATAAGAAACTTTTTTTTTTACGAGAGTTTCGATAAGAAACTTAAATATACTAATTACCCCAATATTTTAAATATATAACTTTTTAATAAAAATTTATCTTTCTTTAATTTTTTTTATCTAGTTCAGTCACACAAAAAAATCTACTACTACCTTGATATTTGAAAAAGAAAAAATATCCAACAGCAACGCCGCTTTAAACTCCATATAAAAATAACTTCATAACGTCAAACAGTACGACAAAAACCGGAAACGGTGGAGCAGGCGGTGGAGGTCATAAATGGCTAGAGAATAATTTTAGCTAGTTACCTAGTAATCTTCGTCTTTATTGGAGGTATCAGAATCTTTAATGCATTATCACGTTGAATTGTTTAACTCATTTTTTTATATATTTTATTATATTACCTTACTATTTTTTACATTACACGTAGTATTATTTTAAACAATTATTCACTTTAATGATATAATTTTAAAATAATTCACCAAATGTTCCAAAAATTAATCTGACCTTTAATTTTATTTTTTCCCCTATTTTTACTTTTTATTTGATGTTATTTTAAACAACTCGATCGTTCTAATAATTCAATTTTAAAAAGTTTACCGATTGAATTTCTAAAGTTACTATTAAAAATTCTATTAAAGATGCTGCTCTATACTCTTAACCATCCCTAGTTTGTATTTGGCTTTGTCTAGATAGTTGTATTAGTATTTGTATATGGTTGAGTATATTGTTGAGCATCTTGTTTTGTATCTGTTACTTAGTTTCTTTTCTGTTTGTACCTTAAACAACATTCTTTTATTGCTATTAGTCCCCCTTTTCCTCTTTTCGGTTAGGATTAGTTAAGTCTATGGGTTACTATAAATAAGCAACAATCCTTGTGTATCAGGTGTGAAGTATTCAATACAATTTCAAGTATTATTCAGAAATCACTCTCTTCTATTATGGCACCAGAGCATGGTTCTGATTCTAGGAAGGATGACAAGAAACCATAGGAGAAGAAGGATAATACCTTCTCCGATAGCAAGAATGTCATGCCATCAAATCTTGCGCTGATGCTCGGCTCTTCTGATAATCCGGTAACTCCTCTAGTCGTGGCTGTTCTAATAGGAGAAAACTGTCGCACTTGGACCCGATCAATGAAGACCGCTTTGCGTGCGAAAACCAAATTAGGGTTTATTGATGGAACCATCAAGAAACCTGATTCAGAAAGCTCGGATTATCCACACTGGGAAAAGGCTGATTCGATGGTTATGGCATGGGTCGTCAACTCTGTTGATCCGAGCCTCCATGCGAGCATCTCTCACGCGACAACAGCAAAGGATATCTGGGAGGACCTTGAAGAACGGTTTGCGCAGACAAATGCACCAAGAGTTCATCAATTGTGGAGAACCCTATGTTTGATTCAACAAGAATCGGGTGTAAACATTAAAGATTTTTACACCAAATTCAAGAGTTACCTCGATGAACTCAGTGAGCTTCAACCCCTTCCGGAATGCACTTGTGGAGCAGCAAAGGCACTAACACAAAGAGAGGAAGAAAATAGGGTTCACCTATTTCTTGGAAGCCTTGGAAATGAACAATTTGCTCATGTCAAGGCAACCATCCTTAATTCTGATCCTTTTCCTTCTCTTCGAGTCACCTTCAACCATGTATTGAGGGAGGAGTTAAGATTAATGGCAGAAAAGGAAAGGAGTTCAAAGATTGATTCAGGCTCGGCTTTTTACTCAAACAACAACAATAGGCAAAGGAATCAAGATGGAGTCAAGCCCAAATGTGACCATTTCGCCAATATTGGGCATGTAAAGGAAAAATGTTTCGAAATTGTTGGATACCCCCCAAATTGGGATACCTGCAGAACTCAGAGAAATACCAACAGATCTGGAGTGCAAAGGGCAGCTCATTGTGCTCATGTTGAAGATGAGCAGACTGTTGATGCAGAAGGAAGTGCAGCAGGGCATGCCCTGCATGGTATCCACATGAGAAATTCCAATGATTACATGGCGGGTAATGTAGGCTTGAATAAAAGTCAGTGTTGGGTTCTAGACAGTGGTGCTTCACACCACATGACACATTTGCTTTCTCACTTAGAGGAAGTAAAGGATGTAGAGAAACCCTTTCACGTTATAGTACCTACAGGGAACATTGTCCTTGTAGAAAAGACGGGTTCCATTACCCTCAGTAAAACATTATATTGCACAATGTTCTTTTTGTTCGTGATTTGAATTGCAATCTCATTTCTGTTTATAGATTAACCCTTGATCTGAAATGTATTGTGACTTACCATGTTATTTCATGCCAAATACAAGACCAAGCCACGAAGAGGTTGATTGGCTCGAGTAATTTGCAAAATGGGGTGCATATCTTCCAACGGCTAAATTACATTTTTGGTCCCCAAATTGTTTTTCTATGTTCAATTTGGTCCCCATGTTTTTAAAATGTTCATTTTGCTCCCTAAGTTCCTAAAACTTATTCAATCGAGTCATTTCGTCAAGTTGACTGACGGACATGGACGTTGACCCCAAATAATGGTCCCCAAATTATTTTTCAATATTCAATTTGGTCCCCAAGTTGTTTTTCAATGTTCAATTTGGTCCTCAATTCCGGCGGACTAGACGGGGTCAACGTCCATGTCCGTTAGTCAACATGATGGAAGGACTCGATTAAATGAGTTTTAGGAACTTAGGCACCAAAATGAACATTTTAAAAACTTGGGGACCAAATTAAATACTGAAAAACAATTTGGGGACCAAAATTGTAATTCAGCCATCTTCCAACCTATAGAAGCTGGATCATCTTCAGCATTTCTTGGAAAGGAAGATCACACAACTCCGTGGCATGCTAGAATGGGCCACCTCTCAAATCAGTCTTTACAGTGTATCTCTCACCTTATTAGTAGTAGTTTCAATTTCAATAAGCTGAATAGTTGTGATGTGTGTCATAGGTCTAAACTGTTGGAACCAAAGTGATTTTGGACTAAATAATCTTTATGTTTTGATGTTAACAAAAAGATTAAATTTGCTTGGCAAAGTGTTAGTTGAGATCTAACATGTGCTTTCAGTTATGCAGGAATATCTAAATATACGTAATAGAAACTTGGGATAAGTCTTCATTGAAAAATACGCGTCCACCTTTGTAGACAGGCTGCTCAATGTTTTGGTAAAAGTTATTTAATTATTTATTTATTTGAGTAGACTGGTTTTCTTAAGTAGACGATGCTCTAAATGTTTACTAGATGGAAATCAAAATAACTTCTTAGATACAGTAAGTCCAAAGACTTGATAGTAAACGTGTCTAGATTGCCACGTAAGCAGACGAAAGTAATTGGTAAAATTGAATGAACTGAAAAATAAAGTAATTCAGGTAGAGGAGCTCTATCTGCCACGTCACCAGACGGAGATCTTTATAACTCATTTAGGTATAGCAAGTCCAAAGACTTGATAGACGAGAGGATATGGCATGTCATCGGACGAGCAAAATAATTTGTTGAAACAGACTTGGTCTCACATATAACTAAGTAGACAGAGTTTTTAAGTAGACGAGCTCTATCTTTGAATGAATAAATGCAATCCGAATCTCTTGAATTTATTTCAAATGATTGATATTTATTTCAATAGAATATTTGGTCTTCACATTTGTTTTATCTACTTTAATGTTTTACCTTGTTGTAAAAGAAACATAGTAAAAAGCAGAATCGTACAATGAGATACTGCAAAACGATATGTACGATGACAACTTTATGGCTGAAAAAGCTGGATTGTACACAAAGGAGAAACAACAAGTTCTCAAGCTGCAATACTCGGAGCAGTGAGCTTCCAATTTCATGCTACCTCGATAACCAAGAGTATTATTTAGATTGCCATGCAATCAAGCTATCAGTCACAACGGATATCATGCATTAAATGCTATCTCTAAACAGGATTTTGCAGAATAACCGTTGAAGAAATACAAGTGAAGAAGAAGGTCACTATAAGTAGAAGACCTGAGATATTGAAGAACGTCTCTTGCCGGCACAACCTTGCTAGCTCAACTTTTGCCATTCAATAATCACTCGTATTTCTTTAAGAGCAAGAGTTTGTATTCTTTAGTTTGAATATTGTGAAAATATTCATCTGATCTTCAACTTTCATATCCTCTCAAATAGTGAGTTAAGAAGATCAAACGTTAAATCTCTTTGTTAGAGTTAGAGCCTGAAGAGGCTTGGTAAGAAAGAAATACTTGTAGCCTGGAGATGTGTTGAATACTTGGTTTTAACCTATTTTGGAAAATAGTGGAGAAAACCCTTCAAGTAGAAGGGACTGGATGTAACTCTTGGTTGGAAGTGAGTGAACCAGGATAAAACATCTTGTGTGAATCTTCTACTCCTGAACTCTTATAGCTTTATTTGTTTCTTACTAAATGAGGGGTTCTGATATTGCTTTTGTTAAAGCTTTTTTTTTATTTTTTAAAAATGCTCTATTTCTTTGTGCTTGCTTCTGATTCTAATCTCCTTGTGTGCAAAAATTGTTTTAAAGGTTGTTTTTGAAAATGATTAACAAACACAATTCAATCCTCCCTTCTTGTGTTTGCCTGTATCAACTTCAGTTGGTATCAGAGCTCAGCCTCGAAAGGGTTGAGCATCTAACAAGTGCTGAGGGAGTACGATCCAACAACCATGGATGCAGAAGGACGAGCTATTAACAAACCTCCTCTCTTTGATGAACCAGATTATGTCTACTGGAAGAAGAGAATGATGGCCTTCTTAGATGCACAGAATGAAGATATTTTGGAGCTGATTGAAACCGGCTACACTGAACCAAGAGATGAAGCTGGAGCTGCTATTCCTAGAGCCCAATGGACTCATGAGCAAAAAAACCAACATCAGCTGAATCTGAAGGCTAAGCACTATCTCATGTGTGCTATAACCAGATCTGAACATGACAAAGTTCACAGCTGCAATACTGCTAAAAAAATCTGGGATACTCTGACCCTAGCTCATGAGGGTTCCTCACAAGTTAAGGAATCAAAGATCACCATGCTGGTTCATCAGTATGAGCTGTTCAAGATGAGTGAACAAGAAACAATAGACCAAATGTTTGGAAGATTTCAAACCATCACCAACAGTCTCAGATCTCTTGGAAAAGTTTATGAAAATAGAGATCATGTCAGAAAAATCCTGAGAAGTCTATCCAAGCAATGGAGACCCAAAGTAACTGCTATTCAGGAAGCCAAAAACCTGAATACACTCTCTCTGGAAGAGCTTCTTGGATCTCTCAAGGTTCATGAACTTGAACTTAATGAAGAAGAAAATTCCAAAAAAGGAAAATCTATTGCCCTAAAGGCAAAGAAAGCAAGCTCATCAAAGGTTCTCAAAGTTGCTGAGTCATCAGATGAGTCTGGATCTTCTGACAATGATAAAGGATCAGACGAGGATGAGTTGTCCTTCATCTCCAGGAAGATTCAACATATGTGGAGAAAGAAAGGTGGTTTCAGAAGGAAGCACTTCAACAAACAATTTTCCAAGGAGAAGTCAGACTCCAAGGAAAAAGGTCCACCCTTGTGCTTTGAATGCAAGAAACCTGGTCATTTCAAAGCTGACTGCCCTGAGTTAAAGGATAAAAAGAAATTCTTCAAAAAAAAGAAAGGCTTAATGGCTACATGGGAGGATCTTGATCTGTCTTCATCAGATGAAGAAAATGAAGCTGAGGAAGAGGCAAATATCTGTCTCATGGCAGACACTGTATCAGAAAGCGAATACACTGATGCTGAGGTAATGGACTCTGACCCGTCCACTCTTCAAAATGCTTTTGATGAACTGTTGCATGAGTCGTCTATACTACCACGAGAATAAAAGAGTCTCAAAAAGAAATTTTCTAAACTGACTAGAGGATATGATAGAGTCTGCACTGAGAAACAAAACCTTAAAGATGAAAATGACATACTAAAATCAATGAATGTTAGTCAAGCTGACAAAATGGTGTGTGAACCTGATGTTTCTTGTGAAGTTGCAAAACTGAAACAAGATGTAACATATCTGACAGATTCTCTGTCAAAGCTTGTAGGTGGCTCAGATAAGCTTAGTCTCATTTTAAGGTACTCTAAGTCACCTCATGATAAATCTGGCGTTGGTTATGACAAAGAGAAGCAAGAAGCATCTCACAAAAAGTCAATCACATACACAGCATAGAACTTCAAAAGTTCCAGATAAATATGCTAAGGCTAAGTCTAGCTCGTCCAACACCTTTTGCAAAGTGTATGGAAAAAGTGGACATATTACATCTTGATGCATACACAATAAACATGCTAAGCAAACTCGTCCAGTGACAACTAACAAGAAAGGACCCAAGTCAGTTTGGGTACCTAAAGACAAGATAATACCTGATGCAGATTTGCTTAACAACAGGAAGAAAATAGATGTCTTGGTACTTGGACAGTTGCTGCTCACGACACATGACGGGAGAAAGGTTTATGTTCCAAAACCTTAAGCCCAAAGATGGTGGCTGGGTCACATTTGGAGGAAATCAGAAAGGGAAAATCATTGGTATATGTAAAATTGGTAAACAACCTTTTCCCTCCATTGATAATGTCCTTTTAGTAAAAGGCTTGAAGCACAATCTTCTGAGCATAAATCAATTATGTTACAGTGGATATGCAGTTTCTTTTGATAAGAACACGTGTACTGTCAAGAAAGATGATGGATCACTTTTATTTACTGCTAAAAGGCAAAACAATCTCTATAAGATTGACTTGGAGGACCTCTCAAATCAAAGTGTCTCATGTCTAGTGTCCATTGAAGATTAGCGATGGATTTGGCACAAAAGGCTAGGTCATGCAAGCTTGAAATTAATTTCAAAGCTAAACAAGCATAACCTCGTGAGAGGACTACCAAACCTTAAGTTCAAATCTGATGTTCTCTGTGATGCATGTCAAAAGGGAAAACAAGTCAAAGGTTCTTTTTAATCTAAGAATATTCTTAGTACCAATAGACCAATAGAGTTTCTACATTTTGTTCTTTTTGGTCCAACACGGACTGCCTTTGTCAGTGGTAAGAAATATGGTCTTGTCATAGTAGACGACTACACTAGATGGACATCGATCATGTTCCTAACTCACAAGGATGAGTCTTTTAAGGTCTTTTCTGTATTCTGCAAACGTTTACAGAATGAAAAAGGCATGTGTATCACTTTAATCAGAAGTGACCATGGGGGAGAGTTTGAAAATGAGCTATTTCATAAGTTCTGTGAAGAAAGTGGTATACTTTACAACTTATCAATACCTAGAACACCACAGCAAAATGGTGTGGTGGAGAGAAAGAACGGATCTCTTCAAGAGATGGCTATGACTATGCTCAATGACAACTCTGTCCCTAACACTTCTGGGCTGAAGCTGTTAATACTGCCTGCTACACTCAGAACAAAATATACATTAGACCTATCCTGAATAAGACTCCTTATGAATTGTGGAAAGGACGAAAACCCAACATATCTTATTTTCACCCCTTTGGTTGTAAATGCTATATACTAAATACTAAAGATCAACTTGGTAAGTTTGATGCTAAAACAGATAATGGAATACTATTAGGATATTCTAAAACATCTAAGGACTTTAGAGTTTATAATTCTAGGACTCTGATAGTAGAAGAAAGTATTCATGTCAAGTTTGATGACAAACAGCCTGATAAGAAATTATCAGAGCTATATGAAGCTTTTGCAGATCTTGATCTAAACATTCGAGGAGACTCACCAAAGATAAAAGTTGATGACCAAGCAGATGACCCCACTCAACAACCAGAAACTTCCACTTCTCAATAAGATACAGTTCAAAAATCTTGGTACTTCAAGAATTATTATCCACAAGATCAGATCATTGGAAACCCCAATGACAACTAAGAACCAGATCAACCTTCAGAGAATAAGATATTTCTGCACTAGTCTCTGAGTTGGAACCAAATACAGTAGACGAGGCTCTGCTAGACGATGGGAGGGTCTAACTTACCCATGTCCACACATGCATGTAAGCCAACATAGTTATCCAATGCAGAAATTTTCGGTTGCTTGGCAAACAGTGTGGAATCCACTACCACTTCGTCTTCATTTTGATCTATCCCCAAAACCAGATTTTCTTCAAATTGGGCTTCATGCGACTCTTGTACTAACTGCTTGCAAATCTCCTCAGCTTGCGCTTTGAAATTCTGCATCACAGTTTCGATACTGTCACAGTTGGCTCTTGCCTTGGCCTCAGAGGTGGATAGCTCCTGGGAATATTGTTCTAGAGCAGCTCTCAACGGTGTTTGCTCATTCCATTCCCATTCCTCCTCATGCTTCATGATTACACTATAAGCTTGTGCATGAGGGCAATTACGTCCCCAGCGCCAGTGATCTCCCAGGGATATATTAGGCCCAAAGTCATATTTTGTAACACCGTCCAAGGCTGGAAAATAAACAGTCTCCATGATTCGCAATCCGCCTTGAAAGGGTACCTCGCATACAAAACAGGGCCAAGACCAAGTGGGATCAAGAAATAGAGAATAATAATAGAAATTAAAAATAAAAATAAAAATAAAAGTAACTTAACCAAATAATCAAACTTCCCTAAAATCAGAAAAATTGGTTGTGCCAATCCCAAACATGCGCCAAATACTTGTTGTGACTCCGGCAAGTGTACCGGGTCGTCGCAAGTAATAAAAATAAACACGGCAAGTAAATACCGAGGTCGAACTCAAGGATTGGGATACCAATTCGACTAATCCACGGGAAGTCAGATACGTTCGGTCAAGTTACGGAAGAAGGTGGTTGAGAGAAAGAGAATAATAGCGAAATTCAACTAACAATCTAAATAAACTAATTAACTAAAAATCAGAAAACTGAAATGTCCAAGGTCACAAATCCACCTACCCAATATGTACACCCAAGTGATGATGAATTCCTCCCTAGGTTCAATTACAATGTCAACCGGGACCCCTAATTTCTCCTAAATTCACGGTCGTGCTCAAATAGGACGTATTCGATGATTTGAGTTAATTACTTGCTAGGTCTCTTAACCCTAATCTCGAATTCTGTTAATTCGTGTTCCCTATATGGTTGCACCGATCTCCTACTCACTCTCGTGCAATATTCAATCGATGATCCTAATTCAAGTTCTAAACGCGAATCGCTGACTAAGCCTCATCACGTTAACAAGTCAATCACGCTAGCATATAATCGACACAATCAAATCAGAATTAGAAAACAAGAATTGAATTAAAGGAGAAAAACATACATCATATTGGATTTACATCGCCATGGGTGGCTTCATTGTTCCCTCGGACGACGGGGATTAGTTCCTCATGCTCATAGACAAGCGATCGGATGTAATCACCATCGTAAAATAAAAAGAAACCAGAAAAGGAGACGCAACTCCAAGGAGAAATAAGGATTCGTAACTACTGCCCCTAACCTAAGTGGAAAACTGGCTACTAAAGTTTTTTTTCAATTCTGATCTGAACAGCCTTTAAATAAGGATTCTTGATCTGCGCTCGCTCGCGAGGCGAGCAGCCCTTCGCGAGGCGAGAATTAAAATTGGCGCGCTTTCAATTTGAACTCTCGCGAGGCGAAAGTGTGTTCGCGGGGCGAGTCTTCAATTCCAGGCTGTGGCCTTCATCACGGCTGGGCCGTGATGGCCTCTGACTTCCAAGTCTTCATTCACTCGCGACGCGAGATGTCTCTCGCGGGGCGAGTCTTCAAACCTCAAACTGTTCACGGGCGTGGTCTTCATCACGGCTTGGCCGTGATGGTCTCTGTCTTGCAGGTCTTCATGATTCGCGGGGCGAGAAGAGTCTCGCGTGGCGAGACAGAAATGTTGACTTTTGCTGCTTTGTTGACCTTCAGTCTCGCGAGGCGAGAATACACTCGCGGGGCGAGTGTCTCTAGACTTGCAATTTCCACTGCTTTTCAACTTTCCTTCACTCCCGGAGCTTCACTTATTTAACCTGAAACAACAAAAGCACCCACAAGCGTAATTCTATCCAAAATAACCTAAAAACTACACAAAAGACGCAAAACGAGTCAAAGCCCAACTTAGGAACAAAACAAGGCAAATTTGGGCGAAAACGAGAGTGAACTCGAATAAATAGGCACATGAACCCTAGTTCATCTAGTCATAAAACTAGATAAGCCAGAGGCTTATCAAAATACCCCAAACTTAAACCTTGCTTGTCCCCAAGCAAGCTTAAAACTCAAAAAGGACTCAAGACTTGGCAAGCCTAAAGGAATCAATCGATTTCGCACAAATTTAATGCAACTTTACAAAAAAGTTTTTCTCCTATGATCTCCCCCCTACATCAATGTAATCCCCACATTCATTTACTTTAAACCATTGAGAACTTCATCATTCATGCAATCATTAGTCTAAGTTGAGGATCAGGGTCACACACAAAAGGAAGATCACCAATTTCAAACAATTGCCTTCCTCACAAGGGTATGTAAAATTTCACTCATTCGCTCAATTCGTCAAGGCTTTCAACTTTTTCACTCAATTTCACTTATCCAGAGCACTTCCCATGAATTTGATTTTCATCTCAAAAATGGTCCCCACGTAAACATGTATGCAACATCAGAAGGTCTTTTAAAGGTTGTAATGGGGCCTGGCTCAGGGTAGGATAATGAAGGATATTTAGGCTTAAGTCCCTAGGAACTAAGAGAGCATGAGCATTTTGACACTTTTTTCCACTCAAATTCCTTTTTCCATTTTTCATTTGGGCTCGGGTGACTACAACCTTTTCCTTGCTAATCTTTTTGTTCTGCCCCTTTTCCTTTGGCAATTTTTTTTTTTGTTTTTTTTGTTTTTTTTTTTTTTGCCTTGGGTTTTAACCTTTATTTTTCTTTTTCTCACCCCAAAATGACATACCTCCTTGTAGCCACCCCAAACTTAGTTTCTCACAACCTTTCTCTTGCTCATTTCCATGCTCTCCTAATCCTAAGATTGGGTTAACATGGTTTTTCAGATTTGGCTCGTAATGTAGGGTCATTAAGAAACAATAGGTCAATTGGGCTCAATTTGGCTAACTAGGGAACATGCATTAAGGATGGTTCAATTTATGGCCAAGTGGTTATTTCAAAGAAAATTGCCTAAATCATTTGATGCAACACATAAACATGCAAACCATATAGAGATTCAAGCAAATTCGGGAAAGTGCAACCTAACAGTGATTCACACATTCAAAAACAGAGTTGGAGGCTCAAATTCCTCACCTGGACATTTTGCAAATTGTTTGACCGAGATACAATTCCTAGTGTGTGCACCCCCCTCACCCCAAACTTATCATAAATCAAGTAATCACAACAAAATTCTAAAAGTTCAATTTTCAATTTTTAAGTGGGGATAAACTTTTCTAATTTCAGAACTTAGGGTAAATCATCAATGGTCAAATAATTCATGCAATCAATCCATGCTAAATTCAATTAACATCCAACAAGCTTGCCGACACGACATTCATACAACAACTCTTGATCTTCTCAAATTATTCAAGAGCGACAACAAAAACAAAAGCACAAACAAAACAAAACAGAAGTTAGGAAAGGAGAGGGATACCTAGCTTGGGCTGCCTCCCAAGAAGCGCTTGTTTAACGTCCCGAGCCTGACTTATTACGAAGCATCCACCTGGATCCCATAGTCTGTGGTACAGAGGCCAAGAGATGCTCATCATGTGAGGTCTTCCACCAGGATCAAATGGTAATTGGGGTGGAGATCGTAGCATCAATATGACCTTATCATCCACTCCACCCAGCCAGTGTGTGAAAACTCCATTGACCTCCGTACTGATGAACTCACTTCCTCTCGGGCCAAATGGTGTCTTCACGAGGAAGTGTGCCGGAGGCAGTGGGAGGGTCTAACTTACCCATGTCCACACATGCATGTAAGCCAACATAGTTATCCAATGCAGAAATTTTCGGTTGCTTGGCAAACAGTGTGGAATCCACTACCACTTCGTCTTCATTTTGATCTATCCCCAAAACCAGATTTTCTTCAAATTGGGCTTCATGTGACTCTTGTACTAACTGCTTGCAAATCTCCTCAGCTTGCGCTTTGAAATTCTGCATCACGGTTTAAATCATTTTCACGGTTGGCTCTTGCCTTGGCCTCAGAGGTGGATAGCTCCTGGGAATATTGTTCTAGAGCAGCTCTCAACGGTGTTTGCTCATTCCATTCCCATTCCTCCTCATGCTTCATGATTACACTATAAGCTTGTGCATGAGGGCAATTACGTCCCCAGCGCCAGTGATCTCCCAGGGATATATTAGGCCCAAAGTCATATTTTATAACACCGTCCAAGGCTGGAAAATAAACAGTCTCCATGATTCGCAATCCGCCTTGAAAGGGTACCTCGCATACAAAACAGGGCCAAGACCAAGTGGGATCAAGAAATAGAGAATAATAATAGAAATTAAAAATAAAAATAAAAATAAAAGTAACTTAACCAAATAATCAAACTTCCCTAAAATCAGAAAAATTGGTTGTGCCAATCCCCGGCAACGGCGCCAAATACTTGTTGTGACTCCGGCAAGTGTACCGGGTCGTCGCAAGTAATAAAAATAAACACGGCAAGTAAATACCGAGGTCGAACTCAAGGATTGGGATACCAATTCGACTAATCCGCGGGAAGTCAGATACGTTCGGTCAAGTTACGGAAGAAGGTGGTTGAGAGAAAGAGAATAATAGCGAAATTCAACTAACAATCTAAATAAACTAATTAACTAAAAATCAGAAAACTGAAATGTCCAAGGTCACAAATCCACCTACCCAATATGTACACCCAAGTGATGATGAATTCCTCCCTAGGTTCAATTACAATGTCAACCGGGACCCCTAAATTCTCCTAAATCCACTTCCGTGCTCATTAGGACGTATTCGATGATTTGAGTTAATTACTTGCTAGGTCTCTTAACCCTAATCTCGAATTCTGTTAATTCGTGTTCCCTATATGGTTGCACCGATCTCCTACTCACTCTCGTGCAATATTCAATCGATGATCCTAATTCAAGTTCTAAACGCGAATCGCTGACTAAGCCTCATCACGTTAACAAGTCAATCACGCTAGCATATAATCGACACAATCAAATCAGAATTAGAAAACAAGAATTGAATTAAAGGAGAAAAACATACATCATATTGGATTTACATCGCCATGGGTGGCTTCATTGTTCCCTCGGACGACGGGGATTAGTTCCTCATGCTCATAGACAAGCGATCGGATGTAATCACCATCGTAAAATAAAAAGAAACCAGAAAAGGAGACGCAGCTCCAAGGAGAAATAAGGATTCGTAACTACTGCCCCTAACCTAAGTGGAAAACTGGCTACTAAAGTTTTTTTTCAATTCTGATCTGAACAGCCTTTAAATAAGGATTCTTGATCTGCGCTCGCTCGCGAGGCGAGCAGCCCTTCGCGAGGCGAGAATTAAAATTGGCGCGCTTTCAAGTTGAACTCTCGCGAGGCGAAAGTGCGTTCGCGGGGCGAGTCTTCAATTCCAGGCTGTGGCCTTCATCACGGCTGGGCCGTGATGGCCTCTGACTTCCAAGTCTTCATTCACTCGCGAGGCGAGATGTCTCTCGCGAGGCGAGTCTTCAAACCTCAAACTGTTCACGGGCGTGGTCTTCATCACGGCTTGGCCGTGATGGTCTCTGTCTTGCAGGTCTTCATGATTCGCGGGGCGAGAAGAGTCTCGCGTGGCGAGACAGAAATGTTGACTTTTGCTGCTTTGTTGACCTTCAGTCTCGCGAGGCGAGAATACACTCGCGGGGCGAGTGTCTCTAGACTTGCAATTTCCACTGCTTTTCAACTTTCCTTCACTCCCGGAGCTTCACTTATTTAACCTGAAACAACAAAAGCACCCACAAGCGTAATTCTATCCAAAATAACCTAAAAACTACACAAAAGACGCAAAACGAGTCAAAGCCCAACTTAGGAACAAAACAAGGCAAATTTGGGCGAAAACGAGAGTGAACTCGAATAAATAGGCACATGAACCCTAGTTCATCTAGTCATAAAACTAGATAAGCCAGAGGCTTATCAATGTTAAAAGTGCTTTTCTAAATGGCTTTATTAATGAAGAAGTTTATGTTATGCAACCTCCGGGTTTTGAGTGTGAAACCCATCCTGAACATGTATATAAGCTTAAGAAAGCTTTGTACAGACTTAAGCAAGCTCCTAGAGCTTGGTATGACAGACTAAGTTCCTTTCTTATGTAAAATGGATTCAATAGAGGAAAAGTTGACACAACCTTATTTAGAAAATCCATTACGTCTAATTTCATAGTTGTACAAATATATGTTGATGATATTATTTTTGCTGGTACTAATGAGTCTCTATGCAAACAATTCTCTAAGTTAATGCAGAAAGAATTTGAAATGAGCATGATGGGATAACTCAAATTCTTCCTTGGACTTCAAGTAAAACAAACCTTGGATGAGGTGCTCATCCACCAAACTAAGTATACAAAAGAGCTTCTGAAGAAGTTTAAGATGGATGATTGTAAGCCACTGAATACTCCTATGCACCCCACTTCCATACTAAACAAAGATGATAAAGAGAAAAAGGTAGACCAAAAGGTATACAGAGGTATGATAGGATCTCCCTTATATCTTACTGCGTCTAGGCCTGATATTATGTTCAGTATATGTTTATGTGCTCGATTTCAATCCGATCCTAGAGAATCTCACTTATCAGCAGTTAAGAGAATCTTTAGATATTTAAAAGGTACTACTAATCTTGGTTTGTACTTTAAGAAAAATGAAGATTACAGGTTAGTTGGTTTCTGTGATGCTGACTATGCTGGAGATAGAATTGAAAGAAAAAGCACTAGTGGAGGATGTCACTTCATTGGAGCTAATCTTGTCTCATGGTCAAGCAAAAGACAAAGTACCATTGCCTTATCAATTGCTGAAGCTGAGTATATATCAGCTGCAAGTTGCTGCTCACAACTTCTCTGGATCAAACATCAATTGGAGGACTACAACGTGTTTGTAAGTAGTATTCCACTTATGTGTGATAATACTGCTGGAATAAATCTATCTAAGAACCCAATTTTGCGTTCTAGAGCTAAGCACATAGAAATTAAACATCATTTCATTAGGGATTATGTGCAAAAAGGTGTATTTGATATACAATTTGTTGATACTGACCATCAATGGGCAGATATCTTTATTAAACCTCTTGCAGAGGACAGATTTATCTTTATTAGGAAGCATCTTAATATGATATGTGTGGATTAATTTAGGCGTCCAGCCTTGAGAAAAATTTGTTTTGTTAATCTTGTGTCTATTACTTATGCACGTCTAATACCTATTAAAAGTTGTGTGTCTATTGCGTGTTGTGTTGCACGTCTACTATATGTCGCGTCTGCTGGTATTGTTTACTGCGTCCAATGTGTAGTTTTAGATGAGTCCACATCTGCCTGCATCTAAGCATATTTTTAATTAAATGCATTTATTTTGTCTCAATGACAAATTTATCCTTTATTCTCTTTGCTGAGTCAGTAATTTCATCAACCCCATCAAGACCTTTTTATAGTTCCAAGATACCAACGCCGTTTTATCCATAATGACATGTCATGTCAAAAGTTTTTTTTAAAACCTTTGGGATTCAAAAATATTTTAAAAGTAATATTTCCCCTTTGAGATAACTCTACACTTCCCTGAAACTCTCGAGCTCTTCTTCTCTCTGTTTTCCAAACCCTAAGTCTTCTCACCAAAATGGCTTCTTCTTCAACCTTCAACGTGGACAAGCTTAACTTGGCAATTGAGCATCATTTCAACCTTGGAGTGTTTCAAGACTTTAACTTGGACATTAGCAAGTATGTTAAACAGGGAGGACTCTTCATAGAGAAAGTCTCTGTCTTTCCCAACCTGATTAGAGATTTCTGGAGGAATGTTCAAGTGACTGATACTGACTTCTTCTCTACTGTGTTGAGAAAGAAGATTGTAGTCTCGGAGAAGACTATTGTTGATACCATTTTCTATGATTGGGAAGGTTTGGTTTTTAATGAGTCATGGGAAGGTGATTTGGGTGGCTCTGAGACCATTGAAGTCAGTCTCATGAAAGAAGACACAGTCAGAACTCACTCTTGGAAAACTGTTGAAATGAAGGACATTGTTCGCATCCTTCATCAGCTTCTTAATAAGGTGGTTCTTCATAAAGTTGGATCCAAAGACAATATCTCCTCTCTGCACAAATTCTGCCTTTGCCATCTTCTCACCGAAATGAAGATCAATCTTCCAAGAATTCTGTATGGAAGATTTAGAGATGTTGTGATGAACAAGAAAAGACTCTCAACATTTCCCTATTGCCATCTTCTGTCTAAGATTTTCAAGGCTCAAGGAATCCATAAAATTCTTGCTGCAAGGACTCCTGAAGAGCAAGCTAGAATCTTAACTGAAAAACCAATGCCGGCTGCAGACTTTGGTAAAGTGAATATAGCTAACATGAACCTCAGTACCTATGTTGCTGTTACAATGGCCAAAACTGAGGAGTTGATGAAAACTAAAGAAGAAATGGTGGAACAAAACAATGCTGAAGTACTAGGAGTAAAAAGAGTAACTAGGCAAAAGACCACTGCAACACGGAAACTTGCCCCCAAGAGACCAGCTGTTGGTATTATTATCAGGGAACCTTCTGATGCTCCTACTGTGATGAAGCAAAGAAGAGTTATCTTCTCACACAATGAGGATGAGGAAGCTGATGAGGACAGAGTTCCTATCAGTACCATCCTGAAGAAGCAGAAAACTTCTGTTGCTGCTACTGAGGCCGTTGTGCCTGTCTCAACAAAACCCAGAAGGCAACCAACAAGAAAGACCAGAACCACTAAGTCTTCTAAGGTAACCATCTCTGCTAGTGATCCTGTTCAAATAGCAGTAGATGCCTTAGTGTCTAGTCTAGAAACTAGAGTTGATGCTGTTACCTCTGATGATAACATTGTTGTCTCCACTCCAGATGATGTATACATTCCCACACCCCTCTCACCCCAACCAACACAAATTGACCAAACCACAAAATTGCATACATCTTCACATGCTCACTCACAAATAGCCACCTCATCCAGACCACAATTTCAACCAAATATCCATGCCGATGATCCCTGGTTCAATCAACCAGATGATGGCATTTCCCCTAGTGCTCCCTTCCCAAAACCTTTAAGAACCTTATTTCCCTTCACCCCAATTTCTGAAGTTTTTGATGGCAAATATGAGGATTGGGACAAAGTAAAATAGGAATGGAGAGTTCTGTTTCTCACTCACCAACCTGAACCTGAACATATTCCTAACAGTTGGTACCCCCTACCAGAGTATGAGGAAGAAATAAGCCCACCTGTTGAACCATTCTATTTACCCCACCCTGACTGCAAATTAATAATAAAAGTTCTTTCACAAATGCACAACAACATACGACCCTTAGTCACTCACCTGCCCCTAAACAAATTCCCCCTTCCAGAAAAATCTATCCAAACCTTGTCAAAACTCCACCTCTCTTACCCCTCACTGATGGAGTTGAGAGACACATAATAACCGTATGGGAGACAGACCCTCTAAGAAAGAATCTTCCTACCATCCCTGAAAGTAGAGCAAGATCACCTAAGCATGTCCCCATAATCATGACCATTGACACAAAATGGGTATCCTTTGAGCATCCCAGAGTCTATGGGAGGGCCTCTGATTTCTTCCTGGATCAGCTCATCTATGAAATGCTGAAGTGGGAATTCAGTCATTTCAGAGTTGATAGAGCCGCACATTTTGTCCCTCCATCCTGGATGAGACATAGTGAAGCAACCAGAGTTCGAATCATGCCTTAAAAAATCTGGCCAAGACTGCCGATGGTAGATCTGAATAAGGACAAGGACAAGAAGAACAAAAGATTCAAAGGAGTCATGCCTGAAGCTGAATCAGTAATGCTTGATCTACATCAATAAACTTTTGACTACTCGGTGCTGGATTTATTTTTGCATACTGAATCCATTGGGTTGATCAATGAACAACGTGTTACAAATTACTGGAAATCTCACATTATTCACTGCACACGAGAAGCATCTTCCTCTACATTGACCCAAGAAGAGAAGAAGGAAATTCCCAAAGTCAGAGGAAAGTGTGGTCTTTTTAACTTTCGTTACATGATCTATAAAGACCTTTGGGGACTTCCCATAACAAGCAGAGATATGGAATTCTCCTACCCCATAAAATGGGCAAAGGAAGTATCAGTGACCCCTTTACCCCTCCTAGTGATTAATCCTACTTCGTCTTCACCTCCTTCTAAGCTTCCAGGAGATGAAATTGTAGTTGAAGGACCTAGCATGAATGCCACTATTTTTGGCTCAGGTGGTCATGAAGAAGAAACTGCTGAGTCCATCTCCAAACAAAGCTCATCAGGGAAGCACTCTTCTCAACCACTAGCCTTGGTTGTGATGCACCCCTCAGATTACCCTGATCACTCCAGAGCCTTAAGCACTTTTCAAGAATCTGGTTAGAGTTCAAGACAACATGCTCTGCCATAGAACCTTGAAGAGATACTTGGCAAAATAGTTTATGACAGAGTTGGCAAGATTGTTTATGAAAAGGTTGAGAAGATGACTGAGAAAATTAAGGAGGATGTCCAACAACAAGTTCAAACATCAATGGCTGCAACCTTAGAAGTTGTCAACAAAATGCTGGAATTCCTGATGGATTTCAAGAAAAGCCAAACTCAGAATCAACCACCTCCACCACCTCCTCCTGCCTAACCCGAATTCTTTTATATTTACTGACAATGATGGTCTACTCCTTTTACCTTTTCAAGAATCTGGTTAGAGTTCAAGACAACATGCTCTGCCATAGAACCTTGAAGAGATACTTGGCAAAATAGTTTATGACAGAGTTGGCAAGATTGTTTATGAAAAGGTTGAGAAGATGACTGAGAAAATTAAGGAGGATGTCCAACAACAAGTTCAAACATCAATGGCTGCAACCTTAGAAGTTGTCAACAAAATGCTGGAATTCCTGATGGATTTCAAGAAAAGCCAAACTCAGAATCAACCACCTCCACCACCTCCTCCTGCCTAACCCGAATTCTTTTATATTTACTGACAATGATGGTCTACTCCTTTTACCTTTTTGGCTGATGACAAAAAGGGGGAGAAAGGAAAGAATATATATATATATATATATATATATATATATATATATATAAAGTCAGTTTTTGAAAAGCTCATATTTGTCTGCATTTGCATATTATGTTTTCTACTTGATAACTTCTCTGATACTTATATTTGCCTATTTGCTCTGATATCTGCTGACTATGCTTATTTATTCCTTCATATATACTCTAAGTTTGATAAGCTGTTGCACTTATCTATTAGCTTATATGAAGTTTGTCTCATATGCTTTTACTGATTATTTCTCAGTATGCTTTGTCTTAGGGGGAGCCCTGCAGGCTCTCTTAGACATTGCTTTTCAAATTTAATTAGTTTTTGTCAACATCAAAAAGGGGGAGATTGTTGTAACCAAAGTGGTTTTGGACTAAATAATCTATATGTTTTGATGTTAACAAAAAGATTAAATTTGCTTGGTAAAGTGTTAGTTGAGATCTAACATGTTATTTCAGTTATGCAGGAATATCTAAATATACGTTATAGAAACTTGGGATAAGTCTTCATTGAAAAATAAGCGTCCACCCTTGTAGACAGGCAATGTTTTGGTAAAAGTTATTTATTTATTTAATTGAGTAGACTGGTTTTCTTAAGTAGACGAGGCTCTAAATGTTTACTAGACGGAAATCAAAATAACTTCTTAGATACAACAAGTCCAAAGACTTGATGGTAAACGTGTCTAGATTGCTACGTAAGCAGACAAAAGTAATTGTTAAAATTGAATGAACTGAAAAATAAAGTAATCATGTAGACGAGCTCTATCTGCCACATCACCAGACGAAGATCTTTATAACTAATTCAGGTATAGCAAGTCCAAAGACTTGATAGACGAGAGGATATGCCACGTCATCGGACGAGCAAAATAATTTGTTGAAACAGACTTGGTCTCACATATAACTAAGAAGACTGAGTTTTTAAGTAGACGGGCTCCATCTTTGAATGAATAAATGCAATCCAAATCTCTTGAATTTATTTCAAATGATTGATATTTATTTCAATAGAATATTTGTTCTTCACATTTGTTTTATCTACTTTAATGCTTTACCTTGTTGTAAAAGAAACATAGTACCATCAAGAAATGCAAAAAGCAGAATCGTACAATGAGATACTGCAAAACAATCTGTACGATGACAACTTTATGACTGAAAAAGCTGGATTGTGCACAAAGGAGGAACAACAAGTTCTCAAGCTGCAATACTCAGAGCAGTGAGCTTCCAATTTCATGCTACCTCGATAACCAAGAGTACTATTCAGCTTGCCACAATCAAGCTATCAGTCACAACGGATATCATGCATGAAATGCTATCTCTAAACGGGATTTTTCAAAATAACCATTGAAGAAATACAAGTGAAGAAGAAGGTCACTATAAATAGAAGACCTGAGATACTGAAGAACGTCTCTTGCCAGCACAACCTTGCTAGCTCAACTTTTGTCATTCAATAATCACTCATATTTCTTTAAGAGCAAGAGTCTGTATTCTTTAGTTTGAATATTGTGAAAATATTCATCTGATCTTAAACTTTCATATCCTCACAAATAGTGAGTTAAGAAGATCAAACGTTAAATCTCTTTGTTAGAGTTAGAGCCTAAAGAGGCTTGGAAAGAAAGAAATACTTGTAGCCTGGAGAGGTGTTGAATACTTGGTTGTAATCTATTTTGGAAAATAGTGGAGAAAAACCTTCAAGTAGAAAGGACTGGACGTAACTCTTGGTTGGAAGAGAGTGAACCAGGATAAAACATCTTGTGTGAATCTTCTACTCCTGAACTCTTATAGCTTTATTTGTTTCTTACTAAATGAGGGGTTTTGATATTGCTTTTGTTTAAGCTTTTTTTTTTTAATAAAAAGAGCTCTATTTCTTTGTGCTTGCTTCTGATTATAATCTCCTTATGTGCAAAAATTGTTTTAAGGGTTGTTTTTGAAAATGATTAACAAACACAATTCAACCCCCCCCCCCCCTTCTTGTGTTTGCCTGTGTCAACTTTATACAGTGTAGGTTGTCTTTTGATGAAAGTAATAATAAAGTTGTTGAGTCTTTTGAACTTATACACTGTGACTTGTGGGGTAAGTATCATACACTTGCACACAATGGCTCACAATTATTCCTTACCATTGTTGAATACTAGAGGGACTTGGGTTTACCTTATGAAGGAAAAGACTGAAACTACTAAGATTCTTGTAAATTTCCATAACATGATCAAAACTCAATTTGATAAGAGAATTAAGAGAGTGAGGAGTGATAATGGGACTGAGTTTATGAACTTTACTCTTCAAGATTACTTCAACCAAGAAGGAATCTTGCATGAACCTCTTGTGTTGCCACCCCCAACAAAATGGGAGGGTGGAGAGGAAACATAGGCATATCTTGAATGTAGCTAGAGCCTTAAGATTTCAAAGTAATCTTCCCATAAGGTTTTGGGTAGAGTGTGTGCTAGCTGCCACTTATATCATCAATAAAACTCCAACTATAGCCAATAAGGGCATTACCCCTTATGAGATGCTTTTTAACAAAACTCCTTCTTACAATCATATGAAAGTTTTTGGGTGTCTTTTCTATGCTAGAAATGCTTCAAAACAAAAAGATAAATTTGACCCTAGGGCAGAAAAGTGCATCTTTGTAGGATATCCTTTAGGTCAAAAAGGATGGAAAGTTTACAACCTTATAACAAAAGAGTTTTTAGTGTCTAGGGATGTGATGTTTGATGAAACTGAATTTCCCTATGCAGAGAGGCAAAATAATATTTCTAATGATTCTCTAAGGCCAACTTTTATTCATTGGCCTGATATTGATGAAGGGAATGATGTCCTGCACCAGGACAGACCCACAAGGCTTAGAAGAACATAAATCAAGGAACCGGCAGGATAGAATGAGTTTGTGGAAACTCAAATTCCTACTCAAAACACTGAGACCACTGTTAGAAACATTAGTAGTGAGGGGGAGAATCTAGGCCTTTTGCATTATACTGATCAAACCCAACCTAGGACTAGACAACCACCTAGTTATCTAAGAGTCAACTATTATCACTCTGCTGCCCAAAATCTAACTCACATGACCCTGACACCCTCATCCGAATCTGTTTCAAACTACCTTATTTCAAGTTATGTCAACTACATGGAGTTTTCTAGGAAGCACATAGCTTACCTAGCTGCAATTGCCCAAAATGAACCAAAAACTTACAGTGAAGCCATTAGAAAGAAGGAGTGGTGTGAGGCTATGAACCAAGAAATAAAAGCTTTAGAAGAAAACAGAACTTGGGATCTAGTTTATCCACCAAAAGATAAGAAAACAGTGGGATGTAAGTGGGTCTACAAGCTTAAGTACAAAGCCACAGGTGAAGTAGAAAAGTATAAGGCTAGGCTTGTGGCTAAAGGCTATACACAAGTAGAAGGTGAGGACTTCAATGAAACCTTTGCACTCGTTGCAAAGATGACTATTGTTAGGTGTCTTTTATCCATAGCTATAGCTAAAGGATGAGAACTCCACCAAATGGATGTGAGTAATGCTTTCCTTCATGGAGAGTTAGATGAGGAAGTTTATATGGATCCTCCCCAAGGATATAAAGTTGCTGAAAAAGGTATGGTTTGCAAGTTGAAAAAGTCCATTTATGGCTTAAAACAAGCATCAAGGAATTGGTATTCCAAGCTCTCTCAATCCTTAATTGCATATGGTTTTAATGAGTCAGAATCAGATCATAGCTTATTTACTTATTGTTCTAAATTTGTTTTCATGGCTGTACTTGTGTATTTGGATGATTTAGTAATAGCTGGAAACAATTCTAATGCTTGTGAACACTTCAAACAACATTTAAATGAGTGGTTTCATATGAAGGACTTAGGAACCCTTAAATATTTCCTTGGCATAGAATTAGCACATGGTAAAACAGGCCTGTTTCTATGCTAAAGGAAATATACTTTGGATATTCTAGATGAAAGTGGCATGTTGGGATGCAAGCCATCCACTTTTCCTATGGAACAAAATCACACTCTTGCTCTTGATAAAAAGGAATTATATTCCAATCCAATACAATACAGAAGATTAATTGGACGCCTCATTTATCTAACCATTACTCGACCTAAACGTACATATTTTGTGCACATCTTGAGCCAATTTATGCAGGAACCAAGGCAGGGACATTGGGAAGTTGCCATGAGAGTGCTTAGATATCTCAAGTCCTCTCCTGGACAGGGCATTATTTTACCTAAGATTAATGATCTGAAACTAACAACTTATTGTGACTCTGATTGGGCAGCATGCCCTTTGACCAGAAGATCCATCTCAGGATACTTGGTAAAGCTTGGAACATCTCCTATATCATGGAAAACGAAGAAGCAAGTGATTGTCTCAAGGTCTTCAAGTGAGGCAGAAAATAGAGCTCTAGCATATGCCACAAGTGAAGTATTATGGCTTCGGGGTCTGTTGAAATGTTTCCAAGTAGAAAGTGATTGTCCAATAACAATACATTGTGACAACCAAGCAGCAATCCACCTAGCTGCAAATCTTGTTTTTCATGAGAGGACTAAGCACATAGAGGTGGATTGCCACTTTATTAGACAACATATTCAAGCTGGACAAATTTCTACTCAGTACATTTCAACCAAGCAACAAGAAGTTGACATATTTACCAAGGCTTTAGGGGCCAAAAGCTTTCATGAAATGACTGTCAAGATTGGAATTCATAACCCTTACACTCCATCTAGAGGGGGAGTATTAGAAATTCTATCAAAGATGCTGCCCTATACTCTTAACCATCCATAGTTTGTATTAGGCTTTGTCTAGATAGTTGTATTAGTATTTGTATATGGTTGAGTATATTGTTGAGCATCTTGTTTTGTATCTGTTACTTAGTTTCTTTTCTATTTGAGCATTTTGTTTTGTCTAGATAGGGCAATGGTTTGATTAATAGTTAAGGGTCTTTGGTGGGGGGTTCCAAAGAAAACTTTGGTTATCGCTGTTTTTTGTAGTTGTCTGGGCTCTTTGGAACAAAAGGAATAGTGTTATCTTCGAAAAAACAATGATTGATTGGGCCAACCTTAACTATCTAATTAGATTAAGGCTTGGGTTTTGGCTGAAGGGGTGGGAACCAAATTGTCCTTTTAACCCAAATGAAATAATTCACAAGTTAGATTGTGTCAAATTGTGGTCTAAGGAAAAGAAGAACAGACCTGCAATTAGCTGGTTTCCACCACCTGGTAACTCTGTTAAGTGGAATGTTGATGGTTCCTCTAAAGGTAAGCCAGGTCCTGCCAGTTTAGGGATAGTCAAGGTTTAATAAAGGCCCTATTTGCTGTCTCAATAGGTGTGAGAGACTCAAATGAGGCAAAATTCTTGGCAATTGTTTTTACCCTTGAAATGTCTTTACAACAAGACAGGTTGAAGAATGTGGAAATTATAGTTGAGTCAGACTCCAAAAATGCCATTGCATGGGTGAATAAGAAAGAGGGCGGCCTATGGAATTTAATATTCTATTATAATAAACTGCAGAACATCTTGTGTATCTAAAAAATGTAGTTTTCAGCCATAAGAATAAAGAGGCAAACCAGTATGCAGATAATCTAGCAAAAGAAGGGCCACAAATGGAAGGTACTTGGTTAATGTGGACAGAAAATGGTTGATTTACCACTGTTTATGGCTAATATTCTCTTTTGCAGTTTTTTATCTGGTTCTGTATTGATAGTATGATATGTGGTATATGGTGTGCTAGCAGCATGCTTTGCAAATTTTTTGGTTGCAGGTGTTGTTGTATGAGTGTATATGGAAGGAATGCTTCAAACAAGTTGCATCTTGGAATATAAAACATGTTGAAGATTCTTGTTAGGATGAAACAAATGTATATGACAGAGGCAAGAGGCTTGGGTGAAAACATCTTTGTGAAGGCTGCTGCAAAGGCATAAAATGAGACAGAACATGAATCTATAGACATGAGCTGAAAAGAGGCATAAAATCAATAACATAAAACATTGTGGTGGGTGCTGCAGAGTCATACAAAGCAGAGTCACACAAAGTCATTGTGATGCGGTTAATTGTAAAGGTGGACTGAAAAAAGGCTGCAGGAGATTATATGATATATTTGTGTTGCAGGGTCTATGTTGGAGATTGTGAATAGATGCAAATCATGCAATTTCTAATAGGAGGACAATGCCACTATGAAAAGTGTTTATGCAGGTGGTGGTAGAAACTTTCCTAATGCTATATTGGATTAGAAATAAAATGAGAAAATACTGTTGTGAAGGTGTAGCAGATCCATCTTGGGCATTCCTACTGTTGTAAAAAGACTACACTTCAACTACTTGAATTGAGGCTCAAGGATATTGCAAGGCTGTGAAATACCCAAAGGTGTTGCATTGTTAAAGTGGTCAATCATAAAGGTGCTTATTGCTGCAACAAATTGCAGATGCATATATGCTTCAGGCGTTAATAGGAAACTTGCTTATTGAGATCTGAATTTTGTGATCTTTTGCAATTGTATTAATTAGAGATGGAGGTATTTTAGGTGTTAAAATCATGGAGAGATTTCTATGTACGAGTGTTTTTTTTTAGGACTAAGACAGATGTGTTATCTTGGGTGTATGAAATGTTTTTGTGGATGGACTATTGATGTAATATTTTTTCCATTTAGATTGGTGCATATGATAGGGTGCTTGCTCTTCAACCCTTCTGAGACATCCCATTGTCCCCCGATGTTATATTAGATTAAATCCTTCTTAATTAAATTCTTAACCGCACACATAACGTGAAAATACGTAAAAATTAAAACTTGAATTTAATAACATACAATTTTAATTTGTTAAAAACAACACACCATGCTTATGTTTATACATACACACTTAAGTATTATAGCCATATTACAAAACATTGTTGAGGGTATTCTCTCAGTAGGATCCCTCACAGGAATACTTAAACAAAATATTAAACTTAGCGAAAAATATAAAAACGTCTCACGAGACGTACTGGCCATAGACTAACTAGACCCTAATCATCATGGGTCACGACTCGACCTCCAGCTTCCGGTTCATAGGGAGTTCCATCCAACTCCTCTTCGTTCAGCTCGGCCACGGGGTCTTCAAGTACGATCCCATAAAAGATAAAATAAAACATACGGAAAGATACAGGGGATAAGAAGCAGTTCTATCATCAAAAAGTGGAAAAAAGTAATAGTAAATTATACAATAATTGTCACAGACAGTTAACATACATGATTAACAAATCATCCTCAAGAATACTCGATGACGCGTGCGCGACAGCGCGTCAAAAATTGACGCCGTTGCCGGGGACTCTTGTTTGTTATTTTCGTATTTTTTATCTCTTTTCGTTTTGTTTTGAATTAGTCTGGCTACTAGGTCTACTTGCCCTGACTTGTGCGATTTTGATCCTGAAATTGAAAGAACACTACACACACGCCGTAGAGCAATTCGGGCTAGCACTAGTGGTGATTCTAATTCTGAAACTGTTTTTGATAACATGGGTGACCAAAGGACATTAAGACAGTTTGCTGCCCCTGATGTTAATTATAATGGCTTGTGTATTGAGTATCTTTGGTCTTTGTTACTCCCTTTGAATTAAAATCTGGTTTAATACATTTGTTGCCAAGGTTTAGTGGTCTTGCAGGTGAGGATCCACATAAGCATCTGAAGGAATTCCAGGTTGTCTGCTCTATACCCTTGAGACCAGAGGGAATAACTGAGGATCACATCAAGGTGAGAGCCTTCCCGTTTTCACTACAGGGTGCTGCAAAGGATTGGCTTTACTATCTTGAGCCAAACTCTGTTACCACCTGGAACGATTTGAAGAAGGTTTTCTTAGAGAGATATTTTCCTGCCTCTAGAGCTGCATCAATCAGGAAGGAAATATGTGGCATCAGACAAGGCAATGAGTCATTGGCTGAGTATTGGGAGAGATTCAAGCAGTTGGTATCCGGTTGCCCTCAAGATCGCATTTCCGAGCAACTCCTTATTCAGTATTTTTATGAGGGGTTACTACCGATGGATAGAAATATTTTGGATGCTGCTAGTGGGGGAGCACTTGTTGATAAGACTCCGACTGCTGCCAAGCAATTGATTGAAAATATGTCACTAAACTCCCAACAGTTTACAACCAGGAGAAATTTTGTTGAGACAAGGGGTGTGAATGAGGTCCATAGCTCTTCTTCCAACCAGGCCCTTGAGAATAGAATTGATGAGCTCACGTCTTTGGTGAAGCAACTGGAAATGGATAAGGTTCAGCCGGCAAGGTTGTGTGGCATGTGTAGTTCTCCTGAGCACCTGTACGATGCATGCCCCATTCTGAAAGAAGGGTCAGTTACTGATTTGCCTCAAGCTTATGCAGTCCATCCTTACAATCAAGGCAACAATCAGAATCGGTACAACACTCCTGACCTCTCCACAAATAAGTACCACCCCAACTGGAGGAATCATCCAAACCTTGGGTATGGGAACTCATCATAACAACAACAACCGATGGCACCACCACAGAATCCTCCTCAAGTGACCACTTCTGCACCTTCCGGACCTTCACTAGAGGACATGTTCAAGCAAATGACTTCACAAATAACTGCACAAATAAATGCACAAAATCTCCAGTTTCAGCATCAATTTGGACAGTTACAGCAGCGAACGGATGCTAGCATTAATACTTTGCAGCAGCGAACGGATGCTAGCATTAATGCCTTGCGAACCGCAGATTGACTGACTTGCCACTTCCATGAATAACATACAGCAAGCTCAAGGATCAAACCAACTACCTGCACAAACAGTGATGAATCTCAATGTCTCCAATCCTAATGTGAGTACCATTTCTTTGAGATCTGGAAAAGTTGTCGAGGCAGCCTCTGAAAAAGATGAAGAAACTGTTGAGGTAACTCCTGAGCCTTCTGTAGTTGTTGAAGCTGAGAAAGTGTATGTGCCACTGATCCCCTTCCCGCAAAGAGTGCAGAAAAATAAGAAGATTGATGGGGAAAATAAGGAGAGGGAAATTCTAGATGTGTTCAGAAAGGTGGCGGTGAACATTCCGCTTCTGGATGTGATCAAGCAGGTTCCGAAGTATGCTAAGTTCTTGAAGGATTTATGCACCCACAAGAGGAGGTTGAAGGGTAATAAGAAAGTTAATCTAGGGCGAAATGTTTCAGCCCTCATTCAGCCTAAGCCTGCACTTGAAAGGGTTACAGTTGCAGCCCCTACTCTGGCACTACCACAGAAGTGCAAGGATCCGGGCACTTTTGCTATTCCATGCACTATTGGGGACAGTAAATTCGAAAATTGCATGTTGGATTTGGGAGCCTCCATCAATGTCATGCCCACCTCTGTTTTCAATAACCTTGATCTTGGTCCCTTGCAGCATACAGGTCTCACTATCCAGTTGGCCAACAGGACCAATGCTCGCCCCATGGGAATGGTAGAAGATGTGCTGGTACAAGTTGATGAGTTGATTTTCCCTGCTGACTTTTACATCCTGGACATGGCAGGGGAAACAAATTCAAGTAGATCACCAATCATCCTGGGCAGACCGTTCATGAAGACAGCAAAGACAAAGACTGATGTTGATGATGGAACCATGTCCATGGAGTTTGGTGACATTGTTGCAAAGTTTAACATCTTCGATGCTATGAAGCATCCCTTGGAAGAGCACTCTGTTTTCCAAATAGAGTTGCTCTCTGAAATTATTGATGATACCTGTGATGACTTGGTTTCTGATTTTCCATTTGTTTCTGGCTTTGATGATATTTATTCATATACTGACTGTACTAACACTAAACCTTGTGCTGTTTGTGTTGAGTTCATTGATTCTACTTTGCAGGGTGATAGTGTGAGTGAAGCTGTCTGTTCATCTGAAGTTCTTGACATCATGGCTGCTCCAAATATACCATCCATTGAGCAGCCACCCTCCTTAGAGCTCAACCCACTTCCTGGGAATCTGAAGTATGCTTACTTGGAGAGGAATGAAAAACTTCCAGTCATTATTTCCTCCAACCTTGACTCTGATCAGGAAGCTAAGCTCTTGGAGGTTCTGAAGAAGCACGAGAAGGCGATTGGGTGGACCTTGGCTGACATCCCAGGAATTAGCCCCTCCAGATGTATGCATAGAATTCTGTTGGAGGATGGGGCTAAACCAGTTAGGCAGCCCCAAAGGCGGCTCAATCCATTGATTCTGGATGTTGTAAAGAAGGAGGTGACTAAACTTCTGCATGCGGGTATCATATACCCCATCTCTGATAGTACTTGGGTAAGTCCAGTGCGAGTTGTACCCAAGAAGTCCGGCCTCACAGTGGTAAGAAATGATAATAATGAGCTTGTCCCCACTACAGGAGGATGCCATTTGGCCTTTGCAATGCTCCTAGCACTTTCCAGAGATGCATGATGAGCATTTTTACTGAATTTATTGAAAATTGCATGGAAGTGTTCATGGATGATTTCACTGTATATGGTTCCTCATTTGATGCATGCTTGCATAGTCTGAATTTGGTTCTAGAAAGATGCATTGAAACTGACCTGGTTTTGAACTATGAAAAGTGTCACTTTATGGTTGAACAGGGGATTGTTTTGGGGCATGTTATTTCTAAAGAGGGTATTTCAATAGATCCTGCTAAAATTGATGTGATTTCTACATTGCCTTATCCATCTTGCGTTCGTGAGATTCGTTCTTTTCTTAGTCATGCAGGTTTCTACAGGCGCTTCATCAAGGACTTCAGCAAGATAGCTATTCCTCTGTCAAACTTGCTGAAGAATGATGCCATGTTCAACTTTGATGACAACTGCAAGAAGGCATTTGACTACCTGAAAAGGGCATTGACCTCTACCCCCATCATCCAGCCACCTGACTGGACCCTCCCTTTTGAACTCATGTGTGATGCTTCTAACTATGTTGTGGGGGCGGTCCTGGCACAAAGGGTGGGCAAGGCTGCCCATGTCATTCATTATGCTTCTAGGACTTTAGATGTTACACAATCTAATTACACCACCACTGAAAAGGAACTTCTAGCTGTTGTTTTTGCCCTTGATAAATTTAGGTCATATTTACTAGGTTCCAAGGTTATTGTTTTCACTGACCATGCAGCTCTGAAGTACATGTTGAAGAAACCAGAAGCGAAGCCGAGATTGATTCGGTGGATGCTGTTGCTCCAAGAGTTTAATAGGGAGATAAAAGACAAGAGTGGAGCTGAAAATTTAGTAGCTGATCACTTGAGCAGAATAGCAAGGGATGAGGATCCTTCTCCCATCCAGGATGACTTTCCTGATGAGCAGCTTCTACATCTGCATGGGGTAACTCCTTGGTTTGCTGACATTGTTAACTATCTTGTTGTTGGTGTTTTTCCTGCAGTGCAAGTTGATCCAAGATCCACAAACTCAAGAGTGATTCCAAGTACTATGTTTGGGATGATCCGTACCTTTGGAAGTTTTTCAGTGATCAGGTAATTTGGAGGTGTGTCCCCGACTATGAGATTGAGTCCATTTTGCACTTTTCTCATGCCTCTCAAGTAGGGGGACACTTTGGGCCACAGAGGACTGCAAGAAAAGTCCTAGATTCTGGGTTCTACTGGCCCACCATTTTTAGAGATGCCTATGAGGTCTACCGGACTTGTAAGGAGTGTCAAACAGCAGGCACTGCCATCACTCGTAGGAGTGAAATGCCTCAGTAACCCATGCTTTTTTGTGAGGTGTTTGATGTGTGGGGAATTGACTTTATGGGTCATTTCCCTGCATCTTTTGGTTTTCTATACATTCTTTTGGCTGTTGACTATGTTTCAAAATGGGTGGAAGCTATCCCCACTAGGACTAACGATTCTAAAGTTGTTACCAATTTTGTTAGGTCCAATATTTTTTGCAGGTTCGGCATACCTCGTGCCATCATCAGTGACCAGGGCACTCACTTCTGCAACCGCACCATGGAAGCCTTACTCCGGAAATATGGAGTTGTGCATAGAGTCTCCACTGCTTACCATCCCCAGACCAATGGCCAGGCTGAGATCTCAAACAGGGAGATCAAGCAGATCTTAGAAAAAGTGGTGCAATTGAATAGGAAGGACTGGAGCCGCCATCTAGAAGACGCACTTTGGGCTCAGAGGACCGCTTTCAAGACACCAATAGGGATGTCCCCCTATAGGCTTGTGTTTGGTAAGGCATGTCATCTCCCTGTGGAAGTTGAGCACCGTGCGTATTGGGCGGTCAAGTGTTGTAATTTGGAAATGAAAAAAGCTGGTATTGAAAGGAAACTCCAATTACAGCAGCTTAAGGAGCTTAGGCTAAAAGCCTATGAAAGCTCTCGGATTTATAAAGAGAAAACCAAGCATTTTCATGATAGGATGATTGCTAGGAAAGAATTTTATGTGGGCCAACAGGTCTTACTGTTTAACTCCCGCCTGAAAGTGATGGCTGGGAAACTTAGGTCCAAGTGGATTGGCCTATTTATTGTTACTAATGTTTTTCCTTATGGTGCAGTAGAGATTAAAAGTGCAGGTAGCAACAAGGCCTTCAAGGTTAACGGGCAGAGGCTGAAGCTATTCCATGAGAGCTCGGTGCCTGAGGATGCTATTGTTGAAGAGCTCTCCTTGGAAGCTCCCACCTACAATGCCACTTTATCAGGGAACACCCTTTCCTTTCCCTCACTCTGATTTTATAGTTATGTTGTTTCATTGAGGATAATGTATGTTTTAAGTGTGGGGGAGGGAACCAATTGTAGCTTTGTTTTGTGTTTTATCTTGTTTTTCTTTTAGCTCTTGAATAAATTGTGTGAGTCTTTGGTCGGTGAGCTTGATTGGTTTTGATTGATTTGGCACAGATTTATTGCATGACTATGTGATGATTCCCCCTAGGTTGAATTTTTTTTTGAAAATTGATCCCCACTTGAAAAATTGAAAACTGAACTTTGAGATATTTTGTTGTGATTGCATGATTTATGATAAGTTTGGGGTGAAGGGAAGCACACACTAGGGATAGAATCTCGGTCAAACAATTTGCAAAAATGTCCAGGTGAGGATTTGAGCCTCCAACATACTTTTAACTGTGTGAATCACTTTTGAGCTGCACTTTCCCGAATTTGCTTGAGTCTCTTCTCGGTTTGCATGTCTATGTGTTTGCATCAAATGATTTAGGCAGATTTTCTTTGTAAATAACCACTTGGCCTAAATTGAACCCTTCCTAATGCATGTTCCCTAGTTAGCCCCTTTGAGCCTAATTAGCCTATTATTTCTTGATAACCTCATGTTTTGAGCCAAAATCTGGAAAAACCATGTTAACCCGATCTTAGGATTAGGAGAGCATGGATCCTTAGCAAGACAAAGGTTGCAAGAAACTAAGTTTGGGGTGGCTACAAGGATGTGACAAGTCATTCTGGGGTGGGAAAAAGGAAAAAAAATAATAAAAAGGTTGGAGCCAAAGAATAAAAAAGGAAAAAAAGAAGAAAAAGAAAAAAAGGGAAATAAAAAGAACAAAAATGTCAAAAAGCATAAAGAAAAATGGAAAAGTATTGAAAGGAAAGGGCTGTAGTCACCCAAAGCATAAAGAAAAATGGAAAAAGGAATCTGAGTGGAAATTCAAAGTGTAAAAATGTTCATGCTCTCTTAGTTCCTAAGGACTTAAGCCTAGTACCTTTGAATATCCTGCCCTTAGCCAGGTGTTGTGACTCCGGCAAGTGTACCGGGTCGTCGCAAGTAATAAAAACACGGTAAGAATCTACCGAGGTCGAACACAAGGATTGGGTTACCAATTCGACTAATTTCGCGAGAAATCCGATAAGTTGGTTAAGTAGAGAAAGTGGTTGGAACGAAACTAAGATCACAATTCAAATTATCAAATCGAGTCAATCAGAGATATGGTGATGAAATTTGGAATTAAAAGCATCTAAGGTTTCGAATCCACCTACCCAATCATGCAAAGTACCCAAGTGATGATATTCTCCTCCCTAAGTTCAATTTTAATGTCAACCGGGACCCCTAAATTCTCCTAAATCCACTTCCGTGCTCATTAGGACGTATTCGACGATTGGATTAATTACTTACTAGGTCTCATAATCCTAATCTCGAATTCTATTAATTCTTGTTCCCTATAGGTTGCACCGATCTCCTACTCACTCTCGTGCAATACTCGACCGATGATCCCAATTCAAGTTCTAAAACGCGAATCGCCGCTAGGCCTCAACACGTTTAACTAGTCGATCACGCTAGCATATAATCGACACAATGAAAACAGAATTGGAAAACAATAATTGAATTAAAGAAGAGAGAGTTACATTACATGAATACTATGCCGCCATGGGTGGCTTCATCGATCCCTTAGACAAGAGGATTAGTTCCTCATGTCCGTAACAACGGCGCACGTACAATCGGAAATCATCCTAAGACTAAGAATTAAGAGAAGAGAAAAGGAGACGCAGCCCCAGAATAAGGATTACAAAAGATCTCTGAAAATTCTGATCCAAAAAGTCCTCTTTTTCTGTTCTGATCTGCTCTATTTATAAGGAGGCCACGCGTCACGGCCATGACGGTTTCTGTTTCTGGCGCACTTCTGGAATTCGAACTCTCGCGACGCGAAGGAAGTCTCGCGACGCGAGCCCGCCTTTCACGGCCCGTGATGTGAATCACGGCCAGGCCGTGATGTTCTCTGTCTTGTGTGGATTTTGGGTCACGGCCGTGATAGACATCACGGCTAGGCCGTGATGGTCTCTGACTTGTGTGGCTTTTAGGTCACGACCGTGATATACATCACGGCTATGCCGTGATGGTCTCTGTCTTCCCGGGTCTTCAAACTCTCGCGGGGCGAAAATCTCCAGAATGGCAATCTCCACTTTTTCTTGACTTTCCTTAATTCTTAGAGCTTCACTCATGGACCTGAAATCAACACAAGCAACCACAAGCGTAATTCTATCCAAAAGAAGCTAAAAACTACACAAAAGACGCAAAACGAGTCAAAGTCCAACTTAGGAACAAAACAAGGCAAATTTGGGCGAAAACGAGAGTGAACTCGAATAAATAGGCACATGAACCCTAGTTCATCTAGTCATAAAACTAGATAAGCCAGAGGCTTATCAAAATACCCCAAACTTAAACCTTGCTTGTCCCCAAGCAAGCTTAAAACTCAAAAACGACTCAAGACTTGGCAAGCCTAAAGATCTAATCAATTTCGCACAAATTTCATGCGACTTTAGAAAACAATTTTTCTTCTTTGATTCCCCCCCTTTTTCATCAATGTAATCCCCACATTCATCTACTTTAAACAATTGAGAAGTTATCGTTCATGCCATCATTACTCTAAGTTGAGGCTCAAAGATACACACAAAGGAAGATCACCTATTTCAAACAATTGCCTTCCTCTCAAGGGCATTTAGTATTTCACTCATTCGCTCAAGTTTGTCTAGGCTATCAACTTTTCACTCACTTTCACATTCTAAGAGCACTTCCCATGAATTTGATTTTCATCTCAAACATAGTTCCCACGAAAACATGCATACAACATCAGAAGGTCTTTTAAAGGTTGTAATGGGGCCTGGCTGAGGGTAGGATAGTGAAGGATATTTAGGCTTAAGTCCCTAGGAACTAAGAGAGCATGAGCATTAAACACATTTCCAATCAAATTCCTTTCTCCATTTTTCTTTTTGTCTCGGGTGACTACAGCCTTTTTTCCTTGCTCATCTTTTTTCTGTTCTGCCCCTTTTCCTTTGGCAATTTATTTTGAATTTTTTTTTTTATTGCCTTGGGTTTCAACCTTTATTTTTCTTTTTCTCACCCCAAAATGTCATACCTCCTTGTAGCCACCCCAAACTTAGTTTCTCACAACCTTTCTCTTGCTCATTTCCATGCTCTCCTAATCCTAAGATTGGGTTAACATGGTTTTTTCGGATTTTGGCTCGTAATGTAGGGTTATCAAGAAACAATAGGTCAATTGGGCTCAATTTGGCTAACTAGGGATCATTCATCAAGGTTGGTTCAATTTATGGCCAAGTAGTTAATTCAAAGAAAATTGCCTAAATCATTTGATGCAACATATAAACATGCAAACCATATAGAGATTCAAGCAAATTCGGGAAAGTGCAACTTACAGTGATTCACACATTCAAAAACAGAGTTGGAGGCTCAAATCCTCACCTGGACATTTTGCAACTGTTTGACCGAGATACGATTCCTAGTGTGTGCATCCCCTCACCCCAAACTTATCATAAATCAAGCAATCATAATAAATCTCAAAGTTCAATTTTCAATTTTAAGTGGGGATCAACTTTTCTATTACTAGAACCTAGGGGAAATCATCAATGGTCAATATAATTCAAGCAATCCATCTATGCTCAATATAATTAAAATCCAACAAGCTTGCCGACATGACATTTCATACAAAAACTCTTGATCTTCTCAAATTATTCAAGAGTGACAAACAAAAACAAAACAAACACAAAAACAAAAACAAAAACAAGAGTGAGGAAAAGAGAGAATACCTAGCTTGGGTTGCCTCCCAAGTAGCGCTTGTTTAACGTCCCGAGCCTGACTCAAGTCACCCCTAAGGGTTAATCCGGACGTAGATCTTGCTTGCCATTCCCTGCCTCAGTCCGTATTCTGTAGGCTCTTGCCCTTTCATATACTTGCAAGCTGTTCCCGGACAGCTCATTTAAGTCCAGCATCCTTCTATAATCCGCACGAACTCTCCACTCCGTGGTGATCCTTTTTGAGATCAATTCATTGTCTGTACTGACCACCACGGTTGTGCCACCCTTCAACCTTGGTGCTTTACCCTTATTTTTCATTCCCTTGCTGCTGAGTTCTTTCCTTGCACATTCTTCCCTTGGGAGACTCGGTATGGGTTCCATGTCTCGTAGCCACTCAAGGTAGACTTCATCCCCCGAAGGGCCTTTTTCCTCACTGTCTTTCTCATGAGATTCTACCGATACTGTTGCAAATGAAGGATCATGGTCTTCTCGAGTTGTCTTCACCTTTTCAGTTGGGTCCACCACATCCACTCGATACACAGCTGACTTCTCTTCCGGGTGCTTAATCGCTTCAAAGACATTGAAGACCACCTCATCATCATGCACCCTTAAAGTGAGTTTCCCTTTCCGCACATCTATCAAGGCACCCCCGGTGGCCAAGAAGGGCCTACCCAATATGAGAGGGATCTCAGCGTCTTCATCCATATCTAGCACCACAAAGTCCACTGGGAATATGAACTTGTCAACTTTCACGAGCAAGTCTTCGACTACTCCATAGGGATATTTGATAGAACGATCGGCCAGTTGGAGTGACATTCGCGTATCCTTTACTTCTTTGATCCCTAGCCTCTTCATCATCGAGAGGGGCATCAAGTTGATGCTTGCCCCTAGATCACATAATGCCTTTCCGAAGGTCATTCCCCCAATGGTGCATGGTATCGAGAAGGAACCGGGATCCTTCAACTTCGGAGGCAGTTTCCGTTGAAGAATGGCACTACACTCCTCGGTCAAAGCAACCGTTTCTTCATCCACAATCCTCCGCTTCTTAGTGAGAAGTTCCTTCATAAACCGAGCATATGATGGAATCTGTTCCAAGGCTTCCGCAAATGGAATGTTAATCTGAAGTTTTCGGAAGACATCAAGGAACTTATTGAATTGCTTATCCTGTTGAGGCTTCTTCAATCTTTCAAGATACGGAACCTTCATGTAGGGCGGGAGGTCTTGGGGTTCAACCCACTTCTTCCTTCGGAACTCTTCATCCACAAGTTTCAGCCTTCCCCTTGCTCCGGTGCTTTGTCACTTGCCAACCCTTCTTTCTCTGGTTGCTCTTCCTCAACGGGTAGTTGTTCCGGGCCCTTGTCATCCTGAGAACTAGTGGTACCCCTGCTAGGTTCCAACACCCTTCCGCTTCTAGTTGTGATGGCATTGCATTGGTTCTTCGGGTTGTTCTCGGTGTCACCCGGGAGAGTGCCTGGGAGACGCTCATTAAGTTGCCTTGCGAGCTGAGCAACCTGCGTCTCTAGATTGTGAATTGCTGACCCTGTATGAGCTGCCAACTTGTCAACTGACGCATTCACTTTCTCTAAAGCTGTGTATGTATAGGTTGTGAGCTTCTCAACTGTCCGGTCATCTTTTCAAAGGCCAGCTCCACGGTTGTCTTCCACCATCCGATATTTGCAAATCGATTAGGCCCAAGAAGAGCCTGCTGGTATTGCTTATTCTTGAATTCCAATGTTCGGTCTCAGACCCTGTTGAGGTTGTTGCCAATTCTGTTGAGGGTGTTGTTGACCGGCTAGACCACCATTAACATCACTCCAAGCAAATCCCGGATGGTCTCTTCTCATGTAGCCCCTATTCTGATTCTGATTGTTCCTCTGATAGCTGTTCTGGGGCACAGTGTCAGAAAAGTTGTGGCAAGAGTCCACATGTTCTTGAGGGAAATTTAGCGGGCAATTCTGAGTGTCATGATTTCCATTGCAATTTGCACAACCCGGAGGCATTCCCTCGTGTATCGCATTAACCCTCTTGTTCCCAGACAAAGCCTCATTCTGCATCTTCAAAAGTCTGTTTTGCTCTAAAATGGCTTCCATTGTCCCAGAACTGATTCCACTTGAGGTCTCCCTACCACGGTTGTAATCATTATATGACATCTTTTCTAACAGTGCCCATCCATCCTCAGCCGATAAATATACAGACGAACCGCCAGCTGCGGCATCACAGTTCATCTGATAGCGTCCCCTCAACCCATTAAAGAAGTGTTGTACTTTGGAAACGGGGTCAAAGAACGCTGAAGGGAATCTTCTCAATAAGCCATTGTACCTCTCCCAAGCTTCATTATAAGTTTCATCCTCCGTCCGCCTGAATGAAGTGACAGCTATTCTTGCTTGTGCCGCCTTCTGGGGAGGAAAATATTTGGTTAGGAACTTCTGTGCCATCTGCTCCCAAGTTCGATCTTTGTTCCTATCCAAATCACAACCCAATCGCGAGCGACATCCCTAAGAGAAAGAGGGAAAAGCCTCAAGCGAAACTCATCTCGAGAGACTCCCTGGTCTTCTCGCAAGTCACAAGCTTCAAGGAAGCGAGTGATGTGTCTATGAGGGTCTGTTTGCCACTCCCATCAAACCGATTCTCCGGAGCTGGAATGTGACACATGCTTCAACTCTGAAGGAGTCTGTGTTCAGGTTGCCCCTCACAATAGAAGAGTCACAATCTCCCAAGCTTGGTAGATCGTACTCAAAGAGAGGCTTGTAACGAGGAGGAGGAGGAGGAGGATTTTCTTCAGCCATGCCCTCTATTTTAATTGCTTCCAACCTCTTCCTTTCTCTGGCCTCTTTTCTTAATTGCCTCTCGGTCCTGGTGATCTCTGAATCGAATAGCAAGTCCTCTTGTAGAAGGGTACCTCGTATACAAAAACACGGCAAGACCAAGTGGAATCAACAAAGTAGGGAAATAATAACAAAGAAATAACAGAAAAATAAAATGAAAAATCAACTTAACCAATCAATCAAATTTCCTTAAAATTAGGAAAACTGGTTGTGCCAATCCCCGGCAACGGCGCCAAAAACTTGTTGTGACTCCGGCAAGTGTACCGGGTCGTCGCAAGTAATAAAAACACGGTAAGAATCTACCGAGGTCGAACACAAGGATTGGGTTACCAATTCGACTAATTTCGCGAGAAATCCGATAAGTTGGTTAAGTAGAGAAAGTGGTTGGAACGAAACTAAGATCACAATTCAAATTATCAAATCGAGTCAATCAGAGATATGGTGATGAAATCTGGAATTAAAAGCATCTAAGGTTTCGAATCCACATACCCAATCATGCAAAGTACCCAAGTGATGATATTCTCCTCCCTAAGTTCAATTTTAATGTCAATCGGGACCCCTAAATTCTCCTAAATCCACTTCCGTGCTCATTAGGACGTATTCGACGATTGGATTAATTACTTACTAGGTCTCATAATCCTAATCTCGAATTCTATTAATTCTTGTTCCCTATAGGTTGCACCGATCTCCTACTCGCTCTCGTGCAATACTCGACCGATGATCCCAATTCAAGTTCTAAAACGTGAATCGCCGCTAGGCCTCAACACGTTTAACTAGTCGATCACGCTAGCATATAATCGACACAATGAAAACAGAATTGGAAAACAATAATTGAATTAAAGAAGAGAGAGTTACATTACATGAATACTATGCCGCCATGGGTGGCTTCATCGATCCCTTAGACAAGAGGATTAGTTCCTCATGTCCGTAACAACGACGCACGTACAATCGGAAATCATCCTAAGACTAAGAATTAAGAGAAGAGAAAAGGAGACGCAGCCCCAGAATAAGGATTACAAAAGATCTCTGAAAATTCTGATCCAAAAAGTCCTCTTGTTCTGTTCTGATCTGCTCTATTTATAAGGTGGCCACGCGTCACGGCCGTGACGGTTTCTGTTTCTGGCGCACTTCTGGAATTCGAACTCTCGCGACGCGAAGGAAGTCTCGCGACGCGAGCCCGCCTTTCACGGCCCGTGATGTGAATCACGGCCAGGCCGTGATGTTCTCTGTCTTGTGTGGATTTTGGGTCACGGCCGTGATAGACATCACGGCTAGGCCGTGATGGTCTCTGACTTGTGTGGCTTTTAGGTCACGACCGTGATATACATCACGGCTATGCCGTGATGGTCTCTGTCTTCCCGGGTCTTCAAACTCTCGCGGGGCGAAAATCTCCAGAATGGCAATCTCCACTTTTTCTTGACTTTCCTTAATTCTTAGAGCTTCACTCATGGACCTGAAATCAACAAAAGCAACCACAAGCGTAATTCTATCCAAAAGAAGCTAAAAACTACACAAAAGACGCAAAACGAGTCAAAGTCCAACTTAGGAACAAAACAAGGCAAATTTGGGCAAAAACGAGAGTGAACTCGAATAAATAGGCACATGAACCCTAGTTCATCTAGTCATAAAACTAGATAAGCCAGAGGCTTATCACCAGGCCCCATTATAACCTTAAAAGACCTTTTGATGTTGCATGCATGTTTTCCGTGGGAACCATTTTGAGATAAAAATCAAATTCATGGGAAGTTATCTTAAAAGTGAAACTGAGTGAAATGTTGATAGCCTAGACAAAAAAATTGAGCGATTGAGTGAAACACTAAATGCCCTTGTGAGGAAGACGATTGTTTGAATTTGGTGATCTCCCTTTTTATGTGTAACTTGGATCCCTTGCTTAGATTAATGATTGCTTGAATGATGAAGTTCACAATTGTTTAGAATGAATGCATGTGGGGATTACTTTGTTTGAAAGGGGGGAACACTGAAGGAAAAATTATTTTGATGAATTGCTTGAAATTTGTGCAAGGTTGATTGAATCCTTTAAGCTTGCCATGTCTTGAGTCTTTTTGATTTTTGAGTTTTAGTTTGCTTGGGGACAAGCAAAGTTTAAGTTTGGGGTATTTTGATAAGCCTCTAGCTCATCTAGTTTTATGGCTAGTATGACCATGGTTTTGTGCTGATTATATTTCGTTTTCACCCAAATTAGACTCGATTGTCCTCAAGCAAGGTTTTGAGTCTCTAAAGTAGTTTTAGGTTAATTTAGCCAGTTTTGAGTCAAATAAAGCACTTATGGCTATTTTAGTGTTTTCAGGTTAACTTAGTAGTCAAGGTAATGAAGAAACAAGGGAAATTTCAGTCCTGGAAGAATTCGCCCGGCGAGATACTACTCGCCTCGCGAGCCTGAAGGCTGACTGTTCCAGAAAAATGCAAACCTTTCTGTATCGCCTCGCGAATCATCTTCTCGCCTCGCGAGCCTGGAAGTCAGAAAACATCACGGTTAGTCCCTGATACTCATAACGGGCGTAATAAGAAGACTCTTCAATTCCTCGCCTCGCGAGCCATTCTTCGCCTCGCGAGAAGTCCAAACGTTTCATATTTCTTCATAAGATTCGCCTCGCGAGTGAGTGTTCGCCTCGCGAGAGGGCACAGTTCCTGAATGTTATAAATTGCTGTTCTGGGCAGATTAGGAGACACTTTTCATTATCCACTGTTTTCTATAGAATTTCTGGTTGTGATACGTTTTCCATGGAGAACTAATTTTCTTGGATTAGTCTACTGTAATCGATTTCCACCGCACTTGAGGTTCTGTAATTCCTGTTTTGTTTGCTTTTCCCTTTTCAATACTATGCTATATATTTCTGTTTGCTTAATTCAGGAGTGTATAGTGTTTGTGTTGATTTATTTCGGTGATGTTATGTTCCTATATTTAATCGCGTTTTCTTAATTCGCGTGTGTACAATCGTGCTTGCTTAATTCACGAGTGCTTCACCCCGTTTGCTTAATTCGGGAATTAGGAACATATATCTCGTAGTAGCGATTTCGCTTGTTAATTGTTGCTACAACCGAAAGGGGATTAGAATCTGCTTAGGGCTTGGAATTTATATGAATTGATGATGGTTGGGAAATCGACAACAGTAGATTAATCGTCTTTAGCTTATTTGATAATATCTTAATTAGCTCTGTTTTTATTGCTCTGTTTTTGCTCTGTTTTCCAATTAAATTTCAAACCAAACCCCCCCAAAACTGATTTTTGTGGTGAATAACAATTCAAGAGTCATTGTGAGACGATACTCGAGTTGTCGCACTTTCCCTATCTACATATTTTTACAAACCGCTCGCTTTTTGACGCGTACGCGACAACGCGTCAAAAATTGGCAAAAAGCGCTGTCGCGCAAGCGTCAAAAAGCGAGCGGTTTGTAAAAATATGTAGATAGGGAAAGTGCGACAACTCGAGTATCGTCTCACAAGGACTCTTGAATTGTTATTCACCACAAAAATCAGTTTTGGGGGGGTTTGGTTTGAAATTTAATTGGAAAACAGAGCAAAAACAGAGCAATAAAAATAGAGCTAATTAAGAGATTATCAAATAAGCTAAAGACGATTAATCTATTGTTCTCGATTTCCCAACCATCATCAGTTCATATAAATTCCAAGACCTAAGCAGATTCTAATCCCCTTTCGGTTGTAGCAACAATTAACAAGCGAAATCGCTACTACGAGATATATGTTCCTAATTCCAGAATTAAGCAAATGGGGTGAAGCACTCGTGAATTAAGCAAGCACGATTGTACACACGCGAATTAAGCAAACGCGATTAAATATAGGAACATAACATCACCGAAATAAATCATGACAAACACTATACATTCCTGAATTAAGCAAACAGAAATATATAGCATAGTATTGAAAAGGGAAAAGCAAACAAAACAGGAATTACAGAACCTCAAGTGCGGTGGAAATCGATTACAGTAGACTAATCCAAGAAAATTAGTTCTCCATGGATAACGTATCACAACCAGAAATTCTATACAAAACAGTGGATAATGAAAAGTGTCTCCTAATCTGCCCAGAACAACAATTTATAACATTCAGGAACTGCGCCCTCTCGCGAGGTGAACACTCACTCGCGAGGCGAATCTTATGAAGAAATCTGAAACGTTTGGACTTCTAGTGAGGCGAAGAATGGCTCGCGAGGCGAGGAATTGAAGAGTCTTCTTATTACGCCCGTTATGAGCATCGGGGGCTAACCGTGATGCTTTCTGACTTCCAGGCTCGCGAGGCGAGAAGATGATTCGCGAGGCGACACAGAAAGGTTTGCATTTTTCTGGAACAGTTAGCCTTCAGGCTCGCGAGGCGAGCAGTATCTCGCCGGGTGAATTCTTCCAGGACTGAAATTTCCCTTGTTTCTTCATTCCCTTGACTACTAAGTTAACCTGAAAACACTAAAATAGCCATAAGTGCTTTATTTGACTCAAAACTGGCTAAATTAACCTAAAACTACTTTAGAGACTCAAAACCTTGCTTGAGGACAATCGAGTCTAATTTGGGTGAAAACGAAATATAATTAGCACAAAACCATGGTCATACTAGCCATAAAACTAGATGAGCCAGAGGCTTATCACTCGGCCATCCTCTACCCTTAATCTCATGCAAAGCAATAACACTATAGATGTACACCTATTTCTACGGTGGAACGGTCTAGCGAGAACTCTTGATTTCGTGTATTATATTACCAATATACGGTGTATTATATTACCAATACACAGATGTGATTTCGTATATTATATTATCAATACACTATGTATTATATTACCAATACACAGATGTGATTTCGTGTATTATATTATCAATACACTTTTATCCTTGTATATTATATTACCAATACACTTTTGTCATTGTGTATTATATTACCAATACACGGTTGTGGACAACAACACCTATACATGAATCTCGTCAACCCATATTATTAACAGCTTAGTGCCTTAACCTTCCATCAAAGCCTTTACACATATTCTATGTCACAACACCTCTTTAAAATAATTCATCTAGATTAGGCACCTCTAAATCACCATTATACTCACACCCAAAACCATTATCTCTTGAACAACATATATCTTTGCTTAAAATCCACTAAGCACAATATTAAAAACCAGGCAGATCATTCATAACACAATATGAGAAAATATTCAAATATCACAACCAAACAATTTATCACAACCAGTTCAATAATAATCAAATCAATAATCAATAAAGTCATATTCTGTCACGGCCTGACCGTGATAGCCATCACGGCCGCAACAGACATCAAACATCCTTAATATCATAAAATATTCAAACACCGAAAACAATACGTCACATGCAGATGGAATACCTCAACCAGCGTATCACAGTAAATTCGACAACATAAATTCAAACATCATCAAATACCTATAATCAACCTAATATCGATAAACCTACAATCCCTGAATCAACATTGGTTTTAAAGAAATAGTTTCCAATGTGATTTTGGTCTTGTCGATTACTAGACTTCTAGTAGGGTTTAGGCCGCCCTACACAATTATCATATAATCTACTACTTATCGATTCCGACGATAGGTTGATTCTTTCCCCCACCTAGGTTATCACTGGAATTCCGAAATTGACGTTCCTCGTTATCCTGCCACACGTTACCAATTCCTCCTTCAATCAAACAACATAATAACAATTAATTCAACAAATCCTCCCTTAACCATTTTTGTTGGATTCGGCCAATCAATTCAAATGAGGGTTATGGTTCTTTTCTTAACCTAAGCTTTAGGATACTAGTTACTTAGGTCCTAGGTAGCCTAGATAAATTACCATAACTTGGAAACATGAACAAAATATTCCAACCTCACATTTTACTAAGTTTCGGTCATGTATAGGAATCTAAGATAGGTATTTTTGTTGAACCTAAACTCTTCGATTTAAGCTATACAAGTATTATAGAACTTAAATCAAATACTAAATTTTAAAATAAACAACAAAACACCAAACCCATTTTACTACATAGGTTCGGCCAAATAGGTTTCAATAGGAAAGAAATTGATTTTGATCACATGCTTTTGGATAATGAAGGTAGGAATCATATCTAGATCATAGAAATTGGTTCACATTTTTATGATTTTTCTACCATTTTTTAGAATTCTTTAAAGTTCTAGATCTAAGAAATGGAAACTCAAGAATATGAAGAACGGGAGCTTTAAAAGAGAGGAGATGATCATCTTACCTAAGTCAAGAGAGTAAAAGAAGAATTGATGATGATCTTGGCAAGCTTGTTAATGGAAATCGCTTAAAACTCTTGAAGATCAACAATGGAGTTTATGTCTTAAGTGTGAAGAAATGAAGAAAATTAAGAAGATGAGTGAAAGGGGAGAGCTAGCTGCGGTTTTGGGAGGTTAAATAGGGTAGGAATTAGGCCTTGTTTGGTTCATTAGAATTAGATTAATGGGTTTTGTGATTATTTAATTAATATATGATTAACCATAGGGTGTTTGCAGATTGGATTGGATCGGTTTTGAGTTAAAAAGTCATCCGATCCAATGATGAAAACATAGTACGGTTTGGATTGGATCGGTTTGCTTCCTTAAAAAAATACGATCCAATCCAATCCAATCAAATGCGGTTTGGATTGGATTGGATTGGATAATTCGGTTTTTGTCATACTTTATTTTTTTTCCTAATGTCAAGTGTCATTTCTACTTATTTAATAGTGGATAAAAGATAATCTTCATTTTAATTTGGGAGTTTGAGAAGAAAAAAATTATTGTTATTTTTTAACACGTTCTTTTATATTAATTCTCTATATCTACTCCCACTTATCCTATTTTTTTCCTTGAATCGGCTACAAATAAATTGTAGCTAATTATTTTTCAAATTTACTTAATTGTTTTCATATTTTTCATGATTACTCAATCAAATATGCTATGCATCAAAACTTTTAGTAAAATATAACTTCAAGACATTAATATTTATTCTAAATAGTCTTATATATGTCATTCCAACAAAAATATTAAAGAGAATGAGGGACATAAAAGTATGAAGAATAATGTTTAAGTATGAGTAATACTATAATTTCAAAAATAATAGTATATGTATATAATAGATCGGTTTGGATTGGATTGGATTTCACTATAGGATCCAAAATCCGATCCAATCCAATAAAAAATTGTGGTTTTTTCATTTTTCGGTTTTCTCGGTTTTCGGTTTTTCGGTTCGGTTTTTGCGGTTTGCATCGGTTTGGATCAGTTGATGAACACCCCTAATTAACCATAGTTAATAATTAACTTAACTAAGGTTATTTTGTTAACTATAGTTAATAAATAAGTGGCTCACATTATTTGAATGGTGTGGCTGGTCCTTGTCCACATAAACTAACCTTGGTTCCTTAACCATTGTTAAAATCTAACTAGAATAGGTTAGGTTAAGCTTAAAGGGCATTTTGGTCATTCCACTTAAAAACATCATAATTTCTAACATTAATTGCCACATAAATTCTTGATAAGTCATCCCATAGCTCAGCTCCTCTGGTATCCCGTTCTATCTCTGCAATTCCGTTGCCGATTCCGTCGGTTTCCCGATTAGGGTTTTACGCCCAATCAAAAGCGTAATATTTTGTTTTCGGTTGAAATTTTTCAAACTAACCAAACTCGTTGTAAATATGATTTAAATATAAACTATTTCATTCACAAGTCAATATTAGGTTTTCTGATCATTAAAGTCTTACTGTCGATGAAAACATCGACAGTTTTCCGTTCGAACTTTCACCAAAATTCGTCTGAATACCCATAATATTTTATTTCTGATCAGAAATTTGGAAAGTAGAATTCCTCACGGACAAAATACAAAAAATCTACAAATTTTAGTTTTCGGGTCAAATTAGGGTTTTCTATCAGTATAAAATTATACTGTCAGTTAAAAAAATGCAGACCGATTTCCGTCTAAGTTTTAAACCCAAATTTTAACCAGAGCTTCCTACTGTAGAGTAGGTTCTAGATATGATTTTGTTTTCTCCAAAATCATTTTCTAAGTCTCAAATAAAAATATAAATAAATATATTTTTACGGTTAAAACAACATAATTAAAAACAAGCTGTTACATCTTTCCTAGAAGGTGGGGAGAGTAATCAATATGATGTATAAGCTAGATCTTTTAATGAATGATTACTCTATTTATTGAAAAAAAAACTTAAAAGCATTCTGTTATTACTGTTAGCCTCCCTTCCCTCTTTTCGGTTAGGATTACTTAAGTCTATGGGTTGCTATAAATAAGCAACAATCCTTGTATATCAGATCTGAAGTATTCAATACAATTTCAAGTATTATTCAGAAATCACTCTCTTCTATTGGTTACCTTACATTTTTATTTTTATTTATTGTCTATTATTTTTCTTTTTTTATTAGATTCTTATACAAAAATCAGTTACTTATAAAAAAAACACCTTTTCTTTCATATAAATATCATATCATTTACCTTACTCGGATGATATAAACCAATAACAACTCATTCTTATTTTCAGAAAATAGTTAAACAACTCAGGTTAGAATTACTCTTACATATTCGAAATGCTTTGGAATGGGCATCTCATCTTAAGGCGGAGGGTGACTCCTTCGAGTTATGTCAATACGCTAAAGGGCCATTCACCAAATAATTAGGCTTTTTGCCCAAACGGACCCATTTTTGGAACTATTTATTAAAATAACATATTTTTGAAACAATTTATTAACTTAACCTATTTTTTGACAACCTGAAATTTTTTATTATTTTTTTTTGTTGACATAATGGCCCCAGTCAAACTGGCACCATTAACTATCACGTGGTAGTTGTTGATTGGCCAAGAAAAAATGGCAGAAAAAAATGAAATAAAAATTTTTTACGAAAAAAAAAGAAATTCAGGTCAATGCCACGTGACGTACTCTGGTGAGTGGCGTCAGTCAAACTGACACCATTGACCTGCCACGTGGCAGCTTCGTATTGGTTCATCAGTTATTTTGAATTTTTTTTAAAAAAAATGTTATTAATTGAAAAATTAAAAAAATAAAAAGAAAATTATATTATTAATTAATTAATATAATTCTATTAATAGATTTTATCATTATATAATTATATTAATATAATTATATTTATTAATTATTAGTTAAAATAATTAATTAAATACTACTAATACATAATTATATTGATAAATTTTATCATTAATTATTAGGCTAAATTATTCTTTTGATCCCTGTTTGTTTTAAATATTCAATTTGGTCCCTCTATTTTCAATATATAATTATATTATTAAATATTATTATTAAGTTTGACCGTTAACTTTGAATCTCGCCAGAAAACACTGTCGTAATCTCGAAAATAGAGGGACCAAATTGAATATTTTAAAACAAATGAGGGACCAAACTGAATATTTTTAAACATCACCGAGGAGTTTTTTAAACCAATTTTTTCATTGCCCATTGATTAACATTTTTCCTGAAATTTTATCCAAACTGAATATTTAAGACAAATGAGAGACCAAAAGAATAATTTAGCCTAATAATTAATGATAAAATTTAATAATATATTTATGTATTAATAATATTAATACAATTATTTTAATATAATTATATAATGATAAAATTTAATAAAATTTTCTGTTAACATTTTTAATTAATAACATTTTTTTTATAATTATATTAGTACATTTTTAAAATTTAATTAATAACTTTTTTTAAAATTTCTTTTTACAAAAAATTGATGAACCAATAGGATGATGCCACGTGGTAGGTCAATGGGGCCAGTTTGACTGACGCCACTCAGCAGAGTGTGCCACGTGGCGCTGACCTGAATATTTTTTACCTAAATTTTTTTTATCATATTTTTTTCCTGCCATTTTTTCTTGGCCAATCAACAACTGCCACGTGGCAGTCAATGACATCAGTTTGACTGACGCCACTAGTCAGCAAAAAAAATATATTTTAAACTATTGTGTCAAAAAGTAGATTAGTTTGGTAAATTATTTCAAAAATAAATTATTTTGATAAATAATTTTTAAAAATGGATTATTTTAATAAAAAGCCAAATAATTAAGTGGGTTTGCTTAGGATAGAGGATAATTAAGTGGGTTTGCTTAGGATAGAGGATTCTTTACGTATGTGTAGGCTTTTTGGACTTCTCTTTTTTCATATAAAACGATTAGGTTGGGTAGGTAACTTAGTGAGCCTACTCGTCTCGTTCTATCAAATCCTAATCAAGGTTGGGTTGCGGATGCGTTTCATAGGTTATTTATGATTTGCCCGTCTTTTTCCATTAACAAAAAAAAAATGCCTTTCTTAAATTTAAAAATAGAGTAAAGGTTTAAACTTTAAACCGATTCATGACAAAAATAAAATAGAAACATATTTAGTTTCTGAAAAATAAAAAATATCTAATTCTCAAAAATCTTAAATGTGAATCAAACTAATTCTTTTTAAGATATTTTTACGGGACATTTTGGTTCCTACCAAAAATTATTCTGATCCATATCAAATTAATATTTTTTATTTTTGAGTAACCAAATATATATGTATCTATATTTTTTGTGGGTGGCCAATTTGAATCTTTATCTTTAAATATAAAAAATGGAATAATGCCTCGTCAATTAAGTCAACCCTTTGGTCATGTCACTCACTCAGTACTACCACCATTCCATAGTCTATAAATTTCTCCATTATTTCCCTTTGGAAAGTGTATCTCATCTCTCATTTTCCACCTCTACTTTCCTTCTTCCCCACAAACATGTTCTTGCCAGCTGCTTTGGCTCTACAACACCAAGAGCCTCACAAACAACGACACCAACCCACCACCCCTCTCCCATCCCACATGGCCACCGTGTCGCCGTGGCAGCCCCGCCGCAAGGTCTCCCTCCAGAGGCAGCGGAAGGTGCAGGCGGTGCGGCTAGGTGGAAAGAATAAGCCACGGCGCCGAGGAATGGTTGCGAGGATGGTTAGAACTTTAAAGAGGATGCGTTTGAAGTGGCTCAAGTTACACTATCTTCGCACGTTGAAGAGGCTTAAGGAACACTATAGAAAGATGCTGAAGGAATTGGCTGAAACTGGTGCCACCATCGAAACCATGCTTTTCATGGAAAGCACTTCTGTCATCCCTGGTGGGCTTACCATATCTAGCTGCCCTACTCGTTATGGATCAGATCGCCCACGATCCATTTCCGTGTAAAACTTTCTTTTCTTTATTTTAGTTCCTCCCTTTTTTATTTACATAAGGAAACTCAAGTTCCTTTGTATGCTTCCATTTGTATTATATTTATCTTGGAAGAATGTCACTTTTCTTGTTTCCTTTAATTACCTTGTTATGGTTTTTTTAATGAACTTATTACAAGGAGTTACTAAAAGGAATGAGACCAAGGGTAAACACGTTTGGTCAAGTCTTTTGTTTATACATTATCTGAGTTTGATTATCAGATTTTTTTATTTATAGACGATATATGCAAATTTCGATACAAATTCTCTCGACGGTCTTTCTCTGGTTTTACAAACAACGAGCGTATATTTCTTTCTCTGGTTTTACAAACAACGAGCGTAGATTTTTATCCAGGGTTGGAATAAGGTATACCACCTATTATATCACTTATATATGATAAATTTTGGACAAATCAAATTAGCACACGGGTTTGATCAAAATTTCAAACTTTCTAGTTATATTTCTACTGTAGTTAAATATATGAATACAATATATTGTAGTATAGTATATGTATTTTTTGTATTCGTAAATTTAATCCATATTAAAATAATATTTTTTGATTAAAAAACTGATTATATTATAAAATAATATTTTAATATGAATTAAAATAATATTCGTTTTCAATAATATTTTGTAATATAATCAATTTTTTTAATCAAAAACATTATTTTAATGAGTTAAATTTGTAAATACAAAAAGTACATGTATTCATATAATTTGACTACATTATAATACAACTAGAAAGTTTAAAATTTTGACCAATATATATGACAATTTGATTAACCCAAAATTTATCACATGAATGATATAATGAATGATCTAAAATATAAGTGATGCATCATGATCCAACCCTTTTATCTAATGTAAACTTTACTGTACTGAGAAAAGGGAATGAAAATTTGTTAACTTCTCTCTCGCCATATATAACAAAGGGTGATTCTACAATGCACCGTGTTAAGTTATGGTGCATCATGCACCTTGCATTTATAACAGTTTCCTGATTTTTCTTTTCTTTCTTTCTTTTTTTTGTGCAAAATTTCTCTCACATTGCTACCTACCCTGTGGATGTTGGGGGCGTGGTCGCAGGGGTGTTCAAATAGAGGTGGGGCTTTCAACCAACTAATACTTGTGGGGAGATTCTACAATGCACCGTGTTAGTCCATGTTTGTGGGGGCAAGCAAGTTGTTGAGACAATGAAGGGCTACCGAGATATGTATATTGGATAAGTAACAAGTCCATGTTCTTATTCTCATCACTGATCACCCTTCACACATATCATAAAGTTGATCTTCATCATTTGCCTAATGGCTAGTATGTTTGAGAATGATGAAATTATTTTAAAAATATTTTTGTTTGAGAAAGCTATTTTAGCTACAAGTGAAATGTTTAGGAGCCTGTTTGGATGAGTTTTTTTTTTCCTAAAAATAAATACTTATTTTATAAATAAAATTACTTTTGAAAAAAAAAATAGTGTTTAGATGGATTTTTGAAAAAAATGGATCAGCTATTCATCCATAAAAAAGTTAATGGATTGGTTAGATATTCAAATGTTAAATGAGTTATCAATGGACAGGATTTTATTTAGACCTTTTTATTAGTTGATTATAATAAATGGATAATATTTGATCCATTCATATTGATCCAATTCAAAATTTACCAGATCTATTTATTTGCAATTGGGACAGCAAGTAAGCTTAGTCAGAGACATTTGGTTTTGTACTATTGGGCTTGAAACCCAGTCTCAATAAGTTCATATGGGCTAAAATGATGTAAAAAAATTTCACTCTTCAATTTCATTTGTAAATTATGTTGAACCATTTATGAATTTTTTACTGTCATTTTTATGTACATAACTAAACTGACCCTAAATGGTAAATTATGATTATATATATGGAATCATGCTAATACGAGGAATACAATAATGTATTACCAACTTTATTCCCTCATGCTCCAATAATTTTACAATAAAAATACAATAATTAATTTATTTTAAACCATCACGTTTATAAAATGTATCTGACCTTGGTAGGGCATCTTCTTCCCTAAATTTTTTATTTCTGGGCGATTATTATTGATACGTCATTAATTGGTCTTCCTTCCTAAGACTTATGTTATCCAATTCCATAAAAAAAAAATTATTGCTAATCAGCTCCAAGGACATTAATTAAAAAAAATTCAATAAATAGCAAGTTTCGATAAGAAACTTAAACATACTACTTACCCCAATATTTTAAATATATAACTTTCAATAAAAATTTATCTTTCTTTAATTTTTTTAAACTAGTACCTTAGTATTTTATTTTATTTTTGATAAAAATGCTAAGATGTACAAAAATATCACTATAGAGAACGTCATCCCAACAACATCGCCGCTTTAAACTCCTTATAAAAATAACTTCATAATACGTCAAACAATACCAAAATGTAATAAAGTATTACATCAATTAATTTATCACAAGAAGATAACGTTAAACTAACTACATTTCCTCAAGGATGTGCACAGGCGGACAAAATTCAACCGGAAACGGTGGAGCAGGCGGTGGTGGTCATAAATGGCTAGAGAATAATTTTTGCTAGAGTTACCTCGTTATCTTCATCTTTATTTGAGATTTTGAGATATCAGAATATTTAATGGATTATCTCATTGAATTGCTTAACTCATTTTGTAGAAACAACTTTTCTTTTCATATAAATATCAGATCATATACCTTACTCCAATGATTTTTTTCTTTTTTGACTGAAACCTTACTCCAATGATATAAACCAATAAAAACTCGTTCTTATTTTCAGAAATTAGTTAAACAACTCATCTTAGAATTTCTCTTACATATTATAAATGCTTTGAAATGGGCATCGCATCTTGAGGAGCATGGAGGGTGACTTCATACGAGTTATGTCAATACTCTAAATGGTAATACACCAAATAATTACGTGGGTTTGCTTAGGATAGAGGATTCTTTACGTATGTGAAGGCTTTGTGGACTTTTCTCTTTTTTCATATAAAACGATTAGGTTAGGTAATAAGGTAACTTGGTGAGCCTACCCAAGTTTGTGTTGAGGATCTTTTATAGGTTATTTGTGATTTGCCCGTCTTTTTCCATTAACAAAAAAAAACGCCTTTCTTAAATTTAAAAATAGAATAAAAGTTCAAACGGATTCCTTACAAAAAAATAAAATAGAAACATATTTAGTTCCTTAAAAAAATTTGGTTCTAAAAAATCTTAAATATGGATATATTTTAGTCTCTATCAAATACTATTTGACTGATATTTGAGAGTCTTGAAGGTCAAATTAATATATTTCACAACCCTCTTGTCGTGTCACTCATTCACTCAGTACTCCCACTATTCCATAGTCTATAAATTTCTCCATTATTTCCCTTTGGAAAGTGTATCCTATCTCCACTCTCCCTCTACTTTCCTTCTCCTCCACAAACATGTTCTTGCCAGCTGCTTTGGCTCTACAACACCAAGAGCCTCACAAACATCAACACCAACCCACCACCCATCTCCCATCCCACATGGCCACCGTGTCGCCGTGGCAGCCCCGCCGCAAGGTATCCCTCCAGAGGCAGCGGAAGGCGCAGGCGGTGCGGCTAGGTGGGGAGAATAAGCCACGGCGAGGAATGGTTGCGAGGATGGTTAGAACTTTAAAGAGGATGCGTTTGAAGTGGCTCAAGTTACACTATCTTCGCACGTTGAAGAGGCTTAAGGAACACTATAGAAAGATGCTGAAGCAATTGGCTGAAACTGGTGCCACCATTGAAACCATGCTTTTCATGGAAAGCACTTCTGTCATCCCTGGTGGGCTTACCATATCTAGCTGCCCTACTCGTTATGGATCAGATCACCCACGATCCATTTCCGTGTAAAGCTTTCTTTTCTTTATTTTAGTTCCTCCCTTTTTTATTTACATAAGGAAACTCAAGTTCCTTTGTATGCTTCCATTTGTATTATATTTATCTTGGAAGAATGTCACTTTTTTATTCACCTCGTTAGAGTTTTTTTTAATGAACTTATTATAAGCAGTTACTTGAAGGAATGAGACCAACCGAGTTGCAACGTTTGGTTAATCAAGTCTTTTGCTTATACTTGGGATGACTTAAGTTTGATTATCAGAACCTTTTTTCTATTGGTAGGTACTATATCTGAATTTCGGTACAAATTCTCACCAAAATTAACGGTCTTTCTTGATTTTAAAAGGAGGCATTTTTTTTTTCCAAACAAATATTAGTGTTTTAATATTAATATTTCGTGAGTGTGTGAGATTTAAACCCACCAACCATATAACAAGGAGACGTATCTTTACATAAAGTAAACTTTAACACACCAAAAAAAGGCCATGAAAAATTTGTAACTTCTCTCTCGCCATTTAAGTCCATGTTTGTGGGGGCAAGCAAGGTGTTGAGATAATGAAGGGCTAACGAGATATGTATATTGGATAATATTTTTTATCACTGTTTTTACTGTCAGGGGACATGAAGTTGAATTAATATATAACAATATTGTATGTAAATATAAAGTAAGTATACAATATTAAAATATGAAAAGATATGCATATGAAATTCAGGATACAAATAACATAAGTCATGCATCTTCGTCTTGATTATTTAGTTCGAGTTATAGACCTTCACCCTTTTCAGAATTTATGAAATCTTATTTATAATGTTTTTATCTACTTCATTCTTTTACATAGTTTTATCACGTAAAAAAAAAAACAAATAAAAAAAAATCAACTTCCTTAAACATCCAGAGAAACCCATCGTCTTGCTTTTCTTGTTCTTTTTCATCGGTTTGAGATCGAAGCGCCAGTTTTTTGACCAAGGCGGTTTAAAGATATTCACCGGTTAGGTAGGAATAGGATGACCCTTTTTCTGGTTCAAATTCAACCGTTGGAATCTGTTGCTTCGATCAGATTGTCAAGATTATTTGTATAGTTTGACTTTAATATTTTAATTGAGTTATTTACTTAATCCTAAATTTAGCGGAGACCAGAACATGATTTGATAATAATTTGGCCCAAATTGAACCAAATATCCAAATCATTGTCTTTCTTTGAGGTTCATGAGTGGTAGAACTTCTATCCGCTAATCTCCTCTAAAATAAGCACAAATGATATATACACTATTACTTTCTCATATTACATTTTTATTCACTCTCGAAGAGTTTTATACAATATTTAACCCATGCTTTGGACAAAAAAATTACTATACCAATGTTGTTGATCTATAAAATAAATTTTACAATGAGATTAATAAATATATATTGACAACGTAAGAAGTCTTACATGGACGACCAATCATATTTCATTATTATGTCACTTTGTCATATTAGTTCATAAAATATCTAAACAAATATCCAGGGAAGGCAGATCTAAATAACAGAGAGGGCCAACTAAAATAAATTCTTCCAACAAATATATATCCTTCAAGTTAATTTTATGAAAATATTCATAATTATATATTTCAAAGTTAGTTAATTATGTTATTAATATATCAAAACACAAAAAATTTCTCCTACACGTCACAAAAGTATCTATAATTGAGTCTACACTAAACTTTTTTTCATACACCAAACTTTTCAATAATTTTTTAAATCAAAAGAACTACGGAATCTACAACTGGAAAGAAAATATGCAATATGATAATAATATATATAATAAATAAATGAATTACAATCTATTATTAATTATTTATTTATATATATTCTTTATTTATATGCACTTTTTTAAATTAGAAAAAAAGTCAGGGAGGGCCAACGCCCTCCCAACCTATATCATAGGTTTGTCCCTGCAAATATCTATATGGTGAGATATAATTGGATGACTGTGTACAACTTTTTTACACTGTCGGTACATGTACATTAAATCATTTTACAAATATAATGTTATCATTTTATTAAAAAATAAATTTGAGTTAAAAAAATATTTTTGATATTTAAAAAATGTGTAACATCAAATTAATTTAAAACAAATCGAAATATAACATTTAAAAATGAGTTTTAACATTTATGTACTGTCAATGTAAAACTTTTACACTTTTAATTAATCACAAATCATGGTATGTGTAACTTTTAAGGTAGTTAGGATAAAAGTCAAATATTTTTACTGATTTTTATAATTTATGATTCATTGAAAGTATAAAAAACTTTACTTTCACAATATATTAAGAGTAAGTTTGTTATTCCTTATTTTGTTTAAAAAATCATTTTTTAAACTGAATAATCATTTTTTTAAAAATTTTTAGTGTGTTTGTCTTTGCTTTTGTAAATAATGAAAAGTAGAAGAAAAAAAAACTCATTTTCAAGGTTAAAATAAAAAATAACTTTCATTAGCTTTTGGAAAAAATCATTTTTTATAACTAACTACAGTTAAAAAAAGATTTTTTTATTTTATTTTTTATAACTAACTACCGTTAAAAAAATGAATTTTTTATTGTAAACAAACATAAATATGCTTATGCTTTTCTTTAAAATCTCTAAAAATAATTAATAAATTATTTTGTAATAAATCATTTTTTTTAATCTTAAACAAACAGACTCTAAATCTAGTTTTTTATAAAATGCAAAATTATAATGAATTAAGATTGAAGGTTTTAGGGTCTTATTCAATCTATTCTGGGTTACCCATTTATTCACGCTTTTAAGACAGCAGTTGCGCAAATTCAATGGTGGACCTTAGTACACCGTGGAGGGAGCAACCGCTCCCAAAAAAAAAAAAAAAAACATTTTTTTAAAAACAATTAATACATTGTTCCTCCATTTTAAAGAAAAAAATTAATGGAATATTCATTTTATTAGCAAAGACCAGTATTGTTGTCATTTCATAGATGCAATTTAAGATACCTTTCAACCAAAACTCTTTCGAGGGACTTTCATAGTTTTCTTTTGTAATCGATATAATATGTAACCTCTATTTTTCTTTTGTAATTTTTCTCACTTTCTCTATTTAAGATGTTTCCTCTTTTCGAGTTATATTATTTTACTTATGCATTTTTTATTAGATTGACTTGTTGATTGAATGGACTTTCAATAAATTTTTATATAATTAACTTCATATGTTTTATGAGTGGTATAATTTTTTGAAAAGAAAAAAGGGTTAAATTTAAAGGCATATTATATGTTTACGTTGATATTTATAAGTTATGTTTACGTACGTTGATCGATATTTATAAGTTATGTTTGATATTTATCCTGACATACTAACAAGTTTTTTTTTTGTTTAAACAGGTATACATGGATGATTGTGAGGATATCCCTCCTTCATGCAGCGGGTCGGAGACCCCGTTTACGGGTAGAAAGGGTAGACGTGCCACACGAATGAGGAATTTGACTGCCAACCGTGGTTCAAATCAAAGGATAAGAATAGACTTTGATAATAACCTCAATCCTATTGGGCCAATGGTAGAGCAGTTTAACAGTTTTGTGGCGACCCTTGCTAGGAGCAGGCCTAGTATACTCATTGATAATTGGAAAGATGTACCGGCGGACGTGAATGATCAAATATGGGAGAGTATTCTGGTATCTATACTTTTACGTCCTGTGTTTGTCTCACTACAAAAAAAAGGTCATTTAGCGACCGAAAATAGTGACCGAATTTTTGGTTGCTTTTTACGACCGAAATAGCGACCGATTGCAGGATCTACATGAAACACTGGTTAGAGTTGATTCTGCGACCGAAATAGCGACCGAAATAGAGCGTAGCAGATACATCGGTCGCTACTTCGATCGCTAAACAAAGGAAAGTAAAAGTCAGAAATGTATGAATTGTTAGCGACCGAAATGGCGACCGAATTAAATGCAACGGTCAAACTGTATTTAGATTAGCGACCGATTTAGAAATCCGTCGCTAAGTCTATGAATTCACACTTTAAAATTTATTATATTTGCGACCGATATTAATTCGGTCGCTAAATGGCGCGTTAAAAAAATAAAATTGCGCGTGTTAGCGACCGAAATTTAAATCGGTCGCCAAAATTACAAATTCAAATTAAAACTAACCATATTAGCGACCGAATTAATTCGGTCGCTAAAACTGAAATCCCTAAATTCGACATAACCTCCTTCTTCCTCATTTTTTCCGTCGCGTTTCTCTCTCCACCCACTGTTTCTCTCTTCTACGGTGCGCACTCCGGTCACCTCAACACCCCAAGACACCTCCGGTCACCTCAACACCCCAAGACACCTCCGGTCACCACCGTCATCTCCCCTCTGCTCAGGTAAGATCTCCTCTACTCCATCTCTCTGTCTCTGTTTCTCTCGCATATATCTCTCTGTCTCACTGTCTCACTATTATGAAGTGCATGTTTTTGTTGCTGGTTTTTCTATTCAATTTCCATTGATTTCTTTGGAATTTATATGTTCCCTGTTCTCTGGTTGGTGCATTAATTTGGAGGTGCTATATTGGCATTGTCTTGTATATTTTGGTTTGTTTATGTGGTGTGGTCAAACTCATTTGCAAGGATCATTTTGTAGTTTAGGTGTTGGGTGAGGTGGTGACTAGATGATTTTTCATTCTGTTTTTTTTTTCCACTTCTTGTTTGGACTGGTAAGTAGTTTGGAGAGGTTTTTCTAGGTCTTTTTAGCTCTGCTGGTTCAGGTGGTGGCTGATATGGTTTATTTTTGGTTGGTAATGGATATTTCAATGTATTGAAATTTAGATTATAATCTCAATGTTACAATTCATTTGTCTCTCTTCAGTCCATCAATTTCCCTCTTTAATTCTGTTTTATGGTTGGATTGATTTCAAAATAACCCGTATGAAGAAACTATGATACACGAAGTCATAAACTTGTTATTGAATTAGAGTTGTCTATGACTATAGGTCTCTTACTACATGACAAATTATTTTGCTACATGATACAAGGCAATGAAGCTACTGCTTTGTGTAGACATGCTATTCGATAGTATAATTTATTGACTGGAGAACTAAATTCAACTGGATTAGAATAATAAAACAATGTTGGTTATCTCAGCAACAGCATGAATGTAGATTGAAAGATTGTTTGCTTGAACCAGTGCTCGATTGTCTTTTGAATTTGACAAGAAATTCACGTTTATTTCCCCTGTAAACATGTCATGTTAATGACAAAGATTTAAGCAAGGATACACATGTTCCTATGCCTAACTTTAATTTACATTCTTCCTTTTCACAAATAGGGGTAGGTATCAATTGCAAGGTGACTTGAATCCCACATTGGAAGTAGGATTTCATTGTAAGGTTTATATGACCTTCAACTCTCCAATCATAACAGCTTTCGAGTTCTAAAAAGCTTACGATCATATTATTGTAACTAGCTTTTAAACCAGATCTAGTCTATTGAAAATACAGAAATAAAGGATTTTTTTATTGACCAATAGTTAATTATCTGCATGAAATGAATTTTCCTTGCTACTGTAGATTGTGGAACAAAAGGGGTGATTTTATGTAACACTAATGAGGTCCTTTCATTGCAAATTAAGCAACTTCTAATCATCTTCCCTTGCTTGAAAAGTTTTATAGGAACTAGTGACACTGATTTTTATAATGGAACTCAATTGTATCACAACTCTGCATATAAACATCAGTGATATCTTGTTCCCTTAATTGGTTGTTTCTTAGTTGTACTTCTGATATACTAATGCCTCCACATGTAAATTAATTAATTTCTCCCATCTATCACACAACTCCATCAAAAGTAAATTATTTGTCATAATCCAACAATAGGGAAATTTCAGCCAAACCACACGATTGCAGGATCCCTTTAAATAATGCTTTGAAGGTGAAGCAAATATTAGCCAATCCCAAAACCATCTTTCTCCATAGTTTCAAAGCACCTAATTTGAAAACCAAAAACTTCAAAACAATGACTCGGTTTCTTTTCCTTTGCTTTCTCTTAGCAAATATTTTCCTTGGTTTTGGAAGTTAAATTGCAATTATCCAGTGTAGGATCTACTACACCATTCTGCAGCCATTATATTAATTTGAATGATTTTAACGTTGGAGAATAATTGGTATCCCCTATGATGTTTGATAATTTACTATTGATTCAGGGAAATATAATCATAAGTTTTCTTATTATTTTTTATGCTTCATTGATTATTTTTTCGTGAGCACATGCTTTAACACTAGATATTCATGAGATAAATTATTTAGGTATAACAATTTAACATAATAGAATAGTGATTTGATTTGAAATGAATAATTTCATTTATGCACGATAGGTCCTTGTTGTCATATTCTTCTACCGGCCCCTCCACTTATCCTTGCTCAGTTGTGTTTTCTCTCTCAGGTCAGTTCTCTGAACACTCAGTGTAATGTATTATGTGAATTATCGTCTTGTTTGGTAGTGGAGAGCTGAGCTAAATAGGATGTGATCTTGTCTGATTGTATGCTGATAATTAATTTAATGTTTATGCATGGGTTTGTCAATATGTTTTGTTTGTTAGTGGAGAGCGGAGCTCAATAGGATGTGATCTTGTCTGATTGTATGCTGATAATTTAATGTTTATGCATGTGTTTGTCGATATGTGTTGTTTGTTAGTGGAGAGTGGAGCTCAATAGGATGTGATCCTGTTCGAAAGGCGGGATGCTGGTTGTGTGCTGATAATTTAGAAATTATGCATGTGTTTGACAATTAACTGCTACTTGTTAGTGGAGAGCGGAGCTCAATAGGATGTTTGCTACAATATTTAATCTAAGTTTGTATTGATTTACGCTGAAATTTATATAAACTCAACAATGTTGCAATATTTATAGGTTAATGGTTTTATTTTCTGTTAGAGTTAATAATTAATTTACGAAAGCCTTAGTTTCCTATTTGAGATTCAATATTAATGAGCGTGCGTAACCTATCAAGGTATGCATGCTCATTGTATTGAATCTTGAATTGTCCAAGTGGGACAGTTTGGGAAAAAACCTTTTTCACACTCGTACAATAGTCATTTCAATGTTCAAATGCCTTATATACTTGTTGAAATCTCGGTCTGATGCATTTCCTTTTGTTCTCCTGGTGCATACTTGATCGCGGTGATTCTGACCGTGCTCGAGTCGTGTAACTTGGAGACCGATGGGAAATGCTGCCGAAAATTTGTCAAGTATAAGGTATTTGAATATGGGAATAACTATTAGTAGACGAGTGTGACAAAGGTTTCTTCTCGAATGGGATAGGTTCATACCTTGTCATAAGAACGAGATTGATGGAGTTATTGGAATGCACCGTAATATATGTGTTATTGTAGGATTGGTCAGGCTATTTAATTGCCAGCAATGGATATTCCGGAGAATCGGAAATGGATGTATCGTAGGTTGGATCGGAATAAACGTCTTAGGGAAGAGTATAGAGTTGGAGTGGGTGAGTTTATAGAGTTTGTTGTTAGCCAGGAGAGATTTATACGGCTGGGCGGTGATCAATTGAGGTGTCCTTGCAAAAGATGCAAGTGTCAATCTTTCAAAAGTGTGGATGGAGTTGTAGCCGATCTTTATGAGAAGGGCTTCATGCCTGATTACTATTGGTGGAGTAACCATGGTGAGACGTTGCCTGACTTAAACCCGATTGTGGCTGAAGGTTCGTACTATGGAAGTGGTGACGGGAGGGAAGAATTGAATCCATACGAGCAGATGATAATGGATCATGCTGGACCATCGGTTGGTGTTGTACTAGAAGAAGATGGGGGAGAAGATGGTGGAATGGGTTCCCAATACATAGAGGAGAATCCGAATCCCGAAGCTCAAAGATTCTATGATATGCTGAGTGCCGCACGATCTCCATTGTGGGAAGGATGTCAGGAGTACACGGAGTTGTCGAATGGTTGAGTATCAAATCTGACTACAATATGCAAGAAGGCTGTTTTAATCGCCTCACCAGGTCAGTGTCCAAGGCGTTGCCAGAAGGCAATCGGATGCCTACAAGTTTTTATCATGCTAAGAAGTCCGTGGAAAATTTGGGTCTGGGGTGTTTGAAAATTGATTGTTGCCCGAATGGATATATATTGTACTATAAGGATGATTCAGCGGAAAACATAACGTGTTGTCGATTTTGTGGTGCGGATCGGTATAAGACAACCACTAGGATGGGCATTGAGAAGAAGAGGTCGCTAAAAAAGATGTGGTACTTTCCGCTCGTGCCAAGACTTACAAGATTGTACTCTTCGATGGCCACTGCAGCTCACATGAGGTGGCATAGTGAGCATGAGAGGGAGCAAGATATCTTGTGTCATCCATCTGATGGAGAAGCTTGGAAGCATTTTGATAGGGTTCATATGGCATTTTCGCAGGACCCTCGCAATGTCCGATTGGGGTTATCTGCTGATGGATTTAATCCTTTTGGGCAGTCTGGAAAAGCATACTCTTGTTGGCCGGTTATCCTGACTCCGTACAATCTTCCCCCGGGGATGTGCATGAAGTGGGAGTTTATGTTCCTAACAGTCATAATTCCGAGTCCGTCTAATCCAAAAGGTAAGATTGATGTGTACTTGAAGCCACTGATAGATGAGTTGACAATGCTGTGGAATGATGGTGTGTTGACATATGACATATCTTTGAGGCAGAATTTCATCATGAAAGCAGCTTTAATGTGGACGATCAACGACTTTCCTGCTTATGGGATGATGTCGGGTTGGATGACCGCGGGGAAGCTTGGATGCCCAATATGTATGGAGCGATCGAAGGCATTCACGCTTAAAAACAGTCAAAAGATCTCATATTTTGATTGTCATCGTCAATTCCTTCTAGAAGATCATCCTTATAGGCGGAACAAGAATGCATTCAAGAAGCGTTGTGCGGAGAGAATACCGCCTCCACCACCTTTGACTGGTCCTAATGTATGGCGCAGAGTACAGTACTTACCGCTCGTCCATGAAACCCAAGGAGAACATATTCCTGATTATGGCATCAACCATAATTGGACAAAACAAAGTATATTTTGGAGGTTGCCGTATTGGAGGACGCAGCTACTCCGTCACAACATTGATGTCATGCATACTGAGAGGAATGTGTTTTTGAATGTGTTTGACACTGTGATGGACATCAAGGGGAGGACAAAGGATACAAAGTCAAGAACAAGGCATGAGTGGAGGGTTCCATTTGTGAAGAATACTTAGTAGAGGAGACTTCCACTTTTGCCTCTTATTACTATCCGGACGAAGTTAACACGAGAAGGACAAGGATGCCTAGAAACGTTGATTCGGGCGAAGGATGTTCAACTAGTCCTCCTATATCAATATTCAACTATCCGGGCAGATTTAGCGGCAAATCAAAAGGATATTTCTTGGAGCAGCGTGACATTAATGCTGCTCATCTGTATATCCTTCAAAATTGTGAAGAGGTGGCGCCATATTTAGAGTAAGTTTCTACAACGTCTTTAATAAGTTCAATTGACATTTATTATTATTAATCGTCCTGCTGTTAATCTCCCATATGTAGGTTGTATGAAAATTTTCTAAGGGATCTCCAACCTGACATTTCAAACGATCAGGTTGATCGAGAAATTACTTCTCACTTTGCTACGTGGTTCAGTAAATATGTAGGTTAAGCATCTTCATTTTTTGAAGCATACATTTTATCTCCTTAAATATATAGCATGTATAAGAATAATATAATATTTGATTGTTTAGGTACTAGATCCAGAAAACAATGTTCAAAATCCATTGTTGACAAATTTGGCATGGGGGCCTAACAGATGGGTTACATAATGGAATACTTATATTGTAAATGGATATAAATTTAACACAAAAACATGGAATGAAGGAATGCAGACGTGTAACTATGGTGTTTGTGTGCGAGCCACTGATGGCAATGTAGAGGATGATTTCTATGGGGTTCTAACTGACATCCTTGAACTCGATTATACCGGTTTCCCCGTGATGAAATTAGTTATCTTCAAGTGTGATTGGTTTGATCCTACTCTTGATGTAGGGACAAAAATAGATAAAAATTATGGTATTGTTCAAGTTAGGCTGTCTCGAAGGTATAATAAGGCGTACGACCCATTCATTTTTTCACAACAGGCAGAGCAGGTTTATTACTCGCCATATCCCGAAGGACTTTGATAAGCCTTTGGCTTATCTAGTTTTATAACTAGATGGACGGTGGTTTACGTGCTAAATAGTTGAGTTCAGTCTCGTTTTCGCCCAAATTTAGCCTTGTTTTGTTCCTAAGTTAGACTTTGACTTGTTTTGTGTATTTTGTGTAGTTTTTAGGTTATTTTGAATAGAATTACGCTTTTGTTTGCTTTTGTTGTTTCAGGTCAATAAGTGAAGCTCTGAGAGTCAAGGAAAGTCAAGAAGTAGTGGAAAAAGCACTTTTGGAGGTCTCGCCTCGCGAGTGGATGCTCGCCTCGCAAGCCTGAACATCAGATAAAGCAGCAACAGTCATCACTCTGCCTCGCCCCGCGAACAGGCTGCTCGCCTCGCGAATCATAAAGACCTGGAAGTCAGAGACCATCACGGCCCAGCCGTGATGAAGGTCACGACCGTGACAGCTTAAGGTTTGAAGTTTCGCCACGCGAGAAGAAGCTCGCCTCGCGAGAGTCTGAAGACCCTGGAAGACAGAGACCATCACGGCCTAGCCGTGATGCACATCACGGCCGTGACCTAAAACCCACACAAGTCAGAGACCATCACGGCGTAGCCGTGATTCACATCACGGGCTGAAATATGAAGGCTCGCGTCGCGAGACACCCTTCACGTCGCGAGGGTCTGGATTCCACAAACGTGCCAGAAACAGAAGCCGTCACGGCCTAGCCGTGATGACCATCACGGCCGTGACGCGTGGCCTCACTATAAATAAGGCAGTGCAGAACAGATTTGGAGGACTTTTTGGATCAGAACAGATTGTAGATCAGTTTTAGGCGAATCCTTGTTTCTGGAGCTGCGTCTCCCTTCTCTTTTCTTTTCTTAATTTATTATGGAGATTATTGCCGATTGTTCGTTTGTTGTAACGGGCATGAGGAACTAATCCTCTCGTCCGAGGGATCAATGAAGCCACCCATGGCGGTATAGTGTTCATGTGATGTATGTTTTTCTCCCCTTCTCTCAATGAATGTTTTCCAATTCTGATTTGAATGCGTTGATCATATGTTTTGCGTGATTAACTAGTTAAAACGTGTTTGAGGCCGAACGACGATTCGCGTTTTAGAACTTGGATTGGAATCACTAATTGAATAATGAGCACGACAGTGGATTTAGGAGATTAGTGCAACCTTATAGGGAACAAGAATTAATCAAATTCGAGATTAGGATTATGAGACCTAGTAAGTAATTAATCCAATCGTCGAATACGTCCTATTGAGCACGACAGTGGAGATAGGAGAATTTGGGGGTCCCGGTTGACATTGTAGTTGAACTTAGGGAGGAATTCATCATCACTTGGGAACTATACATGATTGGGTAGTGGATTTGAGACCTTGGATATTTTAATTTCTGATTTTAAAACCTTAGCTTTATTTGATTTCTTATCTGAATTGCGATATTAATCTCTCTCTCTCAACCACTTTCTGTTACTTAACCAACCTATCGAACTTCTCACGAATTAGTTGAATTGGTACCCCAATCCTTGTGTTCGACCTCGGTAAATTCTTACCGTGTTTATTTTATTACTTGCGACGACCTGGTACACTTGCCGGTGACTCAACAAGTTTTTGGTGCCGTTGCCGGGGATTGGCACACCAATTTTCCTAATTTTTAGGAAATTTGATTATTTGGTTAAGTAGATTTTTATTTTTATTTTTCTGTTATTTCTTTATTATTTCTCTCTACTTCTTTGATTCCACTTGGTCTTTCCATGTTTTTGTATGCGAGGTACCCTTTCACAAGAGGACCTGCTATTTGATTCCGAGATCACCAAGACTGAGAAGCGCTTAAGGAAGGAAGTCAGAGAAAGAAAGAGGCTTGAAGCGATTAATCTTGAGGACATGGCCGAAGAAAACCCTCCTCCTCCTCCTCCTCGCTACAAGCCTCTCTTCGAGTACGATCTACCAAACTTGGAGGATTGTGCTTCCTCTATTGTGAGGGGCAACCTGAATACAGACTCCTTCAGAGTGGAAGGATGTGTCACAGCCCAGATCCGCGAGAATCAGTTTGATGGCAGTGGCAAACAAGACCCACATAGACACATCACTCGCTTCCTTGAAGCTTGTGACTTACAGAAGGCAAGAGGAGTCTCACAAGATGAGTTTCGCTTGCGGCTTTTCCCTCTCTCTCTCAGGGATGTCGCTCGCGATTGGGTTGACAGCTTGGATAGGAACAATATCAGAACTTGGGAGCAAATGGCACAGAAGTTCCTAACCAAATATTTTCCGTCTCAGAAGGCGGCACAAGCAAGAATAGCCGTCACTTCATTCAGGCAGACGGAAGATGAAACTTACAATGAAGCGTGGGAGAGGTACAATGGGTTATTGAGAAGATGTCCCTCAGCGTTCTTTGACCCGGTTTCCAAAGTTCAACATTTCTTTAATGGGTTGAGGGGACGCTATCAGATGAACTGTGATGCCGCAGCTGGCGGCTCTTTTTCCTACTTATCAGCTGAGGATGGATGGGCATTATTGGAGAAGATGTCATATAATGATTACAACCGCGGTAGAGAAACCTCAAGTGGAATCAGTTCAGTGACAATGGAAGCCATTCTCGAGCAAAACAGATTGTTGAAGATGCAGAATGAGGCTTTGTCGGGAAACAAAAAGGTTAATGTGATACATGAGGGGATGCCTCCGGGTTGTGACAATTGTAATGGAGATCATGACACTCGGAGTTGTCCGCTGAATTTCTCCCAAGAACATGTGGACTCATGCCACAACTTCTATGACACTGTTCCCCAGAACAACTATCAGAGGAACTGACAGAATGACTACAGTCAGAATCAGAATAGGGGGTATATGAGGAGAGACCATCCGGGTTTCGCTTGGAGTAATGCTAGTGGTGGTCTATCCGGGCAGCAACATCCTCAACAGAATTGGCAACAACCTCAACAGGGTCTGAGGCCGAACATTGGAATTCAGCAGCACAATACCCAGCAGGCTCTTCCGGGGACTAATCAATTGCAAATAACAGATGGTGGAAGACAACCTTGGGAGTTGGCTTTTGAGAAGTTGAGTGCAGCAGTGGAGAAATTGTCAATCGACACAAATACTGCCAATGACAAGTTGGCGACTCATACAGGGTCGGCAATTCAGAATCTTGAGACGCAGATGGCTCAGCTCGCGAAGCAACTAAATGAGCGTCTCCCAGGCACTTTCACAGGTGATACCTAGAACAATCCTAAGAACCATTGCAATGCCATAACAATCAGGAGCAGTAAAGTGTTGGGATCTAACAGGGGTGCAACTAGTTCTCAGGAAGACAAGGCCCCGGAACAACCGCATGTTGAGGAAGAGCAGCCTGAGAAAGAAGAGTTGGTAAGTGACAAGGCACCAGAGCAAGGGGGTAGGCTGAAGCTTGTGGATGAAGAGTTCCGAAAGAAGAAGTGGGTTGAACCCCAAGACCTCCCGCCCTACATGAAGGTACCGTATCCTGAAAGATTGAAGAAGCCTCAACAGGATAAGCAATTCAATAAGTTCCTTGATGTCTTCCGAAAACTTCAAATTAACATTCCATTTGCGGAAGCCTTGGAACAGATGCCATCATATGCCCGGTTTATGAAGGAACTTCTCACCAAGAAGCGGAGAATTGTGGATGAGGAAACGGTTGCTTTGACCGAGGAGTGTAGTGCCATTCTTCAACGAAAACTGCCTCCAAAGTTGAAGGATCCTGGTTCTTTTTCGATACCATGCACCATTGGGGGGATGACTGTAGGGAAGGCATTATGTGATCTAGGGGCAAGCATCAACTTGATGCCCCTCTCTATGATGAAGAGGTTGGGGATCAAAGAAGTCAAGGATACACGTATGTCACTCCAACTGGCCGATCGTTCTGTAAATATCCTTATGGGGTGGTCGAAGACTTGTTAGTAAAGGTGGACAAGCTTATATTTCCGGCGGACTTTGTAGTGCTTGATATGGATGAAGACACCGAAATCCCTCTCATTTTGGGTAGGCCCTTCTTGGCCACTGGGGGTGCCTTGATAGATGTGCGACAAGGGAAACTCACTCTAAGGGTGCAAGATGATGAGGTAGTCTTCAATCTCTTTGAAGCAATGAAGCACCCTGCAGAGAGGTCGGAAGTGTATCGAGTGGATATGGTGGTTCCAACTGTCAAGGCAAAGGCAACTAGAGAAGCCCATGGTTCTTCACTTGCTCAAGTGTTGGTAAAATCCCATGATGATGATAGTGAGAAAAAAAGACCCTTTGGGGGATGAGGTCTATCTCGAGTGGTTGAAAGACATGGAAGCCTTACCGAGTCGCCCAAGGGAAGAACGTGCAAAGAAGGAGCTCAGCAACAAAGACATGAAAAATAATGGTAAAGCACCGAAGTTGAAAGGTGGCACAACCATGGTGGTCAATGCAGACAATGAGTTGATCCCAAAAAGGACCATCACGGGGTGGAGAGTTCGTGCTGATTATAGAAGGATTCTGGACTTAAATGAGTTGTCCGGGAACAGCATGCGAGCATATGAAAGGGCAAGAGCCTACAGGAAACGGACTGAGGCAGGGCATGGCAAGCAAGTGCTTCTTCTGGATTAACCCTCTGGGGTGACTTGAGTCAGGCTCGGGACGTTAAACAAGCGCTACTTGGGAGGCAACCCAAGCTAGGTATCCCTCTCTTCTCCTAACTTTTGTTTTGTTTTGTTTATATTTTTGTTTTTGTTTGTCACTCTTGAATAATTTGAGAAGATCAAGAGTTTTTGTATGAATGTCGTGTCGGCAAGTTTGTTGGATTTTAATTAAATTGAGCATAGATTGATTGCATGAATTATTTTGACCACTGATGATTTTCCCCCCTAGGTTCTGATAGTAGAAAAGTTGATCCCCACTTGAAAAATTGAAAACTGAACTTTGAGAATTTTATTGTGATTGCTTGATTTATGATAAGTTTGGGGTGAGGGGGTGCACACACACTAGGAATTGTATCTCGGTCAAACAATTTGCAAAATGTCCAGGTGAGGATTTGAGCCTCCAACTCTGTTTTTGATTGTGTGAAATCACTTTTAAGTTGCACTTTCTCGAATTTGCTTGAATCTCTTCATGGGTTGCATGATTATGTGTTGCATCAAATGATTTAGGCGATTTTCTTTGAATAACTACTTGGCCTAAAATGAACCATCCCTAATGCATGTTCCCTAGTTAGCCACATTGAGCCGAATTAGCCTATTGTTTCTCTATGACCCTAAATTATAAGCCAAAATCTGGAAAAAACCATGTTAACCAAATCTTAGGATTAGGAAAGCATGGAAGCTTAGTGAAAGAAGAGTTGTAAGAAACTAAGTTTGGGGTGGCTACAAGGTTGACATGTAATTCTGGGTTGAGAAAAGGAAAAAAAATAAAGGTTGAAACCCAAGGCAAAAAGAAAAAAAAAAGAAGAAAAAAAAAATTGCCAAAAGAAAAGGGGCAAAACATAAAAAATAGCAAGGAAAAGGCTGTAGTCACCCGAGGCAAAAATAAAAATGGAAAAAGGAATTTGAGTTGAATATGTGTCAAATGCTCATGCTCTCTTAGTTCCTAGGGACTTAAGCCTAGTATCCTTGATTATCCTACCCTCAGCCAGGCCCCATTACAACCTTTATAAGACCTTCTGATGTTGCATGCATGTTTTTGTGGGAACCATTTTTGAGATGAAAATCAAATTCATGGGAAGTGCTCTTGATATGTGAAATTGAGTGAAAAGTTAAAAGCCTAGACAGAATTGAGCGAATGAGTGAAATTTTACATACCCTTGTGAGGAAGGCAATTGTTTGAAATAGGTGATCTTCCTTTGTGTGTGTAACTTTGATCCTAACTTAGAGTAAAGCTTGCATGAATGATAAGTTCTCAATTGTTTTAAGTAAATGAATGTGGGGATTACGTTGATGTAGGGGGGAAATCATTGGAGAAAAACTGTTTTGATTGCATGAAATTTGTGCGAAATCGATTGATTCCTTTAGGCTTGCCAAGTCTTGAGTCGTTTTTGAGTTTTAGCTTGCTTGGGGACAAGCAAGGTTTAAGTTTGGGGTGTTTTGATAAGCCTTTGGCTTATCTAGTTTTATAACTAGATGGACGGTGGTTTACGTGCTAAATAGTCGAGTTTAGTCTCGTTTTCGCCCAAATTTAGCCTTGTTTTGTTCCTAAGTTAGACTTTGACTCGTTTTGTGTATTTTGTGTAGTTTTTAGGTTATTTTGAATAGAATTACGCTTTTGTTTGCTTTTGTTGTTTCAGGTCAATAAGTGAAGCTCTGAGAGTCAAGGAAAGTCAAGAAGCAGTGGAAAAAACACTTTTGGAGGTCTCGCCTCGCAAGCCTGAACATAAGATAAAGCAGCAACAGTCATCACTCTGGCTCGCCCCGCGAACAAGCTGCTCGCCTCGCGAATCATAAAGACCTGGAAGTCAGAGACCATCACTGCCCAGCCGTGATGAAGGTCACGGCCGTGACAGCTTAAGGTTTGAAGTTTCGCCACGCGAGAAGAAGCTCGCCCCGCGAGAGTCTAAAGACCCTGGAAGACAGAGACCATCACGGCCTAGCCGTGACGCACATCACGGCCGTGACCTAAAACCCACACAAGTCAGAGACCATCACGGCGTAGCCGTGATTCACATCACGGGCTGAAATCTGAAGGCTCGCGTCGCGAGACACCCTTCGCGTCGCGAGGGTCTGGATTCCACAAACGTGCCAGAAACAGAAGCCGTCACGGCCTAGCAGTGATGACCATCACGGCCGTGACGCGTGGCCTCCCTATAAATAAGGCAGTGCAGAACAGATTTGGAGGACTTTTTGGATCAGAACAGATTGTAGATCAGTTTTAGGCGAATCCTTGTTTCTGGAGCTGCGTCTCCCTTCTCTTTTCTTTTCTTAATTTATTATGGAGATTATTGCCAATTGTTCGTTTGTCGTAACGGGCATGAGGAACTGATCCCCTCGTCCGAGGGATCAATGAAGCCACCCATGGCGGTATAGTGTTCATGTGATGTATGTTTTTCTCCCATTCTCTCAATGAATGTTTTCCAATTCTGATTTGAATGCGTTGATCATATGTTTTGCGTGATTAACTAGTTAAAACGTGTTTGAGGCCGAACGACGATTCGCGTTTTAGAACTTGGATTGGAATCACTAATTGAATAATGAGCACGACAGTGGATTTAGGAGATTAGTGCAACCTTATAGGGAACAAGAATTAATCAAATTCGAGATTAGGATTATGAGACCTAGTAAGTAATTAATCCAATCATCGAATACGTCCTATTGAGCACGACAATGGAGATAGGAGAATTTGGGGGTTCCGGTTGACATTGTAATTGAACTTAGGGAGGAATTCATCATCACTTGGGAACTATACATGATTGGGTAGTGGATTTGAGACCTTGGATATTTTAATTTCTGATTTTAAAACCTTAACTTTATTTGATTTCTTATCTGAATTGCGATATTAATCTCTCTCTCTCAACCACTTTCTGTTACTTAACCAACCTATCGAACTTCTCACGAATTAGTTGAATTGGTATCCCAATCCTTGTGTTCGACCTCGGTAAATTCTTACCGTGTTTATTTTATTACTTGCGACGACCCGGTACACTTGCCGGTGACTCAACAGACATCATGGCTGGTTGGGTGTTATTAAGATAAAGGCTCGCAGTATAATTACTGATAATGTAATCAACCAGCCTGAAAAAGATGCTCCATACCAAGATGATGAGTTTTCAAGACCCCACGTACCGTTGCAAATTACGCCGGACATTATTGTTAATTCTCTGGCGGACATTTCCGGAAATGGGGAAGAAGTTGAAAGAGAGTTAATGGATCAATCCGAGTTGGACGCGTCTAGCGAAGGTACATTCCGATCAAGTGATACTGATGAGAGTGAGGGTGAATTTAGTGACGGAGATTCTACTTAGGTAATTTATTTATGTCATAATTCATTGTGTGAATGTCATTCTACTTATTAGGTAATTTATTTTTGTATTATTTACACTGTTGTGTAATCATATTTTCATTTTTTTCACAGATGGCAGATTCCTCCAGAGGTAGGGGTCGTCGTGGAGGTCGTTGTGGAGGTCGTGCTGCGAGAGTCCCTTCACCGACCGACCCACAGCCTTCAGATCGAGACCATCCTACCAGCACCTCTGTTGACGGGACACCTCAGGGTGATGGAGTTGCACCCCCCACCCATCCTCATGTGGTCGGGACACAGGCTGCACCCTCATCATCGGGACAGGAGAGTCGTGGTCCATCCGACAGGAGGATTCTTCTTATCCCCAGGGGGAATAACGAGTATGCTAATTTAATTTTTTAATATATATAAAGTATCGTTAATTTCTATTTAATTGTTTTTAAAATTTAATTATAACATTTATTAATGCTCTAATTTTGCTGCAGCTTTCTGCCCGCGAAGGGCCCTTCTGATTCGATATCGAAGATCCTGCGACGCAAGTTTGATGGTCCATGGCCTACATGGAAGGCCATCCCACTGGGCCATAGGGATCAGTTGTTTCTAGAGTTTAAGGTAACAATTTATTAAGTTTTTTAAATTAAATTTACATTATATATATGTACACACGAATTTCCTAACAACTGTAAGTTACAGAAAGAGTATAGGTGAGACTTAGCTTTAGAGGCTCTCGTCAGGGACATATTTGAGCATAAAGGCTCACTGGTCATGAAGAATCTGATGAACAAGCTGAGGAAGGGGCAGAATAAGGGGAGGTGGGTGGATCCTGAGATCAAGAGGCAGCTGGACCAGTACTGGGCTACTGAGAAGTTCCAGGAGATCCAGGCCACAGCTCGGCGTAATCGAGCTTCTGATGGTGGCGCATGTGCTTGGACCGGTGGGTCTAAATCAGCCGCCGCCCACTATGACGAGCTGGTAATACATTAAACTTTTGACTTAATATACTATTTAATTAATTAGTTTTCATTTTTAATTATTCTTATGAATTTAATATTATATTATTCTGTGCAGAAAGCACAGAAACAGCGGGCCCCGACTGCTATGGAGTTGGTGGAGAGGACGAAGAAGTTGAAGTCGGGGGCATGGGTCAACGACAAGGTCCGTAACTATGCTGTAAGCAAAAAAATAATTTAGTGTTTAATTGTAATTTATTATAAATGATTTGTTAATATTGGATATAATTATTTTAACTAAATCTCTTCAACTATACTTTGTAGGCGGGCTTCAACGAGAAGAAGGACGATGCCATATAACGTGCCTCATAGTCACAAGATGAGGCTTTGACTGGTGATGGCTGCTCTCCTGTCTCCGTCGACGATAATGCCATTTATTTGGAGGTCGTCGGGGGCAGGAACAAGAAGGGGCACGTGCATGGCATCGGACACCTGGGAGCCGAGTTCATCGCTTCATCGTCCGGCACGCCTGCTCCTTGCTGCGCCGATACCGTCCCTCAGGAGCAGTTCCACCAAATGCAGGACACCATCACGCAGCTGAACGCGGAGCTTCGGGAGAAGAGTGAGAGAGAGCAGCAGATGGCGAACCAGATTGCACAGTTGACTCGGGCACACCAAAGAATGATGCAAAGCGAGCATCGAGCGAGGCGGTGACATCATGCGGGCGGTGTTGGAGCAGATGAGGATCCGAACTCGAGTTGCTCGGGATGATGCTCGACGGCGGTTGTGCGCTGCTGCCCCTCCTCCGCTTCGCCGCCGGCTACCATCGATGTCATGCTCTGCAGAGGACGATCAGCTAGCAGACGTCGGTGGTACGGACGCTGAGGATGATTGGATTCCTCCATCTCCCCCTCATCATGACTGATTTTTTCTCTCCATATTTTTGACTTTAAACGATTCTTGTACGACATTTTGGATTATTCTTTTTATATATATTTATTATTTTTTTATGATTGTATATTTCAAAAGTTATTTGGTGTGTTTTATTAGTAATTTTTCTAACGTTTAAAGAAAATCAGAAAAAAATTATTATAAAAATTAAAATTAAAAAAAATTAGTAATAACCAGTTTAGCGACCGAATTAGAAACCAATAATTCGGTCGCTAAACTTTATTTAACATTTACAGATGAGGTATAGCGACCGAAAATCCGTCGCTAATATAGGTTAACAGTAACCAAAATTAGCGACCGAACTAGCAACCGATTATCGGTCGCTAGAAATGGTTACCCCAAAAATGCGACCAACCTAATAGCGACCGATTATTATTATGTAGCGACCGAATTTACGGTCGCTAATTAGCGACCGAATTTACGGTCGCTAATTAGCGACCGAAATAATAATTCGGTAGCTAAAACCTTAGCGACCAGGTATTCAGCTACCATCATAAATCGGTCTCTGATTCGGTCGCTAAAACAAATAGCGACCGATTTACATGGTTTAGCGACCGAAAATTACGGTCGCTAAACAATTGTTTTTTTGTAGTATCTGTATCTACTTTATTTTAATCTTACTAATATCATATAGTAATTCGTTGATTCTTTTGGTCTTAATGCAGCTCACCTTTGACATACCGGATACGATGGTTATGAAGAAGCGTTTGTTAAAGTATGCTGGTGAGTGTTGGAGGGCTTTTAAGGTCGACCTAGGCAGATACTATGTATTCAATCCAACATGTGAAAAGAACCCACTTGAGGTATACCCGTTTCTTGACCAGGCGACGTGGGATCGCTTTGTTCAGAGCCGACATGATCCCGGCTTTCAGGTTAACTTATTTGATTTGTCTCTAAATTTATGTAATCTCATTAATTTTATTTACTTATGTAATTTAATTGTCTTCTATTTATAACAGGAGAAGAGGAAAAAGGGGCAAGAAAACCAAAACAAGAATGTCTACCCCCATGTCATGTCTCGTGGGGGATATAAAAAGCTTGGTCAGATAATGGTGGAAGAGGAAAAGAAAGCACGTCAGGAAGCAGCATCTCAGGCGAATCCTAACGCTGAAAATCGTCCAGAGGTTGTTGATCCACCTCCACCCCCACGCCATCGTAAATGGAAGAGGGTCCGACAAAGAAAAACGGGACAATATACATCTGAGGAGGCCCGCCAAGTAGCTGAGAAGATTGTAAGTATAGTTTGAATTGTAATTGCAATTTTAAGATTGTTACCGAATTGTAATGTGACCTGATATTTTATATGTGATAGGATGCCTTGGACGAGCAGGTAACCCAAGGAACCTTTGTTCCTAGAGGACGCGATGATATCTTAGCTGTTGTCATCGGTAAACCAGACCATCCGGGCCGTGTCATTGGTGTTGGATGGGGCGTCGAAATTTGCCAATACCATGGTTCATCTTCACACCAATGCCACATGGATGTTGATGCAGATAGAGCACGGCTAAAACAGGAGATTGCAGCTGAGCTTAGACAGGAGATGGCCGAGCAGTTTGCCCAGCAGATGGCAATATTGACTTCTATGTCCCAGCAGATGACAGCCGGTGTCCAACCCTCTGTCCATGTGAGCACTAAGGGCTCATGTGATCCTCCTCATCAGCCTGAAAATGATGATGATGGTGATGATGATGACGACCCTGATAGGTGTGAGCTATATGTTGATGATCATCATGATCGCCACTTAGTGGCATTGGGGAGGGCACATAATAACTTAGGTAATACCATACACCATCGTTTATTATCGGATGATCAGCTGAGGGTCGTTGTTGAGATTATTCGAGATGCTGATGCTCGAGTCCCTGTGCCCACTGAGGAGGTTCAAACAGTGGGTCAGGCCCCCAGTAACTTCATCCTCTGGCCAAGAAGATTGGTCAGCTTTCTTGTTGCATCTGAGGTATTCAGTTAGTTGTGTTTTTCTATATTCATAGTTGAAATTACTTATTATTGTTTAAAGATAATGCTTTATTTTTATTCGTTATAGGATGTTGGAAATGATCATATTCTGCCTAAAAGATCGGATCCAGGAAGACCAGAGATGTCTGCTCCAGCCAAGGTATTCATTTGACCATTTAATTAATTACCAATGAAATAACTTCATTATCTGTGATTACTAATATATATCTTTGTTGTTTAGGGGATCGACAAAGGGGCACCTGGTGATGTTGTTAAACTTCTGGCTATACAAGTTGTCACCATGGAGAATGACGCAGCTTTGGTGAGGTTGGAACATGATGCTAGCCCAGGTGATGAACTGTATATTCCAAAGAAGGAACTTATGGAGATTGTACTCAATAAAGAAATGGCTAGTTCTGCACACCTATCATTATGGTGCACGTAAGTACATTTTATTTATAAGTTAAGTAATTAATTTTTAAATACTATGATAATTAACATGTTTTTTCAATATATTAGGTATCTGCATTGTATGTTAGTTGCGCCTTATCTCAATAAGTAAGTACCGGTTATTTAATTATAACTATATATGACTTAGTCACTAACTGTTCCGCAAATACAGCCAGCATTGGCAATTGTTGATCTTATACCCTAGGATGAACGTCATGGTCTTCTTCTGCTCAATTGGAAATAAGCCGGAGAATGAACTGCAGACGATCATCGAAACATAAGCATTAAAATACTTTATAATCAGTAATGTAGTTGTTTTAATTATCTGAAATCTATATAGATATACTTTAATTAATGTTTATTTTGTCATGATAGTTCTATTAATGCAAGCCACATGTTGTGTGGTGAAAGGCGTCGGGCTATCAAATGGATTATTCCTAGGGTAAAATATTTATTAGTACAAATGCATCAAATGCAGTGGGTATAATTATTGATTTCTATTTAATTTAATTCCTCATATTCTAATTGGGTTTCATTTGTACGTAGTCACGTACACAACGTGGATCATGGGAATGTGGATACTATGTGATGCAGTGGTGATGCGTATTTTTAAGAATTAAGGCAAGTGCACCTTGTCGCAAACAAGTAATACGGTGGTGAGACCGGATATCGTCCTCAGGGATCGGTTGCCAACTACCAATTCACAAACTCAACAACTATCTAGACTAAACTATGGTATGAACAGATCATAAAATAAAGAAATAAAATATTTTTGGTCTTTTGAGAATTTTATCGAACACTTGGAAGGCAAAAGAAATGCGGTTAAGATTGTCAGGGTTAGACTACACTAATCCTCCCTTAATTGCAATGAAATGGTTTCTAACACAAGCCCTAATTCAATAATGACAATCAAGTCTTTTCTAAAATACTCAAGCCTAATGTCTTAGGTGCAATGAGCCTAAAACCCCAAATTAAACCCTAATGTCTTAGGTGGATTAACCTGAGATTTTGCATTAAGTCAAGACTTATAAGATTGCAAGCAGCCAACACCTATGTCTAGATTCTTGAACTACTTGGCATATGATTCATGAGCATGCCTTAACATCAATCTGTCAATTGTCTATCAAAGCAACATATCATTCCTATGGGTAGCTAAGCCAAGGAAAGCATTAAACACAGAATCACATACTCATAAAGAAATAGAGACTTACATTAAAACAACCAAATCAAATACAAACAAGTTTGGAAAAGCTACATCTAACCCCAACAATGGGGGATTTAACTACTCATGAAAAATGAGAATACAAAAGAGAAGGAGAGAAGAGATGAAGAACACTCATAGAAGAATCCTCCAATCTTCTTCCATCCCCGGGGCAAGGAAAACATCACCTACTAGGGTTGGAACCCTAGTCCAGCCGCAGCTCCAAGTGCCTCCTCCCAAGTCTCCCCAAAAACCTCCCTTTTCTGCCCTAAGACAGCAACTTATACCAATCAGTTCTGCGCTCGCTCGTGAGGCGAATGGCCTCTCGCGAGGTGAAAGGCCTCTCGCGAGGCGAAAGTTAAAATCTGATGTTTCAGAGAATTGAACTCTCGCGAGGCGAGAGTTTCTCGCGACGCGAGACCGAGAAAGTTCTTCTCAAATACGCCCGTGAGGAGCATCAGGGCCTGGGCGTGATGGCTTCTGGTCCCCAGACTCGCGTGGCGAAACATGGTTCACGAGGCGAACCAGAAATACTTCCATTTTCTGGAACAGTCAACTTCAGGGTCGCGAGGCGAATCTATTCTTGCGGGGCGAATCTCCAGAATTCTGCTTGGCTCAATTTCTTCTCTTTTAGGCTCTATTTCATCCAAGCTCCATCAAGGCTAATTCTGAGCATTTTTACATTGAATTCCTGCAAAACAACACCAAGAAACCGCTTCACCCGTTCCAAGGGAAAATCTAACTAAAATCAAATAAAGAATGTCTAATCTATATGAAAAATACATGCAAAAGTGTACAGAAAACATGATGTAAAATCACACTATCAAGTGGATGTTGGAAATTATCTCCTCCAGGATCACTGAAAGATGGCACGAGGTAAATGTTAATTGATAACAATTAGAAGTAACAGTTATAGATTCGTTATATGTTTTATGTTAGTTTATTAATTACTTAAAAGATATAATCTTTTGTCCAATTAAACTTGCAGATATTCAACAATCCAACTCCATTATCTGATTCCGACATCAACAGCATAAGGAGGCGTTGGGCAACTTTCTTTCTTGAAGTGTACCAACTATAGTTTGTATATATATATATATATATATATATATATATGTAGTTAGTTTAAAAACTTATCATGTACTGGCTATAGTGTACTTTTGACTAATCATATGTATTTTGATATGAAATCTATAATATATCATGTAGCTTTTTGGTTTCTAATTATCTTTGTTGTCTGAATATAATTGAACGTACATATGTATTGTTCGTAATAAATTCAGTATATATTAATTGTGTTTTTGTTGTACAAAAATGATTGTTGAGAATATTTAGAGTATGTTATTCTGGTATTGATCTGCATTATTATTGAAACAGGGAAAAGGAATGATAGAAATGTAAATAACAGTTTCAAAAAAAAAATTAGACTTTACACATCGGTTTTACAGAAAACCAATGTGGAAAGTGAAATTTCCATATCGGTTTTACTGAAAACCGATGTGTAAATTGAAATTTTCACATCGGTTTTTGTGTAAACCGATGTGTAAAGTCTAATTTCCACATCGGTTTTCAATAAAACTGATGTGGAAAGTGATATTTCCAATAGTTTACCAATTGACAAATGAACTTTCCACATCGGTTTGTTTTAAAAACCGCTGTTAAAAATATACTTTACACATCGGTTTCAAAACCGATGTGTAAAGTGGCAATAAACCACATCGGTCTTTTCAACATCAGTTTGAAAACCGATGTGAAAAGCCAAAAATAACCGATGTGTAATCCCTTTTCTGCACTAGTGAATTCAATTGCTATGCATTAAAAGTGTAACTGTCAACCAATTAGAAATCATGACATGTGTGATTTTTAAGATAACTAAGATAAGACTCAAATATTTTTTATGATGTATTAATTTATGATTAATTGTCAGTGTTAAATTCTATCCACTAAAAATATATACCAATTAAATCATTTTTCAAAATAAAAACCACGGAATAAGATAAAAATTGTACAACTTCATCATATTTCCTTTAAAATCATTCTTCTAATAATCAAATGGACGAGCAACCTTCCGCCACTGCAAATTTCTTAGCGCAACTACGAGCTAACCGTGGGGAATATTTAATCTACATTCCAAGAGCAAGAATCACGATTGGTGTGCTTCACGACTCCACTGTCACGAGGGACAAATGTTTCAAACATGAGAAATGATAACTGTACACATTTTTAAGATATCATGTATAGACATCATATCAAGATAGGTTGTTTTGAAGTATTAAATACATGTGATGAGACAGAAAAAATAATAAATAAATATAAATACGAATATATATACGATGTTGGATATAAAAAATGTGTAAAATTATCATGACTGTTCAAACATTTCACTCAAATCACTTTTGCCTTCTTCAACCATTAAGACATGATCTTTATCTTCGTCAAATGAAAATCGTCCACACACTATTCCTTTCCCTTTCCATTCTCCTTTTCAAATTGTTATGTCAGCTCAGCTTGTGGCACTAACATTGTCCAGGTGGAAGTGACTTGTTTCCCTTAAACATAAAATCTTAGGTTTGATGGCTAGATTCATGTGTATGGAAGAAATATCCTTGGAAGGTCCCGCTTTGATGCCTTAAAATAACTCGAGAGATTAACCTCTCACCTATCAGATAAGAGGGTACTATAAAAATAAAAGACTAATCGATCTCTTGGCTTTAATAGCGACCATTTGTGACGTTTTAGTAACACAAATTGTAGCCTCAATTTGAATAGTTGGCATCTTAAACATTTCTCTTTCCAAAATTGTTATTATCACACTAGCTAGGGGTGATCATGAACCCGTGACCCACCCAAACCCGAGCTAACCGTTTTAAAATTTGGTGAATTGGGAGGATTTGGTCGGGTCAGCTGGTTGAGTGGATGGAGAAAAAAGGTTAACACGGTTAACAACGGGCGGGTTCGGTTCTACAAAATTTCATCCATCGATAACCGAACCCGACCGATGGATTTCTTCCTAATGACCTATATGGCTATACCACTACAACATTTTTCACTTTAGGCAACACTAATCTTGCCAACAGTTGAAAAACCATTCCTAAAACATGGAATAAGCAACAATTTTATGATCATAGTTGATATTATATAAAAGGGTTGCCTAAGTTACATTCTCTTCTTCTTTTTTGTTGATAGAGTGTACCTCTCTTCTCTCACTCTACATCTTCCAGCAAAAGCTCTCTCGCATCTTCTCCCTCGCATCGCTCTCTTTCTTCAGCAAAATCACCAGATTCGCATTGCTCTCTCGCTCTCTCGTGCTCTCACTCTCTCTCGCATCTTCTCTCGCGCTCTCTCTCGCATCTTCTCTGTAAACCACGCACATGTGCTCCGATTTGGATCTTGTTTTTCGATTTGTTCTCTCTCTTTTCGAAGGCGAGTTTCAATAGTTTTATCTCCAAGATTTCTTAATCTGAATATGGATTTTCCTTAATATGAATCAGATTGAGGGGATATGCCTAGAGTTTACAATTGGTGATTTCATAAGTTAATCTGAAGTTCTCTCTCTGAAATTTTCGTTTCTGGTTGCTGTAATTTAGAAAGAATACAAGAAAGCAAGAGATTCCCTTCTCTGTGTTTTGTTGAGAGTATGAACTTGTGGTTGTTGCTATATAAATCTCATTTGGTAACTCATATTTTTTTCAGCTTGTTTTCTTTTTACTATGTTAGTACTTTGAAATCTCAAATGAATGAGAAACAATACATTAATTGTTTCATTTGAATGAGTAGATTTGCTTTGGTGATTAATCTGGATAGCTATAAAAAAAATGTGTTATGGATTCTAGTGTATAACTATATTGCTTACCAATTATTTGACAAAATGCTTGAACACTGGTATGTACATAATCTCTCCTGTGCTTTGCAGTTGTGACTTTCTTCTCTTGCTATTAACAGGTTTTGAACTCAATTTGATGGTCTTGTAGTTTATTTTATGTGCATAATCTCGGATCACTGCAATGCAATTGAAACGGGAGGTTCAGACCTCGCATAATTGGGGATTTCATGAATGCAGCTTGGGTTCCTTAAAGGGCAACATACTAAATATGAAGGTTCCTTAAACTGGAAGTTCAGACCTCACTATTTATTGTTTGATCTATCATTAATTATATGCTTCTACTTTGTCTTGTTATTATATTACCTGTGTACTTTATTTCAACCTGACCCTTGGATTGCTGCAACTCTATATAGGTAGGTTTTTTTGGTTTGAGGTACATCTATAATCTTCATCTTAAGTATCAAATATAAAACCATGTGAAGCCCACATTTTTATGTGTTCTGTGTACACATGGATTTAAAACAAAACTAATGTATCAAGTTATCAACTCATGTGAGTTTCAAGTCATGAATGTGTTGTGACAAATTTATGATATCTTCCATGTTGCATGAACTGCTTTCCATTAGTTGTGAATATTTTAGTACTTGATACTCTGTACTATCAGCTGTGCATTTATGCATTTATTATAGTTGAGTACTTAAATTTTCTGAGGCATCTTTGGTTGGATATTTCACTTGTATTTTGGATATGGTCTACAGTTCTGATAAAGATATTTCACCGGATCTGTTATCATCATACTACCCAGTGGCTAATCACCGAATTTCTTGTAGTGGCTATAACATGGATTTCTGACAACCTTGTCAGAGGCTTTATAAAGAATAACTCTTACATATTCTACCCAGTGTAGAGCTTGTGCAGATAAAGAAGACTGATTTAACAAGCTACATTTTTTTATATTCAAATTTCATATTATTGCCTATAAGATGGGTCAGTTTGTCATGATTATGACTCTTAGTTTAATTGGAATCTCATATGTAAGGTATTTAATTTGTGAAGTGATTCTCCTGCTGCTTTTCTTTTCTTATGAGACAGTTTTTGTTTGGGAAACGGAAAATGTGACACGTGCAAGTAATATAACCACAAATAAGTCTAATAACTATGGCATGAGGTGGATAGTTTGAGGCTGAAACCAAAATTGGTATATTTAGGTAGGTCTACATGGTCAAAACACTGATCTCCCTTAGAAGACAATATAACATGCTAATGGATAGGCATTGATGATAAGCATTGTTCACAGGTTCATAACATAGTGATACTTGATGAGGAACTACTAGTTGTCTAGTGGCTAACACAGCTTTTATTTTATGTGATTATTAAACGATGCACCATTGATAAAAAAAAAAAAACGGTGATGGTTCATGTATGCTACTGTGGTCTTGGAAGTGCTTGCTATCTTTAATTCTAACTCATTGTTGTATTCTTCCTTTCTTTGTAAAAAGTGTGATGATAAGATTTATAAATTATAATTTTAACTTTTCCTTAATGTGTTTCTTCTTAAAAATATCAGATGGTAACATTGTAGATGTTTGAGTTTCTTGAAAAAGAAGAATTAAATCAAGCAATATTTGTATGATCCATCACATTATAAAACTATGGGCTTTATATTGTTATGAATATCATTCTCTATTATGTTTAACAAGTTTTTCTGTAATGATGGTTGCTATAACTGTATCCTATATTACATAGATGCCACCCCCTCCAAAAAAAATGCTTTGCTTTTTCAATTAAGGTCACTTGATAATCTTTGATTGCATCTTGCAGTTTCAACAAATAATATTCATTATTTAATACATTATTTATTGTATTTAAAGGTTACAGGAGAGTTGCAAGACCATTTGACTAGCTGGGATGCTCTACGTGCTGCATTGCCTGTTGGAACTGCAGTGGAGAACTTGGATATATATCTTTTTAGTAAACTTACAATTTATTCCAAACTCTAAAAGAAGGTATTCTTTATGGGACTTATAATTATGTCCTACCATGGCCAAATGACAGAATTGTATCATCTCCTTCTGCACCTATTTTATGGTTTCCTTTCCATTCTATGTTTTATCTTGTTAAGATAAGCTAAAGCAACGCTAATAGCTAGGCCCTTAGCTAGATTTCCATCAAAATAAAGCCAAGTGAGTTACTTTGTTCTAGGAAACTATGACTAGTTCCTTGTATTTCTATATCAATCTTCTAAATCTAGTTTGTGCATGTTTGTTCATCCTTTAAGTGCACATGCTATACTATGCTATGCATTACAGTTGGTTTATCCTTATTTGTTATCAGAGATTTTCATTACATGTTTGGCTGCCAGAGTTCTCCCCATGTTGAAACTTTTGAGGTCACTTATTCGTGATAATATTGTCAAATTTGGTTTTCGCATGCCGTTACCATTGATATGTATCAACCTTGTCTGTTTCAATCTTCAGCTTCAGTCTTACATGATGGCTGGTGGATGCAGGTGAAGGTCATGGAGCTAATTGACAAGTTAGAGGTGGCTAGGCGTGAACCTTATAGTGGAGGATTTGGATATATCTCTTTCTCTGATGAAATGGACATTGCTCTAGCTCTAAGGACAATGGTATTTCCAGAAGGAGCAAGGTACGACACAATGTACTCATACAAAGACCTGAACCAACGCCGATAGTGGATTGCTTACCTTCAAGCTGGTGCTGGTATAGCTGCTGGCAGCAAGATTTTCACATTGAGGAAGAACATCATTCTCAAGATATAGAAGGGGAATGATGTTATCAACATGCATGAATGCCTAAAATCTGTGGATTTTGTTTTTGAATTTTAGAAGAAAACTATTATGTTAACTTTTACATTCCATGAATTTAATTTAATATTCTATATTTTGGAGTTATATGTCAGATTTCTGGCAAATTAATGCAATTGTATATGCTAGTGTTTTTAAGCGTATTATGGTGGTATTTCATGTACATAATGGCTATGTATAAATATATAAAAGACTTTCCTCACAATGTAATAAAAACTAACATTGTTGCCGATTTATTCTACAATAATTACAAAAATGTCCCCTAAAGTTGATTTAACTGTTATCTATATTATTTGCTCAAACTTAAATAAGTGTTGTCTATATTAAAACTTCTAGCAACAATTATGAAATTGTTTCCTATACCATCTACCAATAGTTAAATTAATGTTCCTTATACTATTTGCCAACATTTAAATAACTGTGGCTAAAACAACTAGCAACAATTAAGAAACCGTTGCCTAAATCGGATGAATGAAAACTGTTGCCAATGGACGGTCCAAAAAATTGTGGCCTATTCCCCAACTTTAGGCAACGGTTGTTGATATACAGTGGCCTAAAGCGAAAAACCGTTGCCTAAGGGAATAGACAATGACCACCTAGAGAACACTTTTTTAACTGTTGCCAAACTGTTGCCTAAGGTTTAGGCAACGGTTTTCAGACTTCTAGGAACGGTTTTTTGTTGTTGCCTAAACTAGAAAATGTTGTAGTGTACCAATCTTTTCTTCTTTCAGTATAAGTGTATCAGACAACAAGAAAAGCAGATCTGCTACTTCCTCCTTGTCCGGCCACCCTCCACCGCCGAGTCATCCTCTCCTCCATCAGCGCGGCCCAGATCTGACGCATACACTGGAAGATCTGCCTCGTCATACCTTCTCCGAGATGCACCTTTCTCTATCGTTTATCCAGATTCGTGAAGCCCCACACCGTCGCGTGCCTCCATAGGTCCACAGTGTCCGAGTTCTGTGCCCCACCGCGACCACCGGCAATGTCTCCACCGTGAATCGTACAAGCCACAACACCTCTCGCCACACCTCCCGACACAGATCCAGAGCTCCCTGATGCGAATCATACCGTCTCCACTGGCCGGCCGCCACGAGCAGCACCTCTAGCCGTTAAGCTCTGTGCAGTCGTGCACATGGTGGAGAGGGTGTCGTGGAGAAGGGACTCGAGGGAGAAGACGAGATTCACGAAGTTTCCGTTTCCAGATCTGAGATCTCCCTCTCTCTGTTATTTTATTTTTTGTTTTAGACTTAATTGGGCTCAAATTCAAATAGGATTTTTTTATTAAATAAAATAAAAAATAATTCTTGACCCTCTGCAAACCACCCGATCAATCCGCCATTCGACCAACCCGCCACCTGACCAACCCGCTTGCTAATTGAACGAGCTGTCGCCACGCGCCAAAAGAACGAGCGATTATGAAAATAATGTAGTATAGAGCGACAACTCGGATCGTCTCTCAAGGACTCTTTAGGTGTTGTTATTATTAACAGAAAAAGTTAGAAATGGGGGGTTTTGGATTGAAACTAAAATAAATAAAACAAAACAGAACAAAGAAAGAAAACAGAGCAGTAAAACAGATTAACAAATAAACTAAAGCGATTAACCTACTGCTTTTGGTTTCCCAACTATCATTGGTTCATGCAAATTCCTAGCCCTAAGCAGATTCTAATCCCCTCCCGGTTGTAGCAATAATTCACAAGCGGAACCACTACTACAAATATATGTCCCTATTCCCGAATTAAACAAACGGGGTTAAGCCCTCATGAACTAAACGAACATGAATGAACACACGCGAATTAAACAAACACGATTAAGTATAGGAACATAACATCACCGGAACAAATCAATACAATACTATACATTCCTGAATTAAACAAACAGAAATGCATAACATAGTATTGAAAAGAGAAAAGGAAATGAAAATAGGAAATACAAGAACCTCAAGTATAGATAGAAACCAATTACAGTAGATTAATCTAGGAGACTAGTTCTCCATTGCAAAAGAAAACAATAAACTAAGAAAAAAACAAAAGACTAACAAGCTCAGAAACTAGCCAAAACTGGCTAATTCTGACCAGCCTCTTCAGTTCTGCCTAAGACTGTTTTATATACACGTTTCTGGAATCCAAGGCCTCGCGAGGCGAAGCACTGCTCGCGAGGCGAATTATGCGAAAGGTCTGCAACTCTTGGTCTTCTCGCGAGGCGAGCATATCTTCGCGAGGCGAACTCTTCAAATTCCAAACTGTAACGCCCGTGACCTTCAACACGGGTAAACCGTGATCGTCTCTGACTTTTCAGGCTTCGATGACTCGCGAGGCGAGCCATTTCTTCGCGGGGCGAGACAGAAAGGATGCAATTTCTCCGCACACGTCACCTTCTGTTCAGGGGCGAGCAGCCTTCTCGCGGGGCGAAAGCTCCAGATTTATTCCTTTTTATTATCCTGAAAATAGAAAATAGAAAGTAAATACTTTATTCACTCTAAATCAACTAAATTAACTTAAAAACACTTTACAGACTCAAAATACTACTTAGAGACAATCAAGTCTAATTTGGGTAAAAATGATATAAAATAAGCACCAAGCCAAGGTCTTGACTAGTTATAAAACCAGTCAAACAGAGGCTCATCAAAATACCCCAAACTTAAACTTTGCTTGTCCCCAAGCAAACTACAACTCAAAAACTTAAAAAGACTCAAGACCTGGCAAGCTCAAAAGATTCAATCAACTTTCGCACAGATTTCAAGCAATTCTCTTCAAAACATTTTTCTTTCAATGTTCCCCCCTTACAAGCAAAACAATCCCCACATTCATTTATTCTAAACAGTTGAGAAATTAATCATTCAGACAATCAGAAATCTAAGCAGGAGATCTAAGTTACACACAAGAGGGAGATCACCATATTCAAACAACTGCCTTCCTCACAAGGGAAATTTGTGTTTCACTCAATTGCTCAGTTTGTGTCAGGCTATCAACATTTCACTCAGTTTCACTTTTAAGAAGCACTTCCCATAAATTTGATTTTCATCTCCTAATGGTTCCCACAGAAAACATGCAAGCAACATCAAAAGGTCTTTTATGGGTTGTAATGGGGCCTGGCTAAGGGTAGGATATACAAAGGAACTAGGCTGAAGACCCTAGGAACTAAGAGAGCATGAAACATTTTTACACTTTGAATTTAACTCAAGTTCCTTTTTCATTTTCATTTAGCTTTGGGTGACTACAACCTTTTTATTTCTTTTTGGCATTTTTGCACTTTTAAATTTTTTTTTTTCACAATTTTTTTTTCTCAATCCCAAACAATACATTACACCTTGCAGCCACCCCAAACTTAGTTCTTGTACCCATTCTAAGATTTCATGCTCTCCTACTCCTAAGATCGGGTTAACATGGTTTTCCAGATTTTTGGGCTTATAACATTAGGTTATCAAGAAGCAATAGGCTAATCAGGCTCAATGGGGCTAATAAGGGGCATGCATTAAGGGTGGTTATTTTAGGCCAAGTAGCTATTTACAAAGAAAATGCCTAAATCATTTGAAGCAAACACAAAATCATGCAAACCATAAAGAGATTCAAGCAAATTCAGGAAAGTGCAACTTGAAAAGTGATTTTCACACAGTCAAAAACATGTTGGAGGCTCAAAACCTCACCTGGACATTTTTGCAAATTGTTTGAAAGAGATTCTATCCCTAGTGTGTGCTTCCTATCACCCCAAACTTATCATAAATCATGCCATTACAACAAAATCTCAAAGTTCAGTTTCCAATCATATGGGGATCATTTTTCAAAAAAAAATTTCATCTCCTAAGGGGAAAACAGTCAACACTATCATGCAATTAATCTATGCAAAAATTAATAAAATCCAATAAACTTGCCAATACCAGACTCAACACAACTCCTGAGCTTCTCAAATTATTCAGGAGCTTTATTCAAAACAAAACAGAATTAAAGTAAGGAAAAGAAAATTAAAAAGAAGAAAGGGTTAAGAAAACTCATTGAAGGGCGGCTCCACCAGGATCCCACTGCTTGTAGCATAAGGCCCACGTGATGGACAAAGAGTGGGAGTTCATTCCATGCTTCCATGACTTGCAGCCTTGATGTGGGGGTGAGCACTTGACAATTATGATGACTTCGCCGAGTGCGGCGGACTTCTCACTCCCCTTCGGGTCACAGCTGACCTCTTTATCTACAAAGTCTCCCCAATAGAAGTGGGGCTCAACCTCTTGGACTGGCCATGGTGCAAAATCCAAGGGCTTAAACTCCATCACTGGTTCCTCACGGAGAGGTGGCAAATAGTTAGCCGGGGTTACTGGTGCTGCTTCAACTTCTGCCTTTTCTTCATTCACTGCACGAACAAATTCATCTCCTGCTATACATGCAGAAATTTCAGCACACACCACACAAAGGTTAGAGTTAGTACATATATTACAAGAAAATGAATCAGAAAAAGTTAGAATGTCTGGGAATTCTTCACACAGTGCATCCACCCCATTACTCTCAACACATGCGTCTAAGACCAAAGATTCTTCTTTATCCTCAAGCACGGTGGAGCAAATGTTCTCCTGATCCTCCTGATGCTCTTTCTCTATGTTTCCTGAACAGTATAAAGCTGCATAACAGAATATACACAAAGCAGCACTGCCATCACAATAACAATCATTAGAATCAGGGGATTCAATACACAATTCATCATCAACAGAAATATTATCACAATCATCATCAGAAATATTTTCAGGAATAACTTGTGACTCTGTATGTTCTTCAATGGGCTGTGGAGTTAGCATTGCAGCCGAGTTGGCGGTAACTTGATCAATTAGAGCCCACAACTTCCGAGATTCAGCTTGGTCCCTCTGGTATTGAGCCTCCATCTTCTGTTGAAATTCAAGATTGCTCTCTCCATCATCTGTTGAATTTCGAGAAAGTTTGCTTCCATTTGTGCATTTATCTGTGCAGTCATCTGTTTGCACAGGTCCTCTAGGGAAGGTTCGGAAGGTGTAGAGGTGGTCACTTGGCTAGGATAGTATGGTGGTGGCTCACTAAAATTAGGATAATACATGCATGGTTGCTCATAATAAACATTAGGCACATAATTTCGCCTATAATTATCCATGGGGCAAAATTCACAACCAGACAATGCAGACAAAACTAATTAGCAAAGAAATTTTTATTTTATTTTTTGAAATTTTATTTTCTGCTAATAACAACAAACCAGAGTCCCCGGCAACGGCACCGATTTTTTGAACGCGCTGTCGCCACGCGCCAAAAGAACGAGCGATTATGAAAATAATGTAGTATAGAGCGACAACTCGGATCATCTCTCAATGACTTTTTAGGTGTTGTTATTATTAACAGAAAAAGTTAGAAATGGGGGGTTTTGGATTGAAACTAAAATAAAGAAAACAAAACAGAACAAAGAAAGAAAACAGAGAGCAAGAAAAAACAGTTAACAAATAAACTAAAGCGATTAACCTACTGCTTTTGGTTTCCCAACTATCATCGGTTCATGCAAATTCCTAGCCCTAAGCAGATTCTAATCCCCTCCCGGTTGTAGCAATAATTCACAAGCGGAACCACTACTACAGATATATTTCCCTATTCCCGAATTAAACAAACGGGGTTAAGCCCTCATGAACTAAACGAACATGAATGAACACACGCGAATTAAACAAACGCGATTAAGTATAGGAACATAACATCACCGGAACGAATCAATACAATACTATACATTCCTGAATTAAACAAACAGAAATACATAACATAGTATTGAAAAGAGAAAAGGAAATGAAAACAGGAAATACAAGAACCTCAAGTATAGATAGAAACCAATTACAGTAGATTAATCTAGGAGACTAGTTCTCCATTGCAAAAGAAAACAATAAACTAAGAAAAAAACAAAAGACTAACAAGCTCAGAAACTAGCCAAAACTGGCTAATTCTGACCAGCCTCTTCAGTTCTGCCCACTACAAGAAAAAATGAATTTAGCGAGGGCCAAAGGCCGTCGCAAAAAGCTTAAATCCGTCGCAAAACACATGTTTCTGACGGATTTGCGACGGCCATAAATCCGTCACAAGTTAGGTCGTCGCAAAAGGTTTCTGATGGTTTTTTAAATGACCGTCGCTAATTAGCGACGGCTTATTCCGTCGCTAAATTATGTTGATATTTGAGAAATTAGCGACGGCATAGCCGTCGCAAATTATACAAATTAGCGACGGCCTAACCGTCGCAAATCAACGTAAATTAGCGACGGAATAGCCGTCGCAAATTGCTACACATTTTTATAAAACTAAATAATTTAATAAAGTAATTTTTTATTAATTAATTATTTAAAATATAAAGTATTTTTAAATAATTATTTAATATTTAATATAAAATTCAAAATTAATATAAACATTAGTTATTTTGTATATTAATTAGAATTTAGACTATATTATGATAAATGAATAATAATTTTAAACAATAAATAAAATTCATAAATAAAAGCAAATTGTTTTGACAGAGTGTATCATACAAAATAAAATATAATATCAAAAAAACTAATAACCCTCTCTATAGCCCCGATAACAAAAATCAGAAAAGGATTGATCATCCTCGTCATCGGTATCTTGATGACCCTCGGTGGGGACGGTGGTGGTGGTGTGGGTCGTGTGGTGAGGGGTGCCGTGAAGGTGTTGGTCCTGCTGCGATCGTGGGTGAGGGGTGCTGGTTCCTAAACGCAACATGAGCTCTCTCTGTGTAGCTGCCATCATCTCTATCTGCTCCATCATCTGTGTTTGTTGAGTAAGCGGTACTGCCGATTGATCTCATCCTGAGCTGCCAGTTTCTGTCGCATCTTTACCATCTCTGCAGACTCATGAGACTGGCGAGGCCTAGTACTAGACGATGCTCGACTCTGCTGAGTGAAGATGCTGGAGCACCCGCGTCGATAGTTACCGGCTAGGTCTCCCATACCATATATGCGACCCTTGTTCTTACCGCCAGCAACATCGACCCATGCCTGCAACTCCAATTGGGCTTCCACCTCTGGGTCAAGTGTGGTGGAAGAAGGGGAAGATGAGGCTGCCTGAGACCGAACTCCGAGATAACTTATCACGATAGTCCTCCTGTCATTAAAATTGATACACATAATCATACAAAATGACCATAATTATTAAATATAAAATAAAAATAATTTCCAACAAAGAGACATGTAAATCACCTGAGTGCGTCTAGAACGCTCATCTACATACTCGCCGGTACCCTTCCTAGTATGAGTTCGGGCATGAAGCTCAACCGGCTTGACGCTACGGCCAAGCTCCCTAGCCTGCACCAAAAAAAAAACTTGTTCATATTTGAAGTTACACTACCTTAATAGCCAGACATCTAATGAATTAACAAAATATGATGTTGGAACTTACAAGGCGTCGAGCATGCTCCTGATTACTGATGCTGCCGCCAGTGTGCAGGCTCCCACCCTTTTCCGAGGCCCTGTTGAGCTTTGCCTGGGCGGATTTTTTCTTAAATTCAGGTGTAGCCCAGTAAGCACATAGCTCCTCCCAAATGGGTGGGAAACACCATTTTGGACGCTGTCCCTTTTTCCGATATCTAGTCAACAACTCGGAGAGGCGTTTGCTCGCTTTTTGATGAAAAATTATCTCTACATCAGCGGAATGCTCTACTCTCCAAGCAGCCTTCTCCTGTAAATAAGGAGAATATAATATTTTTTAGGATAATAATAAACTAAAGAAACATTAAAAGTAACTAAAAAATGGAAGTAAATTCAAAAGTACAAAATACCTTAAAAGCCGCAAAGAATCGATCCCGATCCTGATCCTCAAGCTCACTCCAATGCTTCCAGGCCCGATCAAACTGAGATGTAACTGCATACGTGACGGCCTCTGCAGATTTTCTCGACGGAAGGAACCTTATCAATAGAACATGAGAACAATCAATACACATACATATAAAATCTGCACTCAACAATAAAATAACAATATTTGAGATCTTTCTTACCCTTTACCAGTCGGGGTAACAATAACTCGGCCATCTGACAAAACCTCGATCTCCTCATCATCTGATGATATAGGCGAGGAATATCCATAAGTCTCCTCGTCGTCACCATGAGACTGATGATCACCATCCATGGGTAAATCTACCCCTGATGCATCTGGTTGTCTGGAATTGTCTGCATGGGTCTGAGTCGGAATCCTCGGGGTGGGCATCATCGTGATCCCAATGGAGGTGTCCATGAACCGAGTGGCTGGAGCAACGGTGGGGGTGCCGGTGCCATATCATGTGGAGGCATGGGTGTGGGCGGTGGGCGTAGTGTAACAGATGTAGATGGGAGGGACACGAATCCGTCATCGACCGTCCGTGTCACAAAGCGAGGTCGACCACGACGACGTGCCCCTCCAAGGCAGTGCCTTACCCTTTCCCTTACCATCACCATGTCTATAGTGAAAAATGATGCTAATAATAATTAATTAAAAGTAACCAAAACACAAATTTGCAAATAATGGAAATTGATGGTGATAATAATTAACTTAAAGTAAGCACAAACACACATTTGTAAATAATGGAAAATGATGGTGATAATAATTAACTTAAAGTAAGCACAAACACACATTTGTAAATAATGGAAAATGATGCTAATCATAATGAACTTAAAGTTATGACAATGACAATACTACCTAATACAAAATACATCACTAAAATAAATAAAGTATTTGTTAGTCGAATTTGAGCTAGTGTCATATTCATAGCCATCTTCATCTTCTTCATCTTCTGTTGATTCTCGCTTCTTCAACATCTTCATCCGGAATGACTTGATTTGATGTCAAGCTGGAGGTATCCACTTCTTCCCCTACAACTTGTGTGTCTTGTAAACATGAGATTGGTTCTACTTCAATGACCTCATTTGCACGTGACATTTCATCTGTTTGATATGGCTCATCCAACTCTGAAACATCTATTTCAATGCGACCCCTTGGTTTTGTCTTGATTGCAACACACCAACCTCGTTTTTCTGTTTGAGTTGCTTGGATAAGGAACGTAATATACTTGTCTCACATTATGTGCCATGATAAACGGATCAAACATATGATATCTTCTACTCATTTGGATGTCCACAATATTATATTTTTTATTCAAATTAGTGCCTCTACTAGATGGATCGAACCAATTACAATAAAACAACACTATTCTCTTAGGGTAGTCTAAATAACGATATGACAACTCATATATGTGTTGTATGACACCATAAAAGTCATCTGCAACTCCGCCTTGGCTCACCCTTTACGTAAACACCACTATTTATTGTTGTTTTGTCTTCTCATCCATGATTGAGTATGAAATTTGTACCCATTCACGAAGTATGTGTGCCATTCTTTGACTTGTGTCAGAGGACCGTCAGCCAAGTTTCGTAAATGTTGATTAATGACAGTAGGTGCCTCATTGTAAACCTATTCACAAAGTTTAACGACATATGTTTTTATCCGCATACATTATAGTGAATAACAGAATGATAAATGGGGAGATACTTACTTGTTGCTTAAACCATTTTGGAAAATCTTCATGAGTACGAGCAGATGCATCACGAGAAGACAAGAATGAACTGAACATATATGGATAACATCAATGAAAATTGACATATGCTATCGAAGGAATAAAAATTATAAGCTCATACTTACTCATGGTATGGTTTAACCTCGGCGCAATTGATCAATACATGAACATGAGCTGAGTTCCACTCTGCCTCCGTTAAATAATGTGTCAACTCCTTTCCGGAATGACGACCGGGAAGACAAAAAAATTGATAAGGTTCCAGGTAGTCTTCCACTTTCATTTTCCGTTTCGTTCCTTCTAGTTGTTGGAGACAAAACCATGTGTTTGAAATAATGAGAGCAGAAATGAATTGTCTCACGGTGTAAGTAAGACGCACATATCGAACCTTCAACCCTAGCCTTATTTTTCACCGATCGTTTTGACTCGCCCATGAATCTATTAAAAAATGACGAGGTTATTATTAATTAACTAATATGCATGAAATAAGATCAATAACTGTGATACTTAAATTACCTTTCAAATGGATACATCCACCTATATTGAATCTGGACCACCAAGTCTTGCTTCATATGCAAGATGAATCGGAAGATGCTCCATTGAATCAAAGAAGCCAGGGGGAATATTCTCTCCAGCTTGCACAAAATTAGTGGAATGTTTTGTTCCATCCTGGTCAAATCGTCTTCCCTTAAAGTTGCAGTAACACAAGTCCTTGAAGAATTGACTTATTTCAGTAAGGGCATTCAAAACATGGGGGGCAACGAATCAAGGCGATAGGAAGTAAGCACTCCATAAACACATGACAATCATGGCTTTTCATCCCATGCAACTTGCCTTTTATAACATCAAAGACATCTTGCCAAGTTAGAAGAATAACCATCGGGCATCCTGAGCCCCTTTATCCATTGGCAAACTAACCTTGCTTCCTGGATAGTCAAAGTATAATTGGCCTTTGGCTTGTACATCTTCCCATTATCCCGATGTCTCGGCTCCAAATCCGGTCTCTGCAGCATAAACCGTAAGTCCATTCTAGCCTTATCGTTGTCTTTGGTCTTGCCATGCACGTTCATCACAAATGTTGAAAATGTTGTCAAAGAAATTTTTTTCAATGTGCATTACATCAAGATTGTGCCTCAATAAATTATCTTTCCAATAAGGAAGATCCCAAAAAATACTCCTCTTTGTCCAATTATGCCACTTTGCCAGTAACCATCTAATTTGGAAACCCCGACTTGATCACTTTTGGCAAGTCCCGATTCTTATCCAAATTTGTTCTGGTGTTAACCTCGGAGGCGGTCCATCCATTTCAACAGCCCCCTTCTTGAAGGCATTCTTATTCCTTCTAAATTGATGATCGTTCGGTAAGAACCTGCGATGGGAATCAAACCAGGACGACTTCCCCCGTATTTTAAGGTAAATGCCTTCGTATGCTCCATACAATGCGGGCATGCAAGCTTCCCATGCGTCCCCCAACCGGACAACATGCCATACGCAGGGAAGTCATTAATTGTCCACATCAACGCTGCCTTCATTTTAAAATTTTGTTTTCGAGAAATATCGTGCGTCATAACACCATTCCACAACCTCTTCAAATCATCAATCAAAGGTTGCAAGTATACATCAATGCCTGCCTTTGGATTAGATGGACCGGGAATCGTGCAAGTCAAGAACATATATGGCTTTGACATACACATTTCGGGAGGAAGATTGTAAGGGGGTAACAACAACGGGCCAACATGAATAAGGTGATGCCGAGGCTTGGATATATGGGGTAAAGCCATCCGAGCATAACCCAAGTCGTACATTACGAGGATCAACGGCAAAATCCGGATGCACCCGATCAAAGTGCTTCCATGCTTCACCATCGAAGGATGGCGTAACACTCCTGCATTCCTCCTATTCTCATGGTGCCATGTCATTTTTCCTGCATGCAGATCGATGCAAACATCCTCTGTAATCTAGGAATGATTGACAAGTAGAACATCGACTTTACCGGAACTGGTTTTAGATTACTTCTACTTGCGTTGCTATGCTGACGATACCTTGGTGCGTGACAAAACCTGCACTCAACCAATGCGCCATCATTTTTGTCGAATTCATTATCGTAAAAGAGCATGCACCCATTCTGCAACAATCAATCCTCTTGGACTCCAATCCTAACTTGGACATTAACCTCTTCGCATCATAATAATTCTTGGGTAATCCTCCTTTGAAAGGCGTCCCGGCCAAAACCATTTTGGCAATGAAATCCAAGCCTAACTCGGGTATGCTCCAATTGGACTTGGCGGATAACGAGTTGAACACACATCGATAACGTCGAGTCGGGGGACCCTTCCCACAAAGGCTTATTTGCCTCTGTTAGGAGATTATAAAATTTTTGTGCATCTGCATTAGGAGGCTCTTCTGTATTATTGGACTCAAACGACCCGGGACATCATAAGAGCGTCACACACCATCTCCTCCATGGAAACAATATGATCTCCATATCCAACTTCGCACCACTACTTGAACCACTGTGCAATTCTGGTCAATGCCAAAATCAACTTGCGGCATTTCTTCTCCATGATTTGTCCAAATCCAGTAATTAGGCCTAAACCCAACTTTATACAGGTCGACCCTCACATCGTCTACATTCTTAATTCGGGTACAGTCACACTTCATACAAGGACATCTAATCAACCCCCCATTGTTATAAGTATCCTGCTGACTTGCCTTGGTAATAAATTCTTCAACACCATCTAAGAAAGATTGTTTTAACCACCCTCTACGCGGATAAACCCTATCATACATCCAAGTACGATTCAAAGGAACAAATTCCATCCTCTGCATTTGCGCCAAAAAAAAGATAACTATAATGAAATTCCAAATAGAGGAAGTATCCTCTTCAAAAATTAAATTCAACGGTTATATTCAAGAGAGCATCACATTCACACATTATTTATCATAAAAAAAAACAACAACATACACTTGCATTGCCATTAAATCGAGCAATGGTTTGATAGCAATGAAAGAAAAATAAACCAAATAGGATAGTCATTGTCTATATAATTTATCACATAGTTTATTGCAAGCTACTAACCATATAGTGAATAAGGAAAAACAAAGATCATGGTGTAGTTTATAAACGATAGCACAAGCATAAAAAAATTGTCGGTTAGATGCCTAGGTGATTGGATCAAATTCTTAACATGCTCATCTTTTTACTCATTTATCTTATTTGTTAATGTTACATAATAGTTCATTTTTAAAGAGCAAAGACAGCATCAATAGTAACCACTTAATAGACTACATTAAACCACAAGGAAAAAGTAATTAAAATCACTTACCAATTAGAATGAGAGCAACACTAGCACAACTAGAAATGTATATAACTTTCACAAATCAAGAACCTGCCCTAGTTAAAATTGTTTTTAATCATAAATATAAATATGAATAGAGGTTTTCAATTTAATAAAACTTATATATCATTTATATGAATAGAGGTTTTCAATTTAATAAAACTTATAATGTAAATAATTAAAATAGCCGGATATTATATTCTACCCCTAAAAATGAATTCGTCCTCGAATTATAAGGGCACGTGCAAAATCTAGAATTAACTCTGAACTAGTTCATGGTCATCGACCATCATGTTCTCAAAACACCGTACATGCCCACCTACTTCATCCAAAGCATGCTCATGTAAAGGTTCAAACCATAAAATACATATTATAGCATTTATCAACATGGAAATATAACAGACGGATCAGTAACTTAAATGTAATCCGCATATCATCAATATACAAGTCCACATTATAAATCATACCCAAGATAAAGAGAGTATAAGGATTTCCCAAAACCCATCAACAAAAGCACATAACTTAGGACAATATCCACTTAAACCAACAACAAAAACCAAACAGCTAGCCAACACAACCAAACAAGATATAGAACTAAGCAACCAGCTTGAAACTAGTTTTAAAATAATAAGATATCAGCAAAGATCAATAGACATTAGCGAGCCCACGAAGCATAGGAGATGCACACATCAGCAACATAAAACCCATGCTTCAAATTACCATACTCTCATAAAACTAACCAATTCTCTCACCAGGCTCAAGAAATTCCTATCAAACACAAACCAAGAATTTTGACAAACACAAAACAAAGATTCATGTGCATGGACCATATATCAATAGCTTAAGGATACAATTCATGTTCACATCATATGACATTTTATCAACATCAGGTCTCTAATCTATAAATAGGTCACTTAAGTTTAATCGTCCTCTCATTAGTAGACTTTCTTGAAGCATAGTGACAACAACAACAATTAAGAAATTAATACAATATTAGCTCTTGACAACAAAAAGATCTAACCTAAGACAAGATTGGATATAACATATTGCTTATATTTACTTGCACTCATTATAAATAATAAAAAATCATAACTTCCACCAACCTACAAGCCTCAGTTGCATCTATAATCAAAGAAGAAAATAACAGACCTAAAAAAATGCATACAATTAATAAAACATTGTAGTCATAAAGCTCATGGCATCTGATCAGTAACTTAGGCATATTTGCATTAGCATTTATTAAACATCGCCCTTCATAGTAATTTTTTTTTATAACAATATTCACTGTCTATTATTAAACTCATTACTTTGTAAAGTAGCAGAGGTAGCACCATTAAAGTCATTGCTATAAATGATGTAAATATAAACAAAGCATGAGAATCCAAAAATTGCTTAAAATGACCATTTCAAAGTTAAGTCTCACCATGCAGTCATGTGCTAAATTAATTGACAGACCCTCTAGGTTTAATTCAAAATCAAGTAGAGCACCATGTGTAAGCAAGAATGTTCATTCAAATATCACTTTGTAGACTAATGCTCATAATTGAAATCACTTTCATTCTCTTTTCCTGTCTTTTTTTTTTGTTATTAAAATGACAAACAATAATTTGACTTACCAACTCTACCAAATACCCTATCCAAAACACATTCTGCAGTTCAATGGGACCACTAGAAAGCTTATTTTAGTGGGGGGGAAATGAGGAAAGTACACTGGTAACAATATTTTTGTAGAAATGCAAGTTAACCATACTATATACCAATAATCGAAGGCCAGAAGTAAATAATGCTAACATCCAAAAATAATTCCATCCTTATTTCCTTATCTTCTAAATCATAGGTGTACTTTAAAGTCAGAAGTACCATACTACATGTATTCCTATATCAAGCCAATTCAAGATCAAAGTCATCAGTAAAAATATATATTAGTATCAACCCCATTTGAAAAACTTTTCTTCAATATAGATGAGAATGATAAATGGCAATGCATTATTGTATTGAAAATCTTACTCTAACTATATTTAGTTGAGGAAAGAAAGAAAAAAAAAAAAGTTAATATCCTACTATGTGATCCATCTGTCAAGGTCTATTACATGATTAGGTAAAAACTGCTATTTATTTTCTCTACTACAAAAGGAACAACTAACATTGATGTTGTGTCATGCCAGTGAGGAGAATGCCTCCTACATGTTCCTCAATTGCACATCCACATACCAACTCAAATAAGAAGAAAAGAGCTTCACAATCACTTAAATTTCACATACATGTACGTTTCCTACATAAAAAAATCAATCCATTAAATCTCCCAAAGCAGAGTTGTTTCCCTCTAATATAAATCCATCTCAATTTTTTTTTTGTGTGGAGAAACCAAATATGAAAAACAAATTCTGTAGAATACTTGAAATAACAGAGATGAAACAAAATCCAATTGGTAAAATTACAGATATATATAAAGCGAGAGTCCACTATTTTGGTTGGAAAGAGAATGAGGAAAGCACGTTGCTATTACACAAAGCTCCCACGGATGACCATGGTCACTCCTCCAATAATCGATAAAGGGTCGAAGGAGAGAAAGTGGGGTGAAGAGATAGAAAAAAACAGGTTGAAGATGAAGTAAAATTGGAAACAAAGTGAAACCTACCAAGTTATGAAAGATGTCAACATGGCACAACTAAGAGCATATTGTCTGCTTCCATTTATTATATTTTAATGTGTTAGCACTATTTAATTGCTTGTGCTGTTGGATTTGTGCTTATGTAAAAATTGCTGAGCTTCTAGAAGTTCAGCTATGGAGCTACCTCAAGGAGAGAATTTTCGGTCTACGATCCAAAAATCGTTGGTGAGCTCATAATTTTTGGAGTTTGAAAAAGGTTACATAAAAACTGCTCAATCATCTTAGCATTACTTTACTGCAATACACAAAATTGCTTTTTTATATTTAATATAATAATCAATATAACATCTTTTTGGTAAATAATAGAACATGTGACTCAACAAAAACATCTTACTGAAAAAAGAAAATAAAAGAAGAACAATTCTGCTAAGAAATATTTTATTTCCCAATCTGGTAATAATAACGAAAAAAGGCTTCTCCTGTAGCCCACAGCTGGTAACACCAGAGATTGGGGAGAGGTTTCACAACTTCATAATCAGCCAACATCTTTACACACAAGTTTATGAAAAAGTGATAATAATTTGATTGAATTCTATTTTTGTGGGCTAGGTACTTTGATATATCTTGAAATTATCAGAATTCTGAAATTCACTGTTGAGACTAGAAAACAGTAACATCTATATGTCTTCATATTATTGTAATTGCCAGTCTTATGTCATTGTCCTCCAATTACAGGGCTGTATTAGCTTGGCTTATGAAATCAACAAGGGATTATAATGCGTGTCGGTGTCATTCCACTACAACATTTTTGGTCTATGGCAACTCCCCTCTTAACGGCTCAAAAACTGTTGTCTTAGACTACAGTAGACAACGGGGTTTTTCATATTGTTGGCTCAATGTAAAAAAAATTACATTTACAATATACAACGGTCAAAAATTGTTGTTGAAAAAAAATAGACAATAGTTATTTGAATGTAATTTTCTCTTATCTTTTTAGCATAATTATATAACCATTGCATATTTATCAATTTTGAACTACACATAAAAATCGTTCTCGTAGGATTTGAAAACGATTTTATAAATGTTGTTTCATAATTTTTAATATACCACTAAAAAAACCATTGTAGAAATAATCATATATAGTTAGCTAAACTAACTGAAGGCATGTAGAAAACATTTCAAACACTAATTATGTTTAGTACTAGCAGATTTGAAATTAATTTAAATACTTATATTATACTTGTCAAGGCATGAGACATTTGATTAATAAATTATAAACTATAAACTGTATCCCTATATAAGGAATAACCAAACATGCAAATATCATTTTATTTAAGCATCATTCTCTCGCAACATTTTAACATGCAAAACAAGCATGCAATGTATTCATTATTTAATTAAAAGGAAGAAGCAACTTCTTGCAAGTCATATGTCATATGCATGCAAATCAAACAAGAAAGGAAACACAGAATAAAGTATGAGGAAGATATATAAGCATTTTCTTACCTCTCGTGTGGTGGCTAGGACTTGCAAGTTTCAAGAAGAAAGTATGAAAAAAGATATTTTCGTTGCCTCCAAAATCGTGGCTGCTCCAAGATGAAGCTCCAACTAATGCCTAATCATAAAAAAATCAATGTATTTATTATGCAGCAACTTATCACTCTATATTTATAAACTATCTAAAAATAAACATTATATGTAGCAAGCATGTTTTGTAGTCATCAACAAAACATCAATATTTATCAAAAAAAAAAAAAAGGAAACATCAATACTAACCTTCTACCAAATGCTACCAAATTAATAAAGATCCAAAAGCTCTCAAGTTGAAGTTGGAAAGAAAATGGAATGAATAAGGAAGCAAAGAAACCATAGAAGCAAACAAGCAAAAAAGCTGGTGCATACGCCCTGCCTTTTATGTGTCTCTGTCTGTTTGAGATTCTTACATCTCAAAATCCAGTTACCAGGGTGTATAATCAATTTTGCTTTTTAAATTTTTGTTTGGATAAAAATCATGGTGAGCAAATGCGTGGGCTGAAAATCAATTTTAGTGAAAGCTATAAGCTCTTTCTCTCAACATCTTTACACACAGATATATATATTGTTGTATGAATAATATTTCATACCTGTTCCGGAGCTATTGAATTGTACTGTGAAGCAGAAGTAACAATCCTTAGTATTTTACGCCTGCAAAATCGTAAAGAGAAGGTGAACAAATTAGAAAGAAGAAATGAGGGAAGGTAATGTAATATTTTGAAAGAAAAATGAACAAAGTAGAAATAAGAAGTGAAAACTCGCCGTTTTTGGTGGTCTGGCTGCTGCAGAGCTGTGAGGGAACCTTGCGTCGAAGAAGACAACTGAGGGAGGAAGAAAACTGTTCGAGTTACATATTGGAAATTAGCGACGGCCTTTTAATATTAGCGACGGCTAGGCCGTCGCAAATTACGATTCCGTCGCAAACTGTGAATGACCGTCGCAAAATTACCATCCGTCGCACATTAGCGACGGCCATGCCCGTCGCAAATTGGCGCCAACATTTCGCGTAAAATGGCGGGAACGTTACTGACAGATTTGCGACGGAACTTCCGTCAGTAATTTCCTCTACCATTTGCGACGGCTTCAGCCGTCGCAAAACATAAAATTAGCGACGGTTTTGAGACCGTCGCAAAATTTCCGTCGCTAATTCACCTTATTCTTGTAGTGGCCTAAGACTGTTTTATATACACGTTTCTGGAATCCAAGGCCTCGCGAGGCGAAGCACTGCTCGCGAGGCGAATTATGCGAAAGGTCTGCAACTCTTGGTCTTCTCGCGAGGCGAGCATATCTTCGCGAGGCGAACTCTTCAAATTCCAAACTGTAACGCCCGTGACCTTCAACACGGGTAAACCGTGATCGTCTCTGACTTTTCAGGCTTGGATGACTCGTGAGGCGAGCCATTTCTTCGCGGGGCGAGACAGAAAGGATGCAATTTCTCTGGCACAGTCACCTTCTGGTTCGCGGGGCGAGCAGCCTTCTCGCGGGGCGAAAGCTCCAGATTTATTCCTTTTTATTATCCTGAAAATAGAAAATAGAAAGTAAATACTTTATTCACTCTAAATCAACTAAATTAACTTAAAAACACTTTACAGACTCAAAATACTACTTAGAGACAATCAAGTCTAATTTGGGTAAAAATGATATAAAATAAGCACCAAGCCAAGGTCTTGACTAGTTATAAAACCAGTCAAACAGAGGCTCATCAAAATACCCCAAACTTAAACTTTGCTTGTCCCCAAGCAAACTACAACTCAAAAACTTAAAAAGACTCAAGACCTGGCAAGCTCAAAAGATTCAATCAACTTTCGCACAGATTTCAAGCAATTCTCTTCAAAACATTTTTCTTTCAATGTTCCCCCCTTACAAGCAAAACAATCCCCACATTCATTTATTCTAAACAGTTGAGAAATTAATCATTCAGACAATCAGAAATCTAAGCAGGAGATCTAAGTTACACACAAGAGGGAGATCACCATATTCAAACAACTGCCTTCCTCACAAGGGAAATTTGTGTTTCACTCAATCGCTCAGTTTGTGTCAGGCTATCAAAATTTCACTCAGTTTCACTTTTAAGAAGCACTTCCCATAAATTTGATTTTCATCTCCTAATGGTTCCCACAGAAAACATGCAAGCAACATCAAAAGGTCTTTTATGGGTTGTAATGGGGCCTGGCTAAGGGTAGGATATACAAAGGAACTAGGCTGAAGACCCTAGGAACTAAGAGAGCATGAAACATTTTTACACTTTGAATTTAACTCAAGTTCCTTTTTCATTTTTCATTTTGCTTTGGGTGACTACAACCTTTTTATTTCTTTTTGGCATTTTTGCACTTTTAAATTATTATTTTTTATTTTTTTTATTTTTTTTTTCACAATTTTTTTTCTCAATCCCAAACAACACATTACACCTTGCAGCCACCCCAAACTTAGTTCTTGTACCCATTCTAAGATTCCATGCTCTCCTACTCCTAAGATCGGGTTAACATGGTTTTCCAGATTTTTGGGCTTATAACATTAGGTTATCAAGAAGCAATAGGCTAATCAGGCTCAATGGGGCTAACTAAGGAACATGCATTAAGGGTGGTTATTTTAGGCCAAGTAGCTATTTACGAAGAAAATGCCTAAATCATTTGAAGCAAACACAAAATCATGCAAACCATAAAGAGATTCAAGCAAATTCAGGAAAGTGCAACTTGAAAAGTGATTTTCACACAGTCAAAAACATGTTGGAGGCTCAAAACCTCACCTGGACATTTTTGCAAATTGTTTGAAAGAGATTCTATCCCTAGTGTGTGCTTCCTATCACCCCAAACTTATCATAAATCATGCCATTACAACAAAATCTCAAAGTTCAGTTTCCAATCATATGGGGATCATTTTTTAAAATTTTTTTTCATCTCCTAGGGGGAAAACAGTCAACACTATCATGCAATTAATCTATGCAAAAATTAATAAAATCCAATAAACTTGCCAATACCAGACTCAACACAACTCCTGAGCTTCTCAAATTATTCAGGAGCTTTATTTAAAACAAAACAGAATTAAAGTAAGGAAAAGAAAATTAAAAAGAAGAAAGGGTTAAGAAAACTCATTGAAGGGCAGTTCCACCAGGATCCCACTGCTTGTAGCATAAGGCCCACGTGATGGACAAAGAGTGGGAGTTCATTCCATGCTTCCATGACTTGCATCCTTGATGTGGGGGTGAGCACTTGACAATTATGATGACTTCGCCGAGTGCGGCGGACTTCTCACTCCCCTTCGGGTCACAGCTGACCTCTTTATCTACAAAGTCTCCCCAATAGAAGTGGGGCTCAACCTCTTGGACTGGCCATGGTGCAAAATCCAAGGGCTTAAACTCCATCACTGGTTCCTCAGGGAGAGGTGGCAAATAGTTAGCTGGGGTTACTGGTGCTGCTTCAACTTCTGCCTTTTCTTCATTCACTGCACGAACAAATTCATCTCCTGCTATACATGCAGAAATTTCAGCACACACCACACAAAGGTTAGAGGTAGTACATATATTACAAGAAAATGAATCAGAAAAAGTTAGAATGTCTGGGAATTCTTCACACAGTGCATCCACCCCATTACTCTCAACACATGCATCTAAGACCAAAGATTCTTCTTTATCCTCAAGCACGGTGGAGCAAATGTTTTCCTGATCCTCCTAATGCTCTTTCTCTATGTTTCATGAACAGTATAAAGCTGCATAACAGAATATACACAAAGCAGCACTGCCATCACAATAACAATCATTAGAATCAGGGGATTCAATACACAATTCATCATCAACAGAAATATTATCACAATCATCATCAGAAATATTTTCAGGAATAACTTGTGACTCTGTATGTTCTTCAATGGACTGTGGAGTTAGCATTGCAGCCGAGTTGGCGGTAACTTGATCAATTAGAGCCCACAACTTCCGAGATTCAGCTTGGTCCCTCTGGTATTGAGCCTCCATCTTCTGTTGAAATTCAAGATTGCTCGTCTCCATCATCTGTTGAATTTCGAGAAAGTTTGCTTCCATTTGTGCATTTATCTGTGCAGTCATCTGTTTGCACAGGTCCTCTAGGGAAGGTTCGGAAGGTGTAGAGGTGGTCACTTGGCTAGGATAGTATGGTGTGGCTCACTAAAATTAGGATAATACATGCATGGTTGCTCATAATAAACATTAGGCACATAATTTCGCATATAATTATCCATGGGGCAAAATTCATAACCAGACAATGCAGACAAAACTAATTAGCAAAGAAATTTGTTTTTTTTTTGAAATTTTATTTTCTGCTAATAACAACAAACCAGAGTCTCCGGCAACGGCGCCAATTTTTTGAACGCGCTGTCGCCACGCACCAAAAGAACGAGCGATTATGAAAATAATGTAGTATAGAGCGACAACTCGGATCGTCTCTCAAGGACTCTTTAGGTGTTGTTATTATTAACAGAAAAAGTTAGAAATGGGGGGTTTTGGATTGAAACTAAAATAAAGAAAACAAAACAGAACAAAGAAAGAAAACAGAGCAGTAAAACAGATTAACAAATAAACTAAAGTGATTAACCTACTGCTTTTGGTTTCCCAACTATCATCGGTTCATGCAAATTCCTAGCCCTAAGCAGATTCTAATCCCCTCCCGGTTGTAGCAATAATTCACAAGCGGAACCACTACTACAGATATATGTCCCTATTCCCGAATTAAACAAACGGGGTTAAGCCCTCATGAACTAAACGAACATGAATGAACACACGCGAATTAAACAAACGCGATTAAGTATAGGAACATAACATCACCGGAACGAATCAATACAATACTATACATTCCTGAATTAAACAAACAGAAATGCATAACATAGTATTGAAAAGAGAAAAGGAAATGAAAACAGGAAATACAAGAACCTCAAGTATAGATAGAAACCAATTACAGTAGATTAATCTAGGAGACTAGTTCTCTATTGCAAAAGAAAACAATAAACTAAGAAAAAAACAAAAGACTAACAAGCTCAGAAACTAGCCAAAACTGGCTAATTCTGACCAGCCTCTTCAGTTCTGCCTAAGACTGTTTTATATACACGTTTCTGGAATCCAAGGCCTCGCGAGGCGAAGCACTGCTCGCGAGGCGAATTATGCGAAAGGTCTGCAACTCTTGGTCTTCTCGCGAGGCGAGCATATCTTCGCGAGGCGAACTCTTCAAATTCCAAACTGTAACGCCCGTGACCTTCAACACGGGTAAACCGTGATCGTCTCTGACTTTTCAGGCTTGGATGACTCGCGAGGCGAGCCATTTCTTCGCGGGGCGAGACAGAAAGGATGCAATTTCTCTGGCACAGTCACCTTCTGGTTCGCGGGGCGAGCAGCCTTCTCGCGGGGCGAAAGCTCCAGATTTATTCCTTTTTATTATCCTGAAAATAGAAAATAGAAAGTAAATACTTTATTCACTCTAAATCAACTAAATTAACTTAAAAACACTTTACAGACTCAAAATACTACTTAGAGACAATCAAGTCTAATTTGGGTAAAAATGATATAAAATAAGCACCAAGCCAAGGTCTTGACTAGTTATAAAACCAGTCAAACAGAGGCTCATCACTAATATGGATGGAAATGGATTCTATTTTATTCTCATCGATTTCATTCGGGTTGAGAATTTTGAGCCCGAACCCGACCGATGCTCACCCCTAACACTAGCTTCTTTGAGTGCTTTTTTCCCAACCAAAAAGTGTTGTCACCAAGTGTCTCCATCTTCAATTTCCATGTCAACACTTACCAACTATCTTATTAAGTATGTGTTTGGATAAGTATTTGATAAACATAATTTTGAATAAATTTGATTTTGTAGAATTGATGTTGGTAAAAAATGAGTTGAGAGTAAAGTAATTATGTTTGGATGTCTCAATCGAAAAGTGATGCAATTATCAAAATGGATTTTAATGTGTGTACGCGCGCGCGAGTGTGTGTATATATAGGGGGCAACTCAAGTGAGAAGAGTGTCTTGTTGTGAGAGTGGGAAGAACAAATCTGGGTCATTAAAACATACATGAATGATCAAGATTTGAAGTTAGTTGGTGGTCATGTGATCACTTAAAAAAGTCACATGACTTTATATTCTAATCTTGACCATTCATATATGATCCAAGGGTCCAGAATTACTCATATCTCACAATAAGACACTCCTCTCACTTGAGTTGCTATATATATATATATATATACTTTAACTAGAATTGAATGAAAATCTTGATGCCTAAATAACACGACAGCATATATGTGTGGTCCAGATAAAAAACCGTTTTAAGGACATAACACACAAGCCCAATTCCAAGCCCCTCCAATAAACTTAACTAAGCCTTGATCGTTGATGTTGGCTTGCTAATTGTTACGATCGACGATTATCATTGAAGGTCCCCATAGAAATCCATGCGACGACATGTACTAAAGTAAAGCCTACCAAGGGTGAAGTTTCTTAAACATAGAAGAGGTTTATTACAAGTTCACGAAAGTTACGCCTAGGATTATGTGTTTGTTAAGGTTTGAATGTCTATTAATATTTTAGTTTATATATGGTGATATGTGTAAGAAACAAGATAAGGGGTAGAAGCTACAGTTATAATCCCTCACCTCTAAGGCAATACAGCCGAAGAGGCACGGTCCTACCCCTAGGGGCTGTTATGGTGGCCGTGGTATGGATTTGCCAACAAGCCTTCTTGTTCAAACCTCCACAGCTATTGCAGGTATACATGTTTGTATCCTAAAAAATAAAAGGATTTCTAGCTTTCAATTCACACTGATTTTGCAATGCTATTGTGTTATTGAAGGAAATGGAATGATGAGTGAAATTTGGAGATTTGGTGACTCACAAAAGGGAAGGGTAAATAAGAGAATGAGAACTAAACTAAAAATCAAGAGTGAAATTGCACTTGATGTTAATCAGAAGCAAGGATTTGTTGCTTCAGGTTCACGCAGTTTTGGTGTCCTGTAATCGCATTTCAACATTCTTGCCGAACACCTGGTTGCTACCTCAAAACCACGTTTGCATGTTAGACGCTCGTTTGATAGTTGAATTAAGGAAAACAAAACACGCACTAAATTCCTAATACTTTTATGAGTTTAATTTATATGTACTGTCAATATAAAGAATTTTTACAGTGACATCCAATAATATTTTAATAAAATAGCATTATTGTTATTTCTTTCTCTGAAGTATTAAAACATAAGCACACATATCAAAATGTTAGTGAATGTTGGTATAACTACTTTAATCCTATTTTTATCTTCATTTATATATGCAATATTTTATATTTTTCTTTCTTCAAATATTCTTAGCTCGTTCGTGTTTTAAAGTTATAAATATTTACTACACTACCAATAGTGCTTTAATGAGAAACATTACTTAAAAAGAGGCCGAAGATTTTTAATAACACTTCTTTTAGAAAGTGCTAACCATTCCTTACCCTAAGACAACGCTTCCCCAAAGAAACACTATTGAAAGTTGATGGATATGAATAGATAGCGCTTCCTCAGAAAATCGTTATCTTAAATAATGAATAGATAACGCTTCCTTGAAAAAGTGTTGTCTATTCATTACCTAAGATAACACTTTCTAAAGGAAGCACTATCTATTACTTTTCCTAAAAATAAATTTATGCCCTCACTCCCATACACACTTTTCCTTCAATCTCAAAAATTTCGCGTGACCTTCATCTCCTCTGTGACTCAACCTATTACGACCCTCACCCATTCTTCTTCTACAACCACCACAAGCATCGTCGAACCACCACTTGCACGACCACCTCACACCACCGTCACACAGCAACTGTATGTCGAAAAATTTAGCTAAATATTTCCACTATTTTTTCTCTATAGTTTCATATGTAACTTTATACTTTGCCTCAATAGCCAAAACGATACTTGTGCTGGACGGCTTTCATCTCAGGACTTCCGAATCCTCTTCTGACATGTTATCGAGATTTTTAAGTGCACACTATATTCTTCATCAATAATGATATTTGCACACAAATTTTGACACCATATATGGATACCGTAAAGCTGATAGCGGTATTTTGGGAGTGATGAAAAACATAATGAGAGAGAAGAAGACAATTAACAAGTATTGAAGAGTATTTTACACGGCGTTGGACACCCTTTTTGTGTCCAAATATCATTACTCATTTTTCGTTGTAGTCGCCACCAAAGTTTTTTGTTGGGAAACATTAGGCCCTTTGTGAAAAGCGACTGATCTTTATTTTAAAATAGAAATGAATAGGGTTTAGGAGTTGATTATGTCTAGTGAAGGTATGGGTGATTATCCCCATGACACTCTAGAGCATCCGTCATTATGACGGTTACCCTTAGATTGTGCAAATTAAGATTACCCTTTTATTAAAAATCCAAAAAAAACGAGCCATTAAACTGTATAATTAAAATGGCTCGGATTTATGGGATCAATAAGTCGTTACGACTAAATTGATCTTTATCTTAATTTTTCTATAAGGTAGCACTCGTAGTTTTACGTCTTGGTGTAAAGAGAATTTTTATTTAATAAAACAGGAATTTTGAGAGATCAAACTGCATAAGCTTAGACTTTTCTCGAATGATTAAGGAATCACTAAGTCGTACGACTAAATTAATTCTCTTGAATATTTATTAAATTGAGATGTGATTTTTTTTTTAAAAAATAATAGTTATTTTTTTAAAAAAAGTAAGTTATTTTTTTATTGTGAAAAGAACTTTATTTTATAAAAAAGAAGCTTTGGAAATGTCAAATTGTAGAAACTTAGACATCTTTCGACTGAGGAATCAATAAGTGTTTACTAAATTGTTTCCATTTTTGTTTAAAAGATTTTATTTTATTTTTAAGTAGATTATTCTGTTTTAAAATCGTCATATTAATTTTCTAGTTTCTAGCGTGAATAGAGATTTAACAAGAAATTTTGAAAAGTCAAGTTGTAGAAACTCAGACGTCTCTCGAATGGCTGAGGAACCAACAAATGTACACTAAACTGATTCATTTTTATTGTAAAGATTTTATTTTTATTTTTAAGAAGTAGATTACAAAAAAAAAATTAATTTTTTGTCATGTTCATCTTATATTTTCCGATGTAAATGAAAATTTTAATTTCTAGCAGAAACTTTGAGAGGTTAAGTTGTAAAAAACTTAAATGTCTCTTGAATGATGAATCAATAAGCGTACACTAAATTGGCTTCCCCTTTTTTAATACTTAATTTTTTTTTTGTACAGGAGACAAATCAACTTAAAAAAACTTTATTTTTTATCTTTATTGTTCTTCAAAAAAAAAAAAGTGTCTGCTACTAGTTGCGTAAAAAGAAATTTGAATTTTGGAGTCAACAAATCGTTACGATTAAATTGACTCTTTAATACGCAAGTGAAACTCGACGTATAGCCAAGACATCACCAAATTTGCATAAAAAGGAAATATCGAAATAGAAAAATCACAACTCATTTACAAAGGAAATGGATTTCGTGCATCATTTTCATTCATTTTCTAAACACAAAAACTGCTTGTCTTTTTAAGCATTTGACGTACTTAACTGAGATTAGAGAAAAATGATACAAAATAAAATGTGAGGCAAAGAAAAGAAGCACAATTAGAATTGAATGTTTTTTGGGTGAACTATACGTTTGCAACATTAATACAGTTCTATTGTAAATGACTAAACTCATGAGTGTTATTACATTAAAGCCATTGAATGCTTGTATAACAACACTCGAGAATAGATTGGTTAACCAAGTAAACCACAAGCCAAATGGAGGAGCATAGCACTTTTTGAACAAATCCATTAATACATCAATAAGACATCAAGATTTTTATCGAATCACCCCTACAAGAAAACTGTGGATTACCGACCACTGCGCCCCTTCCTCTGCGACCAGCCCCCACCACCGTGCACCGCCCCATTCTCCCTTGCTCTCTCTACTCCCTACTCTCTATTCTTAGCTCCCTCTCCCGCACTCTCTGCACGCGAGCACCATAAACGGCGCCGCCCCTCCTCCCCCTGTTCTGCCTCCTCCACGAGCATCACCCCCCGTCAGTAACCGCCACCATTTTACCATTGCTTGTAGATAATTTTTGTGCATTATGTGTTTTTGTTGCTATTTATGATTTTTTTAATGTGTTTAAGGGCTGCCACCACTGCCGCCCGCCACTGCCATGAGCCACCGTCGTCACTGCCGCCCGCCACTGCCACTGTCTTGGGTTGTTTGCTCCTATAGGTATTGTGGGTTCTCTATTTTAGGGTATTAATTGTTCATGCTCAATATGTAATGGGTTATATATATTAATTCCTTTGATTGATGAAATATTTGTTGTATATATGTGCATGTATTTTTTTTTTTATAAATCTGTCTAGTGTATATAAATTTTGTCAATTTATTAATTTGAGTTTTTTTTCCAAATCAATCATGAAATTTTTTGTTTACACGTGAGTCTGTGTTGTTTTTGCTAATTGCGCGCGTAAATTAATAAATGAATTTACTTAAGAAAATAAATTCATAATGACAAAACTTAGTGTTGATAGGATTTAGTGTAGATAGGATTAGTCAATGGGTAAAAGCATTGTCCGCCCATATATACCTGTAGAGGTAATAAGCAGATTCGGTAGTAGCTCATGATGATCGGTTAAGCGTGATCGGGATCGTTTGTACGTAGTTATAGTTGAATTTTTTAATAAAATAATTACATAATAATGATTAATTAGATTTTTGTTATGGAATAATTGATATTAGTTAAGAAGTTAATTAATTAAATCATTAATTTAAAATAAAGTAATTAATTAAGTAATTAACATCATAGGATTTTAAATAGTCAAGTAACGTGATAAGTGGGAAGAATAAATAAATATTTAAAAAACAAATTTGTTAGTAATAATTTAAGCAAAAAATTAACTAATATACTAATAATACGTTTTAAAACTTGATATTTAAAAATTCAAGTAAACAAATATAAGTAATTAACTAATTCAATAAAATGTTTTGTTAATTAAAATTAATTTATAACATAAATGATTTAATAAAACATTAGACAAATAATTATGCGAATTTTTTTTGGGAACAAAGCTTTGTTTAATTATGTATTTAACTGTTTGCTATTATTGTCAAACTTTAGGCAAATTATCTCTGTTACTTAAAGTTTTATTTTATTTTATAGTATAATTAATGTGTAATTGAGAAAAACCGTAGATTCTCATTCAATGTTCAATATTATTGAGTGTGTGTACTCGTAGTCATGGTATCGCTCATTTTATTGAATCTTGAATTGTCCAATCGGGACAGTTTGGGAATAAACTTTTTCTCCACTGCTATACTAGTTACTCGCTGATTCTCATATGTTAAATGGTTGACAAAATTTCGGGTCAAATGTTGATTGTGGTATTTTACCGCGGTCAAGTCGTGTACTTGGAGACCGATGGGAAATGCTGCCAAAATTTCGTCAGCTATAAGACATGAGAAGTAATGACTAACTAGTATAATACAGTGGTGAAAAAGTTTTTTCTCGAATATGATAGGATCACACTTTTTAAGGAAATGGAGCGATTCAGGGTTATAGTATCATGTTTAAAAATACGTCAATTTATCTGAAAATACAGAAGGATGGAATATTATCCCTCGAGTCGTAGTTGAGTGTATGATAGGAACGAGTCTGGGAGACGACTTCCGAAACAGTCATTTGTAGATGGAGTTGAGGAGTTTATATCGAAAGCCAAGCAACATTGTGATTATGCCGAAAAAGGGGGGATTAGATGTTTGTGCACAAAATGCAACTGTATGACGGTTTTGAGTGATGATGACTTGAAGTTACACCTATACCGACGTGGGTTCAAGCCTAATTATTGGATATGGACTGATCATGGCGAGGAGTTACCGGATATTGATCTGAATGAAGTCGGTGGTGATGATCTTGACATGGGTGCATCGGGCAGTGGCTTACAGGACGACTCTGTCGAACAACTCCAGACAATGCATATGATGGTGGATGATTGTCTTGGGCAACATGTGAATTTTGAGGCGAATGAGTCTAATGACATGGAAGAGCCTCCTAATGAATCGGCGCAGCGATTGTACAACCTATTGTTAGAGACAGATAAGTCATTGTTTGAAGGGGCGTCAGATTCAAAATTATCAATTTGTGTTAAGCTTCTAGCTTGCAAGTCCAATTGGAATGTCCCCAAGCAGTGTTTGGAGTTTTTTTTAAAAAATGCTTCAAGATGTGCACCCTTCAAAGAGTTGTTGCCAAAAAGTTATTATGATGCAAAGCGGTTGGTGTCGAAACTGGGGTTGGGGGCTAAGAGGATTGATTGTTGTCCGAATGGATGCATGCTATATTATGACAGTACTTCGGGCACAAATGACAGCGTTCTGGAAGAATGTAAATTTTGTCAGACACCCAGATACTCCGTTCAAAGTAGTCACCGTAGTAAGAACAAACCAGTTCCTGCGAAGGCAATGTTCTATCTGCCAATAATTCCAAGGTTGCAGAGACTGTTTGCATCAATGCAAACTGCGGGACAAATAAGGTGGCATTATGAAAATAGAGGAACTACGGGTGTTAAGGCGCAGTATCGTCGCTTGTGGCCATCATGGGGGGTGATCCCCAAGGACGACCGGGATCATATCTTCAGACGATTCGAGGTAAGTTGTTGTTTGTTATTTCATGTAATTTTCCCTTTATTTTTCATGCATTTTATATATTTTTTTGTATAATGGTATTAATATTTTTTCTTTGTTAACAAGAGCTTGTGCGCTGGTTACCAGAGCATGCCTCAGAGATACGTGCTATCTTTGACGACCGAGCTGCTGCTCGACTGAGGGACATGCTCCGGGAGCGTAGGGAGACCCGGATACGTCCTGATTACATTGGGCCCAACATTTGGGCCCAACTTTGTGCGTACTGGGACACTCCAGCTTACAAGCTGAAGTGTGAACATGCGAAGATAAATCGGGCTTCCGAGAAGGGTGGGAGCATGCACACTGGTGGTTCGATTAGCCATATACAGCTTGTCATTTACATGGTATGCATATATAAATAATTTTATTAAAAATTTATTTTATAACTAATTGATTTTATTTGTGTGTCGGTTACAGGCATGAGAGCTTGCTCGGTCCGTTAATGTCCCTACGGTCTTAGAGAAGACACATTCGCTCGGACACCGGCGAGTTTGTTGATGAGAGGTCAAGGCAGATAGTGGTGAACTAAAGTGTTTTTTTTTATATTGAAAGTATATTTATTTAGTATATATATATATATATATATATATATATATATATATATAGTTTAATAAATATTGATTGTAATGTATTGATCGCAGGCGAGGTACAATGCCAAGTTTAGTCAGGTAGCATCTGAGGCTGCCTCCTGCTCTGGTGCCTCGGATCCTTCTCAACTGGACCCCGCCGAGGTTGAGTGACTACAGACCCAGGTCTGGATGGATGTGGCGGGAGGGAAGAAGAAGGGGCGGATTTACGGTACTGCCACCCTAGCCAAGTCGATCCGTCGGGGGTCGATGCCAAGCTTGACCAATCGGGAGCCTACATCCTCCGACTCACAGGACACGGAGGAGGTGCAGCGGCCGAGGGTCATCTCACGCCGGCAGACACCCCCCCCCCCCCCCGACAGGACGGCGATGACGGATATTATGGTGATGAGTATTAGGATAGTTATAGGTGTAGTAGAGTTTTATAGCTAGACGGATATTTTATTTATGGATTATATGATGAGTTTGTTTTTATTTTAATTTAATTTTTATTTATTTGTTTTTAAATTTTATTTGTAATTTAAATTTTGTTTTTTAATTAATAATATAATAATAATTAATTAAAATAAAATATAATAATAATTAAAATATAATTAATTAAAATAAAACATCATAATAATTAATAAATATATATAATAATAATAATTAACATTCAAAATATAAATTTTAATAAAAAAAATAAAATTAATTATTAATATAAAACAAATAAAATAAAAATATCAATTAAAAAAAACAAAAAAAAAACCTTGTTTTCGACGGACATTTCCGTCGGTAACTGTAGTTTAGATTTTTCGACGGGCACGTCCGTCAATAACTTCCATTGACAGTTACCGACGGGCATTTCCATTGATAATTAGGGGCTCCGTGTGACGTATTTTCCGACGGATGACCCAGATCCGTCGGAAAGCCTTTCCTACGTGCTTATTATCGACGGAAATGGGTCGTTGGTAATGCTGATTACCGACGGCCTTTTGACATTTCCGACGGCTTTTGTCCGTCGGTAATCAGCCCTTTTTTTATAGTGCACCTTTCTTTAATAAAATATATCTTAGTAACAGGGGTGGACAGCGGTCGGTTTCGGGCCAAAAAATCACAATCCGACCAAAACCGACTATGGTAATATGCCATCCGTTCCCGTCCGTTTGAGGGTCGGTTTTGGCGGGTGGCGGATTCGGTGGGTGCCGGGGCGGTTTCGGGCGGGTTCGATGGTTTTAAACAAATAGACAAAAAATTGTGAAAAGAAAAAGAAGGAGAATCAGAATACATAATATCATAATCACAGATCTTCAAGATTGGTCGGACGTCGGAGATCTCCCATTTCGTGTTGTGGGGCTTGGCCGTAGAGTGGGGTCGGGAGAGGTGATGGCTCCCATTGATGGGGGCATGGAGGAACTCGCCCTCGTCAGAGCCGTCGGGCTTGCTCTTGGTCTGGACGAGCTGGAGCACGAGCGGCCACCTTGGCCGTAGAGGGATTCAAGGAGTTGCTACTCTGGCTTTCGACCACCGCCACGCGGGAGAAAGCAGAACACAGACGACTGGACGAAAGCGGGAAGAAGCAGATCTGGACGACGGTCGTCACGGTGAGGACGGTGCTGGCCGGAGTTAGGCTTGGGCAGATCTGGAGTTACAAGAAGCAGAAGAGATTCGATAATGGTGAGACTGAGGGTTTTTGACATTTTGTGAAGGTGACTCTGAAGAATGACTGAATGAGTGAGAAATGTGTGCATTTTGTGTTTTTTTTACGATGATATCAATGTTTTTTATTTTTTTTTGAAAACATAATGTGTTAATGTTTTTTATTTTTTTGAAAACATTAATATTAATGCTGACAGAGTTGATGTTAGACGTGTACTTTTAGTCTAGAAACTATACTCTACTTTGATAATGGAGAAACTTTCTGATATATGTGCATTGGCTACTGTGTAGTTTGTGTTGGATAGTGGGATGGGGTTATCAGGTTATGGGAATACATGTGAAAAAAGCAGTGAATCTGTGCAAATGAAATGATATAAGTACTAATAATAAATGTAGTTAATAAAGCAACTCTTCCTATTCGGTCGGATACGGGTTCCGACGGGAAAAAATTTCTAGACCCGCACCCGCCCGATTCAAGCCGTTTGAAATCGAGTCTGCCAACCCGTCGACTCGATGACCGACCCGACCCACCCAAAGACAGCTTTTTTTAACTCGGTTTTTTCGGGTTCGGGTCGGGTCTCGGTTTTTGTCCAGTCCTACTTAGTAACCATCAACAAAAATTAACAAAGACAAAGACACCATATAAGGTGAAGACTCAAAGCAACCCTCAAGATAAAATATGTGCAAATATCTTATAACATCATATCAAACTCATCACAAGAACATAATTAAACATCTAAAACACTATGTAATGACAACAACCATACAACACAAAACTGTGAATTTAAACAAAAGATGGTTTTTGCCTCTGTTTACATGTCCAAACCAAACAGAAATTAGGCGCTGCTGGTCATATATCATATGCAAAAATGCAGATTATTTATTTCCAGTAACTTGCATTTTGTATATATATAAAAAAAGGGCATTCCTTTAAACATCTAGGCCATCTCAGTTTTCATAATGCTAACAAATTCATAGCCACCTTGAAATCCAAGTTCAAACTTCCTTAAAAACAAATCATTCATGCTTTAGCTCATATCCCCACAACAAAGAACACGATGAGAGAAATTCTAACTTCAGTAAATGAATTCAAGCTCATCAGCCAACATTCAACATATCTGAAAGCTTATCATGACAATAAATGCATCATTAAACTAGACTTTAACAAGTTTATCAATTTTTACCAGATACATATTGTTCTCTCAAAGAATCATAATTGTTCTTATAAGTCAGAACATTGCAGTAAAATTTCTAATCACTTCAAGGACATAGAATTAGTACAGTTGAGATTAAACTCAAGTCTTAGCATAATAGATCAACCAGAAAGATGTAATTAAATTTTTTTACAGCAATCTCACGTCATTCCTTTCATCAAGCAGTTAACATAACATATTAAAACTTATAACCCAATACTATGAAAATTAGTCCAGAAACATGATACAAGCTTTTAAGAAAATCATCTCTAATTTACATCATTTTTAGGCTTCTCAATACAGAAAAGCAAAGTAGATGAAGTATTTGGTTTGAATGTGACTCAACTTTGGTTATTGATGCTTATAAATCTCACTCTCTGATTCCTTGGAGGCTTAGAGGTAGATGGAGCAAGTGTTTGCAGCTAGGATCTAATATGAATTTATTCTTTTCTCACAATTATAAAGAAGGAATTAGATGTGCTGATAAATTAGCTTACCTTGGAGCTAATGACATTAGTTTCACTTGGTGGGACTTGTTCCTGGATTTGATTAATTCTGAATTCCATCATGATAAGATGGGATTAGCTTCTTATAGATTTAGTTGATTCTTTCATGGGTTTTGGTCTAGTCCCCTCATGTTTTTCATTTGTATTTTTTATTTTTATATTAATAATATTTTGGTGTGTTGCTGATGATAGATAGGATCTAGAATGTCAACCTATTTGGGATGCCTTTCCCTGTTGTGATGTTTTTGTATGCCCGGCCTTTATTCAAAAATCGACCTTCAACCATCAACAGAGACACTCCAAACTCAGAATTTTCGAACTCAATATAGACAACTCAAAACTCCCTATTTCCAGATACAAAGATCAGAGATTTGGAACCCTTTTTTTGCTTCAAAATTTTTCGGCCCCTAATCCTTGCTCCTTCTGTTAAAACCCAGTTCTCATGTTTTTCAATAATGAAGGGAATAGTCTCTTGTTTTCTTTAACTGCAAATTGATGGACTAACTTCAATAATGAAGGGAATAGTCTCTTGCTTACATGTAGAAAGGGATAAAACATAAAATCAAATACAACCTACTAACTGAAACGTGGATCATGGACTAGACTAAGTCAATCCCACTTGCACTTCCTAATAAGTAGGGGTTATTAACAACATGAACAGAAAAATAAATCCTAAAAAACTTTCACAACTAAGAACACATCCCATGAACTGCTTTCAACATTTCCTCCCTTATATCAGACATAGAACACATCCCCAGTAGTCCTCGCAGCTTCACATATACTTCAAACTTTAATGGCTTTGTCATGATGTCTGCTATTTGATTCTGAGAATTGCAGTGGACTAACTCCAATGTTCCATCTCTGGTAAGATCACGAAGGAAGTGGAAGCGAACATCAATATGTTTGCTTCGACCATGAAACACTGGGTTCTTCGAAAGCTTTATGGTTGAGCTATTATCACAATACACAATGGTACTTCCATGTTGTGCACGACCAAGCTTGTGAAATAGGTGTGCTCATAAGGACATCTCTCAATTCCTTCTTTGATGAAATAGGCTTCAATGGGGCTGTACAAAGCTCGTGGTTCCTGCTTAAGGCGTACAAAGCCTTTTTTAATTTATATACCTTCAACTCATTACCCTTCTTCACATAACCTTGTGGTTGATCAACAAAAACTGCTTCCTTCAGTTCTCCGTGCAAGAATGCACTCTTTACATCTAATTGATACACATAGCATTCCTTTTGGGCAGCAAGAGCAATTACCATTCGAATGGTGTCCCATCTAGCCACCAGTGCAAATACTTCAGTGTAGTCATCCCCATATTGTTGGGAGTACCCCTTCCCCACAAGTCTAGCCTTATGCTTCTCAACCTCTCCATTCTCATTCAACTTTGTTTTATAGATCCATTTGACTCCAATGGTTTTTGCTCCTTTTGGTAAGTCAATCATTGCTGTCCTCTATTTGTCACTTTTGATAGCTTCTTCAAATGTGTTCGGATCAGATGCTGACGTAAACATTAAGAGATTTTGTATCTCTTATTCTTCTTTTGGCAATCCTTCTCCACTCACGTAATCTTGCATCCACACAGGTGGTCTCCTTATCCTCCCTTCTTCTCTACCCTCTTCTGAAGACTGACTTGAAGATGAGCCTGTTCCTTCTCCACCTTCTGTATTGTCATTTTCTTCATTTCCGTCTTCACTTTGAGTGGACTCAATGCCTTTTTTCTTCATTTTCTGCCCAGTTTAACAGACCTGACTTCATCTCTTCTGGACTTGTTCCCCAATCCCAGCACTCATTTTCTTCAAAAATCACATATCTGCTGATCACAATGCGTTTGGTTGTTGGATCAAAGAGTCTATATGCCTTGGACTCATCACTCATCCCTAACATCACACATTGAAAGCTCTTGTCATCAAGTTTCTTTCTCTTAGCTTCTGGTATGTGAACATGTGCAACACAGCCGAAGACTTTAAAGTAATGAACTGCTGGCTTGATGCCGCTCCATGCTTCCTCAAGTGTCTTTTCTTTTACTGCAAGGGGTAGGGCTTCAATTGAGGATGTGAATGGTCCAGTTTACTGCCTCGGACCACAAGTATTTTGGAGCCTGTTTTTCTGACAGCATGCAGCGAAACATATTCATAATGGTCCGATTCTTCCTCTCAGCAACCCTGTTTTGTTGAGGGGTGATGTCTTTATTTCAGGCAGCCCCGTCACCATCTTCTCAGAGTGAAGAGTTTTTTGTTCCTTAAAACTGAGGTGGCCATAACGACAATGCCAAAGGTGTGTTTCATCTCCTGAGACAGTCTTGAATCAAGTTGAGACTCGAGGCAATGGTGTTGCATGAAATACAAACATTTTGAAGTCAAGCTTGACAGATTGTTGATACTGTTCATCCATGTCAGCAAACCACTGCTTGTTGCCTGTCATGTGGTTGCTGCATCCCGAGTCAAGAAACCGCAACTCTGCACTTTTCTCATCACCAAGTTCAGCATGGACCATTAGGAGCATTTCTTCTGTCTCATCTAACTCAGCATAGTGTGCATTCTTCTCCCAATAAGGGCACTCATATTTAAAGTGCCCCAATTTGTTGTAGCACTCAACTTGTGCTTTGTTGAACTGTTGCCTTCCTCGACCCCTTCTGCTACACAATCAAAGATATGATATGATTGTACCTCTCAGAGAATTACTTTCATGATATCAGTAGCACCTCTCAAAATCACTCTCTGATTTTTTTTTTTCCCGCTGCATCATGGCCAATGACCAAGACACATCTTCCACCACCAAAACAGACAATTCCAAATCCTTTATCTCGAGCAACCTTAATCTGGAGGGTCCTTATCATCTTCATTCTTCCGACAATCTTATGCACTCAAATGATGCTGCAAAGGATCCTTTATCAACAGAATCCATCCAGCAACTTCTTCGCCTATTAAGGGAGGTAAATCAGCCAAAAGCTAATCTCACTGGTGAGCCTCTAGCTCTTTATTCTGCCCTCTGTATGCCAAATGAATGGGTAATTGATACTGGTGCAACAGATCATGTTTCTTTCACCCCCTGCTCCTTTCATCAGCCACCCATCCCCTCTTCTCTTCATACATCTATTTGTGTTCCTGATGGCAATTTAGTTCCTATCGATGGCGTTTGTAATGTACAAATTACATCACATATTATATTGACTGATGTCTTATTTGTACCCTCATTTAAATTCAATCTTTTATCTGTGCCAAAGCTCACCCAGACTTCTAATTGTGATGTCTTTTTTTATTTTGATCATTGTGTATTTCAGGACCATTTGACGAAGAAGGAGATTGGTCGGGGCCATAAAAAGGGTGGACTCTACTTCCTCGATGCCTCTACCTCTGTTGCTGCCCTTCTCACCACATCCTCTACCATATGGCATGCTCGGTTCGGCCATCCATCATCAAGTGCCCTCAAGTGTTTAGCTCATGTTCTTGGTCTCAATAAAGATTCTTGTGACCATTGTGAAATCTGTCATTTGTCTAAAAAAACAAGACTCCCTTTTCCCTTACATACACCGACTAGCAATAATTTTTTTGACTTAATTCATGTTGATGGGGTAAATATGCTACACCTACAAGAAATGATCATCAATATTTTTTAACTCTTGTTGACGATTTTTCTCGTGTCACATGGACTTATCTCATGAAATACAAATCCGATGCTTATTCCTTGCTAGTCCATTTCTTAGCCTATGTTCGTAATCATTTTCAAACATGTGTAAAAACAGTTCGCTCTGATAATGGCACTGAATTTACCAATCATTCTTATCATAAAATTCTGCATGATTCTGGAATTGTACAACAATTCACTTGTCCAAGTACTCCCCAACAAAATGGTGTCGTCGAACGTAAGCACCGCCATCTTCTTAATGTTGCACGGGCTCTATGTTTCCAAGCTGGTCTTCCAATTTATTTTTGGGGTGATTGCATTCTCACTGCTACTCATTTAATAAATAGGACACCAACCAAAATTTTAGGTGGTAAAACTCCTTATGAAAAACTCCATGGACAACCACCTAATTTCACTCATTTACGTACATTTGGTTGTCTGTGTTATGCATCCACTTCCTATGATCATCCAAATAAATTTGAACCTAGAGCTAGACGTTGCATCCTTGTTGGGTACCCCACTGGTCAAAAAGCTTATCGACTATATGACCTTGATGATCATAAATTTCTAGTTAGTCGAGATGTCATCTTTCATGAAAAAATATTCCCATTCAAGAATGACAAGGCTTTGCATCATTTCCACATAGGCTGAACCCCCGTGCCACTACCCATCAGTGATCAAGAGCCCACAAATTCACCACACCTAGCTAGCAACCCTCCTACATCCCCTCATACTACAGACCTTACCCACCCTTCCACCTCAACCCTTGACCACATGTTCTATGCTTATAAACCCACACATGCTCCTGAAACCCCTACGATGACCAACCCCCAACCTAGATGCTCTCAACGTGCCACACGTCCTCCAGCTCACCTTGCTGATTACTCATGCAATATGGCCTTCCCTCAATCTTCTTCATCGTCATCAGGTATGAAATATCCCATCTCAAACTATCTTTACTCAAATACATACTCACATAACCATCTCCACTACATTAATTCTATCATCAAACATACTGAACCCACTTCATATTCTGTTGGCCGCAAAGACCCACATTGGAGGTAGGCCATGGAGGACGAAATAAAGGCCTTAGAGGCTAACCATACTTGGACTTTAGAGATTTTACCTCCAGGAAAAATAGCCATAGGCTGTAAATGGGTGTACTGTATAAAATACAATTCAGATGGTTCCATTGAACGGTACAAAGCACATTTGGTAGATAAAGGTTACTCACAGTTAGAAGGATTTGATTTTACTGATGTTTTTGCTCCTGTAACCAATTTAACTACTGTGAGAACTGTTCTTAGTATTGCAGCAGCAAAAAATTGGCCAACTCATCAAATGGATGTCTCCAATGCCTTTTTACATGGAAATTTACAGGAAGAGGTTTATATGCAGCTTCCTCCCGGGTTTCGCAAACAGGGGGAGACTCGAGTATGTCGGCTCAACAAGTCACTTTATGGATTGAAACAGGCACCTCGCACTTGGTTTACTACTTTTGCAAATGCCTTGCTTGATGCTTGGTTTACACAGTCAAAAGCTGATTACTTAATGTTCACATTTACTCGTAAATCTCATATAACAATTTTGCTTGTTTATGTTGATGATATTGTAATTACAGGAGATGATGATTTGGTTATTACACTCCTCTAGAAATATCCTTGCCACCGATTCAACATCAAAAATTTGGGCCCATTGAAATATTTTTTGGGCATTAAAGTGGCACGGTCCAAGACTGGAATTTTTCTTAATCAACGTAAATATGCATTAGAAATTCTGCAGGACACTGGTCTTCTTGCTAGTAAGCCAGTAACAACTCCATTGGATTACAATCACACTTTGGCTGCTGATGTTGGTGAGGCTCTTTCTGACCTTGCTCCATATAGACGATTGATTGGTAGACTGTTATATTTTACAGTCACCCGACCAGATCTCACTTATACAGTGAACTTGTCTCAATTTATGTCTTCTCCTCGAGACACACATTGGCATGCAGCACTTAGAGTGGTCAGATACATAAAATCTGCCCCAAACCATGGCATCCTACTCTCATCTAAATCTTCTCTATGCTCGCATGCTTATTGTGATGCGGATTGGGCTTCTTGTCCCACATCCCGAAGATCAACTACCGGTTATTGTATTTTTTTGGGTCCAAGTCTCCTTTCTTGGCGAACCAAGAAGCAACCAACAATTTCTCGCTCCTCTGTCGAAGTCGAGTATCGAGCCATGGCCAATGCTGTTAGTGAACTCGCATGGCTACATAGTCTTCTCCATGAATTAGGCATTCCATCACATCCTGCAACTTTATCTTGTGATAATCAAGTAGCCCTCCATATAGCAAACAATCCAGTTTTTCATGAAAGAACAAAACATGTTGAAATTGATTGTCATTTTGTTCGGGATAAAATTCAAGAAGGCAAACTTCGAACCACATTTGTCCCCTCTACTCAGCAATTGACGGATGTCTTCACAAAGGCTCTTCTTCCATCTTCACATGCTCAACTAGTTTCCAAGCTCATGTACCTTCCCAGTTCTTGAGCTTGAGGGGGAGTGTTACACAATCAAAGATCTGATATGATTGTAATTACTGTCAAATATTATAATTAGCTTAATTGAGGCTATGTATTAATGTAGGAAATATACTTGCCTAATTTCTAGAGATTTAGCTTGATCTTCTCCTAGTATCACGTGTAATAGTTATGTATCACTTGTACATATCCCTCTAACATTCAATGAAATATCACAATCAGAGAATTACTTTCACCTTCCTCTACCTCTAAAGCCTCCTCTTCCTCGGCCTCTTCCACCATTTCTTTCACCATCTCTTCCTCCACCATTTTTTCTCCATGTACCTTCATTTTGTTAGCAATGGATAAGGTCCGAGAAAAATATTCATCTACTCTCTCTCCGTCTTTCATCTCGAGCATCTCAAACTCCCTTCGAAGAGCTTGTAGTTGAGTTCTATTTACCTTCATGGACCCTTGATATTTTTGCTTCATCGAGTCCCAAATATCCTTAGCTGTGTCACAATTAAATATAGTTTCCATGATGCTTCTATCAATATCTTGGAAAAGATAGTTTTTTAACTTTAAGATCCTTCATCTTTGCTTCCTCAATGACCTTAAGAGATTTTCCATCAACATAGACCAATGGTCATAATGACCATCGAATCTAGGTATGGCAGGTTGAACAAAGTTGCTACTCTCTGCCATTTTCTCACACTGAGCCTCTGTGTTTCACTCTTACTCACACTCCAACCTCCCCAAGGAAACTACAGTTTCTCAGCTCTCAAACCCCCGATTAGAACCTGTAACGTGGATCTTGTTACCAAAATTGTTAAAACCCAGTTCTCATGTTTTTCAATAATGAAGGGAATAGTCTCTTGTTTTATTCAACTGCAAACTGACGGCTTTTATAAAGCCTTACATGTAGAAAGAGATAAAATAGAAAAACAAATCCTAACAAACTTTGACAGCTAAGAACACATCTCTTAAACTGTTTTCAACACCTTCACGCCCCTATTATAGCAGAAACCCCAGGGGCTAGCTCTTCTACTTGCTGCTCGAATTAATGGCAAATTAAATGTCATTTAATGCTTTTGAGGGACAGATCGAATGTGCAGAGATCCTCTATACCCTTCTTAGATTTTGTTCAGAGCAGGGGAATGCACTAGTGCAATAAGTGCTTTTTACGTCAGTTAAAATTGTTTTTTTACGTCAGAATACTGACTGACGTAAATACAGCTGACATTAATAGTTAATATTTTAACGTCAGTTGAGAACTGACGTTAAATATAAAACTATTAACGTCAGTTCTTTAACAAAACTGACGTTAATTTTGTAAAAATTAACGTCAGTTATGTAAACAACTGACGTTAAACATAAAACTATTAACGTCAGTTCTTTAAGACAACGGACGTTGATTTTGTTAAAACTAACGTCAGTTGTTATAAAGAACTGACGTTAAAGGTATCATTTTAACGCCGGTTGTAATAAACAACTGACGTTAATAGGTTTTTTTTTTTTAAATTCAGTTTTAAAATATCACTCCCCTCAGCTATCCCTGCATTCAGTCCCAGTAACACAGAATATCACACACATTACAGAATTGCAAAGGAAAATTGAACAATGGGGGGACTTAAACCCAAAACCCATGTATATATATAAATAAATTTTAGTTCCAATGTCTAAAAAACAAAACTATCTAAGGATATATATATACATGTTATTAATTAGTTTCTAAAGTCTAACAAAAAAACTATTCATCTAAGTAGTGCGGAGGTATGTTGTCAATTCCTTTTTCAGCCGCATACTTGAAGAAGAATTCAGCGAAGCGCATCCTCAAGTCTCTTAACTCTTCTTCTTCAATAGGCGATTGGTCGATAAATGCCTAGACACGTTCAAATAATAACAATAACATCAATGCAAGTCATCTTCAAAACTATAATATATAATTTAACAAGTTGTTTAAATATTACCTTCTTCCATCCATCCGTAATAGATGCGGAGACTATGTTCAGCATATGAAGCATCACATAATAGCCGCACGACCACCCGTCAATTTGAAATCGAGACTACCAACATAATTAATTTCAACGTCAGTTGAATATACATATAAATTAGTAATTATAATATTAATTATTTGATAAATAAACTACCAAACCTTGAGGATGCTCCATACAGGATTTGCTTTAGCCTTAGAAGTCCTACTTCTCCCGTTGGCGCAACTTATGCTAGTCGCCTTCAGCGTGCTTTCATAAACAAATAATCATGTCGATCAATTAACAAACTCATATATCATGTGTGTAATAAACTAAAAACAACTGATATTAAAACTTAAATTAAATTTAAGATTAGTTACTTACTTATTTACAGCTTCCACCACCTTCGGTGGCGGATCTTGGTGGAGAGAGCAGAAGAATATGACAGTATGCCTAGACGGGTGAAGTACCAACAACTGCCAATGGCGTTCCATACAGTAGGGAGCCAGATATAATTCTTTCGGATTGTCTCCCAACAAGTTCCCTAAGTATTTACTCAATGCATCTTTAGCAAAGAATTCGGGCACAAGGATTGACGGATCTAAGAAACCGTAAACTGATGCAACGCCCTTATCAAGCTGAAGACGATGGAGATACCTAAGATATGAAAAGGTGTGGATGTCAATTACATAATATATATATTGAAATTAAAATAAATTATTAAATGGAAAAATACCAAAAATAAATAAGTTATAAAATTAAAATTAACTTACGTGCACCGGTCGATGACATTGCTGTTCATCCAGATGTTATTTCTGCAGGCGTTCCCGAGATCGTCACCAACGAAGGAAAATATCCTCTGTTGATCTGGGCGTGCCACCCATCCATCGTGATCCAATGGACATATTAAAATCTCAAACGCATAATCCTCACCAAGTGAGAACAAACGAGTGATAGGTGACAGCGACATCGACGTCGACTTGGCCTTCAGTTTAGGAAAAATAAAATAGATAAGTTGTTGATAATTAAAAAAAAAACACAAGTAATTATTTGACTAATTTGGACATTAATAATGAATAAATACCTTTGTTAACATTTCGAGCTCACGTCGTTTGGAGTCCAACTCAAGATCACGCCTTTTCATTTCCAAATCATGCTCATGGCGCTGGACTTCCAACTCCCGCTCCCTAGCTGCTAACTCATCGTCCTCCACATGTGCCCTACTAAAACTCTCTTTTGTGCTCACATGTGAAGGGTTGGCAAGCCCTGCGGTGTCCTGGGATGTACCGACGGAGGAAAGCTCTCTGGCAAGCGCCTGCTTGAATTCTGGGTTGGATATTAAGCCTTGCATCAGATGTGATGTAATAGCTGGGTTGGACATGAGGTGCTGAGTAATGTCAGCCAAAATTGATGCTTCATTGACCACCCGCTTTCGTGAAGCAGACTTGCCATAATATTGTTTGATGGTCACGTTCCCAGGAACACCGAGAACCCGACCAGGATGGTCTTTCTTGCCTAGAGCAGTCATCAAGACGTCTGCTGCCGTCGGAAGGGGGACGAATGCGCCCTGGGAGGATTTTGCTTTAAGATCCTTCTACAATGAAAAAAAATGAAAAAGCGTGCAAGTGAAAAGTGTTGTAAATATCTATACAAATATCAATTGAAATCAAGTTAATTATTTACTTACAATCTTATCTGCCACTTCGCGAGTGGCATCAGCTTTAAAAGATCCCGTCTTTGTCATGCGACCAGCTAACCAGACATCCTCACGGTCGATGTCCGACGGAGGACTTGATGGTGTGCCCTCAAGCACCTCTCCTCTTTCAATCCTAGAAGAGTGCTCTTCCTGCTTCGCCCTCAGCCTATCCGCCATCATCTGCTCGATCCGAGTCTGGTACCCACCCTGAGACATGGTGTGGCGGTGGACGTTCTTCGCCTGATTCTGCCGACCCTTATTTGCCTTAGCCTATTCAAACAAAAACACATAATTAAATACAGTTAAATGATCTATAATAAGCATACAAAATTAACTTAATCAACCAACCTGAAATTCTCCATCCTGTCGACTCCTGGCAAACATATCCCAAGTATCCTGATCAATCCAGGGATAATCCAAGAACATTTTTTCAAGCCGCTTCTTCCCATATACATAGTACCTGGTAAGATCATGCTTGAACCCATTCCAACGCTTTGATGCCATTTTCATACATTTATGACGATGATCCTCGTCATTTGGCACAGTCCAAGCTACCTACACATTAGATACATATATAACAACTGGATGGATTATAACTCGGATAATTATCTAATAATTTAAATCAAACGAATGTAAAGGTAAAATACCATGATAGCCTCCCAAATTTGATCCTTAACGTTCTGTGGAACGTCATTCCAGTGGTTGTAGTTGATGCTTACGTGCTGCTCCGCTTGTAGAAACACCCACTTATTAAATTCTTTAGCAAGGGGTCCCTGGGCATTTAGATTAGCATCGAAGGACACCTCAAGCTTCTGTCCGCTCTGCCTGTCCTTCTTTAGTTTCTTCAACGAGGTGGCTCCTCTACCCCGTTTCCTATGAGCCTGTGATGTCTGTATCAACAAAAAAAATGATAAAATAGAGGGTTGTAACATTATAAACTTACATTAAAAAGAAGGACTAAAGATAGTATATAACATGTGAACTTACACTAGAATCAGGCGTAGGCGTGATCGGGTCCTGCGAAACCCCCACAGTGTCCTCTCGTGCATGTGGGCTATCCGACTGATCCATATGTATGCCTGTTCAGAAACAATATATATGTATTAACATAGGTTATAACTCAAAATAAATACAAAAGTATAAATAAAAATAACTAGATAGGTCCTGTAGATATACAAAACATCTATATATCCAATATAAGGACAATACGGGAGATTGAAAACTATAGTTTTTGAAGATTAATGCCAAGCACTGGTCACGGCCTGGCCGTGATGTCCATCATGGCCGTAACGTGCCAACTGAACCAGACCCTCATAGGCAGAACTGATCACGGCCTAGCCGTGATGAGCATCACGGCCGTGACAGATCAACCAGCAGAGCAACATGCACTCAAAACCAAAAATAGAGACATTCCAAACAACTCAAACTCATGGTTTAAAGTTACAACTACTGAGACTACAATTTCAACATACACTCAAAACAAAAAATAGAGACATTCCAAACAACTCAAACTCATAGTTTCAAGTATCAACTACTGAGATTACAGTTTCAAACCAGCAGAGCAACATGCATGCACTCAAAACCAAAAATAAAAAAATGTGCCCTAATTAAAGACTCACCAGAAATAGGCGCTCGCGTGGTGGTGGGGGGGAAGCTTGAGTGGTGGCCAACGTTCGATGTGGTTACTGAGAGCAGAGGGACAAGGAGAGTTAGTGCGCGGGAAGGGGAAAGAGAGATGTCAAGTTATTGCAAAGAATGAGCGGGAAAGACAGAGTTAGGGGTTAAGAGTGTACCTCACGGTGGTGGCGAAGAAGCCCTCGCGGTGGTTGCGGTGGAGATGAGCTCGCGATTAGGGCAGAGTGAGAGCGAGAATGAGGGTTGAGAGTGAGGGGTTGACCAAGATGAAAAGATACGTACAGAGAAGTGCAGAAGGCGTGTGGGTGTAAACATTATAATTAAAATAAAACAACATTTTACGTCAGTTGTTAGTAAAACCTGATGTTAAAGGTCATATATTTTATGTCAGTTGTTAGTAAAAACTGACGTTAAAGGTCATATATTTAACGTCAGTTGTATTAAGAAACTGACGTTAAAAACTTCTTACGTCAGTTGTATTACACAACGAACGTTAAAAGTTTATTAGTTTCTGCAAAAACATTCATTCCTTTGACTACTGTGCTACTTACCCATTCACCTTTAATTTGTACCTAATCCTCTTAATGAGCATTGAGTTTATAGATAAGTTTTCAAGAAAATCAGAATAGCTTAGTAACTTCATCCACTGCTCCTATAAATAGCTTCCTTCCATCGATCCTTTTAACTAATTTTCTGCTTCACAATATGGCTCTGCCGTGGAGACTAACTTCATCACTCTTTCTTCCTATTCCTAGACTCAAAGGTCTTTGTCTTAATGGTCAAACAACTTCTGAGTTTGAGTAAATCACATTACATGGATATTAAGGTTGGGTGAATCACGTAATGTGATTCTCTCACTTTATTTCTTCCCCGTCATCCCTTTCACTTTGCTTTGGAAGCAAGTGATTGTGGATTCAAGATGATGCATCAAGGAATTCCACTGAAGAAGAATGATGCAAAGATCCATTTCACTTTGCTTTCGCTGCTAGTGACTGAGGATTTACTTTGCATCATGGAATTCAAGTGAGGGAGGAGGTGATGCATCCATTGGAGTTTCTGATGACAGGACTGAGAAGAAAATGATGTTGATGCAGAAACTTTTTTATATTTTAGGGCTATGTTGCAGAAATTTTTTATCTTTTAATCATGTAATTTTAACTTATGAATCGCTTCAATGTCATACGATTTGATTATACATATAACTTGTTTTATGTTAAGTGTTTATTTATTTTAATTTGCACAAGAATTTGTTTACTAATTCAAGCTAATTAATAAAAATTAAAAATAAACTTGTATAAAAAAAGGTTTAGAAATAAACTGCAGTACTATATGGAGTGATCTGCGTTAAGAGGGACAACAGGGACATGACAACCAATGAAATGAGTTTCATAATTATTTACGTCAGTTATTTATAGAACTGACGCAAATAGTGATTTAATATTTACAAACTGCCACCACCTCATTTTTAACATCAACTTAATTTATGACTGCCAAGTTCCCGTATATTAATTACATTATTTCCAATATTGATTCTGCACGTTTATAATATATAGGATTATTTACGTCAGCTATTTATTTAATGAAGTAAAAATCAAACTTTTAACTTCAGTTTTTTAAAAAACTGACGTTAACAATAAATATTTTTTATTTTAAAAACACTTTTAACATCAGTTTTTTTAAACAACTGACGTTAAAAGTGTATAGATATCTGCAAAAACATTCATTCCTTTGACTACTGTGCTACTTACCCATGCACCTTGTAACTCAATCCTCTTAATGAGCATTAAGTTTATAGATAAGTTTTCAAGAAAATCAGAATAGCTAGCTTAGTAACTTTTCATCCACTGCTCCTATAAATAGCTTCCTCCCATATATCCTTTTAATTTTCTGCTTCTCAATATGGCTCTGCCGTGGAGATTAACTTCATCACTCTTTCTTCCTATTCCTAGACTCAAAGGTCTTTATCTTAATGGTCAAACAACTTCTGAGTTTGAGTAAATTACATTACATGGGTGATAAGTTTGAGTAAACTACATTATGTGAGTTGCTCACCTTATCACTTTCCGGAGAATCAGCTGCTGGAGGGCTAATCAGGTGCTCGGGGGTCACAGTTCCAAAACCTCTGCTTTGGCATCAAGTGACCGTCTTGGAAGTCTCTGGAACCACTGTCTTTGCTTGAAACAGATCTAGTGCACCTGTTTTTGCCTCTCTCTTGAGCTCTCTCATGCCCCCCAGTTTTCTGAGGTCTTCGGAGTATATATAGTTTTCCCTTTGGCATATTTCATAAAACTCTCTGATGGGATGTAGCTTTAATGTTTAGGATTTTAAACCCTTTCAATGTAACTTTTTATAGGATTTTAAACCCTTTCAATGTAACTTTTTATAGGATTTTAAACCCTTTCAATCTTCTGTATCAATCTGTATTACACTTCATTAATGAGATCCGGTTTGGGTTATTGATTCATCATATATTTGGCACATATATTTTAGTTTTCAAAACAGAAACACAAAACATCAAAGCAATTCATGTGAAACTGAAACTTTGAGGAAGGCAATGCGGAAGGGATCGTATACTAGATAAAAAAATTATTAAAATAACCTTTAACGTCTGTTGATGTAAGGACTGACGCTAAAAGTGAAGTGACTTACTTTTAACGTCAGTTCTTTATCGAACTAACGTTAAAATGTTCACTTTTAACGTCAGTTCTTTATTGAACTGACTTAAAAGTGAGTCACTTCACTTTTAACGTCAGTCATTAAAACAACTGACGTTAAAATTGAATTAATGAAGTCTGATATTTACAAATCTGCCACCGCCTCCTTTTTAACGTCTAGCTTTTGGTTAAATGACGTAAACCTTTACCGTCTAATGTATATTTTCCACTAGTGATGAGACTTTTCGGGGGCGGTAAACCAGTACAAAGATGAAAATCAGAGACTCTTGGGGAAACAATAGTGATGAGATGAGAGGTCAGGGACTAAGGCTATGTTTGGATTGATGGAAGAGGGTGGAATGGAATGGAATGAAATGATATAATGTTTCATTGCTTGGATTACATAAAAATGAATGAAATGAAATGGAACGGAATCCAATAGAACTCATTCCATCCCATTCCATCACTTATTCATATTTTTGTTCCCCTCCGATTTGGGAGGAATGTGATGGAATGAAGATTAGATGTTTCATAAACTTAGAAAATTACAGATTATCCTGAGATTCTTCAAACAGATGCTTCTTATTTTGGAACCTATATGCTTCTTATTTTGGAACCTATAGAATGCTCATTTTGTTGAAGGGTTCCCAGTAATCGAAGACCTCGTCAGAGTTGTGTGTTATTATTCCCAGACCCACAAACGCAATCAACCTAACTTTTCTCCCTCTCTTCTTCGCTTTTCGATTTTCCTGTCTTGTCATCGCATTTTCAACAGTGTTTATCGCGCTATTGTCCATTTCTGCACCTTAGATGTTTTTCTCTTCTCTACACCTCAAGTCAAGCACTTTTTTTTTTCAGAAAAGAAGTCAAGAACTTTGTTTACCAAAAAAAAAAGAAAAAGAATTCAAGCACTTTACTATACTATTGGTTGTCTCACGTAAGCATGAGTTTCATCTCTTGATGATAAATAAAATATTAATGTTTTTTTACCAAAAATATAAAACATCAATGTTTATAGAAAAAGGGTAATATAGGAATAAAAAATTATAGCACATTCCATTCCGTCCATTTTTCAAAATTTCAAATTAAGGTATCCAAACAATAGAACATAATTTTTATTCCACTCCATTCCGTTCCGTTCTATTCCATTCTCTTCCACCAATCCAAACATAGCCCAAGAAACGAACAAGTATTCAAATAATGGTAAAGGAAACTTTTTTCTTTTTTAAAAAGGCTTAAAAAATCTCTTTAAACCTAAAAAATCAGCAAGCTCCTATTGCATCTTGAAAGCCCAATGAGCCCAATAAGTGGCAGAGTGCAAATATAAGTAAACCCTAAATTCCTTTCTCTACAGCCTCTAACGTTCTACTCACCTTCTCCTGCATCATTTCTTAGTTCTTGCCCCTTTCTTTCTGACATTTCTCCTCCATTCCTTTCTCAACAGTCATCCCTCGTTCCCTGTATCTCCCTCATCCCTTCCTCTGTCGCCGCTCCCTCATTCCAAGTGGCGCAACTGTTGACGATGTTTTTTATTTTGTCATCCTTCCTTCTAGATGTGTTGACCGTTAATCTTATCTTTGCTGAGGTGGAGGGCTTCTCAGATGAGTCGGTGATGGTCTCCGGCAAGTGCACCGGTCGAAGCAAATAATAAAAACGATAAGAAACCGAGTATGGAACGTAGGGATTGGGTGACCAATTTTATCTAAATTTTAATATATAATTACATTTGACCAAGTCAAACAAGAGAGAATAGTGTAATCAATTGAGATAACAAATCAATTATCTAACAAAATTCAAAACAAATCGCAATTAAGTCAAGATTGAGAATATGACTGGGAGAATCTAAGGTCACGATTTCACCTACACGATCAAACATATCTCCAATGTGATTATTTTCTTATCCCTAGTTCAATTTCATGCCAACCAGGAATCCTAAATTAGTCTAATGTCTCATTTGAGCATAAAAGACAATACCTAAACACACTAATCAACTATATTTCTATGATGATTAACATGCAAGATTTGTAACAGCTTGATTTTTAATTACGTTGTTTAACCGGTTAAAATATAATTAATTATATTTTAATCTGAGAGTTAGAAAGTGATTTTAAATAAAATAAAATCATATTCATAGTCTCTCTTATGGTAGAAGGCTACGATGAAATTTTGGGTTGAAAATTCAGATGAAGCTCGGTCTGCATTTTTAACTGACAGTATAATTTTATACTGACAAAAAACCCTAATTTGACCCAAAAACTGAAATTTGTAGATTTTTTTATATTATGTCCGTGAGTAATCCTACTTTCCAAGTTTCTGATCAGAAATAAAATATAATGTTTATTCGGACGAATTTTGGTAAAAGTTCGGACGAAAAACAATCCGTGTTTTCACTGACAGTAATATTTTAATGATTAGAAAACCTAATGTTGACTCGTGAACGAAATGGTTTATATTTAAATAATATTTTCAACGAGTTTGGTTAGTTTGAAAAATTTCAACTAAAAACGAAATATTACGCTTTTGATCGAGCGTCACCCTAATCGGGAAACCGACGGAGTCGAGAAAGGAGGTCCAGAGACAAAACCGGACACCGGAGGAGCTGAGTCATGGGGTGAGTCACCACCCTGACTCACCAAAAATTTATGAAGCATTAAATGTAAATTTAGGTGAAATGACCAAAATGCCATTTTTGCTTAACCTAACCAAAGTTAAGATAGATTTTAACCATGGTTAAGGAACCATGGTTAGTTTGTGTGGTCTAAAATCAGCCACACCCTCCACTAAATGTGAGACACATATTTATTAACCATAGTTAGCAAAGTAACCCCAGTTAAGTTAATTATCAACCATAGTTAACTATTATATTATTTAATATTCACAAAACCCATTAATTAAATTCCTTATAACCAAACAAAGCCTAAATCTAGCCTATAAATACTCCTCAAAACCGTGGCCTCCCTCCCCTTTCACTTATCTTCTTCATCTTCTTCATTTATTCACTTTTCTCCAAAAACTCCATTTTCTCTTGAAGAGCTCAAGTTCATGCTTTAAGGGAAACTTGCCAAAATCATCATATTTTCTTCATTTCTTCCACACAATTGAGGTACTATGATCATCTCATCTCATCTTATGATCTTGTTCTTCCTATTTCATGTCTTTTTATTCTTAGATCTAGAACTTTAAATAATTGTAGAAAATTGTAGAAAAATCATAAAAATGTGAAACCAATTGCTATGATCTTGTTATGTCTTCTACTATCATCATCTAAGAGTTTGTGAGCAAAATCATTTTCCTTCCTATTTTTCTTTACAAGACCGAATCTAGTCATAAGTAAGCTAGATGAGTTTTCTTCAAAGTTTTGCATAAATGATGATGGTTCTAGGCTATCTACGGTTTCAAGGTTTTAAATCTAAGAGCTTAACTTCAACAAAGATTTCTATCCTAATTTTATGGTGTTGGCCGAAAATATAGGGTTTAGGAGTTTATAGATTTTGTTGAATTAATGAATTCTAATGATTGGTTAATACTCTTAAGGATCTATGTAATCTAAAACCAATAGCTTGAATCAAAAAGAATTTCTAGCCTATTTTACTATACATGATCGAAACCGTAACCCTAGAGGTTAGAGGATTTGGTTTCAAATTTTAGTCTTGTAATAAGTAATCTATATTAGTTAAGACTCTAGTAACTAGGATCCAAAAGATGGTATTAAGAAGATTACCCTAAACCTATTTTCTTTGTCTTGGTCGAACCTAGCCCTAAAGTGTCATAGATGGTTTTTGTTTGATTAACTATAGTTATGTTATTTAGTTCAAGGTGAAACTATTAAGCTGTGGTGTGATAGCGAGGAACGTCGAGTTCGGGATTTCGATGCTAGCTCATGTGGGGGAAAGAACCATTCCATCGCCGGAAACGATAAGTAGTATATTATATAATGATTGTGTAGGGCGACCTAAACCCTACTATTAGTCGAGTAATCGACAAGACCAAAATCACTTTGGAAACCTTTTCTGTGAAACCAACGGTGATTTGGGATTGTAGGTTTATCGACATTAGGTTCATTATATGATATTAAGGATGTCTGACTTTATGTTGTCGAATTTACTTGATACGCTGGTTGAGATATTCCATATGCATGTGACATATTATTTTGGTGTTTGAATATTTATGACATTGAGGATGTTTGTTGTCTGTCACGGCCGTGATGGTTATCATGGCCAGGACGTGACCGGTTCTGTTTGTAGAATAGCTTGTTTTTGGATGTCTGTCACGGTCGTGATGGCTATCACGGCCAAGCCGTGACAGAGTGTGACTTTGTTATTTATTTGATTTGATTATTATTATGAGTTGGTTGTGATAAATTGCTTTATATGATATTGAGATATTTGAATATTTTATTGATTACTGTGTTAAGCATGATCTGTCTGGTTTGATAAATTGCTTAGTTAAATTTTAAGTGAAGATATATGTTGCTCGGAGGTATTTTGTTTGGGGTGAGAGTTTGAATATAAATTAGAGGTGCCTAGATATTATTTTATAGAAGTGATGTGATTTAGAATGTAAGTGGAGGTTATGAGGAAAGCTTGAGGCACTAGGTTGTTATTGATAAAAGTCAGTGAGAATCATATATTGCATTGTTGTTCATAACCGTATATTTGAGATACACGAGGTCCTAAGTTCTCGTGGACCGTTCCAAATTAGAAGTTAAGTTGTGCAACTATAGTGTCATTACTTTGCATGAGCACCCTTGATAGAGATGAGAGAGAGAACCAGGGTGTGCACCGACGGTACTGTGCAGCTATAGTGTCATTGCTTTGCATGAGCATTCTCACCATGGATGAGAATGTGCACCGGCGTTGGGGAAGCGTCACTTGGACGACTGACTGACATTCCCAACGAGGGATGTGTGACAGGATTAGTGGTGGCCACGTCAGCATAAAGGTTTAGTTGCATGAGTTGGAGGGTAGAGGATGATGTTATAAAGTATGGATGATTGTAGATTGTGAGTGATGCATGTTTGTGACTATTATTGTATTATATGCTATGAATCTTTTCCGCTTATGATGATAGAACTGTTTCTTATCTCCCTTTTTCTGTATTTTTGTGTAAGTCTACTTTACTACGTTAGAAGACCCGATGGAAGAATATGTTGCTGAGGAGATGGATGGAACCCTGTATGAAACGGAGGTTGCTGAGGAGTTGGATGACACTCCGCATGAGGCTAACGCTGGAGAATAAGTTACGGATCCTAATAGTGTAGTGTAGTAAGTTTAGGGCCAGTGAGTCATAAAAGACATTTTTATTTTCCACTAGTTATAAGCAGTTTGTATAAATAAGTACCCGTGCTGGATCCTAATGAGAGGATACCCTAAACAGTGTTGTGTAAAATAAAGGATAATTATGTGTGTATTTATGTAATATAACTTTGGAGTGTTTTATATTTTCAGAAGTTATATGATTATTAATTAAGTTTTAATTTTTACGTATTTTCAATGATAAGCGAGCGATTAAGTAAATAAATAATAAGGTTTTAATTCAATAATACAATGGGACACAACGGGGTGTCTCAAGATTCATTAAGTTCTTGGTTCCCTATATTGATTGTACAAGTCTCCTATTATATTTCTATCAACACTCTATTGTTCTTAATTCAAACCCTAAAGCATGAATCTCTGGTCGAACTCATCACGCTTGACTAGTTAATCACGAGCTCTTTGATTAAACATACAATTCAGAATTAAAAAGCATAAAATAAAGAGAAGGGAATAGAAAACATCACAAATTCACTATGCCATCATGTGCGGCCACGTTGATTCCTTAGAAAAGAGGATTAGTTCCTCATGAACAGATATAAAACACTAGAAGGGGGTTGAATTGTGTTTTAAATACTTTTTGTAAAATGTTCCTATTTAAACTATAAGACAGAAGGATGTGTCTGATACTAAAAGGAGATTCACTTTCCAACCCAGTTAGCACAGTTAAAGTAAAGTAAACTGAAACAGTTAAGCTAAAGAGAGGAGACACAGATTTATACTGGTTCACCCCAAACCTTGGGCTACGTCTAGTCCTTGGTTTCACCAAGTATTTGCACTATAACTGATCAGGTTACAGAAGGTATTATTTGCACACCTAGCCTTCGCAGGCTCAACTAACAAGTATTGTTTGCACACCTAGCCTCTCCATGATCAAACAAGTATTCTTTCAACAAGCCTCTTCAGGCTCTACAAACAGTAAGAGTTTGAATGAAGCAGTAGCTTCACATATTACAACTTTGCAGATCTACCAAGTAACACTCACAGAGTGAATAAGTATTTAAGTCAGGTGAGATCGCAACAAAGACTTCTCGATAAATGCAAATGATTTGAGCAGAGAAGTTTTCTATGAAGAACTTAAGAGAGCTTTGAATGCTTGAGAGTATTGAATGCGTGATTTAATGTATTCATGTGTGTATCTTCAATGGTCTTCAAAGTCTTCTATTTATACTCAAGAGAGATAAGTCCGTTGAGGAGAATTCTTTAGCTGAGTATTCTTTTGTTCTTCATCCATAAATGCCAAAGAGTCGTTCTGGTCTTGCATTTAATGTTTATGATCGTTGGTGTGCTTCAAGACAAATTGAACGTATAGAGATTCAGAGCAGTGTTTGTTGCTTTTCATACTTGGGCAACGCGACTTTCCTTATTTGTGCTAAGCGGGCCTGCGACTAAGTAAAGTTTACTTTGCCTTTTGCAACAAAAAAATTCTTCAGGCGCGGAATGGTGCTTTGAGCTTTCTGATGTCGAATTTCTTTATTCGAAATAATCAGGAATAATCTTTGCGTTTGAATATTGTTGAAGCGAGGGACTTTCAGTCGCTTAATCAGAATTTGGTAGAGATCGAGTCATTGTTCTGATGCATCATACCACAGACGCATCATTAAGACTTTGTTTCTTTGTCATGTGACTCTTGTATACTGATCTGCACACTTAATACATATATTAGTAGATTTCACAAGGTTCACTTAAAATCACTCTTTGTTTGGATTCATCAAAATCAGAGATGTCAAAAGATGTAGTCTTAAAAATCTCCCCCTTTTTGATGATGACAAACATTATCTTATGATTTTAATGAACTAAGGATAAAAATAGATTTAAGCACAGAGAATCATATGAAGTATGACTATATTCAAGCTCACAAGTATATTTAAGCTCCCCCTGAACTAATGCTTCCATAAAGAATTCAGACGCATGATTAAAGTAGTGTCTTATCTTTTGAGTTTCATTATTTAGTTATTTAGTTCAGATATACGAATATATTCTCCCCTTTTGTCATAACCAAAAAGATAAAGTAACCGAATAAAATGCATTTGAAAAAGACATTTATTGATTGAACCATCATTGACTTATTACATTCCTGACAAAGTGACCGCGCTGTCGCCACGCGCCAAAAAGAACGAGCGATTATTAAAATAATGTAGTATAGAGCGACAACTCGGATATCGTCTCTCAAGGACTCTTTAGTTGTTGTTGTTATTAACAGAAAATCAAAAGTTAGTTTTGGGGGTTTTGAGATTGAAATAAAATAAAGAAACAAAACAGAAAACAAAGTAAGAAAACAGAGCAGTCAAGAGATTAACAAATAACTAAAGAACGATTAATCTACTGTTCTCGGTTTCCCCACTATCATCGGTTCATGCATATTCTACTAAGCAGATACTAATCCCCTCCCGGTTGTAGCAACAATTAACAAACGAAAACCGCCACTACAGATGTATGTTCCTATTCCCGAAATAACAAACGGGGTGAAGCTCTCATGAACAAACGAACAGGAATGAACACACGCGAAATAACAAACGCGATTATATATAGGAACATAACATCACCAAAATGAAACAATACCACACTATACATTCCTGAAATAACAAACAGAAACATACAGCATTGCATTGAAAAGAGAAAAGCAAATGAAAGAGGAATCACAGAACCTCAAGTGTGGTAATGGAAACCAATTACAGTAGATTAATCCTAGGAGACTAGCTCTCCATTACAAAAGAAAAAAATAAACTAAGAGAAAAACAAAAGACTAACAAGCTCAGAAACTAGCCAAAACTGGCTAATTCTGACTAGCCTTCTCAGTTCTGCCTAAGACTGTCTTATATACACGTTTCTGGAATCCAAGTCCTCGCGAGGCAAAGCACTACTCGCGAGGCGAATTATGCGAAAGGTCTGCAACTCTTGGTCTTCTCGCGAGGCGAGCATATCATTCGCGAGGCGAACTCTTCAAATTCCCAACTGTAACGCCCGTGGCCTTCAACACGGGTAAACCATGATGCTCTCTGACTTCCAGGTACTCGCGAGGCGAGTCCTCCTTCGCGGGGCGAGACAGAAAGTTTTGCAATTTCAGGAACAGTCACCTTCTGGTTCGCGTGGCGAGCAGCCTTCTCGCGGGGCGAGAAACTCCAGAATTATTCCTTTTTATTAACCTGAAAATAGAAAATAAAAGTAAATACTTTATTCACTCTAAATCAACTAAATTAACTTGAAAACACTTTACAGACTCAAAATACTACTTAAGGACAATCAAGTCTAATTTGGGTGAAAATGATATAAAATTAGCACAAAGCCAAGGTCTTTACTAGTTATAAAACCAGTCAACCAGAGGCTCATCACAAAGCTAACGAAAACTAAAGTTGTTGTTTTCAACAATCTTGGTGAGAAGAGCCACAACAGTTTGCACGGTCTCACGAAGACCGTTGATTTCCGCACGAGCTACCGGATCCATTCCAATGATGGTGGATTCCGGTGCAGCAGATCATCAGGTGGAGATGAAGAGGAGGGGCCAGGGTAAGAACAGGTGGCAGTCATGGGTGGTTCATATGGAACAATTTCCAGATAGTGCCAGGTAAGAGAATGACCAGAGGAGAAAATAAAAGTGAGATAAAAAAAATGGGGAATAGAGAAAGAGTCAGGGGAAAGACTAAGTGCAACGAACTTGCAAACATGGAATTTTAAAAGAGGGGGTTTCCAAATTAGATAAAGAGAAGAAAAGAGGGGAAAGATAATTGAAAAAACAAGTCAAATTTTCATCAGAGATTGGTAAATTAAAAGATTAAACAGAAAAAAGGGTTTTCCTAAAATGACAAAGGTAAAATGAAAAGAAAATGAGTGAAGATAAGAGTCGTTTTCACAATCAATTGCTTGCTCAGCAACAAGATTGCTGATTGCTTTTAGATCATCCGAGCTAAGAAGGTTAGGGTGGATTTGATCTAAAGGTAATGACTCACAAGGGTTGAAAAGAATAGGTAGAGGTCTCTGTGGTGAGGTTTGAGGAGGAGGTGAAGGGTGAGAAAGAGGTGATAGAATGGAATCAAAGATTCTAGAAACAGGAATGCGAGTTTGAATTTCCTGAGTTGGTGAGGGAGAGAGTGATGAAGGGTTGGATATGTGATCAGGTGAGTTATGAAGAATAGGTTGTGGTGAGGGTGATCTGGAGTAAGATTCAAATTAAAATCTCGAACAGATAAAGCAAGCAGATTTTCAGCAATTGAAATCTGATTGTGAAGAGGGGAGTTATGGGAGGAAGAGGATGATGAATGTGAGGGTAAGGATAACATAATGGGTGAAGAGGGTGTGGGTTCAGATGAACTAAGAGATGATACAACAGGTTGTAAAGAGACCTGCATAGGCTCAGCTATCTTCAGCCTTGTAGATCTTCTAATTGGTGTAGCTGCAACAACAACGTTCCTCTTGAGTTCCTTTCGAGGGGAAACATCAAGTTTTTGAACCATTTCCTTCATCAGAACCTTGGAAATAGGTTGGTCATCGCCATCATCAGATGCTTCTGAGATGACCAGCTTCTTCTTTACTTGAAGTTTTGATCTGATATTGGGAATCAAAGGTGCAGCCACTTCTGTTGCTTCTGAGTCATCAGACTCATCAGTTTCCTCTTCAGATTCTCCTGAAGATTTCTTCTTCTCATCATCTTCATCAGAATCAGGAATCCTTCCGGGTGGTCTCAGCTTCATCTGAGAGGGGGTTCTTTCATCAATGGCAGTAGCCATTTCAACCTTTCCAGTGAGGGGAATGCCCTTGATGTTGAACAGTTTAGTAATCAGCATCTCATATGTGTAGGAAGTCTTGATTTGGGGCTTTTCCATCCTCAGGATGTACTTGAAAATCAAGTCATTTATGTCAATCTTCATCATATTCTGGAGATGGAATAGGGCAAATCTATCAATCTTGTTGACATTATCACGAGCACTTGTTCTTGGCATCACACAGTTGATTAGCTAGACGTGCAAGAACCTTCCTTTTGGAGTCAGTTTGGAGGTAACTTTTTTTGTAGGGTTGCATATCCCTTAGAGAACTTGATGAATAGTTTCTTCACCATAATCAGTTTCCCAGTCATCTGTAAAAGCAGCACCTTGCCTAGGGCAGCCGGTTACTTTCTGAATACTGTTGAGAGTGAACGAATAGGGTTTTCAGTTACACTTGGTTCGAATTGAAATTTGAGTCTGAGACATCCTTTCTTCAGCATTTTCCCGGAATTCTTGAAGTAGCAGAGGGTAAACAGGTTCATGTAGGGAGAAAAAGTTGACCCACTGTGAAGCTTCCAATTCTGCCATAACATTCATGCCTCCTTTTATGATCTTGTTCATCTAGACAAATCGTCCAGGGATGATCATAGATAAGTCTTCCATCCCTAACCGAGCAGCAGCACGAGTCATTTTATGAGAGGGTGCTTTGGGTGCCATGGATTTGGGTTTGAAAGAGAGAGGAGACGAAAGAGTTTCGAAAAGATTTGTTCACAAGAGAGAGAGAGAGAGAAAGAAATACTTTTTGAAATACTAAAGTGTTTCGGTGAGAAGACTTTTGGTTTTAAAGAAAACGGTTTCAAAAAGAGCAGTTGAGAGTAATAAAGACAAAACGTTTTGAATCCAAAAACATTTTAGATAACTGCAATGTAAAGTCTCAGTAAAAAATCCACATCAGCAGACACTTTATCGAAGAGCAGACGCATTACTCATTTATGGAATGCATGTTCAGATTATCTCTAATATAAGTGAATATGTCTTCAGCAAGAGGTTTAGTTAATATATCAGCCCACTGATTTTCAGTTTTAATAAACTTAATATCAAAAACACCTTTTTGAACATAGTCTCTTATGAAATGATGTTTAATTTCTATGTGCTTGACCTTAGAATGCTGAATGGGGTTTTTAGATAAACATACAGCACTAGAATTATCACACCTAACAGAAATATTATGTTCAAAGATAGAATAATCTTCAAGTTGATGTTTTACCCATAAGAGCTGTGAACAACAACTTGCAGCTGAAATGTATTCTGCTTCTGCAGCAGACAACGCAATTGTAGTTTGTCTTTTGCTTGTCCAAGAGACTAAGCTTGCTCCAATGAATTGACATCCTCCACTTGTGCTTTTTCTTTCTACTATGTCTCCATCATAATCAGCATCACAAAATCCAACTAATCTGTATTCTTGTGTTCTTAAGTACATCAAACTAAGATTAATGGTTCCAAGCAAATATCTAAATATCCTTTTGACAGCCTTGAGATGTGATTCTCTAGGATCAGATTGGAATCTCACACACATACAGACACTGAATTGAATATCAGGCCTACTTGAAGTTAAGTACAAAAGAGAACCAATCATACTTCTATCAGTAGTTTGATCTAACTTTTTGCCTTCTTCATGTTTACTTAATTTTGCATTTGCTTATATGGGAATTTTCATAGGTTTAGATGTATCCAGCTTGTATTTCTTTAAGATCTCCTTGGTATATTTTTTGTTAACGAATGTATATTCCATCATCTGTCTGTTTGATTTGTAGACCAAGGAAGAACTTCAATTCTCCCATCATGCTCATCTCAAATTCATTCTGCATAAGCTTGGAGAACTCTTTGCAGAGCTTTTCATTAGCAGCACCAAATATGATATCATCAACATAGATTTGTACTATAATGAAATCCTTTTTAGAACTTTTTCTAAAGAGAGTTGTATATACTTTTCCTCTAATGAAATAATTTTTCATAAGAAAAGAACTTAATCTGTCATACCGAGCTCTAGGTGCTTGTTTTAATCCATAGAGAACTTTCTTAAGCTTATAGACATGATTTGGTTTGTCACTATTCTCAAATCCATGTGGTTGCTTAACATATACTTCTTCTTCAATTATTCCATTTAGAAATGTACTTTTAACATCCATTTGAAATAAGGTGATTTGATGCTGTGCATCATATGACATAAGTATACGAATTGCTTCTATTCTAGCTACTGGTGCAAAAGTTTCAGTGTTGTCAATACCTTCTTGTTGATTATAGCCTTGAGCTTCTAACCTTACTTTGTTTCTACTACCTTTCCATCTTCATCAAGCTTGTTTATGAATACCCATCTCGTTCCAATAATTGATTTTCCTTTTTCATTCGGAACTAAGAACGAAACATCATTCCTTTTGAACTGATTTAGCTCTTCTTGTATAGCTAAAATCCAGCTTTCATCTTCAAGAGCTTCTTTGTTGTTCTTTGGTTCAATCTTAGATAGGAATGCCATATTGTTTGAATCTTTAAATGTTGACCTGGTCCTAACTTCTTGAGAGGGATTACCGATGATCAACTTTTCAGGGTGATGAGTCTTGAACTTCCAGTCTCGTATGGGTTCAGTCTCAGATGGTTGTTGAGCAGGTGGATCAGACGCTTGAATATGAGTTTTTGGATCCTCATTTTTTCGGTTATCATCATTCTGATTGCTTTGTCTTCCAAGATCTAATCCTGCAAGATCATCTTCTAGAACTGACAGTTTTCTATCAGTCTTTAAACATCATTAAATTCAACATGAACGGATTCCTCAACAACTTCTGTTCTAGAGTTGTAAACCCTAAAAACTTTAGAAGTGTCTGAATATCGAGAAATATGGCCTTATCTACTTTTGAATCAAATTTTCCAAGTTGATCCCTAGTATTCAAAATATAGCATTCACATCCAAAAACATGGAAATAAGAAATGTTAGGTTTTCTACCTTTCCACAATTCATAGTGAGTTTTATTCAAGAAGGGTCTTATCAATATTCTGTTCTGTACATAACAAGCAGTGTTTACTGCCTCAGCCCATAAGTACTTTGGGAGTTTGCTTTCATTGAGCATTGTTCGTGCCATCTCTTGTAGAGATCTGTTCTTTCTTTCTACTGCTCCATTCCGCTGAGGAGTTCTAGGAGCATAAAAGTTGTAAGAGATATCATTCTCTTCACAGAATGTATTGAAGTTCTCATTTTCAAACTCCCCCCACGGTCACTTCTGATAGCTGAGATACATAATCCCTTCTCATTCTAAACTTTCTTACAGAATATAAAGAACATTTTGAATGACTCATCCTTGTGGGTTAAGAAGAGTACCCATGTAAATCTAATCATCGACTAAGACAAAACCATATTTCTTTCCTGCCTTACTAGCAACACTAACTGGACCAAACAGATCCATATGCAACAATTGTAAAGGTCTAGAAGAAGATACCAGATTCTTGGGTTTAAAGGTAGTTTTAACTTGCTTTCCACATTGACAAGAATCACATAAGACATCCTTTTTGAAACTTATATCAGTTAGTACCTTTCACAAGTCTATACTTCTGAAGGTTAGTTTTCTATTTCATACTTGTATGTCCATACCCATCTTTCATCTTCTCTTGACACAAAACAAGTCACATTTGGATTATTCAATTTCGTTAGATCAAACTTATAAAGATTTTGTTTCCTATTTCCTGAAAAGAGAACTTTGCCATTAGTGTCTCTGACTATGCATGCATTCTTAGTAAAGGAAACATTATATCCATTATCACATAATTTACTTATGCTTAGTAGATTATGTCTTAATCCTTCAACGAAAAGAACGTTAGAGATAGATGGTAGAGGTGATTTCCCACCAATTTTACCTATCCCGATAACCTTTCCTCTTTGATTTCCACCAAAGGTAACATGTCCACCTTCTTTAGGTTGGAGGTCTAGGAACACAGACTTTTCTCCTGTCTTGTGTCGTGAGCAGCCACTGTCCAGGTACCATGATAGGTGTGCTTTTTGTCCTATTAAGGGTATATGCAACAGGAATAATCAAATATTTAGTTACCCATATTCTTTTGGGTCCTTTCTTGTTAGTTCACTAGTGCAGGAAGTACTTTTTATGTCAGTCAAAATTGATTTTGGACGTCTGAATAATGCTTGACATTATTGGAGCAGTCATTGAAGGTGTAACTATTTACATCAGTTCAAAACTGACGTTAAAAGTACAATTTTAACGTCAGTTGATTACATAACTGATGTTAAAAGCCAATTATTTTTTTAAAAATAACTTTTAACATCAGTTGTTTCATTCAACTGATGTTAAAAGCTTAATTTTTAACATCATTTTTTTTAGTGCAACTGACGTTAAAAGCCATTTTTTTATTAAAAAAATTACTTTTAACGTCAGCTGTACTAAACAACTGACGTTAAAGGCTTTGTTTTGTTTTTTTAAAATCCTGTTACAATATATCCCTTCCCCCAGCTATCCCTGTATTCATTAAACAGTTCAGTCCAGTAAACAGTCTAGTAACAGTCCAATATTTCACTTAAATTTCATTAATAAAAGAAAAGTATATATATACAATGGAACAAATGGGGGTATAAAAAACCAAAACCCCATTGTTAGAAAAAACATAACTAAAAGTTTCTATACTAATTACTGCACACCTACATATAAGTTTCTATACTAATTACTAACTACACATCTTCTATATACTCCTGAGGTATACTTGCGGGCAATCCTTTATCTTTAGCATACTTGAAGAAAAATTCCGCAAACCGCGTCTTCAAGTCTTTGAACTCTTTTTTGTCAAGAGGAGATTGGTCGCTGTTAAAAGCCTGCACACGTTCAAATAAATCACGGTAACATTAATTAACGCAATGAAAATGAAAACTAAAATATATAATTAAATAAGTTGTTTAATTAAGTATTATTACCTTCTGCAATCCTTCCGTAATAGATGCGGAGACTATGTTCAACATATGTTGCATCACATAATATCCACACGACCAAACGTCATTCTGAAAGTGAGATTACAAAAGTAATGAAATTTAATGTCAGTTAAATAAACATATATATTTTTAATTAGTAATTAGTAATTCTAATATTATATACTATTTAACAAACATCCAACCTTGAGGATAATCCAATCAGGATTTCCTTTAGACTTAAGAGTCCTACTCCTCCCATTGGCACAGCTCAAACTACAAGTCTTTAGCGCACTATCATAAACAGAATATTCATGTCAATTAACCAATTCATCATGTGTCGCATAAAATTAAAGTAAATGTTAAAACTTAGATTAAATAGAAGATTAATTACTAACCTATTGATAGGTTCCACTACCTCCCGTGGCTGGTTCTTGTGGAGAGAGCATAGGAAGATGACAGTATGCCTGACAGGATGAATTACGAGCAACTGCCAATGCCTGCTCATTATGTACGGTGCCAGATATAGCTCCTTCCGATCATCACCTCCCAGTAATCTCCTTGCGATCATCTCCCTCACCAAATGAACAATTAAGTGAACCATGATGTCGAAAAAGGAAGGAGGAAAATACATCTCCAATTGGCACAAGATTGTAGCAGCCTCAACTTCCAACTCATCCAACTTATGGGGATCAACGACTTTGCTACATATAAAATTGAAGAATGAGCACAACCAAGTAATGGCATGTCTCACATTTTTTGGAGCAATACCATGAATAGCAACGGGCAGAAGTTGTTGCATCAAGATGTGGCAATCATGAGACTTTAAGCCAACCAATTTGAGATCACCAGAGAAGAGCCTCTTGATATTTGAAGAGTAAACATGTGGAACTTTGATGCCCTGAAGACACTCACAAAAACATTGTCTCTCTTTTTCTTTTTTGACAAAGTATGACATGCTGGAGGCAAATAAGTCCGCTTACCATCCTCAACAACTGGAGCTAACTGCTCTCGTATACCCATAGCAACGAGGTCGAGACGAGCATTCACACCATCCTTTGTCTTGCCATGAATGTTGAGAAGCGTCCCGATCACACTATCACACACATTTTTCTCCACATGCATCACATCAATACAGTGTCTGACATCAAGCTTGGGACAGTATGGAAGATCAAAGAATATCGACCTCTTCTTCCATATGTTTTTATCAACAGCCTTACCCTTCTTTTTGGACTTGCCGAAGATAACATTGATGTCCTTTAAGACCGTCGGAGCATCTTCAGTCTCTTGGCATCCATTAAAAGCTTTTTTCATCTTACGATATGGGTGATCACGTCTAAGAAATCTCCGATGCCCAAGGTAAACCATCTTCTTTCCATGATGCAAGTGTAGCATGTGCCTTCTTCACATATATGGCATGCTTTATGCCCCTTGACATTGTACACAGACAAGTTCCTGTATATTGGAAAGTAGTTGATGGTGCAAAATAACATGGCACAAAGCTTTAAAGTCTCGTGAGAATACCCATCAACTACATCAACACCTTCCACCCACAACATTTTCAAGTCTTCAATCAAGGGACTTAGATAAACATCTAAGTCATTTCCCGGTTGCTTTGGGCCTGAAATCATCATAGACAACATCATGTATTTACGCTTCATGCACAAACAAGGAGGCATGTTGTAAATTATCAACAGAACAGGCCATGAACTATGAATACTACTCATGTTACCATATGGATTTATTCCATCCGTAGCAAGTCCAAGCCTTAGGTTTCTTGGCTCATTGGTGAAATTCGGAAACAAAGTATCAATATTCTTCTATTGCACAAAATCTGCAGGATGAAGAACCTTTCCATCATGTTTCCTCTCATCTTGATTCCATCTAAGATTCTTCACATCTTTCACATTGGCAAACAATCGCTTGAACCTTGGAATTATTGGAAGATACCACAACACCTTCGTAGGAGGACCCTTTTTTCTCACATCACATATCGAATCATCAAGATCATCACCATCATTACCATCCTTCACTTTGTAGCGTGATAACCCACACTTGGGGGCAATCGTGATTGTCTTCATAAACATCGGTGTACAATATGCAATCATTGGGACATGCGTGTATCTTCTAATACTCCACACCCATTGGACACAATACCTTCTTGGCCTTATAGTTACGGTCAGGCAATGTGTTGCCCTCAGGAAGCAAGTCTTTCAACACTTCAAGCAATTCGGTGAAGCTTTTATCGGTCCAACCATTTCTCGCCTTCACACAAACCAATTTTAACACCACCGACAACTATGTATGAGTAGTACACCCAAGATACAAAGGCTTATACGCATCACCGCACAATCTATCATACAAATGTGCTTGCTGAAAAGATTCTTGTCCTATATCACGGATCATGTCCTCTACTCGATCATCCTCCATATCTACGTCAACGTCCTCACTTTGGGAGACACTTGCCTTAGTACTTAACAACACATCACCATGCCATATCCATATTGTATAAATCAAGCAAATCCCAAAATAAATCATATGATTAAGTATATCCTTCACCATACATTTCCTCGTATTCAAACACTTGACACAATGACAACAGAACATTCTGTTACTATTAGGAACATTCCTTTGAGAAAATTCTATAAACTCCCCCACTCCCTGCAAATACTCATCACTTATGCGCTTACAAACCATCCAACTATGATCCATAACTAGATAGGTTCTATAGATATACACACATATATCCAATATAAGCACAATATAAGTGTTTCCAAAGCTTGCCTGCTTTTTAAAGAAAACCCGAGACAATATTCAACATTCCATAAAAAATGAGGTTCCTATCCCTCTCTCTAGTGAACTTTTTGCATATATTCTCGGACTTAAAAAATGAACTAAGAAAATGACAAATCATGCTTATGTTTCAGTACTTGACCTACCTTTATGCTTACATAACCTATGTTAGAGATAAGCTATGGCTTATCACACATACTCACAGAAACATCAAAAATAGCATAGGAAATAATGATTTTTTTGCCTCAGATAAATTTAAAACCTATGACACTAATGTTCAGTTAGACAAGTCTATGCCAGATTAAGCACCAACATACAGTTTAGTGCATTACCTAAACAAGCAACAACATACAGTTCAGTACAGTTTAGTGCATTCCCAAATTTACTTAACAAAAAAAATGTAGCCCATATCTAAATTACAGGAACATAACAACCTCAAGAAACAGTTTCAACTAATCCAAAATCCCACAAGCAGACATGCACAAATTGAGAAAAACAAAAGGTTCTACAAGCAAGTTCTAACAACTGAAAAGAAAGACAAGAAAAGAAAAAAAAAAGTGAAAGGATTAGGGTTCATATTAGGGTTCAATACCTTACAGATGGGAGATGGAAAGGCGCTCGAGTAGTGGTGGCCACACAAGGTTCAGAACCTGCTAAAGATGGGAGAGGGAGTTGTGAAAGATTAGGGTAAAGGCACGTGATGGAGAGGAGAGAGAGAGCGAGATAGAGAGATAGAGAGAGAGTAACTACTGATGGAGAGGACCTCATGGTGGTGGCGGTGGAGACGAGCACGCGGTGGAGAGGAGATCACTTGGAAGGGTTAGGGTAGAGAAGGTTTGAGAGAGAATAGAGAACAGAGAAGGTGTGAGTGAAAGTGGAAACTGAAAGGGGCGCGGGTAACGTATAGTTGCTAAAAAAAATTAAAAGCTACCTTTAACATCAATTAACATAAAGAACTGACATGAAAAGTTAAGTGACCCACTTTTAACGTCAGTTCAATAAACAACTGACCTTAAAAGGTTCACTTTTAACGTCAGTTGTTTATAGAACTGACGTTAAAAGTGAGTCACTTAACTTTTAACGTCAGTCCTTATAACAACTGACGTTAAAAGTGAATTAAGGGAACCTGCTATTTACAAAACTGCCACCGCCTCCTTTTTAACGTCTAACTTTTGGTTAACTGACGTAAACCTTTCCTGTTTATTGTATATTTTACACTAGTGGTTCTTGAAGTTTGTGACGATTTCCTTCTTGTGTGAATACACTTAGACGTGATATGTCCAATTTTTCCACAGTTTTTACAACTACTTTTGTATGTAATGACCTTATCATAAAGAGTTTTAGGTTTTTGTCCTAAGACTTTGTTAGATACTTTATGATGTGTCTGGTCAATAAATCCTATACCAATTTTATCAAGAGAGGGTCTCTGACTTCCTAATAACTTAGTCAGGTTATCTCTCTCATTGAAAAAGCGGGCAAGTTCAAGGGTGAGCTCTTCAACCTTCTGTTGAAGTTTGACAACTTCTTCAGATTGTGGGGTCTCAGCTATGATCTTAGCCTTAAGCTTATTGTTTTCCTAAGACAGTTTGTCACACTCTTGAGTCTTATGTTCATGCTCTTTTAGGAGTTTCACATATTGCCTCTTAAGTGTTCTAAAAGCCTTAGTTAAACAGTTAGATTCCTCAATCATTTCATCGTAGGCATCTTGCAAATCCTTAAAATCAGAAATTACCTCAGAGTCTGAGTCAGCATCTGCCATGAGACATAGATTTGCCTCTTTGCCTTCTGCATCTTCATCGGATGAGCTATCATTGAGATCTTCCCAAGTTGCCATCAACACTTTCTTTTTCTTTTTATAGAACTTTTTGAAGGGTTGCTTTTGTAACTGAGGACATTCAGATTTGAAGTGTCCTGGCATCTTACATTCATAGCATACAATAGAACTTTTGTCAAAACTATTGTTCTCTTTGAAGAATTTTTCTTTATTGAACTTCTTGAAAGGTTTATCCTTTCTGAAATTCTTCTTTTTCCATAACTTCCTCATTTTTCTATTCAGTAATGACATTTCATCATCACTGTCCGAGTCTTCTTCAGAGGCGTCTAGCTCTTGATCTGATTCTTCAACCTTTAGAGCTTTAGAAGATCCTTTCTCTGCCTTGAGAGCAATGGTCTTTCCTTTCTTATTTGAGTTGTCTTCATTCAACTCCTGCTCATGTACTTGTAAAGTTCCAAGAAGATCACCCATTTGAAGAGTTGTGAGGTCTTTGGCTTGAGTTATTGCTGTAACCAGAGGTCTCTACTGTTTGGGAAGACTTCTTAGAATTTGCCAACTTTCTCAACATTGGTGTAGATTTTTCCCAGTGACTTCAGATTATTTGTGATAGTCTAAAATCTTCCTATCATCTAAGCAATGCTTTCTCCTTCTTCCATAGTAAATAACTCATACTTTCGTACAAACATGTTTATCTATGTTTCTTTCACTTTTGTTGTTCCTTCATTAGTAACTTCTAGAGTATCCCAGATTCCCTTAGAAGATCCACATGCATGGACCTTTTCAAATTCTTCCTGATTGAGAGCACACATAAAGGAATACCTTGCTTTATGATTTAGCTCCCACTTAGTCTTTTCTACAGCAGTCCACTGAGCTTTGGGTTTCTCAATGTCATCATCGAATGTAGGGACCATCAGTAATAATATCCCATAAATCAGAGTTTGTTGACATGATGAACCATTGAAATATTTCTTTCCAATAGATGTAGTTTTCACCATCAAAGTAGGGAGGTCTATCCATAGATGCTCCATCTCCAACATTACTTGTGCTAGCTCCAGCCGTCATGATGTCTGTTCAACAGGATCTTTCCACAACACTGTTAAGTGCTCAACCTAGAGGTTAAGCTCCGGTACCATCTGAAATGAACATATATAAAACACTAAAAGGGGGTTGAATTGTGTTTTAAATAATTTTTGTAAAATGTTCCTATTTAAACTGTAAGACACAAGGATGCGTCTGATATTAAAAGGAGATTCACTTTCCAACCCAGTTAGCATAGTTAAAGTAAAGCAAACTGAAACAATTAAGCTAAAGAGAGGAGACACATATTTTTACTGGTTCACCCCAAACCTTGGGCTACGTCTAGTCCTTGGTTTCACCAAGTATTTGCACTATAATTGACCACGTTACATAAGGAATTGTTTTCACACCTAGCCTCCGCAGGCTCAACTAACAAGTATTGTTTCCACAACTAGCCTCTCCAAGCTCAAAGAAGTATTCTTTCAGCAAGCCTTTTCAGGCTCTACAAACAGTAAGAGTTTGAATGAAGTAACAGCTTCACAGATTACAACTTTGCAGATCCACCAAGTAACACTCACAGAGTGAATAATTATTTAAGGTAGGTGATATCGCAATAAAGACTTCTCAATAAATACAAATGATTTAAGAAGGGAAGTTTTCTATGAAGAACTTAAGAGAGCTACACTCACAGAGAGAATAAGGTTTTAAGGTAGGTTAGATCACAATATAGACTTCTCAATAAATACAAATGATTTGAGTAGAGAAGTTTTCTATGAAGAACTTAAGAGAGCTTTGAATGCTTGAGAGTATTGAATGCGTGAGTTAATGTATTCAGGTGTGTGTCTTCAATGGTCTTCATAGTCTTCTATTTATACTTAAGAGAGATAAGTCCGTTGAGGAGAATTCTTCAGCTGAGTATTATTTTGTTCTTCATCCATAAATGCCAAAGAGTAGTTCTGGTCTTGCATTCAATGCTTATGATCGTTGGTGAGCTTCAAGACAAATTCAACGTATAGGTTGGCATAGCTTTATCAGAGTGCAATGTGATTCAGAGCAGTGTTTGTTGTTTTTCAGACTTGGGCAGCGCAACTTTTCTTTTTTGTGCTAAGCGGGGTTGTGACTAAATAAAGTTTACTTTGCCTTTAGCAGCAAAAAGATTCTTCAAGCGCGGAATGGTGCTTTGAGCTTTCTGATGTCGAATTTCTTTGTTCGAAATAACAAGGGAATATTCTTTGTGTTTGAATATTGTTGAAGCGAGGGGCTTTCAGCCGCTTAATCCGAATTTGGTAGAGACCGAGTCATTGTTCAGACGCATCATTAAGACTTTGTTTCTTTGTCATGAGACTTGTATACTGATCTGCACACTTAATACACATATTAGTAGATTTCACAGGGTTCACTTAAAATCATTCTTTGTTTGGATTCATCAAAATTAGAGATGTCAAAAGATGTAGTCTTAACATATATCATCATCAATAATCCAAAAGATTGCATCAACAAAACTCAGAAATCACTAAGCTGGACACAACTCCTAGAAAACTAGGATTCGGGTACAAATTTTGCACTAAAAAAAAAGCTTAAATATTAATCTAAAAAATAATTTTGGCCCAGTCAGAGTTTCCATTATTTGCGGGGGAACCGTGTCTCGCGGGGCGGGGCAGAAAACCTTCAAAGTTCCTCTCTCTACTTCGCGAGGCCAGCACCTCCTTGCGGGGCACCCTTGACAGTGCATCGATTCTTCTTCTCTGGCTCGCAGGGTGAGCCCTTGCTTGCGGGGCGCCCCAGAGTGCCTTGCAAATCTTCTTTTTCTGGCATTTGGCTCGTGGGGCAAGACAGCAATTTCTGCATTTTACTTGTTTTCTTTAACTTTTTCTAGTTTCTTCCAACTTCACTTGTAGACTGAAACTTAAAATAACATTAGATGGTTTATTTGACCCAAAAACTACCAAAATTCCTAAAAATTACTAAAAAGACTCAAGTCATTGCTCAAGGACAATTAAAGTCAAATTCAGGTAAAAACGAGATTAAACTCGTACAATTAGCATACAAATCATGGCCTTTCTAGCTACAAAACTAGATAAGTCAGCAGATTATCAAAATACCCCAAACTTAAACTTTTCTTGTCCTCAAACAAACTAAAAATAAAAAAAGACTCAAGCCTTGGCAAGCTCAATGGACTCAATCAACTTCACATATACTTCATGCAATTTTCTCAATACAATTCCATTCGATGTTCCCCCATTTCATCAAAGTAATCCCCATATACAGTTACTTAAAACAAAGAGAATTTCATCATTCAATGCAATCATCACTCTAAGCAAAGGATCCAAGATCCACACAATGGGGAGATCACCTAATTAAACAAATTCCTTCCTCACAAGGATGTATAATGTTTCACTCTATTCGCTCAAGTGTCTAGGTTATTAAATTTCCTTCAAAAGGTCTTTTATAGGTTGTAATGTGGACTGGCTAAGGTAGGATATTATAAGGTGCAAGGCTAAGACCATATGAGCTAACAGAGCATAAAATCTTTTTGCACTTAATTTTCACTCTTATTCCTTTCTCCATTTGTCATTTTTCACACTTTGGGTGGCTACAACCTTTTCCTTTTGCCTTTGGCATTTTTGAATTTTTCTTTTCTCTCTTTTTTTAATTACCACCACAACATTATGAAATCTTGTAGCCACCCAAAACTTAGTTTCCTACAACCTTTGTCTTGCTAAGCATCCATGCTCTCCTAGATCCTAAGATTGGATTCACATGGTTTTTCTGGATTTTTGGCTTCTAACATAAGGTTATCAAGAAACAATAGGCTATTAGGCTCAATGTGGCTAACTAGGGAACATGCATCATGGCTATTTATTTTAGGCTAAGTAGATAATTCCAAAGAAATGCCTTAGTCATGTGATGCAACATACAATCATCCAAACCATGCAGATATTCAAGCAAATTCGGGAAAGTGCCACTCAAAAGTGGATTCACACAATTCAAGACCATGTTGGAGGCTCAATTTCCTCACATGGACTTTTTTTTAACAATTTATTTAACCGAGATACAATCCCTAATGTGTGCACCCCTTCACCCCAAACTATCATGCAATTAACAACAAAATTTCTCTAAGTTCACACGTCAATTTTTCACAAGGGGTTTAATTTTTTCATTTTTCAAATCATTGGGGGAAATCATAAAAAAACTCAATTATCTAACATTCATTCCATCTATGCTCAATTTCAATAAATCCATTAAAGCTCACTGACATGACTTTATTGACACTATTTATATACATGACCAATTATATGACTTGCAAAAAGAAAAACCAAAGAAAAGAAAAGAACTAGAGTAGGGTTTAGAAAATGTTATCTCAAGGAGTCCAATCGGACCCCACGCTCTCATTAGCTTTCCTCAACTCTTCCTCATCTCTCCTTGCTTTCTTCCTTGGCCAACTAGATTCAGCTTCATAACAATGCCTTGCCCAAGCAAGTTGGGGGCTAACCACCGTAGCCTCCTCTTTCGGAGGCTTTCCCTTCAACATACCCTCTTTAGCAATCCGAATCATCTCCATCTCCCGCCAAGCGCAATCGTTGGCCCCTCTATGAGTTACCAACCAAGTCGGGTCCTACTCGTCCACTTATTCTTTGGTCAACTTCTCCATTTTCGGGCATGGAAGGCGCTTTTCTTCCAGGACTTTCTTCACAGCTTCATACATGACATGACCTGTATCAATGCACATCGGGAACTTCTTTTGCCTTTCGTCTACCTCGTGCTCAATCTCCCTCCGGACATAGTCATTCACTCCCCTATCGAAGCTCAAGTGAAACAAATCCTCCTTCTCTTCTTATTCTTTTGTCATGTTTTCTAAATTCGGGAAGGGGATCCGTCTCTTTTGAATTGTTTCCTTGACCTCTTGGTACATATAGTGGTCCAGAGTTGTTGTCTTTTCATCGACCAACATTCTAATGTCGTGCAAGTAGCTCCAATTGATTGGCATCTAATTATTTCACAAGTCAAATATGGTCAAATTTCTAATAAAAATAAATAAAAATAAAAATAAAATAAACATGCACCAAATATATACAAAGAGAGTGCATCAAATATTCGACAAATAAAATGAAAATGAAAATGAAAATGAGTTTCCAGCTAAAATAAATAAGCAACCATATTGAAGCTATAACTCATCATAGCAAAAATAAATATAGGATCCCACAATACAAATAAAGGTTTAGCCAAAATGGACTCAACCATACACTATCATGTTCATTGGGTCCTCTCCATTCTCCTGGCCACCAGAATCATAATCAGGGCCAACTGGCTGGTTGCAGGTGGTGCCTTGGGTACGCCCCTCCTGGCTGGGCACCCTGGTCCCCAGGAAGGTCTAGCCAGCCAAACCGAGGCCCCAGCTCCTCCTCAGATGGGAATACTAGGACCCGGCCCTCTTCAATAGCTCTGAGCTGCTCCTTGAAAAAATTCGTGGCCACCGTGTTAGACCACATCATCGCCTAGAGGTTATGCTGATTCATAACCAACATCTGATCAGTGGATGGGCGATGTGGTGCCAGGGGTGCTGGTCGTTGCTCTAGGGTGGTTCCTGCTCTTTGTAGCAGTGACGGTATGCAGCGACGGTGTATGTACTCATTGTCGTTAACAGCCAACCCAGCCAAAGCACATAACTCAGTTATCAAGATATGTAATATCCCGACTACTTTATGGATTAGCGACTGTTCCCACAAACTAACACGGGTCTTTTCAGCGTGCTTTGTCCTCACTCACACGCACCCATCCTAGAATTGCTCCAAGTCAAGCACGCTTAACTGTGGAGTTCTTAAGTGATGGGATCCGAAAAAGATGATGCATCTTGTAGGCATAGGTAGTACCAATAAATTCATATAAACCATCGTCAACTGTATAGTCCCATACCTACACAGTCTTCGGATCCTTCTCATTATGGTGTGTCATCGGTTCATTCATGTATCCCTCCGCGTAGAAGCCTACCATGAGCCGCTCTTTGTCCGTGCCTTCTAGCACCTACGACCACTCCCCACCCTTGTCAGCACCGGGTGTCACATGCCCACCAGCTTCCGCTTGGTTCATCCCCGAACCACACCGTACTGGGAGAGGTGCCGCTCTGATACCATATGTAACATCCCTGGCTACTTTATGGATTGACGACTGTCCCCACAAACCAACATGGGTCTTTTCAACGTGCTTTGTCCTCACTCACACGCTTCTTGGGAAAACTTCCCAGGAAGTCACCCACTCCAGAATTGCTCCAAGTCATGCAGGCTTAACTATGGAGTTCTTAAGTGATGGGATCCCGAAAAGAAGATGCATGTTGTTGGTATAGGTATTACCAATCAACTTATATAAGCCATGCTCAACTGTATAGTCACATACCTGCACAGTCTCAGGATCCTTCTCATTCTGGTTTGTAATCGGTTCTTTCATGTATCCCTCCCCGTAGCAGCCTGCTATGAGCCGCTCCTTGTCTGTGCCTTCTTGCACCGACGACCACTACCCGCCCTCGTCATCATCGGGTGTCACAGGAAACCATGAGCCAGCACCCCCTTCCTATCCAGGGAGTTCGCCTTCATCTGTGGCTACGACTGAGCCAATGTCGATGTTCTTCCCTGTCATGTTGGCATAAAGGAGGTGGCCTCGGGCAGCAGTGATGTCAGACTCATGAGAGCTTTACATGAGGCTGGCATGGATAAACGTATGCCAGATTCGAGCAATGGGATTCAGATCCCTCCTCATCAGTGGAGGCAGGGTTGTAGGCATTAGCATAAAATTCCTTGACGAGTTTTAGGTCAACTTGTTGAGGAAAAGAATCTACCAATCCCAAACCCCTCCTAGTGAGCTCATCAGTAACGAATAAATAGTTGTTCCCCTTGAGAACCACCTTCCTCTAAAGTCAAGCTCCTTCCCTTTGATCCACTCATAATGCCTCCAGTGTTTAGGCGAGCGGAATAGAAAGGAAGGGGTAGTACTCCGATAGGAAGTACCAGGTCTCTCAGGGAACGCTTGTTCCTCCTGCAAACCTGGCGCAACTTGCACCGAATTTGTTGTTTCTCAGCTGGCTGTATAGGAGGAGCCATACCCTGAAAACCAGGAAAGTCTCAATACAGAGCAATGAATATCAATATCAAATATAGTTCAGAATTCATAATTCTATCCTAAACTACTGACAGTTAAATTCCAGGCTGTCCAGTGTTTCAAAACTGAGAAATTCGTTTCAAAACAACAATTATTTAAATCTTCATTAGAACACAAAAATTCGTTTTAAACAATCTAAGCAAATTTACCCAGTGCCCCTTAACATGCATTTGTCTCTAAATAGCCCCAGGGCACCCCAAACTTAGTTTGCTAACAATATCAAATATGCATTCTACAACAATCATGAATTCCATATCTATTCTGAAATATTCCTCACATCACTCACATGTGCATAAACACAACACAAGTAAAACTCTTCACATTCCTCACCAAACTCGCATGTTCATATATTTTCAATAATCATAAGATTTCAATAAATAATGTTTATGAACATCTCTATTTAATCAAGATTAACGTTGTTCATCCCTTCCCCAAGGATTTCAATTCGGACCTTAGAGAATAGAGGGGGAGATGAACAACCTTCATGAACAACCCATAACAATACAAATTAGAGTAAAAGTTCTTACCTTATGTGAGTGAGTTAGAATGTTAGATTGAGAGAGATGGTTGTTCCTTGCGCACCCACGAGAGAGAAGAAGAAAGGCTTTTTTTTGTTGAAATTTTTGCAATTGTGCCTTCATTCTTGCTTGAGGGGCGTATTATTTCCAGTCGCTCGCGAGGCCAGAGCTTAAAATTCCCAACTCTGAAAACCTTAATTGAGGGTTGCAGGGCGAATCTGGAAAATTTTCCCCTTTCTGATTTCCCAGATTCGCGAGGCGAGCACTGGCTCGCAACATGAACCAGAGAGTCCCAATCTCTGAGTGCTTTGGCTCGCGAGGCGAGCCATGATTCATGGGGTGAATAGTTTAGCCTTTACGATCTTTTCTGCTTCGCGAGGCGAGATAGAGGCTCAACATTTTTGACCTCACTGTCTCGCGAGGGTAACAACCTCCCTCGGGGAGAAATAGAGATACCTCATTTATGAGGGCTCTATCTCGCAAGGGGACCTTATGTTCACGGGGCGAGCTAAAGGAAAAAATTTCCCCCTTAATTTTTGTATGTCCTAAATGATTCCTAATGAAATTTTCTAACTAAAGGACCTTTTATGTACATTTCACAATAAGTGCTTGTTTAACGTCCTGAGCCTGACAGTCATCCCTCACAAATGGCTAGTCTAGGTTATTGCTCTGATGATCTCTTTGGAAAGCTTCTCCATAGTAATGATTGAGCCTTTGGCCATTGACCTTGAATAAATCTTTTTGTTCATTGCCCTCCAACTTTACTGCTCCATGTGGAAAAAATTTGTGGACCTAGAAGGGTCCGGACAACCGGTATTTCAGCTTACCCGGAAATAACCTCAACCGAGAGTTGTACAAAAGAACCCATTGCCCCGGTTCAACCCTCCTAGGCAGGATATGCTTATCATGCCATGCTTTTGTTCGCTCCTTGTAGATTCACGCATTTTCACACGCTTGCATACGGATCTCCTCCAACTCATTCAAGTCCAGTAGGTGCTTCTCACCTGCTTTCTTCAAATCATAGTTGAGGGCTTTGATAGTCCAATAGGACTTTTTATCCAATTAAACGGCAAGTGGCACGCCTTTCCAAACACCAAATTATATGGAGATCTACCATTGGGTGTTTTGAAAGCAGTCCTATATGCCCATAGTGCATCATCTAGCTTCTTTGACCAATCCTTCCGAGATGAGTTTACTGTTGATGTCGTGCGAGTACACGTGCGATCCGGCAAGTGTACCGGATTGTCGCCAAGTAATAAAAAGATATCGATCCCACAGAGACCGTGATCTCAAATCGTAACTAATTATCAAATTGACTAAACTGGACTTTATAAAAGGATTTTGAAAAGGTTTTGATATTTGAAATAAGAGATAACTTAGAAAATCATATAATGAATGCAATCAGGTAAAACAGAAAGTAAATCAATTTATGGTTTTTCAGATCTAAATAGATTCCTAGGAATTGGGTTACCAACAAGATTGTTTATGTTACTAAATTGATTATCCCTTGTTAATTATCCAAAATACCTTGAAGGCGAATTTATCCTCAGATAGTTTAAGCTCCCTCTCGGGTTACAAAAAACGCGCCCAATTAAACCGACCCCTACTCTCGTGGTATTCGAATTTAGATTGAACCCTTTACGTTTTGTGACAATTCGTTAATCCTCGAAGGACGGCTTCTAACTCTCGTGATTTCAGTTCTAAGTCTGACTCTATAGATCCGACACCTAAGTTCACCACTAGGTTCCTCCTTAGAATATCTACGACACGTAAATAAGTGCGCACCAGATTTACGAGTAATTAAAAAAATAGAAATCAGATCTAAAGCAAAATCGCAATTAACAAAGATATAACATCAATTCATACGATAAAAACAAACCTTGGGCATAGCCCCAATCCCTAGAAATTAAACTACTACTCAAGCCTTGCCATGATGATGACAAGCTTGGTTAACAACAACATGACGATAAAAATTAGAGAAGAGAGGAAGAAGAAGGGAGAGATCCTAAATTGTAGCCTAAGAGTAGCAGCCAAAAGTCCTCCTCTGCCTCTGCCCATATTCCTTATTTATAGATTTGGGAAGTTTGAATCCCAATCAAACACAAATTAGATCCAAATCAGTTGCTTCTGGTCCAAGTAATACGCGTCACGGCCGTGATGGCCATCACGACCTGACCATGATGGCTTCTGCCTTGGGCGCTTCTTCAATTTTTGGTCTGTCACGGCCGTGATACTCATCACGGGCAGGCCGTGACAGATTCTGACTTGTGGGGGTCTGGCTCAGTTGATAGGTCACGGCCGTGATGGGCATCACGGCTAGGCCGTGACCAGTTCTGACTTTTGCCTTCTTTCTTTTCAGTTTGGCTCGATCATGGCCGTGATGGGCTCTGTTTGGCTCATTTTCTTCACTTTTAAAGCCCCATCTTCATCCAAGCTCCATCATGGTTGATCCTGAGCATTTAATCTTTAATTACTGCAAAACAACACCACAAAAACCGCATTACCCGTTCCAAGGTAAAAATTAACCAAAATCAAATTAAATATGCCTAAACTATATGAAAATGCATGCAAATAAATAAACAAATATGAGGTGGGATCACACTCATCAAATCACCCCAAGCTTAAGATTTTGCTTGTCGTCAAGCAATCACCAAGGCCATAAGATATAAATAATCAGAGCATGGATAGTGAACCAAGAACCCGAGTAACTAATCCAAGTAACAGGCATGTTCAATAAGTACCCAAGAGATAATCGATTTCAAGTCCCATTAGAAGCTTAGGCTTCCTAAATTTGTATTCTCACTGATTCGGGCACTCTTCTTACCTCACTCAAGTGTTTAAGGGAATATGACAATTCGCTCAATTTCCTCAAGGAAGGTATTCTACCGTACACTTGACTATTAACCAAATCTCCCCTTTATTAATGAAAACACAAAAGAATCAAGAGGTCTTTTACTTTGGTTGTAATCGGGCCATGGGATAAATCGTTAGGTGGGGAAATCAAGAAAAGGAAATTTCAAGAAGGCTAAACAAAATTCAAACATTGCAAAGCATGACACCTTCTAAAAATACCTTTTTGGCTTTGATTCATTTTTCCACCTTTCTTTCCTTCTTTTTATTTTATTTCTCACATTCTTTTGGTCATCCCCTTCTCCATATATTTTTTTGTTTATTTTATTTTATTTATTTAGAGAAGGGGAGATTTTCGATTCAAGAGAAATATTTTCTAACTTTTTCATACCATACTTTTTCAAACTACCTTTTTACCCTTTTTGCAATACTTTAAAAGGTGTCATACCAAGCATCATTCATTAAAATAATTCAAGGTACCAAGAAAAGTATTTTATTCTTTTAGGCTCAAAATTGGGCAACTAAGGGGTAGCATTTAATCAATCTAAGCTCAGAAGGCCAAAAAAAAAATACCTAGTGCCTCAATCATTTTCAAAAATGTTTTCAAAAATTTCTAAGTTTCAAAACGGTTTCATGTCAAGTTCTAGAGAATACAATCCAAGAGGAATAAAACACTCTATCACAAAGAATGGGGTAGATTTAGTGAGTACCCCTTTTTGGCTCAAAAATCTCACATTTAGTCGTTTAAAATCAATGAGAAACACAAATCTAAGTAACCACTTGCTAATTATCAACTATCAAAAGATTACCTCAAGCATTTTTATTTTTAGCCTTATCACAAGAATAAGAAAATTGGGTTCAGAAATTCACTATCTCAATTTATTTGGCACTCAGTTCTCACAATTGGATGCAAAATCTAAGCAAGGGGCAATCGAATCATGTGATCATGCAAAACTATGCCTATATGAATGCAACATGAAAAATGCAAAAATGAAAAAATTTGCAAAAATACCCCTACCCCAAGCTTAAAAACTTACATTGTCCCCAATGTAAATAATCAAGTCGGAGAGAGGAGAAAAGTTGGAACAACTAACCGAGGTGGTAGCGGGTGCTGGCTCACATGCCTAGTCAAAAACTTGTTGGAAATTGCATCACGGCCGTGAGGCTCATCACGGGCAGGCCGTGATCAATTCTGGTCTTTAGGAGCTGGCCTATCACGGCCGTGATCTCCATCAAGGCTAGGCCGTGATACTCTCTGATCTTAGGGTCCTTCCCATCACGCCCGTGATGGATGTCACGGCTGGGTCGTGATCCTTTCTGACTTCTTGGGTTAGCTCATCACGGCTGTGACCACTGTCACGGCCTGGGCGTGATGACCTCTGACTTTGTTAGTCCCTGCTCTTTTTGCTCTTCCTTCCTTCTTAACCTGAAAACACTTGACAAATATATTAATTTATGATTTTTCCTCTTGATCTTCTCAAATTATTCAAGAGCTAAATTCAAAAATAAATGGAAAAGGGAAAGTAAACTTGGGTTGCCTCTCAAGAAGCGCTTATTTGCGGTCTTAAGCTTGACCATACATCCTTCAATCAACCGGGGTCGGCTAGGTGTAGAAGTTCAGGAACACTTCTCTTCCATGGGAGTCCTTCAAAGAGCCGATTCTACTCATATGGCCAATTGCGCTTCCGCTTCGCTCTTTTCACTCGGAGCTTCCTGGCCTTACTCCCTCCCGGCGGAAGTTTTGTTTCCACATGATCAGCAACTCCAACTTCATCACTACTGGGTGCATCATCAGCCATGCATATCTTCGGAGTTGCTTCCATGTTGAGCTCTTCCTTTACCACTGGAGACTTTATATCGATCCTGCACACATGACTCACAAAAGGAGGGTTGTTATATGAGTTAGTCAATTCAAAATCTACCCTACCTTCCTCTACATTCAGAGAGAGTTTGCCATTCCTTACGTCTATTGTAAGGAGAATTTGAATGGACTCAACTCTTTGGTTCCCAACCTTTCCAAGATAGTGAGCGGCATCAAGCTCGCGCTAGCCCCTAAGTCACATAAGGCTTGGTCTATTTGCACTTCTTCAATCGAGCAAGCGATAGAGAAACTACCTAGGTCTTTCAGCTTAGGAGGCATTTTAGTTTCTATATCTACTAGCTTTTTCTTGACCAACCTTTGTGGGAAAGGTATTGGGGGTTGGTACGGTGGTGGAGGTATGTATTTTGGCTGTCTTTTCCTCTTTGCTCATGTCCTCCTCTGGTTCCACATCTTTTTCAACCACCCCAAGCTTATCATCCCTCAAGTATATTGCATTACAATGCTCATTGGGATTAGCTTCGGGTTGCCCCGGGAACGTACCCTTAGGTCTAAAGTATGTGCTGGCCTGTTGAGCAATCTGAGTTTCTAGCATCTTGTAATGGACGGCTAAATTATATACTTTAGATGCTAGCTCTTGTATCGCCTTGTTCACTGTCCTACCTTGTTGTCTAAACTCTTCATTTTATTTTGTTTGAGTTTCAACAAAAATTTCCAATAAAGACTCGAGTTTAGACTTCTGTACCTGAGGATACCCCGGTGCGGGTTTCCTATTACCTTGGCCTTCTTGGAACTCGTGGTTCAGCGTGTTGCTGTAGTTCCCATACGAGAGGTAAGGGCTGTTCTTCCTTCCTTGGTTGTAAGCATTGGGAGGGGCATAGTTGGGAAACCTCGGGTTCGTGTCGTAGAAGTTGTGACAAGAGTTCACTTGTTCCCCCGAAGTGCCGGATCCATGAGCAATACCTCGTGGGCACTCCATTGTGTCATGTCCCTGCATCCCACAAATCTCACAAACAATGTTAGTAGCACCTATTGCACTCATATTAGCCCTTTCAAGCTGATCAAAACGTTTATTGAGTGAGTCTATTTTAGTCATTATAAGATCAGTGCTATTTATTTCAAACTTACCCCCCGAAATCTTTTTCGGGTTATTCCCTCTTTCTGAACCCCATTGGTGGTAGTTGGTGGCCACGTTTTCAATGATGTTGAATGCCTCAGTTAGAGGCCTATTCATAAAGGCTCCACCAGCTGCGGAATCAAGTGACACCTTCGAAGAGTAATCCAATCCGTTGTAGAAGGTGTGCACTAATAACCACCTCTCGAGTCCATGATGTGGGCAAGACTCCAGCAATCCCTTGTAGCGATCCCAAGCTTCTGACAAGCATTCTCCGTCTTTTTGGAAGAAGCCGGTGATCTGGGTTCGTATGTAGGTTGTCTTGGATGGAGGGAAGAATTTCTCCAAGAACGCCTGCTCCAGTTGGTCCCAAGTCGACAAGGTATTAGAGGGCACTTGTTTCAGCCAAGATTTTGCTTTTCCAGTCAGAGATGAGGGGAACAACCTCAAACGAATAGCATCAATCGGGGCGCCTTGAATTCTAACTGTGTCGATGAACTCCAAGAATGTCTCCACGTGCTCAGTCGGGTCCTCCGAGGGCAGTCCTCCAAATTGATGTTGCCTAATCATGTTGATTAGCATAGGCGGTATAGTGTAGTTCTCCGCCTCAATCTCTGGCCTAGCAATCCCTATTCGCAAACCCCTAGCATTTGGGGCTGCGTAGTCCTTTAGAGGTTTCGTATCCGGTAGATTCGCCATTAGTGGAATGGGGATCAACCTCTCTTTCTCTCTTTGTAGTCTCCTTCGTCTGTGAAAGCTTCTTTCGACTTCGGGGTCGACCTCACTAAGGTTTCCAAGACTTAATGATCTTTTGCATAAAAGAGAAAACAACACAGAGAGATAGATACTCTAGAAGGAAAAAAGAATTTTTTTTATATATAAAAATTAAATAAAAAAAGGTCCAGAAAAATCAATTGAAAAATTAAATTGAGATTCGAGAAAGCACAGTCCCCGACAACGTCGCCAAAAACTTGATGTCGTGCGAGTGCACGTGCGATCTGGCAAGTGTACCGGATTGTCGCCAAGTAATAAAAAGATATCGATCCCACAGAGACCGTGATCTCAAATCGCAACTAATTATCAAATTGACTAAACTGGACTTTAGAAAAGGATTTTGAAATGGTTTTTGATATTTGAAATAAGAGATAACTTAGAAAATCAGATAATGAATGCAATCAAGTAAAACAGAAAGTAAATCAATTTATGGTTTTTCAGATCTAAATGGATTCCTAGGAATTGGGTTACCAACAAGATTGTTTATGTTACTAAATTGATTATCCCTTGTTAATTAACGAAAATGCCTTGAAGGCGAATTTATCCTCAGATAGTTTAAGATCCCTCTCGGGTTACAAAAACCGTGCCCAATTAAACCGACCCCTACTCTCGTGGTAGTCGAATTTAGATTGAACCCTTTACGTTTTGTGACAATTCGTTAATCCTTGAAGGACGGCTTCTAACTCTCGTGATTTCAGTCCTAAGTCTGATTCTATAGATCCGACACCTAAATTCACCGCTAGGTTCCTCCTTAGAATATCTACGACACGTAAATAAGTGCGCACCAGATTTACGAGTAATTAAAACAATAGAAATCAGATCTAAAGCAAAATCACAATTAACAGAGATATAACATCAATTCATACCATAAAAACAAACCTTGGGCATAGCCCCAATCCCTAGAAATTAAACTACTATTCAAGCCTTGCCATGATGAAGACAAGCTTGGTTAACAACAACATGAAGATAAAAATCAGAGAAGAGAGGAAGAAGAAGGGAGAGATCCTAAATTGTAGCCTAGGAGTAGCAGCCAAAAGTCCTCCTCTGCCTCTGCCCAGATGCCTTATTTATAGATTTGGGAAGTTTGAATCCCAATCAAACACAAATTAGATCCAAATCAGTTGCTTCTGGTCCAAGTAATACGCGTCACGGCCGTGATGGCCATCACGACCAGGCTGTGATGGCTTCTGCCTTGGGCGCTTCTTCAATTTTTGGTCTATCATGGCCGTGATGCTCATCACGGGCAGGCCTTGACAGATTCTGACTTGTGAGGGTCTGGCTCAGCTGACAGGTCATGGCCGTGATGGGCATCACGGCTAGACCGTGACCAGTTCTGACTTTTACCTTCTTTCTTTTTAGTTTTGCTCGATCATGGCCGTGATGGTCGTCACGGCTAGGTCGTGATGGGCTCTGTTTGGCTCATTTTCTTCACTTTTAAAGCCCCATCTTCATCCAAGCTCCATCATGGTTGATCCTGAGCATTTAATCTTTAATTACTGCAAAACAACACCACAAAAACCGCCTTACCCGTTCCAAGGTAAAAACTAACCAAAATCAAATTAAATATGCCTAAACTATATGAAAGTGCATGCAAATAAATAAACATATATGAGGTGGGATTACACTCATCAACTGTCTTCTCAAGATTTCGCTTCAACTCACGGTTGGACACTTCCACTTGACCACTGGTTTGCGGTTGGTACAGAGTAGCAATTTTGTGTGTGACCCCATATCTTGTTAGTAGGTGATCCATTTGTTTGTTTCAAAAATGGAAACCACCATCACTAATGGGCACCCTCGGGACACCAAACCTGTGGATGCTATGTACTTTCTGGAAATTAATTTTGACGATGAGCAACAAAATCAAAACAATTTATTGAGAAATGAAAAGTGCAAGATCAAAGAAAGATCATCCAAGACCAAGAGAAGAACTTCAAGGGTATATAGCTTAAGTTTGGTCTTAGGATTATGTGTAAGACTCAAATGTAGGATTGACTATTAAAATTGAATTAACTAAAAATTGTTTTTAAAATTGAAAATGGGCTTAAGGTTTTTCAAAGAATTGGAAAAATGTTTTTCATAAGTGTTAGAATAATCCTTGGTTTGAAAAATATCATTTTTCTGATAAAATAACAGCACGTAATTGAATTACCAGAGCTTCTGTAATCTATTACCACTTTCTGGAAAAATCAATATTTAAAAGTATCAGTGGTAATCGATTACCAGACTCCCGTAATCGATTACCAGCTTTCTGGAAAGCTCGGTATTTCAAACTGATAACTCGGTATTTGTGGTGTTTGGTTTAGTCTGTTTTTAGTTGTGTTGTTTTTATCAAATCTGTGATGGTTTATCTGCATTTAAATTGTTTATCTGCAGTTATATATTATGATGTTGTGATGCATGATCTTCCTGGGAATATTGCTTTGATGTTGTTGATTTTTGTTTGAGGAGCCTGACAGTGGTCAGTGCCCAATCAATTAAGCTGATAAAAGCTTTAAGAAAACGTTACGGGGAATATTCAATAGTTAATTGAGTAATATTGGAAGATATTATGATTTAAAATAATTATTTGAGAAAATAAGGATTATTTGAAAATATTATTATTTTAATGATTTATTAGTGTAAAAGCAATTTATGAGTCACAGTGAGGACGTAACCATGAAATTATTTTTGTACTGCTAATTTTACGTAAGAAATTTCGTAATATTATAAAAAGTTATTTTATGAAATTAATCTTCAGAAATAACTTAATTATGACTTTAGAAAATTATATAAGTGGAAAAAGCTAAGATTTGGCTTAAATGACTTTAAAAATGTTTAACGACGGCAATTTGGAAAAGTATCGACGATAAGTGTTTCTAAAACGGCAGTACGTGTTTTAAACTAAGTTTGAGCCTCAAGTGACTCTCTTTTTTGAAACATAAGATTTTCAGAAAAAGATTTCAAGTAATTGATGATTTTATAAAGGAAATTCCAATTTTGAAATGATTTTTCAGAATCAAGTTTTACTCAACGACAGTATTTTCGACAACTTGGATAAGTTGTGGGGGTTTTGGTTTTGGATTTGTTTTTCACAGAACTAAAAGGATGTAAATGGTGAAATGGACTTAGTAACCGAGACGTCGGGGTACTAGTGTTCTTACGACGTTAAGGACTTGATGTCCTGTGGACGTTGTGTCTACTTTGTGGAGTAATTAATGAGGTTAAAAGATTTTTGATGTTTTTTTCTATTACCACGAACCTAAGATTGGGGCACCGGTCTAGGGTTTCGTGATTGAGCATTCGGAATTTGTGTCCTGTGTTAACGATGAAAATCTTATTTCACACCCACCAAACTAAACATGAACCTATTCTAACCAGATGGTATCCTCTACCGGAATATAAGTATGAACCGGAAAACATCTACCCATATTGGGTTAACCCTAAACCACATACACCTACTAGATCATTTCCATATGAATTATTCAATTACCTTGGACCTCTTCTCACCCATCTACCACAAAAGAAATTCCCTCATAAGAAGATCTACCTAAACCTCATCAAATCTGCACCCTTCAAGCCTTTCACTGATGGTGTTGAAAGACACATCATCTCAGATTGGCATACAAACCTGCCAAGAAAGACCTCACCAATGATACCTATAAGAGATCTAGATCCTACAGACATGTCCCCTTCATCATGGACAGAAACATTGGTTGGCAGACATTTAAGCACCCTAGTATGTATGGCAGAGCTGCAGACTTTGTTGATCATCTGATGTACCAAATATTAAAATGGGAGTTTGAACATTTCAGAGTTGTGAGGGCTGCAAATTTTGTCCCTCCAACCTGCCTAAGGCATTCATTGGAGAAAACCAATATAGGAATCAAGCCATATATGATTTGCCCAAGACTGCCAATGATTGACCACAACAAGGACAAGGACAAGAAAAGAAGAAGGTTCAAAGGCAAGAAACCAGAAAATGAGCCAATCAGGTTGGACCTCAATTCAGAACCATTTGAATACACTCTACTGGAGTTTTGGTAATCTCTCTTAATTGAGGAAGTCTCTGAAAAGGAACCTGCGGTTGACTTCTGGAAATCTCATGTCATCCACTGCACAAGAGAAGCCTCCACTTCAGGACTGACTCAAGAAGAGAAGAAAGTCATTCCAACTGTCAGAGGAAAATGTGGCATTTCAAATTGCAGATTCATCATCATCAAGGATATCTTTGGCCTTCCTGTTACAAATCTACACATTGAGAATGAAGATGCAATTCAATGGGCCAAGGAATTACCTGAACCAGTGCTGCAGTATGCTACTTCACCTCCTCCATCACCTACATCAGAACACACTGAAGAAGAAATCATTGTTGAAGATCCTGCTGTAGAGCCTGAGTATATTAAAATAGTAATTGAGCATGAGGAAGTTGCTGAGTCTACTCCCAGACCAAGCACTTCAGAGAAGCACTCATCTCAATCTTTAGCTCTCACAATTATTCACCCTCAGGATCAACCTCAACAGTCAAGAGCATTGGACACCATGCCAAGTCATGCACATGCTCAAGACAGTGTTGAAAGCTCCAGACCATCACTCTCTCTGCCACCAAACTTTGAAGAGATGATCGGTAAAATTATTGAAGAAAGATTCAAAGCTGAAGTGAAGGAGCAAGTAAGAGAACAGGTTGCAGAGGCTCTGGTCCCAACAAATATAATGATGAACCATATGATGAGCATCATGCTCAACTTTCAGCAAAGCCAGAATCTGCCAACACAGATCCCTGCTCCTACTCCAAATCCTGGTCAGAATTAGAACCAAAACTCTCTTCCTTCACCTCCACCTTCCTCTTAATTTTTTTTCTCTTACTGACAATGATGGTTCACTCCTTTACCTTTTTGTCTGATGACCAAAAAGGGGGAGAAAGGAAAGAGAATTAAATTTAATAAGAAAAGTCAGTTTTTAAAAAACATATATCTGTTTGCACATGCATGTCTCTGCTTATGCTTTAAATATTCTACATATATGTTGTCTCGAATGCTTTGATACTGATTTGTTTATTTCTTTGATATATTCTAAGTCTACATACTCTAACTCTATCTGATATTATATAAAAATAAAAATAATAAAATTTGATCTGAACCTATCTATAAGTTTGGTTAAATCCATAATTCCCTGATAAGTAATTACTCTGATACAATCCTGATCTGATAAGTTATATACATGTGTTGTTAGAAGTTTGAATGCTTTGTCTTAGGGGGAGCTTTGTAAGCTCTCTTGGACTTTGCTACTTAAATTTAATTAGTTTTTGTCATCATCAAAAAGGGGGAGATTGTTGGAACTAAAGTGATTTGGATTTAATTACTCTCTAAGTTTTGATGTTAACAAAAGGATTAAATTTGCTTGGCAAAGTGTTAGTTGAGATATAACAAGGTTATTCAGTTTTTGCAGGATTACTTGAATCATATAAGTCATGAGAAATCTTGTATAAAGTTCTTTATAACTGCTTGGACTGAGAAAGAGAATTCACTTCCAATCGAATAGACGAGCTGATAAAAAAATGTTTGGTAAATTTACTTTGTTTATTTGAGGAGACAAGAGTTTAAGTAGACGAGGCATAAAATTTTGAGTAGACCTGCTCAGTTTGCCACGTTAGCAGACGGAAGTTGTTAATAGAATAGAACAGACAAAAATAAATTAACAACCAGACGAGCTCTAATTGCCACGTCACTAAATGGAAATCAAAATCACTCACTGAGATATGGCAAGTCCAAAGACTTGATAGACGAGAGGATATGCCACACAGTATATGAGTGAAATAGAAAGAATAACAGACTTAGTCTCACAAATAACTGAGTAGACGGAGATTTTGAGTAGACCAGTTTCTATCTCCTATACGTTCTTCTAAAGTGAATAAATGCAATCCGGTTCTCTTGAATTTATTTCAAATGATTGATATTTATTCCAATAGAATATTTGTTCTTCCCATTTGTTTTAACCGGTTAATGCTTTGTTTCCTTTTAAGAAAATCATAGTATCATTAAGGAAATACAAAAAGCAAATAGTACAATAAGGAAATGAAAAGTGACTTGTACGATGACAACTTTATGGCTGGAAAAAGCTGGACTGTACACAAAGGTGGAAAAACTTTTTCAAGTTGCAATGCTCAGAGCAGTGAGCCTCCATTTTGTACCACCCTGATCACCAAGAGTGCATTTCAGAATTGCTTCAATCAAGCCTTCAGTCACAATGGATATTATGCTATCTCTAAACGGGAAATTCAAAATGACCATTGAAGCTTTTCAAGAGAAGGAGAAGGTCACTATAAGTAGAAAATCTCAGATACTGAAGATTAACTTTTGCTAGCCAACAACTCCTGCATATACAATATTTGAGAGAGCAAGCTCTTATTCATTCTTTCAAAAAGCAAATGTTTGTAATCTCTTAGTTTGAATATTATGAAAATATTCAACAGATCTCAAACTTTCATATCCTCACACATAGTGAGTTAAGAAGATCTAAGTAAAATCTCTTTGTAAGAATTAGAGCCTGGAGAGGATTGGTAAGAAATGAATACTTGTAAGCCTGGAGAAGTGTTGAATACTTGGTTGTAATCTATTTGGAGAAATAGTGGATAAATCCTTCAAGTCGAAGGGACTGGACGTAGCTCTTGGTTGGAAGAGAGTGAACCAGGATAAAATCATTTGTGTGAATCTTCTATCTCTAAACTCTTACAACTTTATTTGTTTATACTGACTGTGGGGTTTTAATATTGCTTTTGTTAAGTTTCTAAAAGATCTATTTCTGTGTGCTTGCTTCTGATTTAATTTTCTTGTGTGAGAAAATAGTTATGAAAATGTTGTTTTCGAAAATTATTAACAAACACAATTCAACCACCCCCTTCTTTTGTTTGCCTGTGTCAACTTCAAAAGGGAATGTTGGGGGACCTTCATGATCCAGGAACCAATTTTAGAACCAAAACCATAAAGGAAGACAAAATCAGAGAAAACCTTATGCTCGACCCATTGGAAACAACCAGAACCAGCAACCGTATCGTCCCGTTGCTTCTGCAACTGGAAGTGGAAGTCAGAGGAGCCAAGACCAAGGCCAAGGAAGGAGATACTGCAAATGTGGAGACCCGAACCACATGGCTGATGTTTACCCAATGAGGAGAATGAAATGCTTCAAGTGTGATCGAATGGGACACTTGGCAAAGGATTGCAAGGCTCCAAAGTCGGAACCGACTGTTAACAGCACAAGAGTTAACAAACCAACGGCTAGAGGAAGAGTTTTTACCATGAGTGGCATTGAGGCCTCGAACTCCGATGATCTCATACAAGGTAGTTGCAACATAGCCGGTAATCTCTTGACTGTGATTTTCGATTCGGGTGCGATGCATTCATTTATCTCGGTGGATTATGTGAAACTTTTAGAATTACATGTTTCTTCTTTACCATATGATCTGATTGTTTCAACTCCGACTGCTGAACCCGTTATTGTTAATTCTGCGTGCTTGAACTGTCCTATTGTCATTTAGGATAGACACTTCCTTATTGATCTGATATGTTTGCCTTTAATACAGCTAGATGTAATTTTAGGCATGGATTGATTATCTTCCAATCATATTCTTTTAGATTGCGCTCACAAAACCCTAGCCTTTCCTGATCCTGAGATTTCCGGATTTTTAACTACCAACAGAGTAAGAACTTTTTCGAAAGAATAAGATCAGAGATACTTTCTTTTAACTAACTTAGAAGTCGAGGAGGAAGTCGAATTGAGTATGATACCTATTGCGAAAGATATTCTGGAGGTGTTTCCGAATGATGTACCTGGGTTACCACCAGTAAGGGATATCGAAATCTCCATCGATCTTGTTCTAGGAACGGGTCCAATATCGATTGCTCCGTATCGGGTGTCACCTACAGAACTCATTGAATTGAAGATTCAGATGGAAGATCTGTTGTCGAAACAGTTCATAAGACCGAGTGTTTCTCTATGGGGAGCACCTGTTCTTTTAGTGCGAAAGAAGGATGGAGGTTCAAGACTCTGCGTGGATTATAGGCAACTTAACAAAGTGACAATCACGAACAAATACTCGTTGACACGCATAGATGATATGATGGATCAAGTGCAAGGAGTTGTTGTTTTCTTAAAGATAGAATTGAGGATGGGTTATCACCATATTAGAGTGAAGCCCGAAGACATACCAAAGACTGCATTCCGAACCCATTACGGGCATTATGAGTATCTTGTGATGCCTTTTGGAGTGACGAATGCACCTGCTGTCTTCATGGACTATATGAATCGAGTTTTTCATCCGTTTCTTGATAAGTCTGTTGTTGTGTTCATTGATGACATCCTCATTTACTCTAAGAGTCATGAGGAACACTAAGAACATCTATGATAAGTTCTACAGATCTTACGTGAGAAGGAGCTGTATGGAAAACTCTCTAAGTGTGAGTTTTGTCTTGAAGAGGTGAAATTTTTGGGTCACGTAATTTCTAAAGATGGGATTAATGTAGATCCTGCCAAAGTGGAGGCAGTGCTTTCTTGGGAAAGAACGAAGACAGTGACGGAAATTCGAAGTTTTGTCGGCTTGGCTGGATATTACCAAAGATTTATCGAGGGTTTCTCCAAGATTGTAGCACCATTGACTCAGCTTACAAGAAAGGACCAACCTTTTGTGTGGACTACGGATTGCGAGGAAAGCTTTCAGAAGATAAAGGAATGTTTGACAACTTCACCAGTGTTAATACTTCCTGAACCCAATGAACCTTACGAGTTATATTGTGATTCTTCACATCAAGGTTGAGGCTGTGTATTAATGACACACCGGATTGTTGTAGCATTTGCTACATGTCAGCTAAAGACTCATGAGAAGAATTATCTGACGCATGATATGGAGTTAGTTGCTGTGGACTTTGCACTAAAACTATAGAGGCATCATCTATATGGGGCTAAGTTTGATGTTTTCAGCAATCACAAAAGTCTGAAATACCTGTTTGACCAGAAAGAACTCAACATGAGACAAAGACGGTGGATGGAATTTTTGAAAGACTATGACTTTGTGTTACAATATCACCCTGGGAAGGTGAACGTTGTAGCAGATGCCTTGAGCCGGAAAGACATACATGTTTCAACAATGATGGTGAAAGAATTAGAGTTAATCGAGAAGTTCCACGATCTTGATTTGATGATGGAGATAAGTCCGAGGAAGATCAGCGTGGGGATGATTAAGATCTCGAATGGATTGATGGAAGAAATCTGAGGACAACAAACTACCAATGTGTATCTTCAAGAGAAGAGAGAGCTTATGGAGCAAGGAAAAGCCACTGAGTTTAGCTTGGGGCCAGATAACATCCTAAGGTGCAATGGACGAATCTGTGTACCTGAAAATCCTGAGATGAGAAAGATGATTCTCGAGGAATCACACAAGATCAAATTGAGCATTCATCCCGGACCAACCAAGATGTATCATGATCTAAAGCAGAGATTCTGGTGGCCAGGCATGAAGAAGCAAGTGGCAGAGTATGTGGCATCTTGCCTGACTTGTCAGAAGGCAAAAGTGGAACACCAACGACCCGGTGGAATGTTACAATCCCTAGATGTACCAGAATGGAAGTGGGATAGTATATCCATGGATTTTGTGGTAGGATTACCAAGGACTTCCAAAGGCTTTGATTCGATTTGGGTGATCGTTGACAGGCTAACGAAGTCGGCACACTTCTTACCTGTTAAGTCCAATTATACTGTGGAAAGGTTAATCGCGGAATATATCAAGGAGGTGATCAGACTTCATGGAGTACCTTCAAGTATTGTCTCAGTTCGAGATCCGAAGTTCACTTCACGTTTCTGGGGAAGTTTGCAGAAAGCTATGGGAACCAAGTTAAGGTTAGGTTCGGCTTATCATCTGCAAACCGATGGACAAACGGAAATGACAATTCAGACGTTAGAAGACTTGTTGAGAGCGTGTGTCCTAGATAATCGTGGGAGTTGGGATGATCTTTTGCCGCTTATTGAGTTCACATACAACAATAGCTTTCATTCAAGTTTAGGGATGGCACCCTACTAGACTCTGTGTGGGAGGGAATGCCAAACGCCGTTGTGTTGGTTCCAGGATGGAGAAAGCATAATTTTAGGACCCGAAATTGTGCAACAGACAACGGAAAAAGTGAAACAAAACCGTGAAAGGATAAAGGCCTCACAAAGTAGACTGAAGAGTTACTCCTATCGGAGAAGACGACCTCTCAAATTTCAGGAAGGCGAACACGTATTTCTAGGAGTCACACCCATGACTGGGGTAGGTTGGGTTATAAAGTCCAGAAAACTCACTCCTAAATTCATTGGACCTTACCAAAATTCTTCGTCGTATCAGTCCAGTAGCCTATCAAATTTCCTTGCCACATTTTCTTTCAAATATCCATGATGTCTTTCATGTCTCACAACTTGGAAAGTACATTCCCGATCCATCGCATGTAATCGAGCCAGATATAGTACAGTTAAAAGAAAACCTGTCTTATGAGACTTCACCTGGACGGATCGAGGATAAGAGGATTAAACAACTTAGGGGTAAACAAATTCCCGTAGTTAAGGTTATTTGGGATGAGACAACTAAAGAAGCTACATGGGAGGCTGAAGACAAGATGAGACTACAGTACCCTGATCTGTTTTCAGGTACGTAATTTCAAGGGCGAAATTTTTTTTAGTGGGGTAGTAATGTAACACCCCGATTTTTCATCTTCGCAATAATCAATGTTTATATAGGTGTAGGTGTGTTTATTATTTTAAATCCGAGAAATTTATTTTTGATAAAACTAAAATTATTTTCATAATTTATTTTATAGTAGGAAGCTACAGTTGAAATTTCAGTTGAAAATTTCAGAAGAACCCGGTGTGTTTTCACTATCAGTAAAACTTTACTGATCAGGAAAACCAAATTTCGATTCGTTAAACGAAACTGTAGATTTCCTAACACGTTTACAACAATTCCCATGATTTTAAAAATTTTCGTTTATAAATAGTATAATGTTAATTTTTCGGGTGAAAATTTTACGAAGGAAATACGATTGGATTTTTACAGTCGGGAAATCAATGGAACCGGAAGGAAGCAAAATTAATTTAAAATGGAGTAGGTGCAGATTTGATAAGACATGATATAGTCATGATGGAGGTGTCATAATGGAAGATCATCATGACTTACACAAACATCATTTTATTAATTCTTGCAAGAAACCCTTTATTTTAATTAAACCAAGTTTTTAATTTAATTTATTTTTGAGAATCCCTCTCTTTTTCTATCAACTCAGCCGCAGTCCCCCTCCCCCTCTATATATACCCATTTCCAACTTCAACTATCACTTTTGTTTATTACTCTCAAGTTTACTCACTCACACACTCACCTCCTTACACACTTGTTCACTCACTCCACCTTTGTCACTCTTGGAAGATTGAAACTTTGCTCATTTTCTCCTCATCATCAAAGGGTATAACTCTCCTCTCTTGCTCTTTATTTTCTTAAAAATCTATTTTTCATCAACATACATGTCACTTTTTCATGTTGCATGTTCAAGGTTTAGTCAAAAAATTTTAAGAAAAATTCTTAGAGAAATCTTTTTAGTAGGGAACCAATTTCTATGAACTCGTATGCATCTCTACATTCATCTTATTGCATGTAACAAAAATATTTTCCAAAACACTTTTTAATAGGGTGACCGAAAACCCTATGCAATGCATGTTAGTGTTTTTGTTAAAATTTTCTCATGCTTGAGTTAAAATCCTTTCATGCATGCATTTTAAGTTCATAAAATCAATAAAAAAAAAAAGAGTTTTCCTTCCTATTTTATTTTCTATGGCCGAAACTCTAGCCATGAGAGTTGAGGAAGCATTGTTTCAAATTTTTAATAAAAATGCTTGCTTTTGATAATGATTTTAATTACATGCATGTAGTCAAAAAGTTGAAAATTGATTTTTAACCTTTTTTTATAGATCGAAACCTATTCATGCATGGAGTAGATGGATTAAATTTTATTTTTAAGTTATAAGCCTTGATCATGTCTCTACAATGCTTAAGGATCATTGATCCAAAATCTTGTAAAAATTTGAAAATTTTATCATCATTTTCTTGACAAGGCCGAGACATGCATGAGAGAAATAGGGTGATTTTATAAATTTTTAACTCATATTACATACTTGATTTTGTTTAGATTTTCAATCGTGATTCAGGAACAAAGTTCGTTTTCTTTAAACGTCGAAAAACTACGATCTTTTTACCCTTCAATTTAAGGTAAGGGGAGACTGCCTCAGCGATGCTCTTTATGATAACTATATCTTGTTTGTGTTTGTCTTAATGTGATTGTTTGAATGTTTTGATGTGGTAGTTTAAGTTATTTATTTGATTGAATAACATGTTTAAATTTATGAATATATGTGAATTAAGTGATGCATGTTATATTTGTTATGATACCGTTTGGTTGATTGTATGGAAAACCTAACGTTGGTTAGAGCTCAATTTAATCTTCAAGATAAAAGTCTTAAGAAACCTATATGAAGAATATTGAAAATAAATATTTATTTGAAGAAATATTTTGGTAAAAGAGAAAATAAATTTACCTTTTCAAACTTTAGGAGAATATTAGTATCAATATAAAATTTTTATGAAGGAAATTTATTTGAAAATTTAAGTGATTTTACACTAAGAGAAATCAATTTTTGAATATTTTATGGTACAAAACCATAAAGAAAAACAAATTTATTTGGAAATTTTAAAAAGATTTTCTCTAAAGAGTTCCAATTTTTTTTGAAAAAAAAATTCAAAATAAAAATGGATTTTTGAAAAGAAATAGATTTTCTATAACTTGAAGTTTTTAAAATGAATTTCAAATGAAAGCTTTTTCTTTTGTCAAAAGTTTTACTCAACAAAAATATTTGGATAACTTGGATAAGTTACTAGCGTTTTTGAAACACGTTGATCTACGATCCGTGTCACGTTGTTGTAGACTTCGTGTCCTATGTACGTTGTAGTGGACTGTGTGTCCCACAAACGTGGTGAAACGTAGTAAACGTAGTGGACTGTGTGTCCTACATACGTTGTCATAAACGTGGTGGATTGTGTGTCCTACATACGTTTTCTATGACTACAAAGTCTAAGACTGGTGCATCGGTCTAGGACTCTTGTGATTGGACACTCGGACTAAAAACGTCCTGTGTTGACAATGAAAAGCTTTAAAACGTTGAAAAATTTATGAATGGTCGTGAGCCTTGAGCCTCGACACAGGAAAGAATGAAACACAAAAGTGGCGAAAATAAAATGTTTTTACATGCATATTGGCATATGTGTCACGTTGTTTTGTGTGAATGCCTTAAGGGTAATGTATCTCATGCGCAGTCGTATCATTGGTGCCTTGATGGACCATGAAATCCATATGTCCTGTTCACTGTGCCTTGTGTAGGACAATGTGCTATGGAATCCACACACGTTGATCACTGAGCCTTGAAATGGACAGTGTTGTGGAAATTATGTTGTGCCTTATATTGGCAATTTGAGCTTGATCAATCACTTTTTTTTTTTAAAGAAACGAAGTTGGGATCTCCGGAGATTAGGATAGATGCTGATTATAGATGTGTCATGCATTTTTCAAAAACGACTGTGACTATTGAATGTTATACTTATTTGTGAAGATCTTATGTTGAACATGAATATTTATTTGTTCATGTTGTTCTTGTGTGTGAGCATGTAATTATCGTAATTAATCCATATATTGGTATCTCACTCGTGCATTTTCTTTTCCCTATGTGGTAAATACCAGTTTTGAGAATAGATGGACCCGGACATGCCCCTAGCACACTCGAAGGTGAGGACCCTCGTCTTCGAGAACGCTCAGGATCCCAGCGCGTGGGTGTTCCAGCCGGGGACTCACTCCGCTGTATATACAAGCCCGGTTTGTTCGGTAGATGGTACAGAGTTAGGCAGACCAGAGAGGAGGACACACACAGTAGAGACTATCCAGATTTCGTTACCACCCGTATGGTTCTATTTACAGTATCTGGCGAACGAGGGACATCTAGTGTTGGACCTCCTCAGGATCCACCTCAGCCGGCAGTGGCACCAACTTCGCCTATCGAGGAGGACCCCGAGGAGATTGTTGAGGATGACCCTGTGGAACTAATGGAGGAGGATCCCCAGTACCACCCGTTCAGAGATGATGATGATGACTCCCCCATCGAGGGAGTTGGAGTGGTTGTGTCTTCACCCGACACACCTCCTGGGGATGGTGATGACCACCATGGTCTCTCCAATGGGTATCATTAGTTTCAACCAGCTTTAGGACCATTTATTTCGGGGTAGTGTTGTCTTGGTAGCTACATCTAACTTCTGTTAACCGTCTTTCTTTTGAACTGTAACCCTTTTAACGCACCTTATCTCTGTTTAGTGTATTTTAACTTTTCCTCATGAAAAACTTCTGTCAATGGCTTGTCTTCATGAAGGCCTTATGTTTAATGTATCTAATGTGTTATGTATTACTTTGTTTTATTAACGTTTATGCCGTTATGTTTGTTAGTGCATGAAAGATAAGGTTTTATAAGAAAAGTATCATGATTTCGAAAAATATAATTACTTGAAAAATCTTAAATCTCCGAAAGTAATTGACAACTTCTAAAAGTTTTATTTTCCGCAAAAAGGGTACTAAACGTGATGCTCAAGTTAGGGTGTTGTACACATGTTTCCTCTTTTGTGCAACAACCAGTTGTACCAGAGACTAAAGCTTCTTTGTAGCACTACTATTCTGGAAAGTGTTTATCAGACTTTGACCTTTTGGCTTATAGGAGACAGGTGAAATTAATTATTTTTTAGAATATTAATCTGTAAAGTAGATAGGTTACTAAACAATAGATAGTTCAATTAAATCATTGAACAAATGTTTAATTCTCATCAAAACTTAGGATAAATGCACATCGGATATTTAGAGACTCAACAAAACCCACATGTAAAACATAATTACACGGAAATTCCATTTGCTATATAATTATAAGCTCTACCATTCCTTTGTAGGATAATTGATAATATGTTACATTTTCAATTTTTTAGGATAAATTTTGGGAAATTATTGTTCCTAATTCAAACTTCAAGCCTGGTTTAGTCCTTAATATTTTTTTTATTCTCATTTGTTTTAAAATTAAGGGTAGTTACATGATCATTTCATGATTTTGACGCTATTTCAGTTAATATTAATTTAACTTTCGTGTTTTTATTTTATAAAATGAATAAAATGGAGAAGGAGCATGAAAAGTTGAAGAAAAGGTTTAAAAAAAAATACATGAATGAGTACTACATGATTTGTTTTGGGCGTCCATTGTCAAGTGTGGAGCGCTGGAAAGCGAAAATTCGTGGGTTGTCTGGATACCGAGTGCCAAGCGTCATGAGGCCTACACTAGGTGCCAGGCCCAACATTGAGCCTGCTGCTACAGCAAAAAAGTTGTTCTATGTGTTTCCAGGGCTGGGTGTTGCTAGTGGGCAACTGGCGTTGGTGTTCAACCTTGTAAAGTATTTAAATTAAATGATCACATTTGAGAGGGATCTTTTCATCCCTAAAGGCCAAGGAGACTATTTTCCAAGCCTTAGTTCTGTATCTCCTTGGTTTTTGAAGAGGGAAAGAGGAGGACTTTTCATCACCTATCTTCATCTTCATTGAGTTCCTTTTATCCCTTCTCTTTTCTTTTGTTTTTTCCCCAGGTTTTCACGATGTTTAGTTGAACTCTCTTTGTTGGGGGATAATATAATTTGATTGTTGATGAAGTTTAAATCTTGATTGAGTTGTGCTATGAATTCTTTGAATATTAGCTGTTATGCTTAATACTTTTGGATATTCGGTCTCATTTAAATGATTTGTTCGCTCATATGGATGTTAGGAATAATGAGATATGAGTTTTGCTTCTTGAAATTGATGTCATGAATGACATTATTCTAGTAATAGATAGTATAATTTGTGTGGTCTTTGCTTGAATTCCATAGAGTTTCATGACCTTGTTTTGTTAATTTGACTTAAGGAGTTAGACTTGTTAATATATAGAGCTTAGGTAACGTTTTTCACTATAGGAAGTTAGGCTATAACAACTTTAGGGAATTTGACCTTCAATAAGGAAAATGAGATTAGGATTAAAAAAATCAAAGTAATTCAAAGGGTGCTATGCAATGAAGTGACGAATTCATAATCAAGTGAAGTTGTTCCTGCCGAGATCCGGTTTATCGGAACCTCGCCGTGAACGTCAAACCAGGGATGAATAATTGGGGTTGTTTTAGGCTATGGCTTGGCAGAATTCAATATTCCGGTCCTACGTATCCCGATGGGAATCAAAGCCAGACGTAGTTCTCGGTTCAACCCTTGACCGTGGTGATCTCGATCTCTTAATTTTGTATCTGATGAATACCAGCGAGCAAGGACTCTTCAATAGTCTCTTGGTCGACGCTAGTTTCTCTAATACGCTTAAGAGAGAGTCACCGGAGTTCAGTGAAAAGTGAGTCTTCTCTCATGGGTACTCCTCCTTTTATAATAGGATTCCCCTCTCTTTTAGAGATGTGATTTATCTCTTAAATATCTTTTAGAGATCTGATTTATCTCTTAAATATCTTTTAGAGATCTGATTTATCTCTTAAATATCTTTTGAGATGTGATTCCTTAATTTAAGGGATATTATCTCTTCTAACCAGATAAGGTTATTTCAGATAACATCAGGATTAATATTAATATCTTATCCCTTGATTAAGTGATCTTTAACTTATTATCTTTAGCTTCCGGACTGGGCCGGGTATTCGAGCTTGGTGGCCGGGTTTACTCTTCGACCAGTACACAAGCCCCCCAAGCTTTGAGCCAATTAGGCGTAAAAGATTTCATGATGTCAGTCGAGCTCAGGAACTCGGTTTCATCTTTCTGTCTTTATTTCCGGCGAGGTGATTGGCCAAGCTTCTTACTCTATGCATGTACCTCCTCCAACTCGGTGAGCAGCTCGGGTGATCGAGCTTGATGCTTTCGGGTGCCGGGCTCTGTACCTCGGCTCATACACAGGTCCCCCCAAGCTTTGAGCCAACGACGTGGAAGCTTCTTCGTGGGAGCCGAGGTCAACCGAGGTGGAGGTGATTACTTGTTCTGTGCTGACGACATACTTTCTCGGGCCTTGAGATGGAAACAAAAACGTCACCCTGTGTGACGCGTGGGCCTCGTGGCATTGTTCTCGAGAGTTGTGGATTGTGGCGTGCTCCTAGTTTCCCGTGATGGCGGTTTATACTCTGACATCGCTGCCACGTGTGGATTTCCCATTGGTTGGCGAATTCGGTCAGAGACGCGAGGGGACGTTTCCCTGCTCTCGCCCAACAACCCTCATTAATACGACGAGGGGATGTTGCCCTTGTTTTCCATAAATTGGGACGAGACCTTGGGATAGGTCTTTGTGCTTCCGTGAACTCTAGACCTTTTTATCGTGTGTTCTTTCTTTAGCCCGAGCGTCCATACTTCCTCTCTGCTCTAGGTACGCCCTATTCATTTCTTTCAAGCTCCCTGAGGTTTAATTTCTTGATTGCTCATCTATGGAGTCTTCATTTGAGGTATCCCAGGATGTCTCTTTTGGGGTTCAGGTCGTAGAGCCTGAAATCCATCTAATTGGGGGCTCTCCTCATTCTTCTCCACTGACGGGAATAACTCAGCCACTCCTGAAGCAGTACCCATTCCTAAACGTCGCAGGCGTACCACTAGAATGCCTAGGGTCCCATATCCAGATATTACTATTCCTGGGTATTTCTGGGTGAGGCCGAACGTGGGGGCCTTTCATTCTAACTTTAGGAATTTCGAATCCCTCTCATCCCTAAAAAAAAAGTTTCTGCCTTTGGGGGCATTGTAGAATGTCTGTCGTGTTCTGGGGATGAACACGTTTTTCTTCATCCTGCTCTAGGGCAGTCTTCCTTCACATATGTATATAAGACTTTATTTGAACATATCGGAGTTACTCTTCCTTTTACCCAGTCCGAGTGTGATGTACTGAAAATCATGAATGTTGCCCCAACCCAGCTCCATCCAAACAGTTTGGCGTTTTTAAAGGCGTTCCAAATCCTTTGTGAACAGATAGGAGTGGTGGCCACTGCTCCTATCTTCCTTTACTTTTATAAGGTCAGGTTCGGGGACCGGGTCGATTGGATTTCCCTTAGTGGGGCCGAGTCGGGGGTATTATTGGGCTCTATAAGAGTTCATATAAATTTTTCAAGTCGGACTTTTTTAAAGTCCGACCTACTGCAGGGAACGAGTCTTTATTCTATGACTCGGATGGAGTCTCCAGATTTCCCTTCCACTGGCAACCCCACCCCACTAAGTTCCACAGCTATGACGTCGGCTGTATGACATCCCAAGAGAGGACCGACGTTGAGCTGTTAAAACTCTATCCTCGGCCATTGCCCTGTGGTAGACTTTTATTGCTCCCCAAGTCATCAACTCCGCAAGCCGATTTTGATTGTAAGTAGTTTTCTAATGGGTGTTTTACTTGCCCAGCCACGTACTTGTATCTGACTGATTTTTCTCCTTTTGCAGTGATAATGGGAAAATTCAACTACAAGGCACTGATGAAGAAGTCGGCTGCTGGCGGATCAACTGTCGCTTCAAATGTTAAGGGGAAGAAGAAGAAGAAGTTTGCTGAAGCTTCTGACTTGAATGTTCGTCCTCTGAAGAGGACCCGGGCAGATCTAGGGCCAGGGGTGCCGATTAGAAGCTCTCCTCCCTTGCTGATGATTGGAGAGACTCCTCCTTCTGCTGACCAACCGAGCAACGCTCCCATGGTGACCGATCTCACCTCGGACACTTAATGGTATAATGGTAACTGTAATCCAGGGATCAGCTCGGTCTGGGTGAACGAGTTCGACCCTGCAGGCCTGATCGATGGTCAAGTGCTGAAACCGTCCGATGCCCGGCTGTTGTTGGAGCAGGGCCCTGAGGAAAGTATGGAGGCGGCCGGCGCCTATGCTCTACGTATTGCCTCAATCACCCGCTTCTGGAGCAAGCATCTAATTGATAACGTGAAGAAGATGGAGGTGATGAGGGCGGATGCGGCCCAGGCCCGGGCCCTGAGGATGAGAGACGAGCTTTCTCAGGTCCTGGCCAAGTGTGAGGAGCAAGGCCGGGTCATCGGTCAGCTGAAGGCTCAGAAGACACAGCTGGAAGAAGGCCATGCCACCCTCACGGCCGAGCTAGAAATGGAAAGAGCCGACCGACTCAACCTTCAGAACGTTGTGAAAGGGCTGCAAGTCGAGAAGGAAGCCAGTCAGGAGCTGCAGAAGTTGCTGGAGACCGAGAAGGAGGAGAACCTCAGGCTCCGTGCTGATCTAGCTGAAGCTGAGGCTTCAATCACGAGGTAGCATGTTAACGGTTTTTCTCGAGCCGTGAAGCAACTCCAGCACTTCAACCCGACTGCTGACTTCTCCAGTGCCGATGTGGACAAGGATTTCAACCGAGATGGAATCCTTGTGCCATTGGCCGAGCTGGAGGATGAGGATGAGGAGGCCGCAACTCACGGAGAAGAAGGCGAGGATCAAGTGGACGAGGAGGGACCCGGAGGTGAAGTGGGCTAACCTGGCCAGATTGACATCATCCCTCCCAATGCCGAGGAGGACCTTGATTCCTGAAATTGTATAAGTAGTTTAGGAAACATCTTGTTTTTGTGCAGTCTTTTTTTGAACCTTTATGTATTCAGGGACTTGCCCCTTTATTTTAATGAAATTTCTTATTTTACTTGTGAATCTATTTGCACTTGGAAAATTTTCTGATGTTTTTATAGGCTCGGTACGTTGACCCTGATTGGTCAGTTTTAACCTGATACACCTTTATAGGCTCGACACTTCGACCCTGATCGGTCGATTTTGGCTCGGCCAGCCTCTTTAGGATTTAAGCACCTTTATAGGCTCAGACGACCTTTTTAGGATTTAAGCACCTTTATAGGCTCGGATGGCCTCTTTAGGATTTAAGCACCTTTATAGGCTCGGACGACCTCTTTAGGATTTAAGCACCTTTATAGGCTCGAGTGGCCTCTTTAGGATTTAAGCACCTTTACAGGCTCGGACGACCTCTTTAGGATTTAAGCACCTTTACAGGCTCGAATGGCCTCTTTAAGATTTAAGCACCTTTATAGGCTCAGACGGCCTCTTTAGGATTTAAGCACCTTTATAGGCTCGGATGGCCTCACCTTTACAGGCTCGGATGGCCTCTTTAGGATTTAAGCAGTTTTAACGCCGTATTTTTTGCATAATAGCTCAATTGAAGAAAATTTTATTTATCTATTTTTCCTAGTGTGCCTCGTTAAAACCTTCTCGGCCAAAACCTCATGGGAAAAAGACCGAGATAGGAAAAAGAGTGCATCACTTTCTAACCTTAGCTAAAATAAAACTTAAGGTGGGAAGTGTTCCATGTTCTTGGAACCGACTTTCCTGTCAATTCTTCTAGCCTGTAGGCACCATTTCCTAGATTTTCTGCTATCCTGAATGGGCCTGACCAGTTTGTCGCGAGCCTACCCTCTCTGGAGTCTTTTCTCGTGTCGCTTTGTAGTCTCAGCACTAAGTCACCCTGCACAAATTCCCTTGGGCGTAGCCTTGAGTTGTACTTCCGAGTTGCTTTTTGCTTGCACAGCTCGTCCCCTGATTTTTGCTGTATCTCGGACTTCCTCGACCATGTCAAGCTCAACTCGGATTTCTTCTTCATTTTTACTTTGATTGCGATGCTGCCTTCGAAAGGAGAGCTCACCGAGCTTAACTGGAATCATCGCATCGGTTCCATAGGTTAGTTTGAATGGTGTTTCTCCAGTCGAGGATTGTGGTGAGCAATGGTAAGCCTACAGAATGCTTGGTAACTGCTCAACCCAAGCCCCTTTTGATTGTCCCAACCTTCTTTTGAGCTCGTTTAGAATAACTTTATTGGCTGCCTCTGCTTGGCCATTTGTTTGTGGATGCTCAACCGAGGTCACTTTGTGTTTAATTCCGAGGTTGGAGTAAAACTCTCCGAGCTCCTTATCGGTGAATTGCTTTCCGTTGTCTGTCACAACTGCATAAGGAAGGCCATGCCTGCATATAATGTTTTTCCATACAAAATTCTGGACCTTTTTCGCAGTTATCGTAGCCAATGGCTCTGCTTCAATCCATTTGGTGAAGTAGTCTACCCCTACCAGGAGGAACTTGACTTGACCCTTGGCCACTGGGAAAGGACCGACTATGTCCATCCCCCACATAGTAAAGGGCCATGGTGAGAACATGGAGTGGAGCTCTTCTCCTGGGGCACGAGCTATGTTGGCGAACTTCTGACAAGGGTCACACCTATTGGTCCAGGTAGAGCAATCGAGTCTCATGGTTGGCCAGTAAAACCCTACTCGTAGGATCCGAGCTGCCAGAGATCGGCCACCTGAATGCATTCCACAGATTCCTCGATGCATCTCATCCATTACATACTCGGACTGCTCCTTTGTGAGGCACTTCAGTAACGGCCTAGAGAATCCCCTCTTGTACAGCTCACCGTCTAAGACGGTGTAGTGACAAGATTTTAGACGGATTCGCCTCGCCTCCTTTTGGTCATCAGGTAATTTGTCCGAGGTTAGATACTCCCAGATTGGAGTCATCCAGCCCCGGTCATAGTGCTCGGTTACTGTCACCTCGGCACTCTTTATGCTCGGCTCAAGGAGGTTTTCTTGAATGAAAGTTCTTAGTTGGCCAGCCCTCTTGGTGCTTGCCAATTTGGACAGCAGATCTGCTCTGGAATTTTCTTCTCGAGGTATGTGCTCAATGGAGAAATGCTCAAATTCAGAAATGAGGCTATTAACCTTGCAGAGATATCTGGTTAGTTGGGGGTCTTTTGTCTGATAATTGCCCGAGACTTGTCCCGTTACGAGCTGTGAGTCACTTCTACATTTTAGCTCCCGGACCCCGATTTCTTTAGCTAACAATAGCCCAGCAATAAGGGCTCATATTCTGCTTGGTTGTTTGAAGCAGTGAACCCAAACTTCAAAGATTGCTCGAGGATTAGGTCATCAGGTCCCTCAAGAATTATTCCAGCCCCATTTCCTTTCAAGTTAGATGATCCATCAACATGTTGGTGTAAGCCCTAGAGGCCAGTGTATTTCTTAGACTTACATTTGTATCTTGCTATTATAAATATATATATATATATATATATATATATATATATATATATATATATATATATGATATGAGGAATTCCAGTTTATTGTGTCACTTGTTTAAACATAATAAAGTCCTTAGAATAGAAATTTCAGTTTAATAGAATATCAAGTATATGACTTGATCGTGAGACACTATTGAACAATGAAATCCTATTCTTAAATATCCGTAGTCAAGTATTTTATTAATAAGGACAATAATAATACATTGAGACTATTATGTGTGCAGACTGATGACCATATCTCACGGGTCATGGATATGAGATATCGAGTCGTCACATAGGTACACATTAGAGTAATGATGTACTGGATTGACCCACCATGAGAACACTACATGGAGCGTTGTGTGAGTGTCATAAGTAGTTCTCATAGTGACAATGGTGTATGCAATCCTTCGACCTGAAATCGCTACGATCCCTACATGAGGAGTCGTGTGCTTTAATATCGTCAAACGTCATCTGTAATAGGATGATTATAAAGACGGTCATTGGGCGTACCACGAGCCATGCAGAGGGATGTGAGTGACCTAGATGGAATTTGTCCCTCCTACATAATAGGAGTAATATCTGTGGGCCCCCTGATAGAGTGAGACTGTAAAATGCATGGCCGTCTTTGAAATGAGTCAATATGAGATATTGACCTCATTTGTTGTTAAGTCTACTCGGGTATCAGGGAACATGATATTGAACCATACAAGGGTGACACATTCTATGTCTTGTGTTCAATATAGATATATGGACAAAGGGGTAATAATGCACATGAATATTTGTCACAGAAAGGTTTCGTCAAATCACTGACTTTCTCACTACTTAGGTAGCAGTGATATATTGCTAGATACCGCTCACTGTTTGTAATATTAAATGGGATTTAATATTACTACTAACGTTTTGGGAACCTATAGGGTCACACACATAAGAGCGGATTAAAAGAAGCATTAAAAGGAGAGTTGGACTTTTCTATTGGGCCTAGAGCATAGTACATGGGGCTTAGGTCAAACGCTGCTCACTAACTCACTTAAGGAGGTGCTGCTATAAGTAGACCACTTAAGCTATTGTGCCTACACGGTTTTTGTTTTACCCTAGCCGCACATAGAGAGTGATAGTGAGCAGCAGGTCTCGGTTTTCGAAGCTAGCACTGTGAGACAGAGACGCTTCGGGTTCGTGACGTTGGACGTCCACGGAATCTTCTCGTGTGGATACCTTAGAGACATCGTTCGTGCGGTGTTTGTGATAGACGATTTTTAATCAACTGTCATCGCTTCAAGAGGTAAATCTTCTAACCATGAATCGTGACCATTCGCAAGGATCCTTCGATGGGAATTTTTTCCGCTGCGTTATTATACGCAAATTCCCAACACAACATATAGGAGCCAGATGAAGGATTATGACCTCGGTTTGGAAGAAAGCTCGGCAATAAAATCAGAGAGGCATTGGGCTTTCATTGGCCCCCTCGGTTCATACCGCAGACCGAACTCTGACAATTCCACTAACCAAGCTATCATTCGTCCGGCTAGATCAGGTTTCCTGAGTACTTGCTTTATCGGATGATCAGTTTTGACGATGACCTGGTGAGATTGGAAATAAGTCCGTAACCTCCGAGCTGCCATAACTAAGGCGAGAGCCAGTTTTTCAATTACTTGGTATCGCGTTTCCGCGTCTTTCAGGATCCTACTGACATAGTATACCGGCATCTATTGCTCCTTCTCTTCCTGGATGATCACTGCACTGATTGCATAATCATTGACGGAGAGGTACAGGTACAGATCTTTGCCGAGCTGAGGCCGAGTGAGGATTGGGGGAGATGCTAAGAAGAGTTTCAGATCTTCGAAGGCCTTCTCACATTCTTCAGTCCAAATGAAATCCTTTGGCTTTTTCAAGAGCTGGAAGAAAGGTCTTGCCTTCTCTGCAGACTTTGGGAGGAAGCGGGATTGGGAGGCTAATTGGCCGGCTAGCCTCTGAATTTCCTTCACATTTCGAGGACTTCGCATTTCCATGACGGCTTTGCATTTATCTGGATTAGCTTCGATTCCTCGGTGTGTTAGCATATACCCCAAGAATTTTCCTCCTTGCACACCAAAAGAGCACTTCTCTGGATTTAGCCTCATGTTGTACTTTCTGAGCTGGCCGAAGATTTCTTCGAGGTCGGCAGGGTGCTGGCTCGGATCCTCGGATTTTACTACCATGTCATCAACATATACTTCTAAGTTTTTTCCGATTTGACTAGCGAAAACCTTGTCCATAAGCCTTTGATATGTTGCCCTGGCATTTTTTAGGCCGAAGGGCATTACTCGGTAGTAGTAGTTTGCCCCATCAGTCATAAATGCTGTCTTTTCCTCGTCGGGTGTGATCAGCCGCTGGCTAGTCTAGTTTTATAACTAGAAAAACCTTGGCTTTGTGCTAATTTTATCTCATTTTCACCCAAATTAGACTTGATTGTCTTTAAGCAGCATTTTGAGTCTGTAAAGTATTTTTAGGTTAATTTAGCTGATTTAGAGTTAAATAAAGCACTTATGCTATTTTCTATTTTCAGGTTAATAAAAAGAAATAAATCTGGAGCTTTCGCCCCGCGAGGAGGCATTCACCTCGCGAACCTGAAGGTGACTGTGCCAGAAAATTTGCAATCCTTTCTGTGTCGCCCCGAGAATAGATGACTCGCCTCGCGAGAATGAAGACCAGAAGCCATGACTTTTCCATTCCTCGCCATGCGAGACGTGCTTCGCCTCGCGAGAAGACCAAACGATGCAGACTGTTCGTAATATTTGCGTCGCGAGACAGTGTTCGCCTCGCGAGACAGCAGATTCCAGAACATGTATATAAGCCTGTTTGAAGGCAGAACTGAGGAGTTAGCTTTAGTAGGCAGTAGTAGTAGTTTATCTTCTTCTCTTAGATATGTTTTGTTTTCCCTTTGTAATGGAGAGCCAGTCTCCTACGATTAATCTACTGCAATTGGTTTCCATTACCACACTTGAGGTTTTGTAATTCCTGTTTTATTTGCTTTTCTCTTTTCAATGCTATGCTATATGTTTCTGTTTGTTTAATTCAGGAGTGTATAGTGTTGTATTGATTCATTTCGGTGATGTTATGTTCCTATACTTAATCGCGTTTGTTTAATTCGCGTGTGTTCGTTCATGTTCGTTTAGTTCATGAGGGCTTCACCCCGTTTGTTTAATTCGGGAATAGGAACATATATCTGTAGTAGCGATTTCGTTTGTTAATTGTTGCTACAACCGAAAGGGGATTAGAATCTACTTAGGGCTTGGATTTATATGAACCAATGATAGTGGGAAACCAAGAACAGTAGGTTAATCACTTTAGTTTATTTGATAATCTCTTTAACTGCTTTGTTTTCATTGCTTTGTTTTGCTTTGTTTTCTTACTTGCATTCAATCCAAACCCCCCAAAACTGATTTTTGTGTTAATAACAACAACCAAAGAGTCCTTGTGAGACGATACTCGAGTTGTCGCCCTAAACTACATTTTTATAAATCGCTCGTTCTTTTTGGCGCGTGCACGACAGCGCGACCAAAAATTGGCGCCGTTGCCGGGGACTCTTGTTGTTATTAACAATTAAAAAAAACAAACAAACAAACAATTAAAAAAAAAATTCTCTCTTTGCTGAATTAGTTTTGTCTGCTTTGTCTGATTATGGATCTTAGTACTGCTATGGATAAATTACTGTTTGGTGATATGCCTAGTGTTGATTATAAACCACCACCGTGCACAAATTATCCTAATTTTGATGGAATGGATAGGCTCACTTATTTAAAGCAATTGTTTCAGCAGAGATGGTTTTGTGGCATGTGCGGCTCGCTTGAGCACCTGTATGAGGCATGCCCCATTCTGACAGAAGATACTTATTTGCCTCGATGCTATGCAATCCGTCCTAACAATCAAGGCAATAAGCTTGAGGAAAATGAAGAACCTTTGGTCTTAGATGCATGTGTTGAAAGTAATGGGGTGGATGAGCTATGTGCTGAATTTCCGGACATTCAGACCTTTACTGATTCAGTTTATTGTGATATATGTATTGACTCTACTAACACTAACCTCTGTGTGGTGTGTGCTGAGATTTCTGCAGGTTTAGCAGGTGATAGATTTGTTAGCACAGTGAATGAAGAACGTGCAGAAGTTGAAGCAGCACCAGTATCCCCAGCTAACTGTTTGCCACCTCCCACTGCAGAACAACCAGTGATGGAGTTCAAGCCTCTAGATTTTGCACCATGGCCAGTCCAAGAGGTTGAACCCCACTTCTATTGGGAGGATTTAATTGACAAGGTTGACAAGGAGGTCAACTGAGACCCGAAGGGGAGTGAGAAGTCCGCCGCACTTGGCAGAGTTACCATGATTATCAGGCGCCCGCTCTCATACCTATGCTGTAGGCCATGGGATCCGGGAGGATCACTTCGTACTTGGAGCATTCCGTGGCCACTGTATCACAGACAGTGGGATCCTGGTGGAACCGCCCCCAATGAGTTTTCTTAAACCCTTTTCTTTTTAGTTTACTTTTATTTTCTTGTTAGTTGTTGCTTTGCTTTATTTCTGTTTTGTTTTCAATAAAGCTCCTGAATAATTTGAGAAGCTCAGGAGTTGTGTTGAGTCTTGTATTGGCAAGTTTGATGGATTTGATTGAATTTTGCATAGATTGATTGCATGTTATGTGTTGACTGTTTTCCCCCTGGGTTGAAAAGAATTTTTTGAAAAGTGATCCCCATGAAAAAAATTTTGAAAACTGAACTTTGAGATATTGTTGTGATGGCATGATTTATGATAAGTTTGGGGTGAAGGGAAGCACACACTAGGGATAGAATCTCTGTTAAACAATTTGCAAAAAAAAAATGTCCAGGTGAGGTTTGAGCCTCCAACATGTTTTTGACTGTGAGAATCACTTTTTAAGTTGCACTTTCCTGAATTTGCTTGAATCTCTTTATGGTTTGCATGTTTATGTGTTTGCATCAAATGATTTAGGCATTTTCTTTGTAAATAACCACTTAGCCTAAAAAGAACCAATTCCTAATGCATGTTCCCTAGTTAGCCCATTTGAGCCTAATTAGCCTATTGTTTCTTGTTGACCTTATGTTATAAGCTAAAATCTGGAAAACCATGTTAACCCGATCTTAGGATTAGGAGAGCATGGAATCTTGACAAGAGAATGTTTGCAAGAAACTAAGTTTGGGGTGGCTACAAGGTGTAATGTGTTGTTGGGATTGAAAGGAAAAATAATAATAAAAAGGTTGGAGCCAAAGGCCAAAAAGAATAAAAAAAAGAAAAGAAAAAGAAAAGCAAAGTGTAAAAATGAAAAAAAAAAAAGTATTAGAAGAAATGGCTGTAGTCACCCAAGGCAAAAAGGAAAAAAATGGAAAAGGAACTTGAGTGGAATTTCAATGTATCAAAATGTTCATGCTCTCTTAGTTCCTAGGGACTTCAGCCTAGTACCCTTGTATATCCTACCCTTAGCCAGGCCCCATTACAACCATAAAAGACCTTTTGATGTTGCATGCATGTTTTCTGTGGGAATCATTTTGAGATGAAAATCAAATTTATGGGAAGTGTTCTTGAAAAGTGAAATTGAGTGAAATGTTGTTAGCCGAAGAAAAACAAATTGAGTGATGAGTGAAACACTAAATTCCCTTATGAGGAAGGCGATTGTTTGAATTTGGTGATCTCCCTCTTATGTGTAACTTGGATCCCTTGCTTAGATTAATGATTGCTTGAATGATGAAATTATCAATTGTTTAGAATAAATTATTATGGGGATTGCTTTGTTTGAAAGGGGGGAACATTGAAGAAAACTGTTTTGATGAAATGGCTTGAAATTTGTGCAAAGTTGATTGAATCTTTTAAGCTTGCCATGTCTTGAGTCTTTTAAAGTTTTTGAGTTTTAGTTTGCTTGGGGACAAGCAAAGTTTAAGTGAATACATCCTGATCTGGTTGTAACCTGAATATGCGTCCAAAAAAGACAGAACCTTGTAACCCGAGGCCCCATCCACCAGTCTGTCGATGTTGGGCAAGGGATAGGAATCCTTTGGGCATGCCTTGTTGAGGTCGGTATAGTCGGTGCACATCCGCCATTTACCATTGGCCTTTTTGACTAATACCACGTTGGCTAGCCAAGTGGTGTATTTCACCTCTCGGATGAAATTTGCTTTGAGCAATTTAGAAGTCTCCTCGGTCATTGCTCGGCGCCTTTCTTCACCCAGTTTCCTTTTTCTGAGTTACAGGTTTAGCTTCAGGACATATAGACAGCTTATGGCACATAAAGTTGGGGTCTATGCCCGGCATATCCGATGTCTTCCAGGCAAACAGGTCAGCATTCTTTCTTAGGACCGTGTGAAGCCTCTCTCTGAGTGAGGGGTCCAGCTGACTACCGACGTGGGTGCACTGTTCAGGATGGGATCCCAACTGGAACCTTTCTAAAGACTCTGTTGGTTCGGCCCTGGACTCGTACATCTCCGCCCATGGGTCCAGCTCAAACATGCTGACCGAACTGGCTGAAGTTACTGAGCTGACAGAGCTTACCACCTTTGCTTTACCATCCTCGGTATTCTTTGGGCCGTCCTGGTGACGGGTAAACTTCAGGCTGTCCACATAGCACTGCCTTGCTAGCTTTTGGTCAGCTCGGATCGCAATTATCTCCCCAGAGTCGACTGGGAATTTCATTGTCAGGTGTGGGGTAGAGACAATTGTCCCGAGCTCATTTAACGTCGGTCTTCCGATAAGGATATTGTACAATGTGCTGGCATCTACAATAACATACCTGACTGATACGGACTTGGAGAATCTGCCTTCTCCGAACGTTGTCAAGAGATCTATATAACCTCGGGTCTTGACTTGTTCCCCGGCGAACCCTACCAGCTTGTCCTCCTGCTCTCTCATTAGCTTTTCTGGGATTCCAAGCTTCTTGAAGGTTGCCAGGTAGAGAACATCGGCCGAGCTCCCCGGGTCAATAAGTGTTCGTCTGACCGAGAAGTTGGCCAGCTCGACCGTTATCACCATTGGGTCATCTTGATTTGGATCTACCCCTTGGAAATCATCATCCGTGAATTTTATGGGGGGTCTTGCTCTTGGAGGCCTTCCAGACACCGTGTTAACAGATCGGAGGGCTTTGACATGACGCCTCCGAGCCGAGCTCGTTGTTCCTCCTCCTGTAAATCCCCCCGAGATTGTATTGATGACCCCCCTGATTCCTCCCTCTGATTCTTCGATAGGGATCCTTTGGTTATTCATCCGATCTATGCCCTGATGATTTCTTCGCAAGTTTGCATATTGGTCTCGGTTATCATGACCGTGTCTTCGTTGTCTTTGACCGGGTCGTGTGCCTCCATTGTCATCTCGGCGGAAGAAACGATCAAGACGGCCTGCTTGTACCAACCCCTCAATCTTTCTCTGGAGTGTTCTGAAATCTTCAGTGGAGTGTCCATAGTTCTGATGCCACATGCATTCTTTGCTTCTGTCAACATTGTCCGGTGTTTTGGATGGTTCAGGTAAGGTAAGCAACTCGGCGCTGCACACCTCCTGAAGGATGGTTGCCCGAGATCGGTTCAACGGAGCATAAGATGGATACCTGGGATGCCTCTGCGGGAATTCTCTTTCATTGGTTTTTTGGGTCCTTTGTGAGTCAGACTCCCTGTTTCTGTCTTTGTTCGAGGCTGAGCTGTTGTCCTCGAAACCTCTTTCTCTCCTTTTAAATTCCAGCACCTCTTCCGAGTTCATGAAACCTGTAGCCTTTTCCTGCAGCTCTTCAAAATCTGTCGGTGGCTTCCGAGATAGGTACTCAAAGAATGGACCTGGCTTTAGACCGGCCATGACGGTGTGGAGGCAGAGTTCCGAGCTCATGTTGGGAATCAGGATCTGCTTAGCATTGAAGCGGGCCATGTAATCTCTAAGCGATTCATTCCTCTCCTATTTGAAATTTACCAGTGAGACTGAGTGTCTTCTATGCCTTCGGCTTGCCGCAAATTGGGCAGTGAACTTGGTTATGAGAACATCAAAGTAATCAATCGACCGAGGTGGTAGATTTGTTAGCCAGGTCAGAGCAGGGCCTTGCAAAGTAGTTGGAAAAACTTTGCACATGACAGCCTCCGAATCAATCACCAAGTAAATAGAGGAAATAAAGGACTCCACATGCTCGGTTGGTTCAGTGGTGCCATTGAATTTGTCGATGTTAAGGGGCTTAAAATGGGTTGGCACGATTACCTCATTAATGTCATCAGTGAAGGGCAACCTCGGACGCCGGTCTGATGTCCTTCCTTTCTGGCTAGTCCTTTTTGCGTGAGATTTGACTTCTGAATCCCCCAGGGGAGGTTTTGTTTTGGATGCTCGGTTAGTGCCCCGAGGAGAATGCGCCGGAGGATCCCTCTGGCCGGCCTCGGGTGAGGATTGCTCTCCGTCTGAAGGTGTCAGGGACCTTTCTCTTTTCCGGGCTTTCAAAAGCTTCTGATTTTGTGCGCGTATCTCCTCGTTCTCCTTCCGAAGCTGCTTGAGCTATTCCATAATTTCTTCCAACCGAGTGTTGTCTTCATGGAGGGGGGAGGAAAGATGATTGCCGTGGTTTTGGGTGTTCGAAGCCTCATGGTCCTCATGATTCATGCTGCTCGCCCCTCCTCGCAGACCATTCCGTGTGGTCACCATTAAGCTTTTCTTGTGGAACCGGGGAAAGTTTCACCTTGGCCCCACGGTGGGCGCCAAATGTTCCTGCCGCGATCCGGTTTACCGGAACCTCGCCGTGAACGTCAAACCAGGGATGAATAATTGGGGTTGTTTTAGGCTATGGCTTGGCAGAATTCAACATTCCGGTCATACGTATCCCGATGGGAATCAAAGCCAGACGTAGTTCTCGGTTCAACCCTTGGCCGTGGTGATCTCGATCTCTTAATTTTGTATCTGATGAATACCAGCAAGCAAGGACTCTTCAATAGTCTCTTGGTCGACGCTAGTTTCTCTAATACGCTTAAGAGAGAGTCACCGGAGTTCAGTGAAAAGTGAGTCTTCTCTCATGGATACTCCTCCTTTTATAATAGGATTCCTCTCTCTTTTAGAAATCTGATTTATCTCTTAAATATCTTTTAGTGATCTGATTTATCTCTTAAATATCTTTTAAAGATCTGATTTATCTCTTAAATATATTTTAGAGATCTGATTTATCTCTTAAATATCTTTTGAGATGTGATTCCTTAATTTAAGGGATATTATCTCTTCTAACCAAATAAGGTTATTTCAGATAATATCAGGATTAATATTAATATCTTATCCCTTGATTAAGTGATCTTTAACTTATTATCTTTAGCTTCCGGACTGGGCCGGGTATTCGAGCTCGGTGGCCGGGTTTACTCTTCGGCCAGTACAGAAGTCATACCCCTAGTTCTTTTGTTTTTACTCTTGCCTTTTAAGTGTTTGATTTAATTCCTAAAAGAGAATTCCCTAAAAGATTTTATTACTTTCATAGCTTGTTATATGTTCTTGAGTTTTTATTCTCGTCATTGTTAAGTCTAAATAATTGTTTACTTTGAGAAGCGGTTATTGGCCACCAATCCCAATGGACGATATTCGATTTCTCACCATTTTATATTACTTGAGAAAATCTAATACACTTGTTGTAGTCTTGTCAAGTTTTTCATACTGTTATTGGGGATCAATTTTGCCAATATAGAGAAAATGTAGATAACTAATTTTGACATCCTTTTGTTTCACTAGTGGAAAATATACATTAGACGGTAAAGGTTTACGTCAGTTAACCAAAAGCTAGACGTTAAAAAGGAGGCGGTGGCAGTTTTGTAAATATCAGAGTTCATTAATTCAATTTTAACGTCAGTTGTTTTAATGACTGACGTTAAAAGTGAAGTGACTCACTTTTAAAGTCAGTTCAATAAAAAACTGACGTTACCATCGAAGATTTTAACGTCAGTTCTATAAAGAACTGACGTTAAAAGTAAGTCACTTCACTTTTAACGTCAGTCCTTACATCAACAGACGTTAAAGGTTATTTTAATAATTTTTTTTATCTAGTATACGATCCCTTCCGCGTTTCCTTCCTCAAAGTTTCAGTTTCACATGAATTACTTTGATGTTTTGTGTTTCTGTTTTGAAAACTATAAGTTGAATCAATAACCCAAACCGGATCTCATTCATGAAGTACTGTAATACAGACTGATACAGAAGATTGAAAGGGTTTAAAATCCTATAAAAAGTTACATTGAAAGGGTTTAAAATCCTATAAAAAGTTACATTGAAAGGGTTTAAAATCCTAAACATTAAAGCTACATCCCATCAGAGAGTTTTATGAAATATGCCAAAGGGAAAACTATACTCCGAAGACCTCAGAAAACTGGGGGGCATGAGAGAGCTCAAGAGAGAGGCAAAAACAGGTGCACTAGATCTGTTTCAAGCAAAGGCAGTGGTTCCAGAGACTTCCAAGACGGTCACTTGCTGCCAAAGCTGAGGTTTTGGAACTGTGACCCCCGAGCACTTGATTAGCCCTCCAAAGATTCTCTGGAAGGTGATAAGGTGAGCAACTCACATAATGTAATTTACTCAGACTTATCACCTATGTAATGTAATTTACTCAAACTCATAAGTTGTTTGACCATTAAGACAAAGAACTTTGAGTCTAGGAATAGGATGAAAGAGTGGTGAAGTTAATCTCCACGGCAGAGCCATATTGTGAAACAGAAAATTAAAAGGATGGAAGGAAGCTATTTATAGGAGCAGGGGATGAAGTTACTAAGCTATTCTGATTTTCTTGAAAACTTACCTATAAACTTAATGCTCATTAAGAGGATTGAGTTACAAGGTGCATGGGTAAGTAGCACAGTACAGTCAAAGGAATGAATGTTTTTGCAGATATCTATACACTTTTAACGCCGCTTTTTAAAAAAAGCGGCGTTAAAAGTGTTTTTCAAATAAAAAATATTAATTGTTAACGCCGCTTTTTATAAAACGGCGTTAAAAGTTTGATTTTTACTTGATTAAATAAACAGTGGCGTAAATAATCCTATATATTATAAACGTGCGAGAATGAATATTGGAAATAATGTAATTAATATACGGGAACTTGGTAGTCATCAATTAAGTTGACGTTAAAAATGAGGTGGTGGGTAAACTATTTGCGTCGCTGTTCTATAAATAATCGACGTAAATAATTATGAAACTCATTTCATTGGTTGTCATGTCCCTGTTGTCCCTCTTAACGCAGATCACTCCATATAGTACTCTGCAGTTTTATTTCTAAACCTTTTTTTTATACAAGTTTATTTTTAATTTTTATTAATTAGCTTGAATTAGTAAACAAATTATTGTGCAAATTGAAATAAATAAACACTTAACATAAAACAAGTTATATGTATAATCAAATCGTATGACATTGAAGCGATTCATAAGTTAAAATTACATGATTAAAAGATAAAAAATTTCTACAACATAGCCCTAAAATATAAAAAAGTTTCTGCATCAACATCATTTTCTTCTCAGTCCTGTCATCAGAAACTCCAATGGATGCATCACCTCCCTCACTTGAATTCCAAGATGCAAAGTAAATCCTCAGTCACTAGCAGCGAAAGCAAAGTGAAATGGATCTTTGCATCTTTCTTCATCAGTGGAGTTCCTTGATGCATCATCTTGAATCCACAATCACTTGCTTCCAAAGCAAAGTGAAAGGGATGACGGGGATGAAATAAAGTGAGAGAATCACATTATGTGATTCACCCAACCTTAATATCCATGTAATGTGATTTACTCAAACTCGGAAGTTGTTTGACCATTAAGACAAAGACCTTTGAGTCTAGTAATAGGAAGAAAGAGTGATGAAGTTAATCTCCACGGCAGAGCCATATTGTGAAGCAGAAAATTAATTAAAAGGATGGAAGGAAACTATTTATAGGAGCAGGGGATGAATTTACTAAGTTATTCTGATTTTCTTGAAAACTTATCTATAAACTTAATGCTCATTAAGAGGATTAGGTACAAAGGTGAATGGGTAAGTAGCACAGTAGTCAAGGGAATGAATGTTTTTGCAGAAACTAATAAACCTTTAACGTCCGTTGTGTAATACAACTGACATAAGAAGTTGTGAGTGTTTTTAACGTCAGTTTCTTAATACAACTTACGTTAAATATATGACCGTTAACGTCAGTTATTACTAACAACTGACGTAATAAGTGTGAGAGTTTTTAACGTCCGTTTATTAAGACAACTGACGTTAAATATATGATCTTCAACGTCAGGTTTTACCAAAAACTGACCTAAAATGTTGTTTTATTTTAATTATAACGTTTACCCCCGCGTGCCTTCTCCACTTCTCTGTACGTCTTTTATCTTTTCATCACGCTCAACCTTCACTCTCGCTCTCACTCTGCCCTAATCGCGAGCTCATCTCCACCGCAACCACCGCGAGGGCTTCTTCGCCACCACCGTGAGGTACACTCTTAACCCCTAACTCTGTCTTTCCCGCTCATTCTTTGCAATAACTTGACATCTCTCTTTCCCCTGGCCTTCCCGCGCACTAACTCTCCTTGTCCCTCTGCTCTCAGTAACCACATCGAACGTTGGCCACCACTCGAGCTTCCCCCCCACCACCACGCGAGCGCCTATTTCTGGTGAGTCTTTAATTAGGGCACATTTTTTTATTCACGTTTTTTAGTGCATGCATGTTGCTCTGCTGGTTTGAAACTGTAGTCTCAGTAGTTGAAACTTGAAACTGTGAGTTTGAGTTGTTTGGAATGTCTCTATTTTTGGTTTTGAGTGTATGTTGAAACTGTAGTCTCAGTAGTTGTAACTTTAAACCGTGAGTTTGAGTTGTTTGGAATGTCTCTATTTTTGGTTTTGAGTGCATGTTGCTCTGCTGGTTGATCTGTCACGGCCGTGATGCTCATCACGGCTAGGTCGTGATCAGTTCTGCCTATGAGGGTCTGGTTCAGTTGGCACATTACTGCCGTGATGGACATCACGGCTAGGCCGTGACCAGTGCTTGGCAATCTTCAAAAACTATAGTTTTCAATCTCCCGTATTGTCCTTATATTGGATATATAGATGTTTTGTATATCTACAGGACCTATCTAGTTATTTTTATTTATACTTCTGTATTTATTTTGAGTTATAACCTATGTTAATACATATATATTATTTCTGAACAAGCATACATATGGATCAGTCGGATAGCCCACATGCACGGGAGGACACTGTGAGGGTTTCGCAGGACCCGATCACGCCTACGCCTGATTCTAGTGTAAGTTTACATGTTATATACTATCTTTAGTCCTTCTTGTTAATGTAAGTTTATAATGTTACAACCCTCTATTTTATCATTTTTTTGTCCATACAGACATCACAGGCTCATAGGAAACTGGGTAGAGGAGCCACCTCGTTGAAGAAACTAGAGAAGGACAGGCAGAGCGGACAGAAGCCTGAGGTGTCCTTCGATGCTAATCTAAATGCCCAGGGACCCCGTGCTAAAGAATTTAATAAGTGGGTGTTTCTACAAGCGAAGCAGCACATAAGCATCAACTACAACCACTGGAATGACGTTCCACATAACGTTAAGGATCAGATTTGGGAGGCTATCACGGTATTTTACCTTTACATTCGTTTGATTTACATTATTAGATAATTATCCGAGTTATAATCCATCCAGTTGTTATATATGTATCTAATGTGTAGGTAGCTTGGACTGTGCCAAATGACGAGGATCATCGTCATAAATGTATGAAAATGGCATCAAAGCGTTGGAATGGGTTCAAGCATGATCTTACCAGGTACTATGTATCTGGGAAGAAGCGGCTTAATAAAATGTTCTCGGATTATCCCTGGATTGATCAGGATACTTGGGATATGTTTGCCAGGAGTCGACAGGATGGAGAATTTCAGGTTGGTTGATTAAGTTAATTTTGTATGCTTATTATAGATCATTTAACTGTATTTAATTCTGTGTTTTCGTTTGAATAGGCTAAGGCAAATAAGGGTCGGCAGAATCAGGCGAAGAACGTCCACCGCCACACCATGTCTCAGGGTGGGTACCATACTCGGATCCAGCAGATGATGGCGGATAGGCTGAGGGCGAAGCAGGAAGAGCACTCTGCTAGGATTGAAAGAGGAGAGGTGCCTGAGGGCACACCATCAAGTCCTCCTTCGGACATCGACCGCGAGGATGTCTGGTTAGCCGACCGCATGACAAAGGCGGGATCTTTTAAAGTTGATGCCACTCGCGAAGTGGCAGATAAGATTGTAAGTAAATAATTAACTTGATTTCAATTGATATTTGTTTAGATATTTGCAACACTTTTCACTTGCACGCTTTTTCATTTTTTTTCATTGTAGATGGATCTTAAAGCAAAATCCTCCCAGGGCGCATTCGTCCCCTTCGACGGGCAGGGCGTCTTGATGACTGCTCTAGGCAAGAAAGACCATCTTGGTCGGGTTCTCGGTGTTCCTGGGAACGTGACCATCAAACAATATTATGGCAAGTCTGCTTCACGAAAGCGGGTGGTCAATGAAGCATCAATTTTGGCTGACATTACTCAGCACCTCATGTCCAACCCAGATATTACAACACATCTGATGCAAGGCTTAATAGCCAACCCAGAATTCAAGCAGGCGCTTGCCAGAGAGCTTTCCTTCGTCGGTACATCCCAGGACACCGCAAGGCTTGCCAACGCTTCACATGTGAGTACAAAAGAGAGTTTTAGTATGGCACATGTGGAGGACGATGAGTTGGCAGCTAGGGAGCGGGAGTTGGAAGTCCAGCGCCATGAGCATGAGTTGGAAATGAAAAGGCGTGAGCTTGAGTTGGACTCCAAACGACGTGAGCTTGAAATGTTAGCAAAGGTATTTATTCATTATTAATGTCCAAATTAGTCAAATAATTACTTGTGTTTTTTTTAATTATCAAAAACTTATATATTTTATTTTTCCTAAACTGAAGGCCAAGTCGACGTCGGTGTCGCTGTCACCTATCACTCGTTTGTTCTCACTTGGTGAGGATTATGCGTTTGAGATTTTTGAATGTCCATTGGATCACGATGGATGGGTGGCACGCCCAGATCAACAGAGGATATTTTCCTTCGTTGGTGACGATCTCGGGAACGTCTGCAGAAACAACGTCTGGATGAACAGCAATGTCATCAGTCTCTGGTGCACGTAAGTTAATTTTAATTTTATAACTTATTTATTTTTGGTATTTTCCCATTTAATAATTTATTTTAATTTCAATATATATATTATGTAATTAACATCCACACCTTTTCATATCTTAGGTATCTCCATCGTCTTCAGCTTGATAAGGGCGTTGCATCAGTTTACGGTTTCTTAGATCCGTCAATCCTTCTGCCCGAGTTCTTTGCTGGCGATGCATTGAGTAAATACTTAGGGAACTTGTTGGTAGACAATCCGAAAGAATTATATCTGGCTCCCTACTGTATGGATCGCCATTGGCAGTTGTTCGTACTTCACCCGTCTAGGCATATTGTCATATTCTTCTACTCTCTCCACCATGATCCGCCACCGAAGGTGGTGGAAGCTGTAAATATGTAAGTAACTAATCTTAAATTTAATTTAAGTTTTAATATCAGTTGTTTTTAGTTTATTACACACATGATATATGAGTTTGTTAATTGATCGACATGATTATTTGTTTATGATAGCGCACTGAAGGCGAGTAGCATAAGTTGCGCCAACGGGAGAAGTAGGACTTCTAAGGCTAAAGCAAATCCTGTATGGAACATCCTCAAGGTTTGGTAGTTTATTTATCAAATAATTAATATTATAATTACTAATTTATGTGTATATTCAACTGACGTTGAAATTAATTTTGTTGGTAGTCTCGATTTCAAACTGACAGTTGGTCGTGCGGCTATTATGTGATGCTTCATATGCTGAACATAGTCTCCGCATCTATTATGGATGGATGGAAGAAGGTAATATTTAAACAACTTGTTAAATTATATATTATAGTTTTGAAGATGACTTGCATTGATGTTATTGTTATTATTTGAACGTGTCTAGGCATTTATCGACCAACCGCCTATTGAAGAAGATGAGTTAAGAGACTTGAGGATGCGCTTCGCTGAATTCTTCTTCAAGTATGCGGCTGAAAAAGGAATTGACAACATACCTCCGCACTACTTAGATAAATAGTTTTTTTGTTAGACTTTAGAAACTAATTAATAACATGTATATATATATCCTTAGATAGTTTTGTTTTTTAGACATTGGAACTAAAATTTATTTATATATATACATGGGTTTTGGTTTTAAGTCCCCCCATTGTTCAATTTTCCTTTGCAATTCTGTAATGTGTTTTATATTCTGTGTTACTGGGACTGAATGCAGGGATAGCTGAAGGGAGTGATATTTTAAAACTGAATTTAAAAAAAAACCTATTAACGTCAGTTGTATCAAACAACTGGCATTAATAGTATTTTATAAAATATACAGTACACTATTAACGTCAGTTGTTTATTACAACTGACGTTAAAATTAAACCTTTAACGTCAGTTCTTTATAACAACTGACGTTAGTTTTAACAAAATCAACGTCCGTTGTATTAAAGAACTGACGTTAATAGTTTTAGTTTAACGTCAGTTGTTTAAAAAACCGACGTTAATTTTTACAAAATTAACGTCGGTTTTGTTAAGGAACTGACGTTAATAGTGTTATATTTAACGTCAGTTCTCAACTGACGTTAAAATATTAACTATTAAAGTCAGCTGTATTTACGTCAGTCAGTATTCTGATGTAAAAAATCAATTTTAACTGTCGTAAAAAGCACTTATTGCACTAGTGTTTTTATTGTTTTATTTGCATTTGATTTGTGTCTGCTATTAATTTCTATTGTTATTTTTTGAAATTTGATTTTTACATTATTGTTCTATTTTATTTCTTGTGAGTTTTCTTTGCACAAGGTAGATAAAGCACATTAACACATTTTACTATCTAACATATGAGGGGACTACAGGACACGATTTGGATGACTATTTGCTTTGGGGAGACTATATGAATTGGCAATATCAAGATCCTCAAGTACAAGTCGAGTACAAGATCAATCAGCATGAACATCTATACTCCAATACTTATCCTCCACGGTTTGGCTTGAATAATTTAAGGGAGGAATGAGAGTCCTCCTCTCATAGGTAAGTTTGTAATGTTTCATATTTTTTTTACTCAGTGTCAGTATGTATCATAAAATAAATTTTTGATTTGTATGTATTTATTCATGCTTTAAAAGTATTTATTTAAAGTATTTATGTTACATGTGTAGTTGATATGAACAATTACAGTTGCAGAGACAATGCCATAAATTTTTTAAAACAATTGGGATAACAAGATTTAAAAGAATAAAATTAGAAGTAACATACTTACTACTCTAATTGTTTGATTATGTTGATAATTTATTGTCTAAACATATTTACTTTATCATTTTTTGGTTCAATGAAGCTACTGATGATATTGAGGATGATTCTTTCTTCTGGACATCATCACAATCACTTGAGACTGATCCAATTGGAAATAAGAGATGATCATTGTGTTTGAATATCCTTCACTTATTGTCCATTGACGTTTGTTCTCTTATGTTCTCATTGTGTTGCAGGTAAATAACATATGCTAATGAAGGACAACACTCAAAACACCACCAAGTTAGGATATTCTGGTTGTTAGTGCATACAACTAAAATCATGTGAGGTATAAGAAAACTCAATTATTGTACTTTTTCAAATTCCGGTGTGTGTGTGGGTGTGTGAATTCTGTAGCGCCTAATTGAGTTGCGTGTTCTACTTCTATTTTTGCTGTATTATCAAATCATGCTCGATTCTATTTGTTCCGTCCAAAATATCTCAGATGAGAGATACTCGGCTGGAAAGAGTTTAGAGGGGATGTTTTGGAATGTGCTTGACAGAATTGAGATTCTGCTCCTACGTATCCAAATGGGAATCAAAGCAAACGTAGTTCTGAATGAGGGGGTAAGCCCCCTATTTATAGAGATCTTTCAGGATCAGGCTCTGAGATATACAGAGAGGTATTAGGATCAGGCTCCGGGATATTCGGAGAGATATTAGGATCAGGTTCCTGATTATGCGGAGTGATATTCGGATCGGTCACTTATGACTGATCCGTAAGGGACCGAGGTGTACTTGTCCTTGACTCATGACAGGATAAGTCCGAGTATTTATCCTCGGCGGTCCTAGTGTAATGATATGTCCTCGGCTTTGGAGGAGTTTGGGTTAAGGCCCATTACCCGGGCATGCTCGGTCAATCCGAGGTATAGGCAAGTCCTCCGGATTACATTCTCGGCCAGTACACTATTGATTGATGATTTATTGCATTAGGGGTATTGATTGTTGTTTGATTGCATGAATGGTATTTAAGAATCCGTTTAATTTAATAGTGAAATGTGATAAGATAAATGTTGAATGTTGTTTTGAATGTTCAATGCAGAGGATGAATGATGTAACATCCCTGACTGCTTTATGGGTTGACGACTGATCCCAAAAACCAACACGGGTCTTTTCAGCGTGTTTTGTCATCACTCACACACTTCCTAGGATTCCTAGGAAGTTAGGTCACCCATCCCAATATTGCTCTAAGTCAAGCATGCTTAACTGTGGAGTTCTTAAGTGATGGGCTCCCGAAAAGAAGATGCATCTTGTTTGTATAGGTAGTACTAATCAATTCATATAAGTCATCCTTAACTATATAGTCCCGTACCTACATAGTCTCAGGATCACTCTTATTCAGGTGTGTTATCGGTTCGTTCATGTGTCCCTCCGCTTAGAAGCCCGCCAGAAGCTGCTCCTTGATCATACCTCTTGCACTGGTGACCACTCTCCACCCTCATCAGCACCCGAGTGTCACAAATGTCAAATGAGTGGAGAAAGCAATGATAATTTAATATATTTTAAAAAGGAAATAGGTGACACTACAAAAAAAAGGATGTTTAGCAACCGAAGAAATCAGTCGTTATTCGTTAAAATTCGGTCGCTAAATTGGTTGGTGACTGAATTAGTAACCGAATAGTGACAGTTATTAAAACGCTGGTCGCTAAATGATTTAGCGACCTATTTCAAATTCAGTTGCTAATAGCGATTAAATACTTCGGTCGCTAAATCATAAAAATTGGTTGCTAAATTGGTCTCCAACAACTAGTATGTGACCAATTTTAGTGATCTAAAATGTGGTCACTAAATTTCAGTGACCGAAAATTTGATCGCTAATTCGATCGCTAAATTAGTCACTAAATTAAAAAAAGTGGCTACTAAATTGGTCACCAAAACAAGTGTTCTAGAGAACAATTTAGCAACCAATATGAAGGACATGAAAATATCAATAGGAGATAACCCAGAATATAACTACATGAAACCAATTTACTAATGTTAAATAGAAGGAAAAATCATTTCTACAATCATTGTCGAACTAAATTTAATTATCACAGTACAGGTCCTGATAAAAAACAGCATCAACAACTTTCCTCAAATCATGACATAATTAAAATCAAATGCTACTATCATATTTAATAATCAAACAACACCTCCTTATGGTTGTCCAACTATTTATAACCACCTTCCCCAATCTTTTTATGTCTTTCCTTTTCTTACCAATATCAGCACACCCATACTAATAAGTAATAACCCCAACCCTTCCACACTTGATGCCAACGAAACACATGGCCAGGTCCTCATTTCTACAATTTTAGATGACTTTATGAACAAATACAAACTTGCACCATAGAAAATAAAATTGCTGCATTTGAAGGGGCAAGAGAAAGGCCCATCATCCCTCCATACAACTCATTAGGCATATACCTGCACACAAAGTAATTAGAACTATCAAATCAATGATTAATAATAGTGAATATGTGACACCCTGGTACCCCACATGTAATAAAACATTAAATGACAAAGATATAAACAATACATACATTTATTGAATAAAATAAAACATTTAAAATAAAATATTTGTCCTTGGGTAGAAATGTCCCATATGAACGAGTTCTCAAATCGCGGAAATAAAAACAAGTTTAAAACAATAAAACATAACCAAGATAAACAACATTACCCAACCCGATGTCACAACAGAGCTGGTATAATCGTTCCGGAATAAAATCCTCGGAATATAAGTGAACAAACTAACTAACAAAGAAATGCCCTAACTATGAGTGGTGGCTCCTCAGAGTCACTCCTCTCTTGACTGCTCGCCATTCTCTGCAAGGTGCCAATCAGGCCAAACAAACAAACAAAGAACAGGGAGTAAGAATCATGTAAACATATACGGCATGGAGATAGGAAGCAAGGTAAAACAAACAACATGACATCATCATAACATACATCAACATATATATCAACATGCATTAACATCAACAATATCAAGTATGCTATGCGGTGCAATGCAACACTACTCCATTACTCCATTATGCATATGGATCCAAACTAAGTTAGGATGAACGACTTCAGAGTTAAATATCCACATTGGGAATCTACCTAACACCGGGGAATCAACCCCTAGAATAGCCAACGCATCAAACCAACGAATGCCTCGTCACGGGGGTGCATGGTCACCAAACCTTGGGTGACCTACCGTGGATGGCCAGATCGCCGTACTCTCGGGCGACCTCCTTTATGTCGAACGTCCACCAACAACATCTCCAATGATGTATGCAGCATACAACAAACAACGGGCAACCGCCACCTCATTTGCTTGGGCCTATAAACACCCAAGACTTCGGCGGAATCAACTTTAGCGGAATCGACTGCAACACCTTAGACCCAACCGGGTCAAGGGCCCCTTAGAGCAAACTCTCGGCTACCAAGGTACAACATCGACGACACCTCTACCAATAAGCATCGAGGGCACCTTTGCCAATAAGCACCAAGGATATCAACTTAACAGCGTGTGGTAACCCAACGGGTATCGGCTTACCAACTCAACATCTCACCATCTCATCTTCTTAATCATCTTTGTTAATCTTAACCAAGTTATCTAATTGAGTCATTTATGTCATCAACATGTTATTGGGGAGATTGGGGTCAAAAGCCCCAATTTAAACCTTTAATTCCATCTTTGTTTGTTAGGGGAGCACGGGCGTGCTTGTCCCCTGCACGGCCATGCTGGTCACATAAGTGAAGCACGGTCGTGCTTCCATTCATGCACGGCCGTACTCATCAGCACGATTGTGCTTCCTAGAAGGCACATCCACTTTTCCAGAATTGAATTGGGAGCATGGGCGTGCTGTTCTGGGCAGAAACTACAGTCCGATTCTTAGCTAATTAATTTGGGATTTAGTTCATTAATATTAGGTCAGTTAACAACTTATTTTAAGGCTTAAACTTCAACATCGGGAATCAACCAATATTCAACATTATGTTCGTATTAAAACAACCAACATAACCATCAAGAACGTAATATGAACATAAGGCATATAAACAACATATTAACAACCAAGATCATATTATCATCATCAATCAAACCAACATATTAATCACGTATTCACACATAACTAACCGGGGTTATAGGAACCCCTTTACCTTACACTACCCCCAATGCTTATGAATACACTACCCTTCTCCCCATACCTGGATTGAAGGTCGTTCTAGCAACAGTTCTAAACAGTAAACCGGTCCCGAATCCTCAAGTGGCTCACTCCGAAGCTAAGCCTTGCTTAACCAAAAACATCCTTGGTCAGTTTTACTAATAAAAACAAGAAGAAACCGAAAAGGGAAAAGGGATCGTTACCTCTAAACCAACACAGACTCACAAGAGGCTCCCAACGGCTTCCAAAACTCCAGAAATGGGTTGAGTTTAGTGGAAACAACGAAAGAGATAGATCTGGCCGAAACTGGTGATGGCTGCTGACATAAAATAGGGTTAACTTGTCACCCTCGGTTTATGTGCCAACTATATAAAGACTGCATTTGAGCATGGTCGTGCTCCTCAGCAAGCACGGTCGTGCTGGACTTAGCGTCAGCGAGACACGGTCCGCACGTTGAGCACGGGCGTGATCAACTTAAAAACTGAAATATACTTCGGCCTTTAAGCACGGGCATGCTGGCTAATGAGCACGGGCATGCTCATGCACCAGAAAGGCACTTTTGAACCAAAAATCCCACTAAGCGCTTAACCAACCAAACAACTTATAAAATGCACTTAATAAAAAAGCTGGGTGTTACAATTCCACCACCCTTATAAAAATTTCGTCCTTGAAATTTCTACGTTCCTCAAGCGAAAAGGTGCGGGTACGCTTCCATCATCTTGCCTTCCAGCTCCCAGGTAGCATTTTTCTCAGTTGCCCCACTCTAAATGACTTTGGTCAAGGGAATCTTCTTGCCTCTTAGTTGCTTCACCCTCTTATCCTTGACTAGAAGGGGTAACACCTCGAATGTCAAGTTCTATTTCAACTGTATTGCATCGGGTAGTATCACGTGACTAGGGTCGTGGATATACTGTGAGTTGAGACACATGAAAAACATTATGGAGGTTTGACTAGAACGGTGGCAAGGCTATTTGGTAGGCGACTTCGGCGACTCTTTTGAGGATTTGGTAAGGACCAATGAACCTCGGAGTAAGTTTCCTCGCCTTCATCACTCTACCAACCCCAGTTGTTGGAGTAACTCTCAAGAATACATGATCGCCTTCCTGGAATTCGAGCGCATTCCTCCTTTTATCACGATAGCTCTTTTGCCTACTTTGTGCAACTCTCATATTTTCCTGAACCATCCTGATCTTTTCTGTTGTTTCCTAGACTATCTCTGGCCCTAGCACCACACTACCACTTGGTTCACTCCAACCAAAGGTGTCCTACATCTCCTCCCAGAAAGAGCCTCATAAGGTGTCATCTCAATACTGGAATGGAAGCTGTTGTTGTATGTGAACTCTATCAGCGGCAAAAACTTGTCCCAACCACCAGACTGCTCTAACACACAAGCTCTCAACAAGTCCTCCAAGGACTGGATGGTTCTTCAGACTGACCATTAGTCTGTGGGTGATAATCCTAATTAATCCTAAGCTTTGTCCCTAAAGCATGCTGCAAACTCTCCCAGAACCTAGAGGTAAACCTCGGGTCTCTATCTAATACTATGCTAGAGGGTACACCATGAAGCCTAACTATCTCTTTGATGTACAACTTGGCTAACTTCTCTAAAGGATACTCCATGTTCATCGGATGAAATGGGCACACTTAGTCAATCTATCCACAATAACCCATATAGCCTCAAAACCAGTTGGAGTCCTAGGGAGTCCAGACACAAAATCCATAGAGATGCTATCCCATTTCCATTCTTGGATACTCAAAGGTTGCAATTTACCTGATGGCTTTTGGTGTCCTATCTTGGCCTTCTGACAAACTAGGCACGCATACACAAACTCAGCTGCATCCTTTTTCATCCTAGAACACAAAAACATCCTCTCAAGGTCCTGATACATCTTAGCGGCACCTGGGTGCACACTTAAACCATTCCTATGTGCCTCTTCAAGGATAATCTTCCTAAGCTCAGGAACATCCGGCACACAAATTCTATCCTTAAACCTCAAGACACCATCACTTCCACATCCTTAAAGCTAAGGTCTCTACCCTAAGCGAGCAGTTCTCGCTGGTCCCAGAGAAACTTGTCTAACTTCTGACCCTTTCTAATATGATCCATCAGACTGTTGGTAACCTTCAAGGTACCAAGCCTAATACTCTTAGGGGTAAATTCACAAGCTAGACTAAAGTCTCTAAACTCCTTAATCAGATCCATCTCCCTAACCATCAAAGCGAAGACGTGCAAGGTTTTCCTACTCAAGGCACCGGCCACCACATTGGCCTTTCTTGGGTGATAGGTCAATTCGAAGTCATAATCCTTTAAGAACTCCATCCACCTACACTGCCTCATATTCAACTCCTTTTGATCAAAGAGATACCTCAAACTCTTATGATCACTAAAGACCTCAAACCTCGCCCCGTAAAGGTAATGCCTCCAGATCTTTAAGGCAAAAACCACAGCTCCTAACTCTAGGTCATGGGTAGGTTAGATCTTCTCATGAGGTTTCAACTGCCTAGAAGCATAAGCAACTACCTTACCATTCTGCATCAACACACCACCTAACCCTTGCTTAGAAGCATCGCGGTAAACTACGAAGGGTTCACTAGGATCTGGAAAAACTAACACTGGTGCTGATGTCAACCTGTCCTTAAGGGTTTGGAAACTCTCTTCACACTTAGAGTCCTACACAAAAAACTATCCCTTCTTACTGAGACGGGTTAAAGGTAAAGCTATCTTAGAGAAACCATCTATGAACTGCCTATAATACCCGACTAACCCTAAGAAACTCCTAATCTCGGTTACTGACTTTGGCGCTTCCCACTAGAGCACCGTCTCTACCTTAGCTGGGTCTACTGCTATGCCACCCTTTGAGATGGCATGTCCTAAGAAGCACTTCCTCCAACCAGAACTCACACTTCAGCAACTTAGCATACAACTGCTTTTCCTTAAGGGTCTGCAAGACAACCCTCAGGTGTTTCTTATGTTCCTCCTTGCTCTTGGAGTACACTAAGATGTCATCTATAAACGCCATCACAAACTTATCCAAGTAAGGGTGAAAGGTCTTGTTCATGTAGTCCATGAACACCGCAGGAGCATTGGTCACACCAAAGGGCATAGCCAAGTACTCATAGTGACCATATCGCGTTCTGAACGCTGTCTTCGGGATGTCCTCAGACTTAACCCGAATCTGATGGTACCCTAACCTCAAATCTATCTTAGAAAAGACCCAAGTGCCCATCAACTGGTCCATGAGATCATCAATCCTAGGGAAGGTATACCGATTCTTTATGGTCACCTTGTTGAGCTGTCGATAGTCAACACACAATCTCATACTACCATCCTTATTCTTCACCAACAACACAGGTGCTCCCCACGAAGGCTCACTCGTCCTAATGAACTGCTTCTTCATCAGGTCCTCCAACTGTTCCTTCAACTTAACTAACTCTAGAGGAGACATTCTATAGGGTGCTATGGAGATTGGCCCGGTGCCAGGCACTAAGTCTGTGGTGAACTCAACATCTCTCTGGGGGTAAGTTATAAACATCCCTCGGAAACACTTCAGGAAAGTCCCGCACAACAGACAAGGTGGCAACATCAGGAGGGCTGCTATTTACTTCCAGAGAAGCTATCATCATGTACACTTGGGCTTCGTCCTTCATCGAAGCTTGAACTTGGCTGGTAGAGAGAAGGTCTGGATTCTTAGACTCCGTTGGAGTTCCAAAAATAAGGGTCTTGTGAAAACAGTTCAAAAGGACATGGTTGGAAGATAACCAGTCCATGCCAAGAATAATATCAAGGTCTTTTAGAGGCAAGCATACAAGATCAACAATAAAGGTTTTATTATTTATGACTATATGACAGTTCTTGCACGTATAAGATGTGGAAACAAGTTTATTTGTAGGTGTAGACACAAGCAAATCATACTCAAGAAAAGAAATAGGTAAACCAAGACTCTTGACCCTATCATGCGATATGAATGAGTGAGTAGCACCTGAATCATACAATACAGTCAATCGATTTATATCAATAATACATGTACCTTGGATCAAGTCATCAAACTCGGAGGCTTCGGCTCCACTAAGAGTAAAGACCCTTCCATTGGTCTTCAGTCTGTTGGCCTGGGACTTCTGATTCTTGCTAGCATTGGGAGGCTCGGCCTTGGCTCCTTCACACTCGCGGCTGATATGACTTGACTTGCCACACCTGAAGCAAATCACAGCTGGCTCCTTGCATTGGGATGAGTAATGATCCGGGGGCCCGTACTTACCACACTTCATAGTCCTGGGGGACATTAGAGAACCCGCTCCTAAACCTATCCTGCTGAAACTGTGGCTTCCTGCCACTATGCTTGAAGTCCTTGCTGGTCGAAGCATACCGCTGGTTACCCTTGTCTTTCTGATCGGTCTTCTTGCCACTCTGACTATCTGATCCCTTGACAACTCTGAACTGACTAGCATCCTCATAAATCCTGTACTTGTTGACCAGAAGCGGGAAGACACTGATCTCCTGGTAGCTGATGGCCTGCTTGATCTCAAGTCGGAGTCCAGCTTCAAACTTGACGCACTTGGAGCAGTCATCTGTCTCATGCTGATAAGGAGTGTAGTACCTCACCATCTCCTCGTACTTGGTTGCACTCGCCAACTGACAACAAACCCTGCCTCAAGGATAAGAACTCTATCTCTTCCTTGTCCTTGATATTCGCTGGAAAGTACTTCTCTTTAACCTCTGCCTGAACGAAACCCTTGTAACCGTTGTGCCCTTAGACTGCAGTTGTCCCACCAATGCTCAGCCTCCTCAGTCAACATGAAGGTAGCAAAGATGAGATTCTCGCGATCATTACAATCCATAGCTCGGAAGATCTTCTCAGCCTCCCTCAACCACAGCAAAGCTCCTTCCGGATTATACGCTCCCTTGAACGACGGAGGGTTGTTCCTCTGAAACTTGTCCAATCCTTGAAACTCAGCTGGCCCATCATTGTTGTTATGGTTGACCTGTCCGATAGCATTGGCAAGAAGTGCCAATGCGTCCGCAATTGCCTGATCGTTGCATCCTCTACCTGCCATAAGTTCATGTACATGTCCAACGCAACTCTTAGATACAGAAACTTAAGCAGGTAAAACCTACAGGCAACTAACTTAAAGCTTAATTGTCTATAACAAGTATAGACAATTCAAACTAGAGCACACAACAGACTCGCAACACGGCCTGACAGGACATACCTGCTCTGATACCACTAAATGTGACACCCTGCTACCAGCATGTAATAAAGCATTAAAGGACAAAGATATAAACCAAACATACATTTACTGAATAAAATAAAAAATTTAAAATAAAATATTTGTCTATGGGTAGAAAGGTCCCACATGAACGAGTTCTCGAATCGCGGAAATAAAAACAAGTTTAAAACAATAAAACATAACCAAGATAAACAACATTACCCAACCCGATGTCACAACAGAGCTGGTATAACCGTTCCGAAATAAAATCCTCGGAATATAACTGAAGAAACTAACTAACAAAGAAATGCCCTAACTATGAGTGGTTGCTCCTCAGAGTCACTCCTCTCCCAACTGCTCGCCATTCTCTGCAAGGTGCCAATCAGGCCAAACAAACAAACAAAGAACGGGAGTAAGAATCATGTAAACATATACGGCATGTAGATAGGAAGCATGGTAAAACAAACAGCATGACATCATCATAACATACATCAACATATATATCAACATACATCAACATCAACAATATCAAGTATGCTATGTGGTGCAACACTACTCCGCTAGTACATTATGCATGTGGATCCAAACTAACTTAGGATGAATGACTTCGGAGTTAAATATCCACATTGGGAATCTACCCAACGATGGGGAATCTACCCCTAGGATAGCCAACGCAACAAACCAACGAATGCCTCGTTACGGGGACGCACGGTCACCAAACCTTGGGTGACCTACCGTGGATTGCCAAATTGCCATACTCTCGGGTGACTTCCCCTATGTCGAACGTCCACCAACAACAACATCTCCAATGATGCATGCAGCATACAACAAACAATGGGCAACCGCCACCTCCTTTACTTGGGCCTATAAGCAACCAAGACTTCAGCGGAATCTACCATAACACCTTAAACTTTAGCGGAATCGATCGCAACACCTTAGACCCAACCAGGTCAAGGCCCCCTTGGAGCAAACTCTCGGCCACCAAGGTACAACATCGATGGCACCTCGACCAATAAGCATCGAGGGCACCTTTGCCAATAAGTACCAAGGATATCAACTTAACAGCATGCGGTAACCCAACGGGTACCGGCTTACCAACTCAACATCTCACCATCTCATCTTCTTAATCATCTTTCTTAATCAGTAACCAAGTTATCTAATTGAGTCATTTATGTCATTAACATGTTATTGGGGAGATTGGGGGTCAAAAACCCCGATTTAAACCTTTAATTCCATCTCCGTTTGTTAGGGGAGCACGGGCGTTCTTGTCCCCTGCACGACCGTGCTGGTCACATAAGTGAAGCACGGTTGTGCTTCTATTCATGCACGTTCGTACTCATCCGCATGGTCGTGCTTCCTAGTAGGCACGGTCGTGCACATCTGCACGGTCGTGCTTCTTGTCGTTCATAATGCGTGACCACTTTTCCATAATTGAACCGGGAGCCCGGGTGTGCTCCCTGTCAGCACGATCGTGCTTAATGCACAATAGTGCTGTTCTGGGCAGAAACTATGGTACGATTCTTAGCCAATTAATTTGGTATTTAGTTCATTAATCCTATGTTAGTTAACAACGTTTTTTAAGGCTTAAACTTCAACATCACGAATCAACAAATATTCAACATTATCATGCCAATAATCATCGTCAACGCAACATCATGTTCGTATTAAAACTACCAACACAACAAGAACATAATATGAACATAAGGCATGTAAACAACATAGTAACAACCAAGACCATGTTATCATCATCAATCAAACCAACATATTAATCATGTTATCATACATAACAAACCGGGTGTAACACCCCCCTTGGGCATTACTTCCTTATCACATGCGGAAATAAATTAAAAGAAGTTTACTGGTTGCTTTCGTAAAAACTTCTATTATCTTCATAGGTCTGAAAATATGGGGGTAAAATTTTTCTTTTCTAGGATTCACCTCAAAATGATTCACACATCACTTAAAATGAAATCACACTGTATTTTACTAACACACGAAGTCTAAGTTTATTTATAAATCATAGCACTTCAGCATATACATTTCATGAAATAATCTTTCGTCTTGATGTTACAAAATTACACAAGGTTTTTCAAAACTGCCTATATCGACTTCTCTAAAGCACACACAACCCAAAGGAAACATCCTAACCCTGTCATTCTAATAGACACATGTTTGAAAGAACTCAGTAGTTCTTACCATTGGAATAATCACCCACCTCTTCAAAGATCGGGATTAATATCCCCGAGTGAGGTCAGGAGCTTCTCGGCACCGCCTGTCCTAGTGTCCAAAGGTACAACAACAAAGACCCAGGAAAACCTGATATATTGTAAGGGTGAGATACCAATATATGGATAATTATGATAAACTATATACTTGCAACACAAACATCATACACAACAAATGTCATCATATTTACAACATGTGAAATAATAAACTAAATATAATATCACACCAATTCATCAATCAACTTTGAAAAACAATTATGTTCATGAAAAATTCAACTTTTATGCAAGACTCTGGAGTTTTCAACTTTCTTTAAAAATATGATGATCAGGCTCGGTTGCCATAAAGGCACAACGTGAATTTCCACTACACTGTCCAAACTCCTGGCAATGTGCAACGTGCGTGGGGTGTCCATAGCATACTGTCCAATGCAAGACACAATAAATCCGACTAATGGACTTCATTGTCCATCAAGGCACAATGAAACACCATACATGAAATACCTAGCCCTTCCAGATATTCACATGAAACAACGTAGCATGAAATACCTGATCTTTATAGATATTCATACAAAACAGCGTGGGCACGTCTGCCAAAATAAATGCATGAGAAAATCATTTTATTTTCAGCTTTTCTTTGTGCTTGATATTTTCTTTTCGTCGAGGCTCAAAGCTCAAGACTTTTCAACGTTTTTAACATCTTAAAACTTTTATTATCAACACAGGACCTTAAGTCCAAGTGTCTAATCACAACAGTCCTAGACCTGTGCACTAGTCTAGAACTTTGTGTCGTGGAAAACAACTTTCACCTTTTTATCTCTTTCACTATGTTTCAATTCAACGTGTATAGGACAACAGTCCATAGCAACGTAGCACAGATTATAAATCAATATGCTTTTAAAACACTAGTATCCCGACGTCTAGGTTGCTAGGTTTAACTTTTCAACTTTTCTTCTTTTTTGCTCGGTGACAAACAATAATCCGAAAACAAAACTTATGTTACTTATCCAAGTTATCAGATATTTTATTTTGAAAGAAAACCTTCTAAAAGACATTTTTTCCTTTGAAATTCTTTTTGAAAACCTTGAGTTATAGAAAATTCTCTCTTCTTTAGAAATCCATATTTACTTTGGAAAAGGTCTATCGTTAAGAAAATGTTGAAAACGTTTTGAGCAAAACTCTTTTTAAAACACTGAGAACTAAAATTTCTCCAAAAGAACTTGGAATTTAACTTGTTTTCCTCTATTGTTTTTCATCATAAAATAGTCTCAAAAAAAATTTAATTTAAGTTTCTCATATAAAAACATCTTTAAAAAAAAAATTCAGAATAAATTTCTCTTATCAACATGCTACTTAAAATTTAAAACCTTTGTTTTGTGGTTTTCCACATAAGTCTTTTAAGGCTTTTATATTTAATAGTTGAGCTCTAACCAAGGTTAGGCTTCTATGCAACAACCAACACAACTTTTAGCAACTTACAACATAAGTAACATAATATGTTCAAGCATATATTTCAATTCAACACTTCATCAAAGTCATATAAATGCAAGTAATTCCAAAACAACCACTTAAAACAACAACTTCAGCACAACTTCATATACTCAACACACAATCATATAGCAATCCAACTTTTTCACCCATGTAGCAACAACATCAACATAGCCAAACATTTCAAACTAACAAGCATATAGTTACCACAATTGTAACATCCCTCAGGTTTTCTCCCATTACCTAATTCGACGGATAGACAAAATCTTTGTTTGTGTTGCCCAGAGCGAACTTCCTTTTATCCACGGCGTGCCGCAAGTCTATGAATTAAGCGAACGACTTAAGTTAAATCAACAAAGTCGTCTTATCATAGGTTTTGGCCATGACTGGAAAAATGATGCTAGAGATGTCCAATCTTTTACAAATTCTTGGATTACACTTGATCCAAGACTTACTTTTATGTATACGTATGTATATACTTTAATCCCATATTTTTATATCTTTACATTAACACTTGTTTATAGTCCATTTTATACCAAAATCTTTACTTGATCATGTTAAAAGATATTATTTTCAAAATCATACTTCTCATTCAAAAATTATGATGAACTTTTGTATAAAAGCATTTTCAGAACAACAGTGGTTTTAAAATGTGAATGACCACTCAAAAGACCTTTAAAATTTTTGAAATTTTAATGGAAGGTACCCAACTCACACATCAATACAGTGCAGTTGGTCCCATGTAAAAATTCAAAGGCATTAATTTATTAAAAATCAAACACAGCCTCTGTTTGCACAGGATTTTTCCATAAACTAATTTTACCAACTTATAACTTTATGAAATTATTTTTCTTTATATACATATGAAAAATTCTAAAACTTCAACAAAACTTTAGTTATACTTTATTAATAACCCATAAAATTTTATAAAAGTTTTTAACTTTAAAAATCATATTTAAAATCATCATGCAACCAATTATGTTCTTATTTTCGCAGTCAGAATTTGATTATAATTTGAGAGGAGTTTTAACGTGGCAAATTCTATCCAAATATTTACATATTATATATCAAATTAAAGCCCCAGAAGTCTTATTTCCAAATATGTATTTGGTTTCCAGAAATATGTTCTATATAAAAACTTATGGTCTTACGAATGAAGATCTATCTTGCTGCCAGAATCAAATTCTACCCATGTTTATCCACACCAAGTTATTATCTTCACTAAAGCATCATCCTCAAGCCATAAAACCAACATGCAAGGGTCCTAGACCCTAAAAAACATACATGTAAACATATATCAACCAAAATTAGTAACTATTATTATCAAATAATGGTTCAAACAAAGAGTTGTGAGAGGATCTTTAAGTCAAGCATGTGAGAATAACAAAAACATCTACTTTGCTCCACATAGGGGTTTTCGGCCACCCTATCAAAATAGGTTTTCAAAAATTCTTTTGTGACATGAAAGTGCTTAAAATGATAGTAGAGATGAGTATAAGTGTATGAAAATTAGTTCCATGCTCAAAAGACTTTTCTAAAGATTTTTCTTAAAATTTTTAGTTAAAACTATAAACATGCAAAATAAGAAAAGTGGCATGCATGTTGATGAAAAATATATTTTTGAGGAAATAAGGAGCAAGATAGGAGAGTTATACCCTTAGATGATGAAGAATGAAGAGAAATGGTCCACAAGAAGCTTAAAAAAAATTGACAGCTTTGAAGATGTAGTGGTATTTCGAGTGTATCTCACCATCTACTCATCCAAAAATTATAAAATTGGGTTTGATGGAAAGGTAAGAAAGAGAGGCACAACTTTGTTGTTGAAAGTTTTGCTTGATTCAGAACAGAACAGGGGTGAACAGGACCTTATTTCTGCTGTTCTCGAGTTGCTGGGGATTTTGAGCATTTTTAGTAATTTGGGCATATCTCCCAATATACTTATCCGTTTTTGATGATCTTTAGCTCGTTGGAAAGAGGGAGGAAGAGGAACAACTTTCATGTATGAAAGTTTCCGATTTTCAGAGCAGAAAAGGGTCAAAAGTTCGGTATGATTTCGGTGAGAAAATGAGTGTGTGGGTGAGTGATCTTGAGAGGAAATGGAGAGTGGTAAAAGGTGAAAGAAGAGGGTTTTTATAGAGAAGGGGGGAGGGGTGCTCACTAAATATACCCCATTCTTTGTGTTAGAGTGGTTATTCCTCTTGGTTTGCTTTCTCTAGAACTTGACTTACAACCATTTTGAAGCTTAAAAAAAATTTTGGAAACATTTTTGAAAATGATTGTGGCAATAAGTATTTTTCGGGCCTTCTGAGTTTTGAATGATGAAATGCTACCCCTTAGTTGCCCAATTTTGAGCTTGAAAGAAAAAAAAATGCTTTTCTTGGTACCTTGGAATGTTTTGATGAATGATGTTTGATAAGGGACCTTCTAAAGTATTACAAAAGGGTAAAAAGGTAGTTGAAAAAGTATGGGATGAAAAGAATCAAAAATATTTCTCTTGAGTTGAAAAATCTCCCCTTCTCCAAATAAAAGAAAAAGAAAAGAAAATAAAAAAATAAATAGAGAAGGGGATGACAAAAAGAAAATGAGAAATAAAAGCAAAGAAAAGAAAGGTGGAAAAATGAATTGAAAACCCAAGAAGGTATTTTAGAAGGTCATGTTTGCAATGCTGGATGTTTATGTAGCCTTTTGAAATGTCCTTTTCTTGTTATCCCCACCTAAAGATTAATCCCTTGGCCACGTTACAACCAAGTAAAGACCTCTTGATTCTTAATTGTTTTCATTAATAAAGTAGAGATTTGGTTTATAGTCAAGCCTATGGTAGGATTCATTCCTTGAGGAAAATTGAGTGAAATGCCTTATTCTCCTAAACACTTGAGTGGTGAGGAAGAGAGCCAAGCAATTGAACAAGCTTGGGGTGAGCTTCAAGTGAGAAAGTGTGCCCAAATCAGTGAGAACATGAGTCTAAGGAACCTAAGCCTCTAATTGGACTTGAATTGATTGTCTCTTGCTGAATTGTTTGAATTGCCTATTGTTTGGATTATTTGCTGGGGTTCTTAGTTCACTATCCATGTTTTGTTTTCTTCTACTGGCCTTGGTGATTGCTTGAGGACAAGCAATTGAATAAGCTTGGGGTGATTTGATAGTGTGATTTTACATGATATTTTCTGTACACTTTTGCATGCATTTTGCATATAGATTAGGCATTCTTTATTTGATTTTAGTTAGATTTTCCCTTGGAACGGGTGAGCGGTGTTGTGGTGTTGTTTTGTAGGAATTCATGATTAAATGCCCAAGGTTTGGCCATGATGAAGATTGGTTGATTTAGAGCCTTAAAAGTGAAGAAAATGACCCAAACAGAGCCCATCACGGCCTAGCCGTGATGCCCATCACGACCATGATCGAGCAAAACTGAAAAGGCAGAAAGGTCAAGTCGAGTCCATCACGGCCTAGCCGTGATATACATCACGGCCGTGACCCAAAACCACCACAAGTCAGAATCCATCACGGCTTGGCCGTGATGGAGATCACAGGCGTGAACAGAGGGCTCGCGACGCGAGCAAATGCTCGCCACGCGAGAGACGAAAAGTTGCCAAAACTGCCAGAGACAGAATCCGTCACGGCCTGGCCGTGATGGCCATCACGGCCGTGACGCGCAGCAGGTCTATTTAAAGAAACGCAGCAGACAGAACTAGGGGAGTTTTTGGAGCAGAGAAAAGGAGGCAGCCCAGAGAAACCCTAGGGGACGATTCTTGGTGACTGTGGTGGCTGGGTTCATCCTTCCATGGAGTGTTTCCCTTCTTCCATCTTAGTATCTTTCCTTTTCCCTTCTCCTTTGATGATGTGTAACTAAACTCCCATTGTTGGGGTTAGGGTAGCCATTTCTGATTTCTCATGTATATGACTTGATATTGCAATATGGTTTTTACTTCATTATTGAGTGATTGATTCTCTGTGCTTAATGCTTGTTGTGGCTAGCACCCCCATGACTTGATATGTGTTTTGGTATGCAATGGGGACGTTCGTATCATAACCGGAATCAAGATTAATCACCTGATAAGCCTTGTATCTAGGAATGGAACTAGGTTTATTAGCAATCGTGTAATCCCTAATCATAATGCAATTTCATTAATCTAGGCCACCTAAGGAATTAGGGTCTATTAGTGGATTTAGGCTCTTGCCATCCGAGGAATCGGGGTTTGAGTAGTTTAGTGGATTGATTTTAATATCTGAAGCATGAATGGGAGGTATCTAGTCCTGATAGTGCATGAGTTAGAGGTTTGGTGAAGTCTAGTCCCAACATATCCTTTCTGCACCCCAAGTGTTTGTTAAAAGTCCCCAAAAAGACAAAAAGATTTTATTTCTTTTCTTTTGCTTGTTTTAATTTCTCTTGATAAATAGTTTAGTCTAGATAGTTGCCGAGTTTGTGAATTGGTATTTGACATCCAATCCCCGTGGATACGATAAACCGGTCTTACCACCGTATTACTTGCACGACTGGGTATACTTGCCCAGATTCGTCACCAAGTTTTTGGTGCCGTTGCATGCATTTTTCATATAGATTAGGCATTCTTTAGTTGATTTTAGTTAGATTTTCCCTTGGAACGGGTGAAGCGGTTTCTTGGTGTTGTTTTGCAGGAATTCAATGTAAAAATGATCAAAATCAGCCATGGTGGAGCCTGGATGAAATAAAGCTTGAAAAGTGAAGAATATGAGCCAAACAGAGCCCATCACGGCCTGGCCGTGATGACCATCACGGCCGTGATCAAGCAGAGCAGAAGGCAAAAGTCAGAGGCTGTCACGGCCTGCCCGTAATAGACATCACGGCCGTGACCAACCAGAAATTTTGGTTTTCGCATCACGAACATAGTGCTCGCCTCGCGAGACTTTATTTTGTGCAAATACGCCCGCTCCAGAACGCGTCACGGCCAGGCCGTGATGGCCATCACGGCCGTGACGCGCAGCAGACCTATAAATAAGAACGCAGCAGACAGAACAAAAGGAGTTTTTAGGGTCCATTTGAAGGCATTTGGAGGCTGCAGCTGGGCTAGGGTTTCAACCCTAGAAGGGAGCCAAGAGGGATTGCTTTGAAGAAGAAGGAAAGCTCACATGGAGCCTCTCCTCTCCTCTTCCTTCCTATTTCTCTGGTTTGGTTTTCTTTGTTTTATGAGTAGTTAAATCCCTGTGTTGGGATTAGATGTAATCAAACTTATGTTTATGTATTTATCTTGACTGATTAATCTATGTTCATGTCTTCATATTAGTGGTTATATTTCTGTGCTTAATGCTTGTTGTGGCTAGCACCCCCATGACTTGATTTGTGTTTTGGTATGCAATGGGAACGTTCGTATCATAACCGAAACTGAATTTAATCACCTAGTAAGCCTTGTATCTAGGAATGGAACTAGGTTTATTAGTAATCACATGATCCCTAATCTTAATGCAAATTCATTAATCTAGGCCACCTAAGGAATTAGGGTCTATTAGTGGATTTAGGCTCTTGCCATCCGAGGAATCGGGGTTTGAGTAGTTTAGTGGATTGATTTTAATATCTGAAGCATGAATGGGAGGTATCTAGTCCTGATAGTGCATGAGTTAGAGGTTTGGTGAAGTCTAGTCCCAACATATCCTTTCTGCACCCCAAGTGTTTGTTAAAAGTCCCCAAAATGACAAAAAGATTTTATTTCTTTTCTTTTGCTTGTTTTAATTTCTCTTGATAAATAGTTTAGTCTAGATAGTTGCCGAGTTTGCGAATTGGTACTTGACATCCAATCCCCGTGGATACGATAAACCGGTCTTACCACCGTATTACTTGCACGACTGGGTATACTTGCTCAGAATCGTCACCACATACATAAGCACAGATTATTAAGAAATAGAAAAATCGGGATGTTACACCGGGGTTATGGGAACCCCTTTACCTTACACTACCCCCAATGCCTATGAATACACTACTCTTCTCCCCATACCTGGATTGAAAGTCGCTCTAGCAACAGTTCTAAACAGCAAACCGGTCCCGAATCCTCAAGCGGCTCTCTCTAAAGCTAAGCCTTGGTTAACCAAAAACATCCTTGGTCAGTTTCTCTAATAAAAACCACAAGAAACCGAAAAGGGAAAAGAGACTGTTACCTCTAAACCAACACAGACTCACAAGAGGCTCCCAACGACTTCTAAAACTCCAGAAACAGGTTGAGTTTAGTGGAAACAGGGAAAGAGATAAATCTGGCAGAAACTGGTGACAGCTGCTGACATAAAATAGGGTTAACTTGTCACCCTCGGTTTTTGTGCCAACTATATAAAGGCTGCACCTGAGCACGGTCGTGCTCCTCAGCAAGCACGGTCGTGCTGGACTTAGCGTCAGCGAGACGCGGTCCGCACGTTGAGCACGGGTGTGCTCAACTTAAAAACTGAAACACGCTTCAACCTTTAAGCACGGGCGTGCTGGCTAATGAGCACGAGCGCGACGGCGAGGGGGAACAAAATGGGAGAAACAGCGGTAGAGAGGTAGGAGACACGACGATGGGAGGGAGATGCAACGGCAAGGGGAATGAGGTGCGGCGGTGAGCAGACAAATCGGGGCGGTGAAAAGACTGATATACGGCGACAGAGAGACGAAGTGGGAGAAGGCTGAGAAGCGGCGATAGAGGGAGAGTGGGTATGGGATTGAAGAGTTAGGGTTGAAATGAGAAATCTGATAGTGAAAGTGAAGCACCAGCCTTAAAACGCAGCATAACAACAAGTGAAATGCAGGCAAAGTATGTTTTTCATTATAAAATTTTTGGTTCGTATCGGTTCGATTTCTGAACCTCTAACCGAAAACTACACCGAACCGATCGGTTCTCCTTATTTTCAGTCCAAAAAAAACAATTAAATTTGGTTCCTATCGGTTTTCGATTATTTCGGTTTGGTTATGCTATTTTTTTGGATCGGTTTGGATCTGAACACCCCTAGTTGGTATGTTCATACAAAACACTTAGTCATAAGTTTTTTTTTTTGACGAGAATAAACTTATTTCATTTCAGAAGCCATAACATCTGCGATACAATGGGGAATATAATCAAAAACATGAGAACAAGCATAAAATGTGGCTACCCTAGCAAGAGTGTGAGCGACCGCATTGGCTTGCCTCCTAGCAAACTTAACTCTAAAGTTTAAAGAAATAGAGAGAGCTTGTCTGCAATCCAGAAAAATAGCTCCAAAATCCGAGACATCCTCCTTGTCACTGTTGATGCTATCCACTGTTGTTTTACTGTCAGATTCAAACTCCACATGAGTTGGTGACATGCTAAGTGCCCATTGAACAGCCAAAAGAACCCCCCGAGCTTCTCCTTCGTGCGGAAGAATAACTGGGATGAGGGACACTGTTTTTGCTGAGATGAAGGAGCCATTCCCATCACGCATACACATACCTATACCCGTCTGTTCCTCTCCCCATCAAAGGCCGCATCTACATTAATTTTTATAAAACCCACTGCTGGCTTTTTCCAAACAGCCGCTACTTGCATATCATCCTGCGCTGTTAAGGATGAGGCCTCAATGACCTTGTTAGCAATCCTCCTATCAGAGAGCATTGTCTCAGCTCTTTGGCTAACTTGAACGCTTGTCTCCAACGTATCGTTCCAGAGTTTTTCATTTCCAGCAGACCAAAAACTCCACATGATCATAGCCATGTCAACTCGCTTCACGGGCGAAAGTTCAGAGCAGACTTCGAAGAATAGCTCCTTGACGCTATCAGCTTCTTGGATTTTTGGCTCAATCAGGTGCCATAAACCAGCTCTCCTCCAACAGTCAACAATGGTAGCGCAGGTGAAGAAAACATGAAAGGTATTTTCCATGGGTTCACCACATAAGACACAAGACATTGGACACACAACACCTTTGTCATGAAGGCGAGATCTAGTAGGAAGGACTCCCCGACAAGCTCGCCACACACAGTGTTTGATTTTTGGAGGCACTTGCAAGTCCCAAATTAATCTCCATTCGCCACACACAACACTTTTTTTTTTTTTTTACTTATAACAGCATATGCATGCATTGATCTTGAAACGGAATGATGAAACCAAGATTTGAACTTAACCGTGCGTTGCATTCAAGAAGGCAAAGCCAGCGACAAAAGCCAAAAGCCATAATCTGTTTAGTCATAACCATATTGAAGTCTTCATCGAAATATGAATAGCTACAAATTCTGTCAATTTTCTGTATTAATTTTATCTCATCCAATTAAAATATGACAAGTAAGAAAGAAGTTATATATTATTATTTTTTAAATTATTTTTTAAAAAATTGTTACATTATAACTTCTTTGTTAGTTGAATAAAATGTGAGACATGTTAAAGGGAACATATGATTTCTATCCAGCTACGAGTGGAAAACAACGGAAAAAAGAAGCTAAGGATGTCTGGGAAATTGTTAATCTTAATCGCTTAGAATCCTAGCATCTGACTCCGAGTTCTACTGTAACATCCCGATTTTTACTGTTTCTGAATATCGTTAAATATATATTTGTTTATATTTTTATCCGAGATTTAGTAAATGAGACTCTATTTGATAGTAGAAGGCTATGGTTAAATTTTGGGTTTAAAACTCAGACGGAAACCAGTCTGCGTTTTTACTGACAGTATAATTTTATATTGGCAGAAAACCCTACTTTGACTCAAAACTGAAATTTTTTAGATTTTTATATTATGTCCGTGAGGAAGTCTATTTTCCAAAGTTTTCTCAAAAATAAAATATTATATTTTATTTGAGCGAATTTTGGCAAAAACGGATGGAAACCCTAATTGGGTAAAACAACGGAGTCGGATACGGAACTGCAGAGACCCGTGAAGAGATCGGGATAACAAGTCAAACATGACGACTCATGATGTCATCCATGATGTCATAAGTAATCATGAGTCTTTATCAGTGAAATGACCAAAATGCCCCTAACCTAACCTATCCTAGCTAGTTAAATGACAACCATGGTCAAGGCCAAGACTTCATCAAATTTGCTTCTCCTTCCTCCTTGTGGTGCACAACTCAGCCACACCTCCTAAACACCATCTCCACCACATAGGTAAAATTGGTAAACATTATTTTCCCTCCATTGATAATGTTCTGTTAGTAAGTGGTCTTAAACACAATCTGTTTAGCATTAGTCAATTATGTGATAGTGGGTTTGCTGCTTCATTTAATAAGAATATGTGTTTTATCAAGAAAGCTGATGGATCACTCTTATTCACTGCCCAGAGGCAAAACAATCTGTATAAGATTGACTTAGAGGACCTCTCAAATCAAAGTGTGTCATGTCTAGTGTCCATTGAGGATGAACGATGGATTTGGCACAAAAGGTTGGGTCATGCAAGTTTGAGATTACTCTCAAAATCGAAGGGAAAACAAGTGAAAGGTTCCTTTGAATCTAAGAATGTTGTTAGTACCAACAGACCACTAGAATTGCTACAGCTTGATCTCTTTGGTCCAACAAGGACTGCCTCTGTCAGTGGAAAGAAATATGGTCTTGTCCACTACAAGAAATTAAGCTATTTCCCAGGGCTTTTTACCCAGGGAAAAAATCCATAGGAAATTTTTACATTTCCCACGGCCAAGACCTTCGGAAACGTCTCGCTTGATTTCCCACGGCTTGGTCCCTAAGAAAAAGAGGTGCCAAACATTCCCGCTTTATTTCCCACGGGCTGGGCCGTAGGTAACAGAAAGCGTTGTTTCCCACGGACCGAGCCCTGGGAAATGGCTCAGTTTTCCCACGGACTTGGCCGTGTCTAGTTAACATGGAGTTTCCCACGGATGGGCCCGTCGCAAAATCCAACAGTTTCCCACGGCTATGACGGTCGCAAAAATAGGCGGTGTTTCCCACGGTCAAGCCCGTGGGAAAATGATGTTAACCTACTGTGTGCCTTCCTCCTCTTCACTTGGTCCATTTGAGCCTCCAGCCATTAACAGTGCCGCCCAACCCTCCTTCGCGCCTCCAGCTCCTTTCCGGTCCGCTCCGGCCGCGCCGCCCTCGTCCGGTCCCACCTCCGCGCCTGCTCGTCTTCTCTCTCCACGGGTTTCCTCTTTCTCCTTCATTCTTCCTCTGCTATTCATCACTCTCGAACTCGAAGAGACCGAACCACAAGTGTACGTTTTCTATTCTCATGATTCCAGTTTTAATATTCACCAAGCTCACACCCTTTCCTCTCTTGATTTCAGGCGCAGAAGCAGAAGCAGAAGTCGAAGCCGCTCTCCGAGCCACAAGCGCCGCCGAAGCAGAACTCCGAAACGGAGAAGCACTCCTAGCCTTATCTCCAATAACCTTAAACTCAGAAAAGGCGAACTAGAAAAGAAAAGGTTCTTACCAATTCCTCTCTTATTTGTTTTTTGTTTTTGTATAAATGATAAATGATGATAATAGGAAAATTGCTTATGACGAAGAAAAATAACACGCCTTGAAATTCAGATTAATATTAATTAGCAATGATTCAAGCTTGTTTTTGGTTTGTTTAGTTGTTAATACCTACCCACATCCCCAGATCATGATATTTCAATAATAGTAAAAAAATCTTGGCAAATGATGAATAGTTAAATTAGGGTGTTGAGAGATAAGGTAGAAGAGGATAAAAAATGTTGAAATTCTGTTGTTGGTATCATTGGAATAGTCACAATATTATATTAACTATGTAACTTTAAGTCTATGATGCCAAGATCCAATAAATAACTATGTATTAGTCATTTTAGCTACTAATATTGTTTTTGTTAGCATTGTTATGTATCAGTACCACATTGTGTTAATTCAATTCTTATAGTTGTTTCACTAAACAGTTTATGCTCATTTGATATGCACATCAATCATCTTGTAATTGTTAGTGTTATATGGAACTAGGTTCAAGCATTGACAGCATTAGACACCCTTGCAAATGCAAATTATAGACAGAAAGGAAGTAGTTCCTATCTGCTTGTGTGTGTCAATTGCCTTGTTTCTGCTTTTGCATGAGACATTCATTTATAGACTATGAAGCATTAAATTTTCTTCCATTATTACAATCATTTGCCTCTTATAACTATTTACCCTTCTTGATTTAATGTTTTACTTTTGAATAAGCAAAGTTGTTTAAATCATGGCATTTTAGTGACCTAGACATCACTCTAAGGTTCACCTGGCCCTCCAAATTCCTCATTTTTTAGCCTACACATGACAAATCCAACAATTATTTAAGTTGGTCAAATTTACCATCCCTTTCACATAGATAAGAGAGATAGAATGAAAGGTAAAATGCTTTATGGAATATCTGTTACCTAGGATTTCCTCTTGATTAGCTAAGCTAATTACTGGTGCATGATTTGATGAATTGAATTGGACTAATTTTTGCACTTTGACTTGTCATCATTACTTCTATATTTTTTTGTGTATACTTTAATAACTGAAGTCCATTTTCTATGTTACATAAAGTTGAAGATCATTGTTTAGATTAGTTTTGAAGAGTGGTCTTGCTTTCATCATATATAAAATTCTTCGCCATGTTGGCCAGACATTTTGCTTGAATTCATTACATATATCATGAAGACTAGAGCAGTAATGCTAAGAATCTCAGATTCAATATTGAAGTTTGAGAGAATTATGAATGTCCCATTCAAGTGAAGCACATTTATCGTGAATAAAAAATCTGGTATAGTCATTTTAGCTCATTGCTTGTAGTTGTACCTCCCTATTCACGATGCTAATACTATATCTAAGTGGACATGTTGAAATTTAATGTTAAAATTTATCTGGATTTTTTATTAATATGCAGAAGATGGATTGTTATCCTTCGAATCGTAGTTGGGTGTATGATAGGCTATATCCGAAAAGAAGGGGTTTGAAACCAACTTTCGTAGATGGGGTTGAAGAGTTTGTTACCCAATAAAAGCGACAAAAGTGTTTCATCGATGATGGAAACCGAATTAGATGTCCGTGTGCTAAATGCCGATGTCGAAAGATTAAGAGTGAAGACCTTGTGAAGACTGACTTGTATATGAATGGGTTCTAGGAAAATTACTGGATTTGGACTCTCCATGGTGAAGAAGTGCCACATGTTGATTTAGGGGTTGACGAGAATTGCACGGGTGCCTCAAGCACTCGTGCAGATATGGGATGTGGGGAACAGTTTATGTCAATGCAGGAGATGGTGGTTGATTCTCTCGGGGTAAACGAGGCGCATGATTACGATAACACTGAAGATCTTCCGAATGAGGAAGCACAAAGATTTTATAATCTTTTAACTGAGACAGCAAAAAAGTCATTATTTGAAGGGGCCTCAGACTCTAAATTATCGCTGTGTGTGAGGCTTTTAGCTTGCAAGTCCAATTGGAATATTCCTGAAAAGTGTTTGGATTTTTTTATGAAAATGCTTCAGGACGTGACACCTATAAAAGGAGTTGTACCAAAGAATTATTATGGTGCAAAGAGGTTAGTGTCGAAGCTGGGATTGGAAGTCAAGAGGATTGATTGTTGCATTAATGGATGCATGTTGTATTACGACAATGAATTCGGCATAAATGATGGAGCTTTGGTCAAATGCAAATTTTGTCAAGCTCCGAGGTATTGCCCTCCCAAGTCTGGGACAAGTAATAACAAACCAATTCCCGTAAAGGCGATGTTCTATTTGTCAATAGTTCCAAGGCTACAAAGAATTTTTGCATCAATGCAAACTGCAAGAAAAATGACATGGCACTTTGAGAACAAAAGAACTTCAAACGTCTTACGGCATCCATCCGATGGCGAAGCATGGAAGCACTTTGACCGGGTACATACTGATTTTGCTTCGGATCCACGTAATGTACGACTTGGTTTAAGCTTCGATGGTTTTACCCCGTATATCCAAGCGTTGGCTTCACCATATTCTTGTTGGCCCGTAATTGTTACTCCATACAATCTTCCTCCTAATATGTGCATGTAATTGAAAGAAAAAGCACCGGTGGAGGATGTCACTTCATTGGAGCTAACCTAGTATCATGGTCAAGCAAAAGGCAAAGTACCATTGCTCTGTCAACTGCTGAAGCAGAGTACATATTAGCTGCAAGCTGCTGCTCACAACTTCTATGGATCAAACATCAATTGGAGGACTACAATGTATTTGTAAGTAGTATTCCGCTTATGTGTGATAATATTGCTGCAATCAATTTATCTAAGAATCCAATACTGCATTCTAGAGCTAAGCATATAGAAATCAAACATCATTTTATTAGGGATTATGTACAAAAAGGTGTGTTTGATGTTCAATATGTAGATACTGACCACCAATGGGCAGATATCTTCACTAAACCTCTTGCTGAGGACAGATTCATCTTTATAAGAAAGCATTTGAATATGTTGTATGTGGATTGAGCTAGTATATTTATTGTTAATTTGGTCGTCCATTGCATGTTTTTTTTGCACGTCCACCAGTCATGACGTCCAGAGCAAGTAAAATCTACACGTCCACTACCTATGTCTTTACGTGTCCACTCTTAGTCATGTGTGGACTCGTCTATGCACACATTTATTGCTTATATTAATTTGTTCTTGAACACTTTTATATAAAATGCTTCTCTTTCCTTGCTGAGTCAGCTACTCTCATCAATCCCGTCAAGACCATTTTATGGTCCCAAGTTACCAACGCCGTTTTATCATTATGACATGTCATATCAAAAGTTATTTTTTAACCTTTTGATATTCAAGATTCATTTAAAAGAAATCTTTTCCCTTTGAGAAAGACTTTACGCTTTCATAATCTCTCGAGCTATCTCTCTTTACCTCTCTTTGCTCTCCAAACCCTAAGCTCGTTGATCATCTACAATGGCATCTTCAACCTTCAACGTGGACAAACTCAACTTAGCTATAGAGCATTATTTCAACCTTAATGTGCTAAAAGACTACAATCTTGACATAAGCAAATATGTCAATGCTGTTGACTGGGAAGGACTCTTCGCGGAGAAAGTCTCTGTTTTCCCAAATCTTGTCAGGGATTTTTGGAGAAACATCCAACTGACAGAAACTGACTTCTACTCAACCGTATTAAGATGGAAGATTACAGTCTTGGAGAAGACTATTGCTGAAGCAATCTTCTGTGCTCAGGAAGGACTAGTTTTCACTGAGTCTTGGGAAGAAGACTTGGGCGGTTCTGAGACTATAGAAGTCTATCTCATGAAGGAGGACACGGTCAGGACTCACTCGTGGAAGGCTTTTGAAATGAAGGATATCGTTCATATCCTTCACCAGCTTCTCAACAAAGTGGTGCTTCATAAGGTTGGATCAAATGATAACCTTTCATCTCTTCACAAGTTCTGTCTCTACCATCTTCTCACAGAGACAAGAATCAATCTTCCAAGAATCCTTTATGGAAGATTCAGAGATGCAGTGATGAACAAGAAAAGACTCTCTGCACTTCCCTTCTGCCACCTTCTCTCGAAGATTTTCAAGGCTCAAGGAGCATATGAGTCTCTTGCTGCCAAGACTCCTGAGGAGCAAGCGAGATTACTGACTGATAAACCAATGCTTGCTGCAGACTTTGGAAAGATGAACATAGCCAACATGAACCTTAGTACGTATGCTACTGCTGCAATGGCTAAGACTGATGAATTAATGGTGGCTAAAGAAGAGATGATTGAACATAATAATGCTGAAGTCCTATGGGTTAGAAGGGTAACCATGCAAAAGACAACTGCTATAAGAAAGCCTTCCCCCAAAAGACCAGCAAGTGGGATTGCTATCAGGGAGCCTTCTGATGCCCTTGCTGCAAAGAGGCCTTGGAAAATTATCCTATCTCATAATGAAGATGAGGAAGCTGATGAGGATAGCATTCCTATCAGCTTTATCCTAAAGAAGCAGAAGACCTCTGCTGCTGCTGCAGAGGTCGTTGTGCCTGATCCTTCAACTATACCAACAAAACCAAGGAGACAACCAGCAAGAAAAGCTAGGTCAACCAAAACTCCTAAGGTAACTATCTGTGCTAATGATCCTGTTCAATTAGCAGTAGATGACCTTGTATCTAGTTTAGAAGCTAGGATAGATGATATACCTATCCCCTCTCCAAATGACGTATATATTCCCACACCTCTCTCACGCCGACCAACACAAACAACTACCTCACAAGTCGATGATCCCTGGTTAAATAAACCAGATGAAGGCATTTCCCCTGGTGCACCTTTCCCAAAACCTCTTAGAACCCTATTTCCTCCCCTCATCCCAACTTCAATCCTTTACAATGGCAAATCTGAGGATTAGGCCAAAGTAAAAAGAGAATGAAAAATTCTGTTTCACTCTCACCAATCTGAACCAGAACTCATCCTAAACAGATGGTATCCTCTACCTGAATATGAGGAAGAAGTTACCCAATCTGTTGAACCCCTCTTCCTACCTCACCCAGAGTGTCAATTAATCAAAACCGTACCTTCTCAAATGCACAATAGTTTAGGGCCTTTAGTCACCCACCTACCTTTAGCCAAATCCCCCCCCCCCCCCCCCGGAAGAAAATTCACCCAAACATTGTCAAAACGCCTCCATTCATGGCAGTTACTGATGGAGTTGAGAGACACATTATACCCTTCTGGGAGACTGACCCCAAGAGGAATAATCTTCCTACTATTCCTGAGAAGAGAGCTAGATCATCTAAGCATGTCCCCATGATCATGACAAGGGACACAAAATGGATGTCCTTTGAGCATACCAGAATCTATGGGAGGACGACTGATTTGTTTATGGATCAACTCTGCTATGATATGCTGAAATGGGAGTTCAGCCAACTCAGCTGATAGAGCTGCAAATTTTGTTCCTCCATCCTGGCTGAGGCATAAGGAAGCAACCAGGATTGGAATCAAGCCTTATAGAATCTGTCCGAGTTTGCCAATTCTGGATCTTAACAAGGACAAGGACTTGAAGAACAGAAGGTTCAAGGGTGTGATGCCCGAAGTTGAGTCAGCACTGCTTGACATTGATCAAGAAACTTTTGATTACTCAATGACAGATTTCCTTCTAAATAAGGAATCCATTGAGTTAATAAATGAGTATTTGAATGCTTTGTCTTAGGGGGAGCCTTGCAAGCTCTCTTAGACTTTGCTATTTAAATTTAATCAGTTTTTGTCATCATCAAAAAGGGGGAGATTGTTGGAACCAAAGTGGTTTTGGATTTAATAATCTCTATGTTTTGATGCTAACAAAAGGATTAAATTTGCTTGGAAAAGTATTAGTTGAGATCTAACTAGTGCTTTTAGTTATGCAGGAACGCTTTTATAAGTAAAATAAACTTGGGATAAGTTTCATTTGAAAAATACGCGTCCACCCCTGTAGACGGGCTGCTCAAGAACTGTGGTAAAATTACCTTGTTATTTTCTTTAGTAGACGAGGCTATAAATTAATAGCTAAATAACTTGTTAGGTACAACAAGTCCAAAGACTTGAAAATAAGCACGTCCATCTTGCCATGTCAGCAGACGGAAGTAATTAGATGAAGAAAAAGCTAAAACACAAAGTAACCTAGTAGACGAGCTCTATATGCCACGTCACTAGACAGAGATCTTTTTAACTCATTACGGAGTAGCAAGTCTGAAGACTTGATAGATAAAAGGATTCTCCACTTCATCAGACGAGCTAAGAAAATTATCAAATAAACTTGGACTCTCATCTAAATGAGTAGACGGAGTTTCCATTTAGACGAACTTCATCTTTGAATGAATTTAATGCAATCTGGTCCACAATGAATTTATTTCAAATGAATATTTGTTCGTTCCATTTATTTTATCCGATTTAATATCTTGTTTCTTTTGAGAAAGTTCATAGTACTATCAAAGAAACACAAAAAGTAAATAGTACAATTGGAATTGCAAAACTATTTGTACGACGAAATATTTATTGCTGGGCAAAAACTGGGTTATACACAAAGGAGGAAAGAAAGCTTTTAAGGTACAACTACTCAGAATAGTGAGCCTCCATTTTGTGATTTTCTGATAACCAAGGATACTTTTCAACATGGCCAAAATTAAGCTATCAGTCTCAATGGATATCATGCATTTAATGCTATCTCTAAACGGGATTATTCAAAGTAACCGTTGAAGAATTGCAAGAGAAGCTATAAATTGAAGACCTTATATACTGAAGATACAACTCTTGCCTGCACAATCTTGCTAGCTGAACTTTTGCCATTATCATTCATTCTATTATTCTTTCAAAAGCAAGAGTCTGTATTCATTAGTTTGAATATTGTTGTAATATTCAACTGATCTTAAACTGTCATATTCTCACACTTAGTGAGTTAAGAAGATCAACTTTTAAATCTTTGATAAAGTTAGAGCCTGAAGAGACTTGGTAAGAAAGGAATACTTGTAGTATAAAGAGGTGTTGAATACTTGTTTGTAATCTATTTGGAGAAATAGTGGAAAAATCCTTCAAGTCGAAGGGACTGGACGTAGCTTTTGGTTGGAAGAGAGTGAACCAGGATAAAATCTCTTGTGTGAATTTTTTATCCCTAAACTCTTCAGTTTTATTTGCTTATATTAACTGTGGGGTTTTGATATTGCTTTTGTTAATCTTTTAAAAAGGAATTCTTGTGTGCTTAATCTTTTTATCTTCTACTTGTGAAAAAGTTGTTCAAAAAGGATTTTGTGAAAATAATTAACGAACACAATTCAACCCCCCTTCTTGTGTTTGACTGTGCCAACTACAATAACTGTGATGCATGCTATAACTGTGAAGTATGCTATAACTGTATTGTATGGATTTTCTGTTGATTGAGTGGTTGACTGAGAAGCCTGACAGTGGTCAGTGCTCAATTAAAATTAAAGATAAAAACTTGAGAAGCTTGAAGAGAAATTAAAATGATTTAATTTGGGAAATTAGAAGAAAATTTGGAAAATAATATTTTAATGATGTTTTGGTGAAAAAGGAGTCGGTAAGTGACGGTAAGGACGAAACCGTGAAAAAATCTCACTGACGTTAATTTTTCCAAAATAAATTCACAAATAAAGTAAAATGTTATTTTAAGTAGTTAAGTTTGAAAATTAATGTGATATTGATGTTGGAAATACTTTTAATAATAGAAAAGTCAATTGGGTTATAAATAAATTCATTTGCTAAGCAAAGAGTAATTCAGAAAAGAATTGTACAGCGAGACTATGAAAAACAGTTTTATTGCTTTGAACAGAAAACATGTTGGAAATGATTTTTCAAAGATTTGATGTGTTGTCGGAAAAGAGATTTCAAAAGAGAAGGAATTTGAGAAAAGTTGTATTTCGGGGTGATTTAACGTTTTATAAACGAATTTCAGTGGAAAAGGTTTTTCTACAATGGAGTTTTAAGTTAGTGAAAACATTTCAGAAAATCTTGTATAAGTTTAATTTTTGTTTTGATAAGTTGTTTTCACAGAACGAAAACTGTGTTAAAGGCGGAAGTTATGAGGACCTAGATAACCGAAATGTCAAGCTAGTGTTCCTATGAGTAAGCACGTGGACTACGTGTCCTGTGTGTGTCGTGGGTTAAAGTCCCAGTTGACACATTTGAAATCGGTGTCCTGTGTGTCATGGGTTAGAGTCCTAGTTGGCACATTGGAATCTGCTGTATGTGTCATGGGTTAGAGTCCCCGTTGTTTATGTGTCATGGGTTAGAGTCCCAGCTGGCACATTTGAATCGGTGTTCTGTGTGTCATGGGTTAGAGTCCCAGTTGACACATTGGAATCTCTATTCGGTGTGTCGTGGGTTAGAGTCCCAGTTCACACATTTTAAATCTCTGTTGTGTGTGTCGTGGGTTAGAGTCCCAGTTAACACATTTGAATCTCTGTTGTGTGTGTCGTGGGTTAGAGTCCCAGGTCGAACAATTGAATCTCTGTTGTGTGTGTCATGGGTTAGAGTCCCAGTTGATGCATTTGACTTCGTGTTCAGTGTGTTGCGGGTTAAAGTCCCACTTGGCACATGTGATTGCGTGTCCTATGTTGAGAATGAATGAACTAGATGTCTAAGTAAGAATAGTCGTGAGTGGTAAGCCTCAACAAAGAATGAATGCATGAAAAGAAAAGTAAGGAGAACCAATATTAAGATTTGATGGTGGATGTTGAAGTGTAATGCAATTTTTATGAATTGCGATGACTGACGGGTATGAATCCCACTGCTTATAACAATTATGTTTATTCTGAGAATTTTATGTGAAGTGCATATATGTAAATGTTGTTGTTGTCTATATGTCTCGCATGTAGTTATCATGATAATACTCATTGGTCGGTATCTCACCTTTGTAATATATCTGTCTTCTTGTTTTTCTTTTGTTGTACCGTGGGACGTGAATACAGGCGTTGCAGAAGAGTTCCATGTTTTTACTCGAGGACATTAGTCCCAAGAACTGAGAAGAGATCGTTGATCATAGGGATGACCTTGGGAGGTTTTTCCCAGTAGTTGTCAGTTAGGGTGACCAGCTCAACTAAGAGATTAGGTTGTTTCATATCCTATTGAGGGTAGTCTGTATATCTGGCTCCTGAGAGCCATTTTCTTGAGTTGTGGTTCCAGACTATCCCAAAGTTATAGTTATGTTTTTATTTTTTGATGTTTTGACTTTGGAAATGACCTGTTTGTATAAAGGTCCTGATGTATAAGGATGATGATGTGTATATTTATGACGTTTGTTTGTATGGGGAAAGAAAAAAAATTTCCTATTCATTTTCGAGTAAGGTTAAGGATACTAGAAAATTATATTTTTCGAAAGCAACCAGCATTTCTTTTTATTTAATATGTTTTTACGAAATTGAGTTAGCCATGTAATGCCCAAGGGGGGTGTTGCATCTAGAATTAATTAGGTCTTGGGTTATAGTTTTATTAGATCATATGTTTTCTGCATTCCCATGTTTTTGTTCCATAGTTTGAAATAGGTGAAATATTGAAAGAAAATAATCAACAAACGGAAGACATTGTGAGCTTTTTATTGGCATGAATTTATGGTACTTTTAGTGTATTTTTCAATAAAAATTTTGGTTGTAAGTTTTACACTTTTATTTTTGTGATTCTTTTCCATCTTTTGTTGTCATAAATTGTAAATTTTACCTGGTAAGTTTAGTCATATCACTGGAGTAGTCAGAGGCAATGTTCCAGTTTGGCTGGAAACTGGGCCCATAGTCGGTCTGGTAAAGGCGTCAGACCGGATGGCATCCAAACTGGTGTTGATGTCATTAAATCAACTAACTCGGTGTTGTTCATCATTAAATCTGCTGACTCAATACCCGATTCAACCATCACGCGAACCTAGGAAGGCATGTCCCTTCTTCGCTTGACAGTTGTCCCTCACGCGTAGCAAGACCTATCCCCTCCCGCCTACCAATTGTCTCACGCTTCCTGTTGTGTTGAAATTCACCATGTTGACTGTTCTGCTTAAATTCAAAACATGCACCTCAAAAAGGATGTAGTGAGGGAAAGTCTTTCAACCACCAAACCACACAAGTTGTGTGATAAATTTGACAAATATTAATATATATACATAACTGCATTATAAAATTTACAAATTTAGTATATACTGGTTCATCTAGTTCAATCAGCGACTTGTGACACCCTCTACCCCTAAACATGTAGTATATAAATAGTAGATATAATATATTATGTTTTTGTGGAATAGAAACATGGTTTCTTGAAAACCTTTTCACAACACATAATTGAGACCATTACATAATAAAACTCGAATTGAACCTAAGTAGTAAACAAAAATATTATAAACGATCGTGAAGTTCATATGAAAACATATAATGATAGTAAAATAATCCCTTGACCCAATGTCACATATATCAGAGCTCTACAATTCCCATATAATATAAATAACCAAGTTTGAAATCTGAAAACATAAAGCACTAAGACAACGTGCGATCCGGCTAACTCTAATTACTATCACAACACCTCGTAGAAGACATCCCTTCGCTACACGTGTTTTCGCTGTAGACTCCTCCTTCTCTATCACAAGACTAAAAATGGTGCATGGTTGAGAGATCATGTTCAAACCATATGAAGAGAAGAGACAGTAAATCACGACAACACATACACAATTGCATAGCCTTAGCATACTATCCAACATACACACATAAGCACAAACACAAAATCATAACATGCCTCGAAGATGATGCATGACTATGCAATTACAGAACCAATCTTCAACTTCTCCATATGCAATGTGGATCCATAGTCAACCAACTCAGGGAAGACGAATAGGAGCACATATTCAACTGGCCTGGGTGACTCACTAATCAGCATGATCCTCCACCAAATATTCTCACCACTCTTGATAATGCATAATGACATGTCGGGGTGATCCTGCTCGAATGGCACCCCGGCAGCGGTATCTAGCCTTTGCCTTTACATAAGACCCCAACACCTTATCTACCCTCAAGGCTGTTGTTGCCCTCACTAATGCCCTTCATCGTTTGCTTCCCCCAAACATATCAACGACAATGCATAATGCATAACAACCAAACAACATCCAACCATCCGCCATAGTTCGTTAACATTGATCATCAACAACATTCCTCACCAAGGATAACAACAACATCAAGATAATATATTATTATCAAGGAATAAACAAAAATGTCAATATTAACAAGGCAACCAATCATCATCATATTCATCATTAACAACTTGTATAACATAGTAGAACATGTCACGACAACACTATAACATTGTATAGCATAATAAAGTATATCATGACAGCATTATAAACTCATAGAGCATGTCACAACAACATTATAACATCACATATCATGTTACAGCAATACTATAACACCATATAATATAACAGAGCATGTCACAACAACATTACAATACCACAGGACATGTTACGACAACACTATAGCATCATATAATATAACAGAGCATGTCACGGCAACATAAAACATCACAGAGCATGTTACGCCAACACTATGACACCAGATAATATAACAGAGAATGTCACGGCAACATTATAACACCATAGAGCATGCTACGACAACACTATAACATCGTATAATATAACAGAGGATGTCACGACCACATTATAACTTCACATCTGTCATCAATTCATGATCAAGCAAGGATTCTTCAACCAATCAAAATAAACATAAAAGTACAAGGATCAATTATGCAAAACCCCCCAGCCATCTTAATTCTCTCTCAAATCCCATATAGAATAAAAACTCTCTCCCCTCGTACCTGGTATGCATATCATAACTCAAAAAAAGGAAGATAAGAATAACCCCACTTGGATCTCGTCTAACAAATGCTTTGTCTACTGGTTTAAAGATCCAAACAACAAACACAATGAAAACGTGTTCGCAGCGGCGTTCGCCAATTGAAGAATGACGGAGAAGGGTGAATGAAATGGTTCCTAGAGAGAGTTTTTAGAGAAAAGTGGCGGGAATTCAAAGAGAAAGGGAAGGAGGCAGTTCCTGAGTGTTGGAGTCGTGTAAACAAGGTTTTAGGGTGTGATTTAGAGGTTTAAAATGAATTAGGGTGCAACTGGACTGAAATAGGAGGCCCAAAACGTAATGCTGTCAGAGTCGTTAAGCCAGGCTCAGGAAAGTTAGTCTGGATCAGACTCGTTATGTCGGGTGCATGAACTTAGGCCAGGTGGATTCTACAGAAATTGAGAACGTGAATTTTTCTGCTCTGTTGCGCCTGGCGAACCTACTTGCGCCGGACGAATCCCCTCAGACCATAATTCACTATTAAGACCTCCCAAAGGTTAAAGTACCTCTAACATACACATATACATAAAGTTCAAACATAACAAGCATATTATAACATATATACCCACGAAATTAGCACATTATAACTTGGGGGTGAAATTTAGGGTGTTACATGACTCACTGGTTAGACTCGTGACCCATTAACCCAATACCCCAACCGAGTTGATGATTGGTCCGATTTTAATAACATTGGTCAGAGGCAGTGTTGTATCTCACTCTAGTATGGCTAAATGTTGTTCCACATTATTTTTTTTATGTTGCTAACTAGTGTCGTTAGAATATTGATTAAGCAATCAATAAAAGGAAACTTTGTGTTGGAAGATTTAGCAAATTACTCTTTTGGTCCCTTATTTGTTTTAATTTCTTCAAATTGGTCCCTCTATTTTAAAAATGTTCAAGTTGGTCCCTTATTTGCCAAACGTTAAGCAATTTGGTCATTTCTGTTAAGTTTGACCGTTAAGTTTTCCTCTCGTCGGAAAACTTCATCGGAATCTAAAAATGCTAGTGAAAAACTTCGTCGGAATCTTCATCCCTCTCTTCCTCTCTCTTGACTCTCTTCACCCACATGAAAAGCAAGAAAACACAAAAAACAGTAAACCATCGCGTCAAGGCACTTTAATCACCGCGTCGACACCTTCACAGCCTCCAACGGACCACTGTGTTGTTGCACCTCGTCAAGAGACACTCGCACGCCTCTACGTTCCTAACACCCAAACCATTCCAACCACTTTGCAGAACCCCTGTCCATGACGCCAGCACGCCTCGCCGTCGTCCAATAACAACGCTGCCACGTGAGCCACCAATCCCAGATGCGAACGTGCACCAACCTAGAAGCGTTCTCTAATCTCCACCCCCTGCAAGTCTTTGCGCAACCTAAGTCATCCCAAACTAGTTTTATTCTCGGAGGTCATTTACTTTGGATTTTTACATTCTAAATGGGTATTTTATTCTTTTAAATTTTTGCTCTATTATCTAACTTTATCTGTAGTGTATTGGTTTCAGTTTGCAGGTGTGGGGTGTTTACGTAATGGTCTTTCAACTCAATGGAGGTATACCCTTCGAAAGCTTTGAGAGCTTGGCATTTGCAGAGAGGGGGAGATGAAAGGAGGGAGAGAAAATGAGGGGAATGGAGGGGAAGAAAATGAATGAGAGAGAGAAATGGGGGAAGAGAGAGAGGAAGAGATTCCGGTGAAACTTTTTGGTCGAATTTCCAGATTCTGGCGAAGTTTTTCGGCGAGAGGAAAACTCAACGGTCAAACTTAACGAAAATGACCAAATTGCTTAACTTTTGGCAAATAAGGGACCAAATTGAACATTTTTAAAATATAGGGACCAAGTTGAATAAAATAAAACAAATAAGGGACCAAAAGAGTAATTTAGCCTGTTCTCCAAGAAACTTTCTTTCCACTTTGTAGATTTATATGAATTCTACATAATTTCTCAACCTTAGCTCTCCTCGCTTGAGTATGTTGGAGAATAGTGTAGCGATCCTAAAAAAAAGAACTTGTCTTTCCTTTTAGAGAGAAAACATGGAGTCGCCACCAACTTTATTTGATTTCAGGGAAGTTGGAAAACCCCTTTTAGAAAGAGCTTTGGATTCGGGAGTTGATTATGTCTAGGGAAGGCATAGAGAACTAACCCCACGACACCCTAGAACATCCATGAAAGGTTACCCGAAATTAGTTGTGTAAATTGTTAATAACATTGAAAATATTTGTTTTACCCCACAAAAAGACGTCTTTTAAGAAGGAAACATCTTTAGTTGAGAAATTTTTGATTGAACCTATGTGAGGTTGAACATGGCACGTAAGTCCACAAAGCAAACTCAAAGGCTGAAGGGTTGAACATGACACTTGTCATAGGCAACCCAAGAAATAAGATTGTTTTAATCAAGTGATCATTATCTATTTTTATGTAAAATAAATAATTTCGCCTCTTGAAAATGGGACAGAAACGGAATGTAGAAATGAAGCTTTTTACTAACTTATTCAGTGAACAGGGGTACAAAAGAATATGATTGTCAAGAGAAGCTTATGAATAATATCAACAAAGAGAATAAGGATTACCAAATGAGAGCAGAATAACAATGACTTTATTTCCTCCCATTGGTAAGATCTCAAGATCAAGACCTTTAGATTTTAATCTCACTGACTCTTTTTAACTCTTCCTTCTTAACCACTCTAATAACAGGGAAGATAAAAGCTCATATTTCTAATCTCTTTTCTTCACCAAGAAAATGTTAGATCAAATCTCTCTCCTCTCCCTCTCCTTTTGTATCTTTCATCTCTATCTCCTCTCTGATTTTTCGTTCTCTCCCCCTAAAGAAAATCTTCTCTCCCCAAAAATCTGTCCTTTTTAAAATCTAGAAAAAGCCTCCCTTTTTATAGATGGAGGAGAGGGCTTCATGCTTCTTCTTACCCCGTGGCTTCAAGGTTGGTCTTCACGTAATCCAAGGCTTGGGTGGTTCTGAGCAGCAATGGCGTGTTTGATGGGGGCAGCGCGAGCAGCAGAAAGGAGGTGATTTGATGTGAAGGTTGTGTGTTTGAAGAGAGAAGGAGATGAGGAAGAAGAAGGACCAATAGGTAGAGGAGGAAAAGAGGTCTTGTCTGATGTGTAAAATAGGGTTTTTAGGGTTAGGAGTGAGGTTGCTAGGTCAAAACGAGGGAGGAGATGAGGAAGAAGAAGGACCAATGGGTAGTGGAGGAAAAGAGGTCTTGTCTGATGTGTAAAATAGGGGTTTTTAGGGTTAGGAGTGGGGTTTCTAGGTCAAACCGAGGGAGGAGATGAGGAAGAAGAAGGACCAATGGGTAGTGGAGGAAAAGAGGTCTTGTCTGATGTGTAAAATAGGGTTTTTTAGGGTTAGGAGAAGCAACTCAATCTCCTTTCCTTTTTTGTTGACTGTCCTTTTCTTCTTCCTTTCTTCGTCCTTACTTCATTATCTTTTCCTTTTTCTTTCTTTATTCTTTAGCCTCCAGCCTGAAAATAAAATTGTAGTGGATGGAGTCTCTTCGTCCAACAGAAACTTAGATATGCAAAAGTAGATATACACGGGACGGACCTCCTCATCAAGCAGAAATTTAAACATGCAATGGACGGAACCTCTTCGTCCAACAGAAAATTAAATGTAATGGACTGGACGCGTTCAACAGCAAATGCGTCGTAAGTGGACCAGACGCGTCCACATAAAATACAATGCAATGGGCTGGACGCGCTCAAAGGCAAATGCATTGGAATGGACGGGACCACCCCGTCCAACAGCAAGTGCAAAGCAATGGACGGGACCACTCCGTCCAATAGCAAGTGCAATGGACTGGACTGGACCGTGTCCAACAACAAGTCCAAAGCAATGGATTGGACTGGACTGCGTCCAACAACAAGTCCTATGCAATGGACGGGACCACCCCGTCCAACAGCAAGTGCAAAGTAATGGACGGGACCACCCCGTCCAGCAGTAAGTGTAATGGACTGGACTGGACCGCGTCCAACAGCAAGTGCAAAGCAATGGACGGGACCACCCCGTCCAACAGCAAGTGCAAAGCAATGGACGGAACCACCCCGTCCAACAACAAGTGCAAAGAAATGGACGGGACCATCCCGTCCAACAGCAAGTGCAATGAAATGGACTGGACCGCGTCCAACAGCAAGTGCAAAGCAATGGATGGGACCACCCCGTCCAACAGCAAGTGCAAAGTAATGGACGGGACCACCCCGTCGAATAGCAAGTGCAAAGCAATGGACGGGACCACCCCGTCCAGCAGTAAGTGTAATGGACTGGACTGGACAGCGTCCAACAACAAGTCCAAAGCAATGGATTAGACTGGACCGCGTCCAACAACAAGTCCTATGCAATGGACCGGACTACCCCGTCCTACAGCAAGTGCAAAGCAATGGATGGGACCACCCCATCCAGCAGCAAGCGCAATGGACTGGACTGGACCGCGTCCAACAACAAGTCCAAAGCAATGGACTGGCCTGGACCGCGTCCAACAACAAGTCCAATGCAATGGACTGGCCTGGACAGCATCCAACAACAAGTGCAACGGACTGGACTGCGTCCAACAGCAAGTCCAATGCAATGGACGGGACCAATCCGTCCAACAACAAGTTAATCATGAGCCCCCTCCTTTCTTTATTATTTTATTTTTCTTCTTTCTCTCTTCACTATTATTATTAGTCTCCTTGAAGCACAAAATCATGAGAATTAGAATAAAATGTGGACAAAAATGGGTGTTCACAAATAGCACACGTTCACTTTACAGAGTTAGTTATTAACTATTCTTAACTATGAGAATTTTTTAATCACTACACGAAATTCATTGTTTAGCCGCGAAAATTAAGTGTTGGCCATAATACATATGCTATTAGAGTTGGCTAAACAGATGTAAGACCAAAGCATTAATTCTAAGGGTTATATTACTTTTATTATGAATCTTTTTTGCATGAGATATGGTTGAGACGAAGCGTCAGCATGAATAGCACTATAATTATATGAATTTGGTTACCTGGAAAAAAAATGTGTCATTTGAACATAGATAAGATGTTGGACACCGTACATATATACTTTCAGTTACGGGGCTCGGTAACATGGATCCCCAAACACTTTGCATGGACTACGGTGTCGCATACGAGTTGTCGAAAACCTGTGTCAAAATATCATTTCTCAAAATAAAATAAAAAAGGGGCTGACTGTCTTTCACCTTTTTCCCTCACACACTATCAGAATCAAAACACACGCAGAACATGTTAGAACCAAAGTGGTTTTGGATTAAAAAATCTCTTGAGTTTTGATGTTAACAAAAAGGTTAAATTTGTAAGGCAAAGTTTTGTCAAAGATCTAACTTGTTCGTTTTAGATTGCAGGACTGTTTGGATGAGTCTAGACAAAAGAAATATGAAAAGAGTATCTTCGTTTTGCTAATGGAATCATATCAGATTCTATAGTTGATTCTCTAGATGAGTCTTCTATATATGGTAAAATTCTGAGTTTGTTAAGTCTTTGTTAGATGAGATCCTAATTTGGCTAATGTAGATGAGTATCTAAGTCTAAGAAAAGTCAAGTAGACGAGCTAATTAAAATAATCTTCAGAAAAACAACAAGTCCAATGACTTGTTAATAGACGAGTAGTCTCACTAGACGTCACGTCATCAGACGAGCTAATGAGTATAGCAAGTCCAAAGACTTGGAATTAGAAAAATGTTATAGACCCAGTATCAGTAGACGAGCCCGTCTTGCTAATAAGTTAATCTTGCACGTCCAAAGACCTGCACGTCCATTATCTTTTAAAAGTGAACCCGTCTAAGCTTAAGCGTATTTATTTCAAATGATTTCTTATTTAATTCAAGAGAATATATATCTTTTTACCCTTGCTGCTTCTATTGTTAACTCTTTCTTTCTTGAGAATGGAAACATAGTACCATCGAGAACATAAACCTTTGTACTCTGTCAACTATATTGCTGTAAAGTGTTTACCAAGTACTAAGAAGGAAAGTCAGAAAGCAACCTTTGGTATAATAGGGAAGTGACAGCTCTACTTCGACCTTTCTTCTGATAACCAAGAGCACATCTCCATGAAGCATATCAAGCTATCAGTCTCAACAGATCCAAGCATTTAATGCTATGTCTACACAAATATATCTTGAAAGGCCATTGAAGAAGCTCAAGAAAGCAAAGCACACCTTCTATAAATACTTGAAGAACTTCAACATATATATACAAAAGCTCTGATATCAAAATGCAAAAATGCTATTAAATTTGTTAATCAAGTTTACTTGTAAACCTTACTGGTCTCAAACTTTCATATTCTCACACATAGTGAGTTCTTAGATCAAATCTTTTAATCTCTTTGTTAGAGTTAGAGCCTGAAGAGTCTTGGTAGAGAAAGAATATTTGTAGCCTGAAGAGGTGTTGAATACTTGTAATCTATTTGAAGAATAGTGGAGAAAAACCTTCAGGTAGAAGGTACTGGACGTAGCTCTTTGTTGGAAGAGAGTGAACTAGGATAAAATCCTTCTGTGAATCTTCTAACCCTTATCTTTTACAGTTTTTGATTATACTAACTGTGGGGTTTTTGAATCTGAGTTTGTTAACTCTTTAAAAAGGTTTTTCTGTTTGTGTGTTGCTTTTTCCTGTTTTAATTCTAAAAGATTTGAGAAAATACTTTTTCGAAAAACTGTTAAGAAACACAATTCAACCCCTCCTTCTTGTGTTTCCCTGTGTCATCTTCAGCCGGTATCAGAGCTTAGCCTCGAAAGGGTTGAGCATCTAACAAGTGCTGAGGGAGTACGATCCTACAGGCATGGATACAGAAGGTCAAGCAATCAATAGACCTCCTCTTTTTGATGGTAGTGATTATGACTACTGGAAAAAGAGAATGATGGCTTTTCTTGTTGCACAAAATGTGGATATTTGGGAGCTGATTGAAATTGGCTACACTGAGCCAAGAGGAGATGTTGGAGCTGCTATTCCTAGAGCTCAATGGACTCAAGAGCAGAAAACTCAACATCAACTCAATCTGAAAGCTAAGCACTATTTGATGTGTGCTATCACTAGATCTGAGCATGATAAAGTCTATAGCTGTAACACTGCTAAGGAAATGTGGGATACTCTTGCTGTTGCTCATGAAGGGTCATCCCAAGTCAAGGAATCAAAGATAAGCATGTTGATTCATCCCTATGAGCTATTTAAAATGGCTGAACATGAAACCATAGATCAAATGTTTGAAAGATTCCAAACCATCACCAACAGTCTTAGATCTCTTGGAAAAACCTATGAGAATAGAGATCATATCAGAAAAGTTTTGAGGAGCTTACATAAGCAGTGGAGACCTAAGGTCACTGCTATTCAGGAAGCAAAGAACCTTAATACTCTCACCTTGGAGGAACTCCTTGGATCTCTGAAAGTTCATGAGCTTGAGCTCAATGAAGAAGAGAGTTCCAGAAAAGAAAAGTCTGTTGCGCTAAAGGCAAAGAAGGATAGCTCATCCAAAGTTCTTAAAGCTGAGAAGTCTGGCCTTGGTTATGACAAAGAGAAGCATGAAGCATCTCATAAAAAGTCAAAACCACATACAAATAATAGAGTAAAGTATGTGGAAAAGGTGGACATGTAACATCTAGATGCATACATCACAAGCATACCAAAAATGCTCGTCCAGTGACTACTAACAAAAAAGGACCCAAGTCAATCTGGGTACCTAAAGATAAGATTATACCTGTTGCAGATTTGCTTAACAATAGGAAAGATCATTGGAGTAGGTAAAATTGGTAAACATCCTTTTCCCTCCATTGATAATGTTCTTTTAGTTAATGGTTTCTACTAAGAATAAGTCGATTATGTGATAATGGGTTTGCTGTTTCTTTTGATAAGAATATGTGTAATGTCAAGAAGGCTGATGGATCACTCTTATTCACAGCCAAGAGGCAAAACAATCTGTATAAGATTGACTTGGAGGACCTCACAAATCAAAGTGTCTCATGTCTAATGTCCATTGAAGAAGAGCGATATATTTGGCACAAAAGGCTAGGTCATGCAAGCTTGAAATTAATTTCAAAGCTAAATAAGCATAACCTAATGAGAGGATTACCAAACCTTAAGTTCAAATCTGATGCTCGCTGTGATGCATGTCAAAAGGGAAAATAAGTCAAAGGTTCCTTTGAATCTACGAATATTGTTAGCACCAATAGACCACTAGAGTTGCTACACCTTGATCTGTTTGGACCAACTAGGACTGCCTCTGTCAGTGGAAAGAAATATGGTCTAGTCATAGTAGATGACTACACTAGATGGACATGGGTTATGTTTCTAGCTCACAAGGATGATTCTTTCAGGGTCTTCTTTGTATTCTGCAAACGTGTACAAAATGAAAAAGGCATGTATATCACTTCAATCAGAAGTGACCATGGGGGAGAGTTTGAAAATGAGCTATTTGATAAGCCTCTGGCTTATCTAGTTTTATAACTAGATGGACTGTGGTTTTTGTGCAAATTATTCGAGTTCAATCTCGTTTTCGCCCAAATTTGGCCTTGTTTTGTTCCTAAGTGGACTTTGACTCGTTCTAGGCATTTTTAGTAGTTTTTAGTCTATTTTGAATAGAATTACGCCTTTTGTTTCTTTTTATTGTTTCAGGTTAGAAGTGAAGCTCCGAGAGTCAAGGAAGGTCAAGAAACAGTGGAAATTTCCATTCTGGAGATACTCGCCTCGCGAGTATATGCTCGCCTCGCGAGCCTGAAGATCAGCAAAACAGCAACAGTCATCATTTCTGGATCGCCACGCGAGAGGCTTCTCGCCTCGCGAGAGCCTGAAGACCCTGGAAGACAGAGACCATCACGGCCTAGCCGTGATGAAGGTCACGGCTGTGACAGATTAAGGTTTGAAGACTCACCCCGCGAACACACTCTCGCCTCGTGAGAATCCAAATTGAAAGCGCACCAAAACTAATGTTCGCCTCGCGAAAGATTGTTCGCACCGCGAGAGGCCGAGAACCAGAATCCCTATTTATAGGCTGTTTCAGATCAGAATTGGGAGCTCTTGGAGGAGAGGGCTACGAATCCTAGTTTTAGCCACTGTTTTAGATCAGTTTATTACGAGTTCTTGTTACTCTGGAGCTGCGCCTCCCTTTTTCTTTTTCTTATTTCACTATGGAGGTTATGTCCGATTGTTTGTCTATGAGCATGAGGAACTAATCCCCTCGTCTAGGGAATCGATGAAGCCACCCATGGCGGTATAGTGTTCATGTGATGTATATCTCTCTCCTTTAATTCAATTCTTGTTTTCCAATTCTTATTTCATTGTGTCGATTATATGCTTGCGTGATCGACTAGTTAAACGTGTTGAGGCTGATCGGCGATTCGCGTTTTAGAACTTGAATTGGGATCATCGATCTAATATTGCACGAGAGTGAGTAGGAGATCGGTGCCACCATATAGGGAACAAGATTTAATAGAATTCGATGATTAGGATTATGAGACCTAGTAAGTAATTAATCCAATCTTCGAATACGTCCTACTGAGCACGACAGTGGATCTAGGAGAAATTGGGGGTCCCGGTTGACATTAAAATTGAACCTGGGGAGAGGATCATCATCATTTGGATACTATGCATGATTGGGTAGGTGGATTTGAGACCTTAGATGCTTTTAATTCCAGATTTCAATACCATATTCTTAATTGATTTGTTAACTAGATTGCTATCATATTTTCTCTTCAATCTCAACCACTTTCTGTACTTGACCAAACGCATCGAGCTTCTCACGAATTATTTGAATTGGTAGCCCAATCCCTGTGTTCGACCTCGGTAAATTCTTACCGTGTTTTTATTACTTGCGATGACCTGGTACACTTGCCGGTGACTCAACAAGTTTTTGGCGCCGTTGCCGGGGATTGGCACAACCAATTTTCCTAATTTTTAGGAAATTCGGTTGTTTGGTTAAGCTGACTTTCATTTTTATTTTCTTTTATTTAATTGCTATTATTTCTCTCTACTTCTTTGATTCCACTTGGTCTTGCCGTGTTTTTGTATGCGAGGTACCCTTTCACAAGAGGACCTGCTATTTGATTCAGAGATCACCAAGACCGAGACGAGATTAAGGAAAGAAGCCAGGGAACGGAAGAGACTTGAAGGAATTAAAATAGATGGCATGGCTGAAGAAAACCCTCCTCCTCCTCCTCCTCCTCGTTACAAGCCTCTCTTCGAGTACGATCTACCCAGCTTGGGTGATTGTGATTCTTCTATTGTGAGGGGCAACCTGAATACAGACTCCTTCAGAGTGGAAGGATGTGTCACATTCCAGATCCGTGAGAATCAGTTTGATGGGAGTGGCAAACAGGACCCTCATAGACACATCACTCGCTTCCTTGAAGCTTGTGACTTGCAGAAGACAAGAGGAGTCTCACAAGATGAGTTTCGCTTGCGGCTTTTCCCTCTCTCTCTTAGGGATGTCGCTCGCGATTGGGTTGACTGCTTGGATAGGAACAGCATCAGAACTTGGGAGCAAATGGCACAAAAGTTCCTAACCAAATATTTTCCTCCTCAGAAAGCGGCACAAGCAAGAGTAGTCGTTACATCTTTCAGGCAGACAGAAGATGAAACTTATAATGAAGCTTGGGAGAGGTACAACGGGCTCCTGAGAAGATGCCCTTCAGCATTCTTTGACCCGGTCTCCAAAGTTCAACATTTCTTTAATGGGTTGAGGGGACGCTATCAGATGAACTGTGATGCTGCAGCTGGCGGTTCTTTTTCCTATTTATCAACTGAGGATGGATAGGCATTATTGGAAAAGATGTCATATAATGATTACAACCGTGGTAGGGAAACCTCAAGTGGAATCAGTTCAGCGACAATGGAAGCCATTCTCGACCAAAACAGATTGTTGAAGATGCAGAATGAGGCTTTGTCTGGAAACAAAAGGGTTAATGTGATACATGAGGGGATGCCTCCGGGTTGTGACAATTGTAATGGAAATCATGACACTCATAGTTGTCCGCTCAAATTCTCTCAGGAACATGTGGACTCATGCCACAACTTCTATGACACTGTGCCCCAGAATAACTATCAGAGGAACAGACAGAATGACTACAGTCAGAATCAGAATAGGGGGTATATGAGGAGAGACCATCCAGGTTTCACTTGGAGTAATGCTAGTGGTGGTCTAGCCGGGCAACAACAACCTCAACAGGGTCTGAGGCCAAACATTGGGATCCAGCAGCAGTGCAATACTCAACAGGCTCTTCCAGGGACTAATCAATTGCAACTAACAGATGGTGTAAGACAACCGTGGGAGTTGGGTTTTGAGAAGATGAATGCGGCAATGGAAAAGATGGCAATCAACACAGAGAAGGTGAGCGCGACAGTTGACAAGTTGGCAATGCATACAGGGGCGTCAATTCACAATCTAGAGACGCGGATTGCTCAGCTCGCAAAGCAACTAAATGAGCGTCTCCCAGGCACTCTCCCAGGTGATACCGAGAACAACCCTAAGAACCAATGCAATGCCGTAACAACTAGAAGCGGTAGAGTGTTGGAATCTAACAGGGGTGCAACTAGTTCTCAGGAAGTTAAGGTCTCGAAACCACCACATGTTGAGGAAGAACAACCTAAGAAAGAGGAGTTGGCAAGTGACAAGGAACCGGAGCAAGGGGGAAGACTGAAACTTGTGGATGAAGAGTTCCGAAGGAAGAAATGGGTTGAACCCCAAGACCTCCCGCCCTACATGAGGGTACCGTATCCAGAAAGATTGAAAAAGCCTCAACAGGAGAAGCAGTTCAGTAAATTCCTTGATGTCTTCCGCAAACTTCAGATCAACATTCCATTTACGGAAGCCCTGGAACAAATGTCGTCTTATACCCGATTTATGAAGTAACTTCTCTCCAAGAAGCGGAAAGTAGTGGATGAGGAAACAGTTGCTTTGACCGAGGAGTGCAGTGCCATCCTTCAAAGAAAACTCCCTCCAAAGTTGAAGGATCCCGGTTCTTTTTCGATACCTTGCACTATTGGGGAGATGAATATAGGGAAGGCGTTGTGTGATCTAGGGGCAAGCATCAACTTGATGCCCCTCTCTATGATGAAGAGGTTGGGGATCAAAGAAGTCAAGGACACACGTATGTCACTCCAACTTGCCGATCGTTCTGTAAAATATCCTTATGGAGTGGTTGAAGACTTGTTAGTGAAGGTGGACAAGCTCATATTTCCGGCGGACTTTGTAGTGCTCGATACGGATGAAGACGCCGAGATCCCTCTCATATTGGGTAGGCCCTTCTTGGCCACTGGGGGTGCCTTGATAGATGTACGACAAGGGAAGCTCACTCTAAGGGTGCAAGATGATGAGGTAGTCTTCAATGTCTTTGAATCAATGAAGCACCATATTAAGAGGTCGGATGTGTATCGAGTGGATGTGGTGGAATCAATTGTCAAGGCAAAGGCAACTAGAGAAGCCCATGGTTCTTCACTAGCACAAGTGTTGGTAAAATCCCATGATTATGATAGAGAGGAAAAAGACCCTTTGGGGGATGAGGTCTATCTTGAGTGGTTGAAAGACATGGAAGCCTTACCGAGTCTCCCAAGGGATGAATGTGCAAAGGGAGAGCTCAACAACGAAGGCATGGAAAAGGATGATAAAGCACCGAAGTTGAAAGGTGGCACAACCGTTGTGGTCAATGAAAACAATGAGTTGATCCCAAAAAGGACCATCACGGAGTGGAGAGTATGTGCCGATTATAGAGGGCTTTTGGATTTAAATGAGTTGTCCGGGATCCGCAAGCAAGCAAACCATAAAAAGCGGACTAAGGAAAGACAGGACAAACACATCTTGCCTAGGGAGCTTGAGCCCGGGCAAGTGGTACTTCTTGACAACTCAAGGTTAAAACTCTTTCCGGGAAAGCTAAGATCGAGGTGGTCGGGACCATTCAAGGTCCTCCAATTTTGTCCTCACGGAACAGTAGAGTTAGAAGGGGCCTCTGGTAACTTCAAGGTGAATGGGCAAATGATAAGGCATTACCATGGGGAATCAGTCCCAATTTGTAAGCAGTTTCTTCTTCTGGATTAACCCTATGGGGTGACTTGAGTCAGGCTCGGGACGTTAAACAAGCGCTACTTGGGAGGCAACCCAAGCTAGGTATCCTTTATTTTTAGTTTCTGTCATTTTCATTTATATTAAAAAAAAACCTTTATTCACCACGCGAATCCACAGTGGCCGCGCGAGACAGAAGCCCTGAATCTCAGAGGCTTGCTCAAGCTTCTGTCTCGCGTCGCGAGGTATACTTTTGCCACGCGATTCTGGGCACCATCATCTGTTGGAATTCCAGATTCGCCTTGCGAGATACTAATCGCCTCTCTATTCTGGAAAGTGTGAAAACAATTTTTCCAGATTCGGCTCGCGAGTGATCTCTCGCCTCGCGAATCTGCAATTAAGGTTTTAATTTGCAGGAGTTCTTCCAGGATGCTATGCAACAGAAGGGAGCCCGTGAGACCAATTGGATGAGGAGGCAACCATGGAAACTTGATCAGGGAGCACCCTCTCCTTTCCTCACTTTTGTTTTTATTTTTGTTTTTGTTTTTGTTTTGTTTTTGTTTGTCACTCTTGAATAATTTGAGAAGATCAAGAGTTTATGTATGAATGTGTGTCGGCAAGCTTGTTGGATTTTAATTAAATTGAGCATAGATTGATTGCATGAATTATTTTGACCATTGATTATTTCCCCCTAGGTTCTGAAAATAGAAAATTGATCCCCATGTGAAAATTTGAAAACTGAACTTTGAGAATTTTATTGTGATTACTTGATTTATGATAAGTTTGGGGTGAGGGGGTGCGCACAATGGGAATTGTATCTCGGTCAAACAAATTGCAAAATGTCCAGGTGAGGATTTGAGCCTCCAACTTTGTTTTTGAATGTGTGAATCACTGTCAAGTTGCACTTTCCCGGATTTGCTTGAATCTCTTCATGGTTTGCATGTTTATGTGTTGCATCAAATGATTTAGGCAATTTTCTTTGAATAACTACTTGGCCTAAAAAGAACCATCCCTAATGCATGTTCCCTAGTTAGCCACATTGAGCCTAATTAGCCTATTGTTTCTTGATGACCCTATATTATAAGCCAAAATCTGAAAAACCATGTTAACCCAATCTTAAGATTAGGAGAGCATGAACACTTAGCAAGAGAAGGGTTGTGAGAAACTAAGTTTGGGGTGGCTACAAGATGATATGTCATTTTGGGTTGAGAAAAAGAAAAATAAAGGTTGAAACCAAAGGCAATAAAAAAAAAAGAGAAAAAAGGAAAAAAATATTGCCAAAAGAAAAGGGGCAAAACAAAAAGATTAGAAAGGAAAAGGCTGTAGTCACCCGAGGCAAAAAGAAAAATGGAAAAAGGAATTTGAGTGGAAGATGTGTCAAATGCTCATGCTCTCTTAGTTCTTAGGGACTTAAGCCTAGTATCCTTGAATTTCCTACCCTTAGCCAGGCCCCATTACAACCTTTATAAGACCTTCTGATGTTGCATACATGTTTTCGTGGGAACTATTTTTGAGATGAAAATCAAATTCATGGGAAGTGCTCTTGATATGTGAAATTGAGTGAAAAGTTGATAGCCTAGACGAATTTGAGCGAATGAGTAAAATTTTACATACCCTTGTGAGGAAGGCAATTGTTTGAAATTGGTGATCTTCCTTTTGTGTGTAACTCTGATCCTCAACTTAGATTAATGCTTGCATGAATGATAAGTTCTCAATTGTTTAAAGTAAATGAATGTGGGGATTACGTTGATGTAAGGGGGGAAATCATTGGAGAAAAACTGTTTTGTTAAGATTGCATGAAATTTGTGCGAAATCGATTGAATCCCTTAAGCTTGCCAAGTCTTGAGTCCTTTTTGAGTTTTAGCTTGCTTGGGGACAAGCAAGGTTTAAGTCTGGGGTGTTTTGATAAGCCTCTGGCTTATCTAGTTTTATAACTAGATGGACTGTGGTTTTTGTGCAAATTATTCGAGTTCAATCTCGTTTTCGCCCAAATTTGGCCTTGTTTTGTTCCTAAGTGGACTTTGACTCGTTCTAGGCATTTTTAGTAGTTTTTAGTCTATTTTGAATAGAATTACGCCTTTTGTTTCTTTTTATTGTTTCAGGTTAGAAGTGAAGCTCCGAGAGTCAAGGAAGGTCAAGAAACAGTGGAAATTTCCATTCTGGAGATACTCGCCTCGCGAGTATATGCTCGCCTCGCGAGCCTGAAGATCAGCAAAACAGCAACAGTCATCGTTTCTGGATCGCCACGCGAGAGGCTTCTCGCCTCGCGAGAGCCTGAAGACCCTGGAAGACAGAGACCATCACGGCCTAGCCGTGATGAAGGTCACGGCTGTGACAGATTAAGGTTTGAAGACTCGCCCCACGAACACACTCTCGTCTCGCGAGAATCCAAATTGAAAGCGCGCCAAAACTAATGTTTGCCTCGCGAAAGATTGTTCGCCCCGCGAGAGGCCGAGAACCAGAATCCCTATTTATAGGCTGTTTCAGATCAGAATTGGGAGCTCTTGGAGGAGAGGGCTACGAATCCTAGTTTTAGCCACTGTTTTAGATCAGTTTATTACGAGTTCTTGTTACTCTGGAGCTGCGTCTCCCTTTTTATTTTTCTTATTTCACTATGGAGGTTATGTCCGATTGTTTGTCTATGAGCATGAGGAACTAATCCCCTCGTCTAGGGAATCGATGAAGCCACCTATGGCGGTATAGTGTTCATGTGATGTATATCTCTCTCCTTTAATTCAATTCTTGTTTTCCAATTCTGATTTCATTGTGTTGATTATATGCTTGCGTGATCGACTAGTTAAACGTGTTGAGGCTGATCGGCGATTCGCGTTTTAGAACTTGAATTGGGATCATCGATCTAATATTGCACGAGAGTGAGTAGGAGATCGGTGCAACCATATAGGGAACAAGATTTAATAGAATTCGATGATTAGGATTATGAGACCTAGTAAGTAATTAATCCAATCTTCGAATACGTCCTATTGAGCACGACAGTGGATCTAGGAGAAATTAGGGGTCCCGGTTGACATTAAAATTGAACCTAGGGAGAGGCTCATCATCATTTGGATACTATGCATGATTGGGTAGGTGGATTTGAGACCTTAGATGCTTTTAATTCCAGATTTCAATACCATATTCATAATTGATTTGTTAACTAGATTGCTATCCTATTTTATCTTCAATCTCAACCACTTTCTGTACTTGACCAAACGCATCGAGCTTCTCACGAATTAGTTGAATTGGTAGCCCAATCCCTGTGTTCGACCTCGGTAAATTCTTACCGTGTTTTTATTACTTGCAATGACCCGGTACACTTGGCGGTGACTCAACACTTTTCCAAAAGTTCTGTGAAGAAAGTGGTATACTTCACAACTTCTCAATACCTAGAACACCACAGTAAAATGGTGTGTTAGAGAGAAAGAACAGATCTCTTCAAGAGATGACTAGAACAATGCTCAATGACAACTCTATCCCTAGACATTTCTGGGGTGAAGCTGTTAATACTGCTTATTACATTCAGAACATAATATACATTAGACCTATCTTAAATAAGACTCCTTATGAATTGTGGAAAGGTCGAAAACCCAACATATCTTACTTTCATCCTTTTGGTTGTAAATGTTTTATATTAAATACTAAAGATCAACTTGGTAAGTTTGATGCTAAAGTAGATAATGGAATTCTGTTAGGGTATCCTGAATCATCAAAAGGGTTTAGAGTTTACAATTCTAGAACTTTTGTAGTAGAAGAATGTACACATGTTAAGTTTGATGACAAGCAGTCTGATAAGAAATGATAAGAGCTTGATGAAGCTATTGTAGATTTGAATCTCAAAGATTCTGAAAATCAAGTAAATGTCAAACCTGATGATCAAGTGGACGACCCTCAACAACATGAGTCAGAAACTTCAACTTCTCAATAGGAAAATGTTCAAAGATCTTGGTACTTCAAGAATTATCATCCACAAGATAAAATCATTGGGAATCACAGTGATAGGCTAAGAACCAGATCTACATTCAGAGAGCAAGATTATTCATAATTGGTCTCTGAGTTAGAACCAAAGACAGTAGACAAGGCTCTACTGGACGAGGATTGGATTCTAGCAATGCAGGAAGACCTGAACCAGTTTGAAAGAAGTGAAGTGTGGACTCTTGTGCCTTTACCAAAAGAAAAATCAGTTATTGGAACCAAATGGGTTTACAGAAACAAGCTTGATGAAAGTGGTAAGGTGATAAGAAATAAAGCTAGACTTGTTGTACAAGGTTATTCATAAGAAGAAGGTATAGATTATACTGAAACTTTTGCACCAGTTGCTAGACTAGAGATATTCATATCTTATTATCATTTCCTGCACATCATAGTATAATGCTATATCAAATGGATGTAAAAGTACTTTTCGAAACGGTGTTATTAGTGAGGAAGTGTATGTTATGCAACCTCGGGGTTTTGAAAGTGAAACCCAACCCGAACATGTATATAAGCTAAAGAAAGCTTTATACGGCCTTAAACAAACTCCTAGAGCTTGGTATGAAAGGTTAAGTTCATTCTTAATGAACAATGGATTTAGTAGAGGAAAAGTTGATACAACCTTATTTAAAAAATCTAATAAGTCCAGTTTTATTATTGTTCAAATATATGTTGATGACATAATCTTTGGTGTTACTAATGAATCTCTATGCAAATAATTCTCTAAGCTTATGCAGAAAGAATTTGAAATGAGCATGATGGAAGAACTCAAGTTCTTCCTTGGACTTCAAGTTAAGCAAACAGTGGACGAGGTGTACATCCATCAGACTAAGTACACAAAGGAATTGTTAAAGAAATTCAAGATGGATGATTTTAAACCTATGAACACTCCTATGCATCCCACGTCGATACTGAACAAAGATAATAAAGATAAAAAGGTAGACCAAAAAGTATATAGAGGTATGATAGAATCTCTGCTATATCTTATCGGGTCTAGACCTGATATTATGCTCAGTGTATGCTTATGTGCTCGATTTCAATCTGATCCAAGAGAATCTCATTTATCAGCAGTTAAAAGAATATTTTGATATTTAAAAGGTACTACTAATCTGGGTTTGTGCTTTAAGAAAAATGGTGATTACATATTACTTGGCTTTTGTTATGTTGACTATGCTAGAGATAGAATTGAAAGAAAAAGTACCAGTGGAGGATGCATTTCATTGGAGCTAATCTAATCTCATGGTCAAGCAAAAGAGAAAGCACTATTGCCTTATCAACTACTGAAGCTGAGTATATTTCTGTTGCAAGTTGCTGTTCATAACTTCTATGGATCAAATATCAATTGGAGGATTACAATGTGATTGTAAGTAGTATTCCACTTATGTGTGATAATACTGTTGCAATAAATCTATCTAAGAATCCAATATTGCACTCAAGGGCTAAGCATATGGAGATTAAACATCACTTTATTAGAGATTATGTACAAAAAGGCATTATTGATATACAATTTGTAGATACTGACCATCAATGGGCATATATCTTTACTAAACCTCTTTTTGAGGAAAGATTTATTTTTATTAGAAAACATCTTAATATGATCTGTGTGGATTGATTGTGCGTCTAAATGCTTGTTGCGTCTATTGCATGCACGTCTATTGCTCAAAATGCGTCCAATGTATGTTAAATGTGCATCCGGTAGGCATCGCGTCCATTGACTGTCTGCATGGTATTATCAGACTCGTCTATGATATCTATTATTAAATTTGTATTAATTTATGTCCAAGACATATTTAATAATATTTTATTGCTGAGTCGGTTATTTCCATCAATCCCATCAATCCCATCAATACCCTTTTTATAGTTTCAAAAACCTGCGCCGCATCAGTACTCATTACATCTTTCTTCACACGTTTTCTTTTTATATTTTTTTTATTTTCTTTGGGAAAAATCTTCACATTCGAAACCTTTTAAAGTAATATTATTTCCCTCTGAAAAACCTTTCACAATCTCTTCTCTTTGAATCCTCGAGTACTCTGTTTTCCTTGTCTCCAAACCCTAACCTTCAAACCTCAACAATGGCTTCCTCTTCTGCTGTTTCAACCTACAATGTGGACAAATTGAACATTGGTGTGGAACATCACTTTGATTTTGGGATTTTGAAGGACTATAATATGGATGTTAGCAAGAACATCAACGCTGCCGGTTGGGGAGGACACTTCATGGAGTAGGTCTTTGTCTACCCAAATCTGATCAGGGACTTCTGGAGAAAGCCTCAGGTGAAAGATACTGAGATTTATGCTGCCATACTTGGAAAAGAGTGGTAGTGTCTGAGAAAACCATCTCTGAAGCTGTTCACTATGCCCAAGAAGGGATTTTCATCACTGATAGTTAGGAAAAGGATCTTGGAGGTTCCGAGGTAGTTGTTGCCTTTCTGATGAGGCAAGATACGGCCAGGAATCACTCTTGGAAAGTAATAGAGTTGAAGGATGAAGTGAGAATCCTCCATCGAATCTTTAATAAGGCTGTTCTCCACAAGACTAGATCAAAGGACAACTTCTCTGCTTTACACAAATTTTGTCTTTGTCACTTAGTACAAGAGACCAAGATCAATCTACCTAGGATTCTCTATGGTAGATTCAGAGATTACATAATCAACAAGGAGAAGGCAATTGCCATTCGTTTCTGTCATCTGTTGTCAAAAATTTTCAAGGCTCGAGGAATTTATGACATCCTTGCTGCCAAGTCACTAGAAAAGCAAGCTGAAATTCTAACTGATAATGGAATGTCTGTAGTTTTTGGCAAGATGAACGTAACAAACATGAAACTAAGCACAGTTACTCAAGCTGCTTTGGCCAAGGAGGAAGAGATGCTCAAAGTAAAAGAAGAACAAATTAAGCTGAACAATGTTGAAGTACTAGGGTTGAAAAGAAAGACAGTAGGAAGAAAACCAACCAGAGCTAAGAAACCTGTTGCAACAAGGCCTTCAACTGCTAGAATTGTGATTAGGGAACCATCTTCTATTGCATCACAACCTGCTCCTACACAGAAAAGGACAAGGAATCTAATCATGTTTCATAATGAAGATGAGGATGATAAGGATAATGTCCCTATTGGTGACATTTTGAAGAAGCAGAAGCTGTCTACTTCTGTTGCTGCTACCTCCATTCAGACCATGAGGCAACCTGCAAGGAAGGCTAAGTCTGCTGTAGCTCCTAAGGTAAGCATCCCTGCTAATGATCCTGTTCAATTAGCAGTAGATGCTCTAGTAGAAAGTTTTGGAAATAGGAATGACTCTACATCTGCACTATCTATGTTACCACCATCACAATCACTTCACACTAATGTGTACAAACCCACACTGCCAACACAACCTGACAGTGAACCACAAACCACATCACCACAAATAACCTCACCAACTCACTCACCAGTCCAAACCTCACCAAATAGACCTCATTTCCAACCCATAATACCTGCAGATGATCCCTGGTTTAATCAACCAGATGATGTAGGGATTAACCCTGGTGCACCCTTTCCCAAAATGCCAAGAACCACTTTCCCTTACATAGATACTTCAATCTTGTATGATGGCAAAGCTAAAACCTGGGCCAAATTCAAGAGAAATATTCGAGAATCCTCTATCACAAACATGAACATGAACCAGAGTCAACCAGACGAGTAGTCTCAATAGACACCACGTCAGAAGACGAGATATTGAGTATAGCAAGTCCAAAGACTTGGAATTAGAAAAATGTTATAGACGCAGTATCAGTAGACAAGCTCGTCTTGCTGATAAGTTAATCTTGAACGTCCAAAGACCTGCACGTCCACTATCTATTAAAAGTGAACCCGTCTAAGCTTAAGCGTATTTATTTCAAATGATTGCTTATTTAATTTAAGAGAATATATGTCTTTTTACCCTTGCTATTTCTATTGTTAACTCTTTTGTTTCTTGAGAATGGAAACATAGTACTATCGAGAACATAAACCTTTGTACTCTGTAAACTATATTGTTGTAATGTGTAAACCAAGTACAAAGAAGGAAAGTCAGAAAGCAACCTTTACAACAGGGAAGTGACAACTCTACTTTGAGCTTTCTTCTGATAACCAAGATAACTTCTCCATGAAGCATATAACGGATCCAAGCATTTAATGCTATGTCTAAACGGATATATCTTGAAAGACCGTTGAAGAAGCTCAAGAAAGCAAATCACACCTTCTATAAATACTTGAAGAACTTCAACATATATATACACAAGCTCTGATATCAAAGTGCAAAAACACTGTTAAATTTGTTAATCAAGTTTACTTGTAAACCTTGCTGATCTCAAACTTTCACATTCTCACACATAGTGAGTTCTTAGATCAAATATGTTAATCTCTTTGTTAGAGTAAGAGCCTGAAGAGGCTTGGTAGAGAAATAATACTTGTAGCCTGAAGAAGTGTTGAATACTTGTAATCTATTTGAAGAATGGTGGAGAAAAACCTTCAGGTAGAAGGGTCTGGACGTAGCTCTTGGTTGGAAGAGAGCGAACCAGGATAAAATACTTGTGTGAATCTTCTAACCCTTATCTTTTACAGTTTTTGGTTATACTAACTGTGGGGTTTTTGAATATGAGTTTGTTAACTCTTTAAAAAGGTTTTTCTATTTGTGTGTTGCTTTTTCCTATTTTACTTTTAAAAGATTTGAGAAAAGGCTTTTTCAAAAAACTGTTAAGAAACACAACTCTACCCCCCTTCTTGTGTTTCCCTGTATCATCTTCAGAACACTCTTCTCTTCTAAATTCTTTCAAGTGTCCGTTTGGGTGAGTGTTTGTTAAAAGTGACTTTGAATGAGATTGATTTTGTAAAATTCATTTGGTTAAATGTGTGTTTGGGTGAGTATTTGCTAAAAGTGATTTTCAAAGAAATTGATTTTGTAAAATTGATTTGGTTAAAGTTTGAAGTGAAGTGATTTATGTTTGATATTTTTACTATAAAATCAAGTTTGACGTAAAATTTATTGTAAAATTTTCAATCTAACGTAAAAGCTACTTTTTATCACTTATAGTCAAACAGAGGTTCGGAAGCAAAATTGGTCCCGCCTGGTTGTAACCAAACCTCTATATTTTCATTAAAATCACGTTTGACTGAAGGCAAAATTAATTCTGATACTTCTAATATCAAAACCAAACGTCTTTAAGTAAAGTGATTTATATTTGGATATTATTATTCTGAAAACAAGTTTGACGTTAAACTTAACGTAAATCTTCAATATAACGCAAACGCTACTTTTTATCACTTCTAGTCGAACCGAGTTTTGGAGGGAAAATCAATTGTGCCCAACTGCAGAAAACATCTATGTGCTTGTTTGTTTAAGATTCTAGACAACCCAAACTTGATTCTAGATGAAGTAAATGCGGTTTTGAAATTTTGATCGTGTTTGCTTATAAAACTGCGTCTAAAAAAATCAATTTTGGGTTAGGTAGAATTAATTTTAGTATAAGCAAGAATTTTTTGCTTTTCATTGAAAATAATTGATTCTAGGTGTATGACTCACAAAGTTCTTTATATTTACATATCAAAAGTAACTTTACTTGATCATCCAAACAAAATCAAGTATTTGAAACTCAATTTTAAAATTTTATTAACAAAGTCAAATTAGTTTTTTTAACCTTGATTTTTTTAACATCAATTTTTTTAGAATCAGTTGTTTCAAAATCAATTCTATCAAAATCTAAAACAACTATATTTTTACTAAAATCACTTATGACTCAAGACAAAAATTAATTTTAATGCTTGCAATGAAACCAAACACACCACAAGTCTCCAGTGTAGTAGGGACCCAATTTGGATTCTATCCCCCCACATCTCTCCGTCCCTTCTCCATCCTCTCTATTTCTTTCTCTCTTTCCTTTCTTTATATTCCACCATTACCCATCTCTATAATCTTCCCTCTCCTCACTTCTCTTTATTTCTGCAGCACCACCGAAAACAGATAATCCAGGTTAGGACCCACCAAGTTAGCTCACTCTTTCTCCCTAGAACTATTTCCTTTCACTCTTGCTCTCACCTACACAAACTTTGTAACACCACGTTTTCGCATAAGTGCTTTTACGTATGCCTTGTTTTCTTAGGATGTTTAGAAAAGGGCTAAGTGGAATTTTTAAGTTGAAAATCCCTTTCTGATGCATGAGCATGCCCGTGCTCATGTATCAAAACGCCCGTGCTTGATGCACATGTATTGTGGCTGTCTAAGCCACAAGCACGACCGTGCTTAATAGGGAGCACGATCGTGCTCAGGTGTAAACGTGTCTCGGTGACGCTAATGTAAGCATGACCATGGTTAAGGGGGAGCATGGTCGTGCTCGATGCAGAGTCTATATATATATATTGGTATCAGCGAGGGTTACGAGTTAAACCATCTAAATTGGCACTTTAGGCAACCCTAAGTGTGATGACAACCTCTCTCATTCTTCCCCTTTGAACCCAATCATTGCTTGGTGTTCCGTTCATAGTTGAGAGAGTACAATCACACATTAGTGCAAATTAGAAAAGGTAATGGTTTTCCCCTCTTCTGTTTCCTTTTATGTTTCATGAATTGGGAACTAATTGGTTAACCCTTTTGTGTTGGCCAAGGCTTGGTAACGTTCGTCGAGCCATTCGATGGAACCAGTTTAGGATCATCGTCAGGTTATCGGGAATTCTTCATACCGGGTATGTGGAGAAGGAATAGTATGAGTATTTAGGCTTGGGGTAGCATAAGACGAAGGGTTACCTATGACCCCTATTATATGATAACATGTTTAAATGCTTAACTGCTACATGATAGTTAACTGTTTATTTGTTGATGATTGGCGTTACTGTTTTATTAATGAATATTGTCTATTATTAATATATGATGTCATGGATGAATGTCTTGAATATGTTGATATGATGATATTGACTGTTGATTGTTTTTGTGAACGTTATAATGTTAAAGCGTTAAAACTGTTAAACAATGTTAAGGCAGGTTGTTCCCCTTTGTTCATAAATCTGAACACTAGTGATGAGTGAGGATTATGCCAATGACTTAGTCAGTGACCCTAGGGATTGATTTAAGAGTTATTAGGAACAATTAAATTAGCTGAGATTAAAGGATTAATTCCCCTTAATTGTAAGACATGGATAATCAAGATTAATGAATCTGATGTCAATGGATTAGTAAAAGCTAGAAGGATTGAATCAATGAACCGTCCCAAGGATATGGGCAATGAGTTCTGACCCTTATGCCTAGATCAGTACGACCACGCTCCATTGAGCACAACCGTGCTTAACAGAGAGCACGCCCGTGCTCCAATTTAAAATCCAGAATAGGGCGCGCACTTGAGCATGCCCGTGCTTAACAGGCAGCACGGTCATGCTTGCCTGAAGGTCCAGCACTCCCTTGTTGAGAGTGAGTACGCCCGTGCTCACCTGACTAGAACAGAACGTAGAACAGTACAGAAAGCAGGGGTTTCACCCCAAATGCCTTAAAAGACTTAAGAAGACACTCAATGAACTTGAAGACAAAAGACAAGTGAAAAGAGAATGTACCTTGGTAGCCTAGTGACCAAGAGGGCCTTGATGCTTGAAGGTCAATGTGGTAATCTCTGGTGCAGAATGGCCTAAGTGTTTAAAAAAATAAATACGAAAAGATAATGATAATCCTCGATAGCCAAGTGGTCGGGATGTTGATGGTGATAAAACTTGGGTAGCCTAGTGGCCCAAGCGGAGGTGGTGGTTGTGTTTGTGTATTGTGTTGAGCATGCATTCACGCATTGAAGATGTTAGTGGGGGATATTCAACATAGGGGAGGTCGTCCGAGAGTAAGGAGATCTGGCCATCCGCAGTGATTCATCCGAGAGTTAGGTGAATCATGCGCCCCCGCGGTGGCGCACCTGAGAGTAAGGTGCGTCGGCTATCCTAGGGTGGTAAGGTGAACTGTCCCGACGTTGGTGCTTATTGGCCAATGTGGAGATGTAACTCTGAAGTTGACTTCATGCGGTAGAATGGATCCAAGTGCATAATGGAGTAGTAGAGCAGAATTGCATTGCACAGCATACACGTTGTATGATGATAATTGTTATGTTTATTGCTGTTTGTTATAACATGCTTGTTTGATGTATGCTCGTATTGCTAACTTCTTCCTTGCCATTATATTCATATGCATGTTTCTTACTCCCTATCTCTATGTTTCTTGTCTTGTGGCATGTATCTTTATGCAGAGGATGACGAGCGACCAGTTGAGGAGTGACTATGAGGAGCCGCGATTCATAGTTAGGATTTCCAGCTTTTGTTAGTTAGTTTTGTTTTTTTCAGTTTGTATCAAAGGATATTTTCCGGGTTTGTTATACCAGCTCTGTATGTGACATCATGGGCTGGGTTTTATTTTATGTTATGGTTTATTTCCACGTTTGATACAATGTGATGTTCTCTATCCGTTGTTGGTTTTAAATTTTAATAAACGATGCATGTTTTTATATATTTATATCTTTTAATGGTTTATATATGTATGCAGGATAGAGGGTGTCACAAACTTCCTCTCCCCGGCTGTCTTCTTCTTTTCCAACCTTCACCTTCTTTCAAACTCCCTTTCTCTCTCTTCTCTCAGTCTCTCTCCTCCGTTCTTTCTTCTTCTCAAGGTATGTTCTTTTCAAGTTTATGTGTATGTTTGGAAAGCTATGAGTATATTGGATTTTGAATGTGAATTTGGGGGGTTAGGGCTTGTAATAAAGGCTACATTGGGGATTTTCTCTATAGTATAATAAAAACATGTACCCATGAAACGTTTCCAATGCTCCATCCATCAATCTAAAGCCACATATTATGTTGTATTTGTTTATCAAAGACTCAAGTTTTTTACCCATGACCTTAATTTGTAGCTGGTATATTGTGTTAGAATTGGTAATCGCAAGCTGGTATATTTTTCTTCTTTCTCGAACGTGCCATTAAGAAAAGCTGCTGCAAAGCAGCAGCAGATCTGCATCTCAGGCACAATAATTAAAAACAAAACACATTATGTATCAATAGTTTCCCAATCGTTTAGGGATTTCCATAGCTTATTAATTTTAACGCTTAAAATGTATTTTTGTCGCTATGTGAAATTAAGTTTCTATAAGTTAAAAGTTTTTAATTTAGTTGTTGTATCTATCATTTTTAATGTAATTCTTATAACTTTTATAGTAATTTGATCTTTTTACTTATGGTAACAAATTGTAGAACGTGATGCCCTGCTTTGTTTCGAACTCCGTTGCTTTGTTTCCAGATTTCTGTTTTCATTTCATGTTTTCAAAAATAATTACAAAACTGTCACATTGTTTTCATTCCGTTTCCTGTTGCGGTTTTCAGTATTTCCTGTATAAATCTTTGAAAACAGGAAACAGAATGAAAACAATGTGATATTTTTGTAATTATTTTTGAAAACAGGGAATGAAAATAGGAAACCAGAAACAAAGCAAACATGCCCTAAATTGTTGAGATTTAATTTTTTTTTCATTACAGAATATTCAAATATCAGATTTGTAGATTAGTGAGAGATTTTGAAGATTATGTAGTTTTTTACTTTTTGCAAAGAATTAATGTCACTTGAGCTACAACTGATGTGAATGGGAAAATGGAAAGATAACTTAGCTAGAAAGTTTAAGCCATTTGGGATTCAACCAGAATTGTCCTTATTTGGCAAATAAGTTGTAATACTTCTTCAGTTGCTTGACAATGTGTAGCACATACAACTGTTGTGATTTGTAATTGCTAACATTGACTTACGTATTATTCCTTACACAATTCTTATATTTCAATGTAAATCCATTTAGACTTGTAGGTGATGGATTGTCACAGTTTGGACCCTTGCAACCTTAGGGCATGTTTACTTTCCATAAACATTTTCAATTTTCATTTTCTAAAATCTATATTGATTTTAAATTGCTAACAAGAAGAGAGAGGACTCCTACAATAAACAATTGTGACAAAGAGAAGATTGAGACTAATTAGAGAGAATGTATTTCCGGAAACTATGAAAACAATTTTTTGATATTTTCAATTCTTTTGGAAATACTAGATTTGTTTTCAGAAAATGAGAAAGAAAATGAGGAGAGAAATACTAAAATTAATATAGATTTTAGAAAATGATCAAAACTGAAAATGTTCTTACAAAGTAAACGAGCCCTTATGTTGTGGTCTTTCTTTTAATTTCTGGTCCATTTCGTTCTGTCGCATGTAAGTGGTCTAATTCCCTTATTTTATTTTTCAAGTAAAGCAATTTTGGTTTTGAGTAGTTAAATAATAGTACAAAATCTAAGAAGAATGAGCTTATTTTTACCTTATGCTTTTGTTATAATCTATAAGGCTAGATGGGGTTGGCGAGGCTTTATTTATAAGTCTTGGAGCCCATTTCATTCAGATGGCAATGCCCCAGTTGCTCAGGTTTGTTTCTTTCCCATGGAAGCATCTACTGCTTTCAGATTTGAATGTTTACTGTGTTACGCTCACTATCAAGTCCTCTCATACTTATTTAGTTATTAAATTGTGAAGCAATGATTTTGTGGAAGTTTGGGTGGGTTGAAGCTCAATCTACAAATATGTTGTTATTATATGCTATCTTCAGGGGGGTCATAACTCATAAATAATTACCCTGTATAGAGCATTGTTGTTCACTTTGTTCAGTTGTACATTGAATTCAATTCTTAAACTTATATATTGAAGATATGATTGTTTTAATCCATAAAGTTGTCAGTGGTTTTTATTGGTCATCCTTTTAGGGAAAAACCATCATTATCTAAAAGATCTCATATTCTCAGTGTCAAGAACCTAATCAACCTTAGTTGAAATGAAATAATAGACATTAATGTTTTATTAGATGCATACTCCCTCCTGTCCATATTATAAGTAAAATATTAATGGTTCATATATATTCAGGTGGTTAATTAATTTCATTGAATACCTAAATTATCATTCATCTAAAACTTTATTCTTCATTAAATGAGTCATTGGAATTTGTATTAAATGAATGATATTTTAGGAATAATATCGTTAAATGAGTCATTGTAAAACAAAATTTGTTTATATTTTGAACTAAAAACCTTAGAACTTTTTTACTTATATATTGGATCGGAGGGAATATTTACATAGTTAGCTTTCTATTAGTACATATGGAAGCCGTTTGAGTACTTTAAATATATGATCTTAGGTTTTGTCAGGATTCATGTGTACTAAAAATATTATTGGGAGGGTGATGATTAGCATGAACCATTATAACAAGTGGTTCATGAATGAGGCAATAAAGAGTCATGTAAAACCCATTCATTATCCTTATTATTCAACTATTCTCTCATATCTTCACTACCACTCCACTACCCGGGTCGACCACCACAAGCACCACCACCCCCAACTCATCGACTACCCTATCTGACCGGCGACAACCACCACTACTACCTCACCGACCACCCAACCATCACCTCAATTAAAAACCCACCATGCTTCTTGCTCATTCTCATCTGCTTCTTCAATTCAACCCCATTTCATTCCTGCCCTCTATGCATGTCACAACTTTTTTTTCAACCTCGAATTTTACTGCATGTTTTCCTTCTTCCCGAAAAAAATCAAGGTTTTCCAAATATTAGCAACGCCAGTTCGTGTTTTTTTTTCCTTCTTTTTTCCCAGTTATCGTTAATCAATCGCCTTCAGTTTTAATTTACTTGTCCTATTACTGGCTCGGTTTTCCTTGACTTTACCGTTTCCTGTGTTCTATGCTTCAACTCATGGATGTCATGACTCATGACTCGAGTGAGCTACAGGAAAATACCATTAAAATGATACATGTAGGAAATGCCTCAATTGAGCCATCTACTGAACACACAGAGTGGGTTAGGAATGGGAATGGTGGTGGTCACTTGAGTAGTGGTGGCTGATTGGGAGAGGGATGGAGAGATGGTGGTGGTGGCGGCTGATTGGGAATGATGAAGAGTGAAGGTAGGATGGATGGTAATTGAAAAATTAAAAAACTTTAAAAAAATTTTTGGACTGTTCAATATGAATCATTAATTATTATAATAATATATTCAATGATTAAATTTAATGTTTTAACCACTTGTTATAATGGTTCACGTTAGTAATTGATGAACCACTTATTTATATGTTTAACTATACTTTATACTTTAGGACATCATTCTTTCACCTATCGTACGTTAAGAAACTAGAAAAAACTTTACGGTAGATCACAAGGTAGTGCCTTTTCAAATGAGGTGTCCTTTTTCTTTTTTGGGAAAAAGATGTTTTTCTAGGAATTGATGCCTTTACTTAATTCAGTTACACGAAGTTTGATCCTGAAAATGAAAATAGTGGAATTTAGATAATCGGGGTATGTACTTTTGTTTATAGGTAAATATTAGATTGTTAGTATTTATTATGTTAGTAGGGAGAGTTGAACCCATGACCTCCACCTTATCACTCCAAACCCTATCTCTATAACACCCTTCTCGAGGGCTACATAGTCCGTGACATTTTAAGGCCGAAAAATGGGTTAATTAAAATTCGTTGTAATATATTAGGGTAATTTTTTTCTTTTTCACAAGGCATCAATATAATTACTTGGAATCAAGTAAATGTGCAATAAAATATTTCATAATCAACAATTAAGGTTATAAGTTCGAAAGTCATTTACATGAAAGCCTAACCCGACTAATAAACAGAAATCATAAAGATGTACAGACCCAACATAAAGGTATGGAGACACAGCTCCTAAAATATACGATACTTGGAGTCGCAACTCCATAAACGGTAACGCTAACTCTCAGACACCCCAAGCTGGCCAAACTAAAATATAAAAGACTATAATCTTTCGTACATCGTGAGAAAAACAAACCCAACTGACGAGATCTAGTGGAAACTCTATTTGAGACTACTACTGACATCGTCACAAAAGACACTACTAGGGCAACTACAAAAGTAGCTCTCGGACTAAGCTCTTTCCTTTACCAAGGGGAAAGTCATAGTCTACAGACCAACGGCAATCATGCCTGTCTCAAGAAAAGAAAGGTCAGGCATGACAGAAAACACAAGGACCATCATCTTGGACCATCTGAAAGTTGGAAGACGTCCCCTAAAAACTCCAACATATCATCCACATGCTCGAACCTCAACCTCTACGATGAATCAACCGGGCAACACCTTGACATCTCTGTCTTCTTAAAAGAACACAGAAGGCATATAGCCAGCCGACATAGGCAATATAAAATCAGGAGGTGAGATTCCTAACCATCACAGCATATGGCAGATATGGAAATAGCACGACATGGCATAACATACATTCATATCCATGTAAACATATATCTTAGTCAAACAATCCAGTATAAACAAGTAACAGATAATACGTGCACGTATAGCCAACAATACACAATATCAATGTAACCATAATCTCATCAAGCATGACTGGACACTGTTAGTTCATAGAGACACGAGAATAGAGGTAATTGATTGAAACTGCATAGTCCCATACCTACACAGCCTCAAGGAAGATCTGACCCTAACTCTGGAACTAAGAGAACATTCGAAGGAGTGATTAGAGAACATGTTTCACAACTGCTAATAGTAGGCATCTTGTGAGTTTAATAGTAACAGCCACATAGGGGTACTATAATTGGTTGTGAAACACTCTCGATAGCCTTGACCGACTAGCATCTAGTCGTTGATGACAGTGTATTACATGGAACGCCACGACCAAGAAGAATCACCAACTGGCCATTCGTGGCCCTCTTACCCTGACCACCCTCAAGACCATTTAAGATCATCACTAGCACGTCCTCATGCGCACATGCATGTGGGCTCAACTTCCTAGGCACAAAGGCCTTACGGAACATAGTATCAACTCTGTGTTTAGGCAATAATGTTGTTGATGGCGTGTGCGTTCATATTTATCCACCGGATAAATTTCGGGTTTCCTTACGAAAACCAAAGCCATTCTAGAGGCAAAGCAGACAGTACCAACCTGTTGGGAATCACCCCTCATTGGACTATCCATGTTTCAATGCTTTAGTACATTATGAAGGTTGGTTATTCGTCACCAACTCAACTATGAATCTTTAAGTCCATTCCCGAACAGGATTACTTGTCAAGCAAGTAACCTTAAAATACTCTTTGTCATTAAGTATTATGGAGGTAAGGATAAGTAAATCGTCCTTACATTATGACATCTGGTCTTGCTCCACCACGTGTCATAATCATTAAGTCTTTAAACTTTCTTTCGAACTTAGATTGTATCTGTGAGAGGACACGAGAAAACACTCACGATAAATCCTCTTTAAATTTCTGAAACTCGGACTTATACTGTAGTTGCCCCATGTGCACTTTGAATGTGTTATATTTTGATGATGAGAAAACTGAGAAAATTGCTACATATTTCTACTAGATGGAATGTGATATATATGGATGATTATGTACGTACTAGCCTTGTTATACTTTAGAGTCATGCAATGAGATAAATGAGATACATATAACATTTTTATTGAGTATATCCAATCAATCTATATGTATGTTATAATGGACAGCTATTGAATATGTCACGATGCAGGATATACGATCTAGTGTTATAGTGTTAGAAATCATGTTTAGTGGATATTAAAATATGATATCAACTAACGATGGTGAATTCTAAGGTGTAGTTAGTTAAAAGGGTCTACACAGGTGTACCCTCAAATTTTTATGTGAAAAGTCCTTTCTACCCTTATCTTCAACAAACCTCTAAGACCAAGTCCTCATTCAAGTTTTGATGTATGACAAACAAAGTGTTATTTTGCATAAGATTTTTTATTTTGACTATGTACTTATTATGTGTTAAGTTGCATGCAAGATCACTCATGAAAAAGAAAAATCAAGGATTAAACAAGCTGACGTCCAATGAACTACCAAAAAAAAGAAAGTTGACGCAAGGAGGTTATCCTTGTGTTGCTGTAATTAGAATTGTGTAATTGCTGATTATAGTGAAGAAATCCACATAGGTGTAGGACTGGATGTAGGCTTACCAGAGGAGGTAGCAGAACCAGGATAAATCGGTTTGCGTGTTCTTCTAATCCCTAAACTCCATATACTTGTTTAAACTTGAATCTTTAAATCTGCAATCTGTGTTAAAATCTGTTGTTCCAACTTATAATTCTTCTTGTCATCATCACTTGTTCCATAACCTAATTCTTGGCAATTAAAATTGAGTGAAAACCAATTTTCTTTAAAGAAACACTGTCTTGCTTTAAATTGTTGAAAAAGTTTTCAATATCTCAATTCACCCCCCCCCCCCCCCCCTTCTTGAGATCGTAGCCACTACCAACAATTGGCTTCAGGGCTAAAACTCTTGTTACAAAGCTTAATAGCTTCAAGAGATGGCTACAAATGATATCCTGGGTGATGGGGCTTCACTCACTAGACCCCCTGCCTTTAATGGCTCCCAATACATGTATTGGAAAGAAAGAATGCTTATCTTTCTTGAGGCTGCAGGTTTAGATGTTTTAGATGTTGTTGAAAATGATTCCTATGTTCCATTTATTCTTGATGCTAAGGGAAATAAACAAACTAAACCAAAAGATGACTGGAATGATGATGATAAAAGAAGAGTTGGTTATAATGCTAAAGCAAAGAATATTATAACAGCTGCTTTGAATTATGATGAGTTTTTCAGGGTCTCCAATTGCAAAACGGCAAAATAAATGTGGGATACTCTTCAACTCACTCATGAAGGAACCAACGACGTGAAAAGAGAAAGGATGAATGCACTAATCCATGAATATGAACTCTTTCACATGAAGAATGGTGAGGAGATAGATGATCTGCAAAAGAGGTTTACACACATTGTGAACCAGTTAGAAGGACTCGGACATACAATCACAGATGAGAAAAAGATTAACAAGATTATGAGATGTTTGAGTCGTGAATGGCAGCCAAAAATTACTGCAATTGCTGAAGCAAAGGATCTTGACACGATGCAGATTGCTACTCTATCTGGCAAGTTGAAAGAACACGAGTTGGAACTCAATAGATTGAAAAATCATGAAGATAAGGAGAAAAGGAAGAAATGACTCTCACTCAAGGCTCATATCTCCAAAGAATCAATCGAAAGTGATGAAGATGAACACCTTGATGAAAGTGAAGAATCCGAAGAAGAAGACATGGGATTGCTTGTGAGGAAATTTAGAAGATTCATCAAGAAGAATAGAAACAAGAAGCAATTCAGTTTTCCTACCAAAAAGAACACGAACAAAGGTGAAATCTCTTCCTCAACAGTCAAATGCTTTGAATGTGGAAAGCTTGGACACTACAAAAATGAATGTCCAAAGCTACAAAAGAAAGAAAAGTATGAGAAGAATGACAACAAGGAAAAGAAAGGAAGAAAGCCTAGAAGAGCATACATAGCTTGGAAAGAAAATGATATGGATTCCACTAGTAGTGAATCTGAAAATGAAGAAGTCAACCTATGTCTCATGGTAAATCATCAAAGTGATAGTGAAACCGAGGTAAATGATTCATCTCCTACTTATGATGAGTTACAAGATGCTTTTGATGAATTGCATGAAGAATATGTTAAAATTGGTAAACAACTTAAATCTTCTAGAAAGATCATCACAAAACAATGTAGTGACTATGCATCTTTACAAATAAAGCTTAAAGAACTAGAAGCTGAAAATTCACAATTACTTGCATCTAGTTCAATTTGCACCAAATGCACTACACTAGAAAGGGAAGTTGAAAACTGAATACAACTCTATCTAAGTTTACTTTGGGTAGAGATAACTTGAATGCCATATTAGGACAACAAAAGGGTGTGTATGACAAAGCTGGAATTGGATATAAGTCAATGGTACATGAAAAATCTTTTATGAAGCTTTTTGTACCACCCATTTCTTCATCTAGTCCTTTTGTTAAATGCTATTATTGTCTAAAGAAAGGTCATACAGCTGCCACTTGTAGACTTAGAAAGAACATTCATGTTGGCATTAAACAAATTTTGGTTCCAAAAGGAACTTATGTTGCTACTAACACTAAAGGACCCAAACAGATTTGGGTACCTAAAGGAAAAGTATAAAAGAATCTGTTTTGTAGGTGTGTTTGAAGGCCAAAACCTCAAGCTGGTTTTTGGACAGTGGTTGCTCCAAACACATGACCGGAGACATCACAAAATTTACATCTTTCACTCCCAAGGAAGGAGGAAATGTCACCTATGGAGACAACAACAAAGGAAGAATCCTTGGTGTTGGAACAATAGGAAAAAGTCCAGCAATCAAGATTGACGATGTTCTCTATGTGGAAGGGTTCAAACACAATCTACTAAGTATAAGCCAATTATGTGATAAAGGCTACAAGGTAAACTTTAACTCAAAATTGTATATGATCGAATCTATTCATGATAATATCATAAAACTGATTGGAAATAGAATCAATAACATCTATATGCTAGACATAGACAACTTAATTTCCAATGATGCATGTTGCTTAATTTCCAAAGAAGATGAAAATTGGCTTTGGCATAGGAGAATAACTCACATTCATATGGATCACTTGAATAAACTGATTTCCAAAGAACTTGTAATCGGTTTACCAAATAAAAAGTTTGTTAAAGAAGGCCTATGTGATGCATGCCAAAAGGGTAAACAAGTGAAAACCTCATTTAAGGCTAAAAACACTGTTTCAACTAGTAGACCCTTACAATTACTGCACATGGACCTTTTTGGACCTTCTAGGACAAAAAGCTTTGGTGGAAATCTCTATGCTCTTGTAATTGTTAATGAATTCTCTAGATTCACTTGGACCTTTTTCTTAGCACAAAAGAATGAAGCTTTTAAATCTTTTAAGAAAATGGCTAAGGTTGCTCAAAATGAGAAAGACGTGAAAATTGTTTCAATTAGGAGTGACCATGGAGGAGAATTCCAAAATGAGGAGTTTGCTAACTTTTGTGATGAACATGGTATAAAACACAATTTTTCTGCACCTAGAACTCCACAACAAAATGGATTAGTTGAGAGGAAAAATAGGTCACTTGAAGAAATTGCTAGAACCATATTAAGTGACTCTAATTTACCAAAGTATTTTTGGGCTGATGCTGTGAGTACTGCATGTTATGTTTTAAATAGAGTTCTAATAAGGCCAATTCTGGAGAAAAAAAAAACTCCATATGAACTTTACAAGGGAAGAAAACCTAACATTTCTCATTTTCATGTCTTTGACTGTAAATGTTTTGTGCTAAATAATGGCAAGGATAATCTTGGGAAATTTGATCCCAAAGCTGATGAGGGTATTTTTATAGGTTATTCATTAACTAGCAAATCATAAGAGTGTTTAATAAGCGTACTTTATCAATAGAGGAATCTGTTCACATAACATTTGATGAAACTAACCCTAAAAGGTTGGGAAAGGACATTTTTGATGATGCATAAACTCTTGAGGATGAAGTGATATCTGATGAAGGAAAGGAGAGCAACAAGGAAAAGGAAGATGAAGAAAGCAATAAAGAACCTCAAGCATAACTTCAACAAGAAAATCTTCCTAAGGAGTGGCAAGCTTCAAAGAATCATCCCCTAGACAATATCATTGGTGAGATCACCAAAGGGGTAACCACTAGAAACTCTTTAAGGAATATTTGCAATACCATGGCGTTTGTATCTCAAATAGAACCAAAATGTGTTGATGATGCTATTAATGATGAACATTGGATGATTGCAATGCAAGAGGAGTTAAATCAATTTAAAAGGAACAAAGTTTGGGATTTAGTTCCAAAACCCAAAAGTAACCAAATAATCGGAACTAAATGGGTGTTTAGAAACAAAATGGATGAGAATGGAATAATAATAAGAAACAAGGATAGACTAGTAGCTAAGGGATATAATCAAGAAGAAGGAATTGATTATGATGAAACATATGCTCCCGTAGCTAGATTAGAAGCCATAAGAATGCTCTTAGCCTATGTTTGTATAACAAACTTTAAACTGTACCAAATGGATGTAAAAAGTGCCTTTTTAAATGGAATAATACAAGAGGAAGTATATGTAAGTCAACCCCCTGGCTTTGTTGATAGTGAGTTTCCAAATCATGTCTATAAACTGACTAAATCCCTCGATGGACTCAAGCAAGCTCCTAGAGCTTGGTATGAGAGGTTAAGCAATTTTCTCCTAGAAAAAGGCTTTAAAAGAGGAAAAGTTGATACTAAACTATTTACTAAAACAAAAGCACACAATATCTTACTTGTTCAAATATATGTTGATGACATTATTTTTGGTGCTACTAATGAGTCTTTATGCAAGGAATTTGGTGAACTAATGCAAAGTGAATTTGAAATGTCCATGATGGGAGAACTTACCTTCTTTCTTGGACTTCAAATTAAACAATGCCAAGATGGAACCTTCATAAGCCGAACAAAGTATTGCAAGGAACTACTAAAGAAGTTTGGAATTGAAAGCGCAAAGAAAATAGCAACACCAATGAGTCCAGCCTGCTACTTAGACAAAGATGAACATGGTAAATCTATAGATGTATCCAAGTATAGAGGTATTATCGGATCCTTACTTTATCTCACTGCTAGTAGACCAGATATAATGTTCAGTGTGTGTATGTGTGCAAGGTATCAAGCTAATCCTAAAGAATCACATCTTACTGCAGTTAAAAGAATCATGAAGTACCTCTTAGGAACAAAAGAAATGGGGCTGTGGTATCCCAAGGGATCCACTTGCACATTAATAGGATATTCCGACTCTGACTTTGTTGGATGCAAGTTAGATAGGAAGAGCACAAGTGGAACATGCCATTTATTAGGAAATTCCCTAGTGTCCTAGTTTAGTAAAAAGTAAAGTAGTGTGGCCTTATCCACAGCTGAAGCAGAATATGTTGCAGTTGGGAGTTGTTGTGCTCAAATCCTATGGAGGAAACAATAATTAATTGACTATGACGTTTATCTGGATCATATACCAATAAAATGTGATAAACTAGTGCAATTAATTTAACAAAGAACCCAATTATGCACTCAAGAACCAAGCATATTGAAATTAGACATCATTTTATCAGGGATCATATTCAAAGTGGTGATGTTGTGATTGAACATATAGATACATCTAAGCAATTAGCTGATATTTTCACCAAACCACTTAATAAGGAAAGTTTCTTCTTTTTAAGAAGGGAACTTGGCATAATTGATCCTCAAAATAATTGATAACACATGGCATGCAAGGCAGCACAAGTTGCTGCAAATTATGAAGGACATGGGCAAGATGCTAAGCGTCCTTAGGTGTCTGTAATTTTGTTTGGTACTTTGAATGGATTGCATAAGTTCTGAAATGCTTTATTATCAATGAATTCAAGACTATTTTTTAAGTTTGATGTCAATATTCTCCATAGTTTCTTTTTGATAATGACAAAGGGGGAGAAAGATGAACCATACATCTGAGATGAACGAGAAAGATGAACTATACATCTGAGATGAACTAGAAAGATGAACCATACATCTGAGAAATATGAACCATAAAAATGAACCATGCATTTTCTAATATGAAAATTTTTATTTCTCTGACAAAGGGGGAGAAATATGAACCATAAAAATGAACCATGCATTTTCTAATATGCAAATTTTTATTTCTCTGACACAGAAGTATGAACTGCTTTGAAAGGAAATACTAGAACTTATAATAATTGCAAGATGTTTTTTTTTTTTTGATATGATAACACTTGATCTTTTGAAAGATATCAATGACACAGGGGGAGGACAAAAATAACTAAAGAACCATGCTTACTGAATAGCTGCACTCTGATTTCTTAAAAACTAAGGATTAAGTATGGTAAGGTTTGTCATAATCAAAAAGGGGGAGTTTGTAAGACTAAGCCCTCATTCATGTTTTGATGTATGACAAACAAAGTGTATTTTGCATAAGATTTTTAATTCTGACTACGTACTCATTACGTGTTAAGTTGCGTGCAAGATCACTCGTCCAACAAAGCAAATCTAGCACTCATCCAATGAAGTGAACCAAGAATGACATCCAACAAAGTAAAGAGCTGAAGTGCATGAACAATTAAAGAGCTCGTCCACTAAAGGATAAACAAAGTAAAAAGCTGTCGTCCACTGAAAGAGCACATGATGTGCGTCCACTGAAAGAAACAGAAGATCTCGTCTGCTGACATGGCACAGAAGCGCTTCCACTGAAAGAAACAGAAGATCTCGTCGTCTTTCAGAAGATCTCGTCTGCTGACATGGCACAAGAAGCGTGTCCACTAAGAAAACAGAAGATCTCGTCTGCTGATGTGGCACTTGGAGCATGCGTCCACTGATGTAAAAGAAGAGCGCACACTCTACAAAGATCAACTAGAATCTCATTTCAAGATCAAGAATCAAGAAAGAAGATTTTGTTAAATCAGATCCAAATCTGTCTTAAATGATCCCAATGGCTATAATCTTGTCTTCTATATAAAGAGGGATCAGAGGAACACTTTTCCACACAACAACAACAACGCAACTCATAATGATTGTGAAACAAAGTGCTTTATCTCTGAGAAAAGTGTGATAGTTAGAACTTCAATTTGTTTTATCAAGCTTTTAGAGTCTTGCTTCTACTCAATTATTTTCGTGAATTAGAGTGACTAAGAAAGGGTATCTCTTAGGGTTTAACAAGGATAGAAGGGATCATTGGGTAAAGAAAGCTAGTGTGCTCTCTGGAGATTTTTCAAGCAAGGATGTTATCCTTGTGTTGCTGTAATTAGAATTGTGTAATTGCTGATTATAGTGAAGAAATCCATAGAGGTGTGGGACTGGATGTAGGCTTACCAGAGGAGGTAGCCGAACCAGGATAAATCGGTTTGCGTGTTCTTCTAATCCCTAAACTCCATATACTTGTTTAAACTTGAATCTTTAAATCTGCAATCTGTGTTAAAATCTGTTGTTCCAACTTATAATTCTTCTTGTCATCATCACTTGTTCCATAACCTAATTCTTGGCAATTAAAATTGAGTGAAAACCAATTTTCTTTAAAGAAACACTGTTTTGCTTTAAATTGTTGAAAAAGTTTTCAATATCTCAATTCACCCCCCTTCTTGAAATCGTAGCCACTACCAACACATATGTTATAGAGTACGGGTGCTTCAATCATCCTTAAATCCATAATATGTAATAACCAAGAGTATTTGAAGGATGCTTGCTCGGCAAGTAATCTCGTTCGGGAAGAACTTGAAGAAGTATAATGGGTTAGTGAATGATCAATCTCCATAATATACTTAATTCGTTGAAGACTCGGATGGTCCAATGAAGGGATCTTGATATTGTGCAGGAATGAGACTGTACAACGATTCCCATTTGGTACTGTCATGTCGGTAGAATGGCATATAATTTTCGTAAGGAATCCCGAAGTTTATCCGGTGGATAAACATATCTGAGCTGACCAGTTTGTTAGAGTTTTTCACAAATAGCCGAGTAAGGATTGATCACCCTTATGATTATAAATGTTGTATGTGACACCCTAATCTCGGGTCATCACATGGTTACCCGTTTGCGGAAATAAAACTTAATTTGCTGGTTGCTTTCGGAAAATCATGTTTTCTCAACGCTTATCTTTTCAAAATATGGTGATAATTTTTTTTTTCCTTTTCTCCTCATAACCACAACAATGCAATCAAGTCCCACTTAAATACATAATGTATATAAGTCCTCTAACTATACTACCTCATATGTTTTCTCACATAAAACATCATCAGCTTAATTCTAACAACACAATATAACATAATCGTACCTACGCTGGTCGTAACTAACAGACACTACACCCTTTAAAACAGCAACAACATGCCTCGAACTAGACAGCCTTCATCTCCTTGTAGATATCCTACCCCTCGTACGATTCTGATATGTTTGTAAGGGTGAGCCGCCAATATATGGATTTACCACGATAACTAAATGCGCAACACAATAGAAGGCACATACACATATACATGTCTATAACAACATACTCATTCATATCATAATATCTCGTTTATCAATGGGTTTCACACCCCAAACATCAGCATTGGAAAAACTATGCATGAACACTTCAATATATCATCTAAACATTCATACTTAATCTCATGAGATATCTCCAACCTCTTGATGAGTTGATCAGACTCGATTGCCACAGGCACACCGCCACAGGCACTCCCATCGCACACTATCCAACATCGTGGCACAGTGATAACACTCTGAGATGGGGCCTCATTGTCCAAACCCCGGGCACAATGAGAACATCTTGGTATGATCTACCATGACGCCGCAAGGTAATCCCTCTTCTAATCATGGCACGTCTGCCAAATGCATGCAAGAAAACATTTTGTTCAACACTTTTCTTTGTGCTATATCTTTATTTATCAAAGCTCTTAAAAGCTTACGACTTAACATCTTTTGAAACATTTTTACATCTTTTATTAACAACACGGGACCTCAAAGTCCGAGTGCTCAATCACGAAGCCCCTAGACCTTGCAATCAGTCTTAGGGTCGTGGTAATAGAAAACATTTTACAATGTGTTAACTTCTTTTATTAGATACCCAGTCTACAATACAACAAACCTTAATACCCCGACGTCTCGGTTATTAAGTTCCATATCATCATTTTACATCATTTTACATCTTTTACATCTTTTACATCTTTTAAATCTTTTTACATCTTTTACAAAATAACGTCAAATCATCAATAACTTCTTTTTATCGAAACTTCAATTATAATAAATCATTTCAGATTAAATCTCTTTTTAAATGAAGTACTGCTGTTTTCAAACTTTCTTCTTAAATAATTTCAAAACTTGCCGTCGTTTAGCATTTTCAGAGAAAATGTTCTTAAAGTCAAACTTTGACATTTCTTCTAAAATAATTTTCTTATATAATAAATAAGGTCTTTTTGAATATTAATTTCACAAAATCACTTTTTATGATATTTCAGAATTTCTTGTGTAAAAATTAGCAGTACTAAAAAAATTTCACGGTTACGCTCTCACCGTGACTCATAAACTTCTTTTACACTAATAAATCATTACAATAATAATATTTCTCAAAACTCATTATTTTTCCAAAATCATATTTTACTCTACTATTATATTCCAACGTTCCCCATAAAACATTGAATATAACTTTCACAGCTTATTAAATCTTTTATCTCATTAATCGGTTGTGCACTGACCACTGTCAGGCCTCTCAAACAACATTCAACATTCAACAACATCATCATAATTATATCCCCAGGAAGATCATGCATCATCACAACATAATATACTACTGCAGATAATGAAAATCAGATCAATCAACGATACACAGATAAACAACACATCGTAAACAACATAAACAATTAATCACAAACCACATATAAATCATATAAGCCACACTAAAAGCAAATAGTTATTGAGAAAATCCCTCAGGTAAGCTCCCCTTACCTCTTGAAGACTCAACTAACGTTTTCAAACAACATCTCGATTTAATCCGATTTCCTCCGTCGGCTTTAGGTCAAACCAACCCGATTGATTCCTTCAAACGAATTGCAACCAAAATAAATCAAATCAAACCACAACATACTTAGCTCATGAGGGTTAGGTTTCGGCCAAGGACTGACTTTTAGGGTTCAAAATCCTTAAAATTGCTAATCATGATTAAGTCATGGATTAATGATCCTTGATTAACCTAAATCATAGATTAGTGACTAAATAACTAAGTTTAAAACTCAAAACTTCCTAACTCTCTAAATGGTAGATTCGGCCAACACAAGAACATAGGGTTAGGGTTTTTAGTTTGATAAATCAACTTGGATTCATAAAGCATACATACTAAGAGATTGATTTCTAAGATCATTTATGAAAACCATGAACAAAACTCAACAAAACTCACCCACTTAGGGTTCGGCCAACATAAAGATTTTTGAGAAAAATATTCATTTTAAGATACTAACATGGATTAGAGTGTGTAGCCATACATGCCACATAGAATACATGATCATACATGACAACACATGAACAAAACTCTATCAAACCTACTTTACTAGATTCGGCCAAGGCTAGGTTTTTAGGAAAGAAATTTTTGATTACATCATGCTTTTGGATTTAGATAAGATACATGATATCAAGAAGATAGAAAGTAGTTTCATCATCATTAGATTTTTCTAGAATTTATTATGACTTTTCAAAGTTCTAGGGTTAGAAACCTGAAAATGATGAACAACTATGAAACAAACTTTAAATCAAGAAACTTTCTAAAGAACATAGGCATGATTAAGGAAGAAGATTAGGATTTACCTCTTGAAGATCAATGACAAAGGAAATCCAAGAACTTGCTTTACAAACTTAGAACTAAGAGACTTATGAACTTTAGGGTGTTTGGAAGCAAATGGCAAAAGAAACTAAATGAAAAGTGAGAGTATGGTATTTATAGAGCTTTCTTGCACCACTCTTGGAAGGATCTAGATGATGATGAGTTGTCTTGTTAAAGGATCCAAATGCAATTAAGTTCTAAGGACCAAGTTGCAAAGATTCCAATAGTTGAAGGACTAGTTTGCAAATTGTCAATAAAGTGTCATGATGATGATTTTGCCACATTAAATGCTAGCTTATCTTGACTTTGTTGGATGAATTTATGAGTCAAAGATAGGTTAGGATAATTCATGCATTTAAGAAGAATCAAGAACATTGTGGAAAAATCAAGGATAATGTAGGATAATGTAGAAAAATGTGGAAACTTGTGGAAAACTCTAGAAAATTGATTCAACAACAAATGAGGCATCCATAAATCCTCATGGGCTTGCGCATGGGCTGGGTAATTTTGGGCTTGGGTTCATTCTTGTGGGGCCCACTTGAAGATTTAAGCATTAAGCTTAAGATAGGAAACTTATATAGTTTCAATTAGGCTTTATGGACTCAAACGATGAACTAGAAAATTTTGGGCTTCTAAGCCACGACCATTTGAGATTGGAAACAAGAATTCTAGCCCAATCCACTTGAAAAAACTTAAAAACTAATTTAGGGACAAAAGGGTAATTTACAGAAAGTTCAGGGACTTAAACGTAAAATTCCCAAATTTTCACTTTAACCCTGAAAAACCTTCTAGACTTAAAAATATGATTCATCCCCATGAATCATCTCAAAATCCTAAGATAAACTCTTTATCTGCTCTTAGGAACTCCAAAATCCCCTCTGTCGTCTACCCGATTACGTATTCCGCCCGTAAAACGTAAATTATTTTATTTTTTTACCAAAATTTTCAAAACTTCCAGTATCGTAGAAAATATGATAAAAACATTTTCCATCTCGTTCACAAATTAAAATTAGGTCTTCTGAGCAGTAAACTTTTACTGTCAGTGAAAACACAAAAAACGGCAGACCGGCTTCCGTCTGAATTTTCAACCCACAAACTTCCCCGTAACTTATGAAAATAAGTATAACAAGGAAATGACCTTGGTTTATCCAAAATCATTTTCTAAGTCTCGGATAAAAATATATATGTTTATATATTTATTACCGATATTACGAAGCAGTGAAAATCGGGGTATTACATTGTACGGTTCTGGATTTATTATCCACGGAGAACCCGATGCACACATTATGCCCTTTGGGCTTTGATATGATGACTTTAAATGTTGTGCGATTCTGGATTGATTATCCACGGTGAACCCGGTGCACACATTATGGTCTTCGGGCATTGTTATGACCTTTGGGTCCATGTGTCTACTATGCTAGTCACACTTTATGCCTACGGCGACGGGCACGTGTGAAACCTGTACTATTGACCATTTCCTTCCAAAATGTCTATTAGCTCCGGAGTTAGGATCAAATATTCCTTGAGGCTGTGTAGGAATGGGACTATACGGTTTCAATCAGTTATCTCCACTCTTGTGTCTCTGTAAAACTAATAGTGTCTATCATGCTTTGATAAGCTTACTGATTTTATGGATAATGTATACCTTTGGGTATGTGTGGATATGTCATAGGTTATTCGTATATGTATTTATTTTTTGAATAAGAATGGATAATAATATGGTTAAGTATGTCGTCATATGTTGGTGTGTTGTACCACTGCATGCCTGCTTTATGTGTATGATGAATGGGGATCTCACCTCATTTTCTATGTTTTCTGGTCTTCTGCTTTATTTTATATTCTGCAATAAAGATGGTAGCACTGCTTCAGCAACAAAAACATCATTGGATGATGAGACGAACCGGTCATGAGGATGCATCTTCAGGGATCAGTTTATGGAGATGCGTCTCCAATGTTATTTATGTTTTCTTGGTCATGTTATTTTATGGGCATTGAAATTTTACTCCTTTTGGTATTTCTGTCTTTTCATGACTCTTATCTCTTGAAAAAAGAATTTATGAAAGTATTATGTATATACGAGAAATGTATAACTACTTACTTCTTATTTTCCCATTTTATGGAGTTATATGTTTTAGAGCTGTTAGTGGTTGGAAGATGTTAACAAATGATAAGTACCACCTATTACTTATTTACGAAAAGGAACAGGGAAAAAAAACTCGTATCTTATGAAAATTTATTTTCCATGTTAAACAATATTGCGAAAATGTCACAGACAATGTAGCGCCCGAGGAGGGTGTTACAAAATGAATGTGAAAAGTCCATTTTGAATGGCTTCATAAATGAAGAAGTGTATGTTATGCAACCTCCGGGTTTTGAAAGTGAAACCCACCCTGAACATGTATATAAGCTAAAGAAAGCTTTATATGGGATCAAAGAAGCTCCTAGAGCTTGGTATGAAAGGCAAAGTTCATTTTTAATGGAAAATGGATTTAGTAGTGGAAAGGTTGATACAACCTTATTTAGAAAATCCAACAAGTCCATTTTTATAATTGTGCAAATTTATGTTGATGACATAATCTTTGGTGCTACTAATAAATCTATGTGCAAGGAATTTTCTAAGTTAATGCAAAAGGAATTTGAAATGAGCATGATGAGAGAACTAAAATTCTTCATTGGACTTCAAGTAAAACAAACAGTGGACGAGGTGTACATCCATCAAACCAAATATACAAATGAACTATTAAAGAAGTTCAAGATGGATGACTGTAAACCAATGAATATACCAACGCACCCCACATCCATACTGAACAAGGATGACAAAGATAAAAAATATAGAACAAAAGGTATATAGAGGTATGATAGGATCTCTTTTATATCTTACTTTGTCCAGACCTGACATTATGTTCAGTGTTTGCTTATGTGCTCGATTTCAATCCGATCCTAGAGAATCTCATTTACAAGTAGTTAAGAGAATATTTAGATATCTGAAAGTACTACTAATTTGGGTTTGTGCTTTAAGAAGAATGATAATTACATATTAGTTGGTTTTTGTGATGCTGACTATACTGGAGATAGAATAGAAAGAAAAACTACCAGCGGAGGATGTCACTTCATTGGAGCTAATTTAGTCTCGTGTTCAAGCCAAAGACAAAGCACAATTGCCTTATTAACTGCTGAAGCTGAGTACATATCAACTGCAAGTTACTGCTTACAACTTCTTTGGATCAAATATCAATTGGAGGACTACAATATGTTTGTAAGTAGTATTCCACTTATTTGTGATAACACTGCTGCAATCAATCTATCAAAGAATCCAATCTTACATTCAAGAGCAAGCACATTGAAATTAAACATCATTTTATTAGAGATTATGTGCAAAAAGGTGTTTTTAAGATACATTTTGTAGATACTAACCATCAATGGGAAGATATATTTACTAAACCTCTAGCCAATGACAGATTTATCTTTATTATAAAACATCTTAACATGATATGCGTTGATTAATATGTCGTCCAGTCATGGTCGGCTACTATATGTTAAATACTCATCCAATGCATATCCCGTCCAATGCCTAGTTGCATTTATTATATCTCAAAGACATATTTAATTCAAATTCTCTCTGATGAGTCAGTTAGTTTCATCATTTGTTAAACTTGCTTTCTACGGTTCCAAGAAGCCAACACCATGTCAGCATTAAATGCATGTCCTCTCACACGTTTTTTGTTATTTTCTTTTAAACTTTTTTTAAGGGAAATACTCTTCATCTCGGGAACCTTCTTATTGTTTCCCTCTCTTTCTGAAAAACTCTTCACTTCTTTGAAACCTAAACCCTCTCACTGCGAAAAAGAACTCTTTGTCTCTCCAAACCTTCAATCTCAACAATGGCCTCATCATCTGCTGCTGGTACCTATAATGTCAGTGCTTTGGAAATTGGTATAAAGTATCATTTTGATTTTCGCATACTAAAAGGAGTATAATGTTGATGTGAGTCAGTATGTCAGAGCTGCTGGGTGGGAAGGATTATTCATAGAGAAGGTCTCTGCGTACCCAGACCTCATCAGGGCTTTCTGGAAGAAACCCAAGGTTACAAAGACTGAGGTTACTGCTACTGTGTTGGATACTGAGGTGGTTGTATCTGAAGCAACAATCGCAACTGCGATTCAATGTGCTCAGGAAGGTTTAACCCTAACTGACAAATGGGAACAAGAACTGGGAGGTGAAGAAATGGTTGCTTCAATCTTGATGAGAGCTGATACAGAAAGGTCTCATTCATGGAAAGTTGTGGAAATGAAATATGAAGTCGCATTGTCCATCAAATCCTGAACAAGTCAGTGCTACACAAGGCTTGGTCCAAGCACAATCTCTCTGCTCTTCACAAATTTTGCTTGTGCCACTTGCATACTGAATCTCTAGTTAACCTGCCTGGCATTTTGTTCAAAAGGTTTAGAGACTATGTTCTTGAGAAAGACAAGTCATCTGTCATACCCTTCTGCCACCTATTGTCAATGATCATCAAGTCTCACCAAATCTATGCAAAGCTTGAAGTTAAGTCTCCAGAGGAACAAGCTGCAATCCTCAAAGAAAAGGGTATGTCCCCTACTGTCTTTGGCAAAGTAAACTTGACCAATATGAAGCTCAGTCCAATTATCCAAGTGGAATTAGCTAAGAAGGAGGAACTGATAAAGGTGAAAGAGGAGCAAATTGAGCTTAATGAATCTGAGGCTCAAGGTTTGAAGAAGAAGCCTCCTGGATGACGAGTTAAGTCAACACATCTAGCTGCTGCAAGGAAGCCTGCTTCTGGGGTGGTCATCAGGGAAACAAGGACTGATGAACCACAAGCAGCTCCAAGGCGAAAAAGGGCAAGAAAAGTGATCCTATTACATAATGAAGAAGATGATGAGGATAATCAGCCAACTGGCTCTGTACTGAAGAAGAAGAAGCAAGCTGCTCAATCATCAGTTGTTGTTCCTACCAGGGCTAGGCAACCTACCAAGAAAGCTGATGGGCTCCGGCAAGTGTACCGGATCGAAGCAAGTAATAATTAAAACGGCAAGTAATTTACCGAGTATCGAACACAGGGATTGGGTGACCAATTTGTCTACTAGATTTGAAGAAGACAACTAATGATTGACCAAGTAAAAGAGGAGAGAGAGATTGAGAGTGTTTGTTTGGATAAAATCTATTATCTAAAACAAATATCAATTATATAAAGTAAATCAAAATAAAAGATGCTATCTAATCAATTATCTAGATTATGATTGTGAGATCTAAGTTCACGAATCCACCTACCCAATTAAGCAATAGATCGAAGTGATTATTTCTACCCCTAAGTTCAATTACATGACAACCAGGAACCCTAAATTATCCTAATGTCTCTCTCGAGCACGAACATACCTACACGTGCCAATTGCCTATCTCTCGATCCAACAACCCACAAGAAGATTCATTAAGTTCTTGGCTCCCTATCGCGATTGCACCAATCTCCTACTCTATGTGTGTGTTTGGATGAGCGTTTGACAAACTTGATTTTGGATGTAATTGATTTTGTAGAATTGATTTCAATACAATTGAGTTTGAAGTAAAGTGATTTATGTTTGGATGTTTTTATTCTGAAAGCAAGTTTGATGTAAAACTTAGTGTAATTTTTCAATCCAAAAGCAGAAGCTACTCCAAGCTGCTTCTGATAGAATCAATTCTAGATGCAAAATTGATTCCACGAACGTGTAACCAAACACCTCTTTTTCTACCAGAATCACGTTTGACAGGTACAGAAGCACTTCTGGGGTCTCCAGAAGTGGAACCAAACACACACTATCTCTAGCAATGCTCAATCGGTGTTTCTAATTCAAGTCCTAAAACGTGAATCTCCTCTCGGACTCATCGCGCTTGACTAGTTGACCACGTGCACTTGTGATTAACGCAATCAAATCAGAATTAGAAAGAAAGAATTAAAAATAGGGAGAAGAAAACATCACATTGAAACTATACCGTCATGAGCGGCTTCATCGATCCCTCATAAAAGAGGATTAACTCCTCATCACGTTCATCATCAACAAAACAATAATTGAAAAGAAAACATAAATAATCCTAAATCACTAAGGAAGACGCAGCTCCAAGAGAAACAAGGATTAAAAGAGAAGAGACCTAAAAACTAAAATTTGGATTCCTAAAACTGCTCTGAAACAAGCTATATATAGGAACTGGATCTGCACTCACTCGCGGGGAGAGCGGGTACTCACTGGGCAAGCACTTAATTTTGGCTCCAATCTGGTATTGAATCCTCGCAGGGCGAGGCCTGTTTCGCCGGGCGAGGCAGAACGCTCCCAGATTTCCTGTTTCTGGCTCGCAGGGCGAGCCTGAAAGATCTCAATTCCTTGCTCAGCATCAGCTCTAGCTCGCAGGGCAAGTACTGTCTCACGGGGCGAGACCTTGAAATTCTCCTTTTTGCTTGTTTTCTTCAATTTTTCGAGTTTCCTTGAGCTTCTTTTAACCTGAAACATAAAAGTAGCATTAAATGCTTTATTTGACTCAAAATTAACCAAAATATCCTAAAAACAAATTAAGAGGCTCAAAATGTTGCTCGAGGGTAATTAAAGCCAAATTTTGGTGAAAACGAGATTAAACTCGAACATTTAGCACAAAAACAGTGGCCTCACTAGTTATAAAACTAGATAAGCCATAGGCTTATCAAAATGCCCTAAACTTAAACTTTGCTTGTCCCCAAGTAAAATAAAAATAAAAAAGACTCAAAATTGGGTAAGCTCAATGGACTCAATCATTTTCTCACAAATTTCAAGCAATTTATCAATTCAATTTTTTTATTCAATGTTTCCCCGTTTTCATCAATGTAATCCCAACATTCATTTACTTTAAACAAAGAAAAATTCATCATTCATGCAATCATTAATCTAAGCAAAGGATCCAACATACACATAAAAGGGAGATCACCAATTTCAAACAATTTCCTTCCTCACAAGGGCATTTAGTAATTCACTCATTCGTTCAATTTGTCTAGGCTATCAACCTTCACTCGATTTCACATTTTAAGCATACTTTCCATGAATTTGATTTTCATCTCAAAAATAGTTCCCAAGAAAACATGCATTCATCATCAAAAGGTCTTTTAAAGGTTGTAATGGGGTCTGGCTAAAGGTAGGATATTCAAAGGTACAAGGCTAAGACCCTTGGAACTAAGAGAGCATGAATTACATTTTTACACCTTGACTTTCCAATCTTATTCCTTTTTCCAATTTCTTTCTTTCTTTCTTTTTTAATTCTTTCACTTTGGGTGGCTACAACATTTTCCTTTTAATACCCTTTTTGACATTTTGTACTTTTCTTATTTTTCTTTTTGCCTTTGGCTTCAACCTTTATTTATTTTTTCTCAACCACAACAACATAATAAACCCTTCTAGCTATCCCAAACTTAGTTTCCTACAACCATTGTCTTGCTAAGCATCCATGCTCTCCTAAATCCTAAGATTGGGTTAACATGGTTTTTTCGGATTTTTGGCTTATAACATGAGGTCTTCAAGAAACAATAGGCTATTAGGCTCAATGTGTCTAACTAGGGAAAATACATTAAGGATGGTTCTTTTTATACCAAGTAGTTATTTCAAAGAAAATTGCCTAAATAATTTGATGGAAACATATAAACATGCAAACCATGAAGAGATTCAAACAAATCCGGGAAAGTGCAACTTAAAAGTGATTCATACAATAAATAAAAAAAAACATGTGGGAGGCTCAAATTCCTCACCCGGACATTTTTCGCAAATTGTTTGACCGAGATACATCCCTAATGTGTGCACCCCTTCACCCCAAACTTGTCATAAATCATGCAATCACAATACAATTTCTCAAAGTTTATTTTTCAATTTTTCACATGGGGATCAATTTTCAATTTTCAAAACATAGGGGGAAATCATTAAAAATCAACATTTATCGTGCAATCCATCTATTCTAAATTCAATTAAATCCATTCAAGCTTACCAACACAAGACTCACACATATGACTCAAGCAAAGAAAAGAAAGCTAATTAAAAAGAGAAGGATTTAGAAAAACTCATTGAAGGCGCTTCCACCCGGATCCCATAGCCTGTGGTACAAAGGCCAAGAGATGCTCAAAATGTAAATCATTCCTCCTGGATCCCATGGCTTGTGGAGTGGAGATGGAAGAAGCAAGTGTGGGGAGATTTCATTGACTTCTTTAATTGATATGATGAGCTCACTTCCTCCAGGGTCAAATGGTAACTCACCTGCTCCAAGAATGGCCTTTAAGTAAATAGATCCTCCATGAAGCACTAGTACCATAACTTTTTGAGGCGACCTTAGAGCCTTTGCCTCTATTGATGAAAACTCCAATTGCGTAGGCAATGACTCGAACTCGAAAGTTGGTATTTTCACAAAGTAATGTGGTAGACAAATAGAAGGCACCAACTTTGTAATATCCACACATGCATGCAAACCAACATACTTATCCAATTATAGATTTTGATGCTCCTCGGTAGGAATGGTGAGAGAAGTATTTTTCACATGATTGGTCTCATCCGTCCCTTGCAAAGGAACAATATGAGATATTTCCTCCTTGCACTCCTCTTCATGATCCTCTCCTCTTGAATCGTCTTCCACCACTACTTCATAATCATTCAAGTCCATGCTAGTAACAACATTCTCTACAATTTGAATCTCTTGCGGCTTTTCTGCTAGCAATTTATAAATTTCACTAGCTTGCTCTTCTAACTTCTGAAAGTTGTCACTTAGCGATGCCGCTATCTTTCTAGCATGTTCCCCTGGTCGCATTTTAGCCTTCTGAATCATGGGACTAACTTCCTCCTTAATACACTCTATGCTCAGGCTTAAACAATAAGCATCTATATCCCAAAGAATCTTTAGCAAATCGGGATCCAGCTTGAAGTGTGAAGGTGGTTGCAAAGATGACAAATCGGAATTCCATTCCTCTTTTGAGTATATCTTCACATGCTTATTGACAATCCCATCAAGCACGAGCCAATTAACCAGGAACCCTAAATTATCCTAATGTCTTTCTCGAGCACTAAAGGACATACCTACACATGCCAATTGCCTATCTCTCGATCCAACAACCCACAAGAAGATTCATTAAGTTCTTGGCTCCCTATCGCGATTGCACCAATCTCCTACTCTATCTCTAACAATGCTCAATCAGTGTTTCTAATTCAAGTCCTAAAACGTGAATCTCCTCTCGGACTCATCGCACTTAACTAGTTAACCACGCACGCTTGTGATTAACGCAATCAAATCAGAACTAGAAAGCGAGAATTAAAAATAGGGAGAAGAAAACATCACATTGAAACTATGCCGTCATGAGCGGCTTCATCGATCCCTCATAAAAGAGGATTAACTTCTCATCACGTAAAACTAAAATTTGGATTCCTAAATCTGCTCTGAAACATGCTATATATAGGAACTGGATCTGCGCTCACTCTCGGGGCGAGCGGGTACTCCCAGAGGCCTGTTTCGTGGGGCGAGACAGAGCGGTCCTCGATTTCCCATGTTTGGATCGTGGGGCGAATCCTTGCTCGTGGGGCGAGCCTAAAAGATCCCAATTCCTTGCTCAACATCAGCTCTGGCTTGCGGGGCGAGCACTGTCTCGCAGGGCGAGACCTTGAAAATTATCCTTTTTGCTTGTTTTCTTCAATTTTCTGAGTTTCCTTGAGCTTCAGTTTTAACCTGAAACATAAAAGTAGCATTAAATGCTTTACTTGACTCAAAATTAACCAAAATATCCTAAAAACTAATTAAGAGACTCAAAATGTTGCTCGAGGGCAATTAAAGCCAAATTTGGGTGAAAACGAGATTAAACTCGAACATTTAGCACAAAAACCATGGCCTCACTAACTATAAAACTAGATAAGCCATAGTCTTATCAAAAGCCAACTCCTTTGGGACTTCTGAGGTAACCTTACCTGCAACTGACCCTATTCAAACTGTTGTTGATGCATTAGTTGAAAGTTTCAATGTACCTGTTAACACCACACTACCACTATCACAACTAGACACACAAAACCAAACACTTCCACAACGTCTAAATCAACCATCTTCACCTGTCCAGCAACAACTAACCCTACCCCAACCTGAACCAACCTATGAACCACATTCCTCACCTTAACATATAGCCTCACCACAACATTCCCATGCACATTCGTCCATTCAAACCTCTCCACCAAGACATCAATTCCAACCTATCATACCCTCTGATGATCCCTGGGTCAATCAACCCGATGAGTTTGGAATCAATCTAGGAGCACCCTTTCCCAAATTCCCCAAAATTATCTTTCCTTACACTGACCCCTCCATTCTATATGATGGCAAAGCTGAAAGTTGGGCCAAGGTGAAAAGGAATTTGAGAATCGTGTACCACACTCACCAACCTGAACCTGAAATAACCAGACCCTTCTATCCCCTGCCAGAATATGAGTATGAGCCTGAGGAAGTCATTCCTAGGTGCTATGTTGGCATACCATATGAACCTTTTGAACCCTTACCCTCTGAGCATTTCACTACAAATGGACCTCTCCTAACTTACCTACCATTGAAGAAATTCCCTCCCAGGAAAATCTATCCAAACCTTGTTAAGTTTCCACCCTTCAAACCCCACACTAATGGTGTTGACCGAGACATTATTCCTGTCTTGGTTGGAAGAGAGTGAACTAGGATAAATCACTTGTGTGAATCCTCTTTCCCTAGCTTTTATAGTCTTTGTTTATACTAATTGTGGGGATTTGTGAGTTTGTTAACTCCTTTGAAAGAGTATTTTATCTATTTGTTTTTATCATGTTCTGCTTGCAAAAAGGGTTTACGAAAGGCATTTTGGAAAAACTGTTAAGAAACACAATTCAACCCCCTTCTGCCCAGATCCGAACGGCCATGCTCCAGTAAGCACGATCATTCTCGATAAACAGCACGAAAGTGCTCAATGCCAGCATGCCTGCGCTGAGGGTTAGCATGACCGTGCTCCCCAAACAGAATAAGACGTTAAGTGGAAACAAGGGTAGCTTCACCCAAACTGTCTCCTATAATGAAATAAGACATCAAACAGATTAAAGATAAGATGAATAGTCTAATTAAGCCTTAACAAAGATGATAAAACATAAGATACTAAGATGGTTAAGACGGTAACGAGGAGTTACCGCACGATGTTAACTTTGGTGCTTAATAGTCAAAGTTGCCTTGATGCTTATTGGTCAAGGTGTTTTTGTTGTTAAGCCTTGATGCTTATTGGTCAAGGTGTTGCTGGTGTTAAACTTTGATGCCTGAAGGGTCAAAACGGAGGTGGTGGCTATGTTTTTTGATATTGTTGTACATGCATTCACGTGTAACACCCTGTATTTCACTGTTTTAAATAACAGTAATACATATAAATATGTTTATAAATTTATTTGAGTTTTAGAAAATTATTTTGAATAAACGGAGTTTACTACTCAATCCTACTTGACCGTAGGAAGCTACAATTAAAATTTAGGTTGGAAAGTCAGGCAAAACCCGGCCCGCGAATTCCATTGACAGTATAATAATACTGTTCAAAAGACCTAATTTTAATTCGTGAACGAAAGACTTAAGTTTAGTATTTTATTTTCTACAATTCTGTATTTTTAGATTTTTTTCCAGAAAAAATAAAATAATTTACGTTTTTCAGGCGAAACACGTAATCGGGTAGACGACGGAAGGGAAATTAGAGTTTCTAAGAGTAGATAGAGGGTTTATCTTAGGATTTTGAGATGATTCAAGGGGATGAATCATATTTTTAAGTCTAGAAGATTTTTCAAGGTTAAATAGAAAATTTATGAATTTTACGTTTAAGCCCCTGAACTTTCTGTTAATTGCCCTTTTGTCCCTAAATTAGTTTTTAAGTTTTTTTTCAAGAGAATTGGGCTAGAATCCTTGTTCCCAATCTCAAATGGTCGTGGCTTAGAAGCCCAAAATTTTATAGTTCATGGATTGATTCCATAAAACCCATTTAAGTTTCCTATCTTAAGCTTAATGCTTAAATTTTCAAGTGGGTCCCACAAAAATGAAATCAAGCCCAAACTAACCTAACCCATGCACAAGACATGAGGATAGATGGCTGCCTCATTTGTGGATGAATCATGATGTTTCTAGAGTTTTCCACAAGTTTCCACAATTTTCTACATTATCCTTGATTATTCTTCAATACTCTCGATTCTTCTCAAATTCATGAATTATCCTAACATATCTTTGACTCATAAATTCAGCCAACAAAGTAAAGATAAGCTAGCATTTAATGTGGCAAAATCATCATCATGACACTTTATTGACAATTTGCAAACTAGTCCTTCAACTTATGGAATCTTTGCAACTTGGTCCTTAGAACTTAATTGCATTTGAATCCTTTAACAAGACAACTCATCATCATCTAGAACCTTCCCAAAATGGCGCCACTATCACTATAAATACCATACTCTCACTTTTCACTTAGTTTCTTTTGTCATTTGTTTCCAAAACCCTAAAGTTCATAAGTTCTTAAGTGATAGATTTGTGAAGCAAGTTTCTTGGATTTCCTTGTCATTGATCTTCAAGAGGTAAATCCTAATCTTCATTCTTAATCATGTCTAGGTTCTTTAGCAAGTTTCTTGATTCAAGGCTTATATCATAGTTGTTCATCACTTTAAAGTTTCTAACCCTAGAACTTTGAAAAGTCATAATAAATTCTAGAAAAATCTAATGATGATGAAACTACTTTCTATCTTCTTGATATCATGCATATTATCTAAATCCAAGAGCATGATGTAATAAAAAATTTCTTTCCTAAAAATCTAGCCTTGGCCGAATCTATCACATTAGGGTTGGTAGAGTTTTGTTCATGTGTTGTCATGTATGATCATGTATTCTATATGGCATGTATGACTACATACTCTAATCCATGTTAGTCTCTTAAAATGAATATTTTACTCAAAAATCTTTATGTTGGCCGAACCCTAAGTGGGTGAGTTTTGTTGAGTTTTGTTCATGGTTTTCATAAATGATCTTAGAAATCAAGCACTTAGTATGTATGCTTTATAAATCCAAGATGATTTGTTAAACTAAGAACCCTATCTCTATGAACCTATTGAGGCCGAATCCATGTATAAAAGAGTTATGAAGTTTTGAGTTTTAAACTTAGTTATTTAGTCACTAATCTATGATTTAGGTTAATCAAGGATCATTAATCCATGATTTAATCATGATTAGAAATTTTAGTCATTTAAAAACCCTAGAGGTCGTGACTATGTATTAGGGTTTAGAATGTTTTAGTTTCTTGATTTGTAACTGTTTGGTTGTAATGGTTGAAGGTTAGTTGAGTACGACGTTTACGAGGTAACCGAAATTCCGAAGGAATCTGTAAGTTCATCAAAAAGTCTTCAAGAGGTAAGAGGGGAACACCGAAGGATTTTATTCAATGGCTATATGCTATCCCGTGGTTGTTTGTAATTATTTGTTTGTTAGTATTTATTTATGTTGTTTATTGTTGTGTTATTTGTTTCTGTGTGGTTTTAATTGCGTTAATTGGTTATCTGCAATTATATTATGCTACTGTGATGCATGATCTGCCTGGGAAATATATGTGATATAACTGTTGTTTGATGTGTGAGAAGCCTGACAGTGGTCACTGCACAATTAAGTAAGTCGGATAAAAGCTTTAAGAAGCTTCGCAAATTATATTCAATGTTTTAACGGCAAAATATTGATATATAATATTAAAGGGAATTTATTTTGAGAAAAATAAGGAGTTTTGAAAAATATTATTATTTTAATAATTTATTTTTGGAAAAGTGAATTATGAGTCACAACGAGCGCGAAACCGTGAAAATATTTTAGCACTTCTAAATTTTACTAAAAACCCGGAATATTACAAAATATTCTTTTATGAAATTAATTGGTGAAAATAAGTTAATCATGATTATAGAAAATTAATTAAGTGGAAAAAGTTAAGTTCCGGCTTCAAAAGCCTTAAAAATAATATTTGACGACAAATTTGGAAAATGTAAATAGCAAGTATTTTCGAAACGGCAATGCTTATTTTGAAGAGAACAAACCTCAAGTGGCTCATTGGTTTGTGAAAAACTAATTTTTTTGTTATTTAAGGATTTTATAATGAATTTCTACCTTGAAAAAGAATTTCTAAAAAGTACAGTTGGACTTAGTAACCGAGACGCCGGGGTACTAATGTTCCGTGTTGTGGTGGACTCAGTCATTTGGACTTTGAGGGCCTATATTGTATACGTGAGGTATACTGTGTTGAAACATTGAAGATTTTTTCTAGTACCACGAACCTAGGACTGGTGCACCGGTCGAGAGGTGTCGTGATTAAGCACTCGGACAGTGAGGTCCTGTGTTGTGATGAAAGTTTTAAAAGTGTTTTAAAACTATGTGAGTCGTAAGCCATTTTGAGCTCCGGCAAAGAAAGATTGAACACAAAGAAAAGAACAAAACAAAAGTGTTTTACATGCATTTGGCAGACGTGCCTGCAGTTTGTGGCATAATGCATGAATTACCAGCGGCGAAAGGTAATTACGATGTGCATTTATATCATGTGCCTAGTGAGGACATGTAACCCCCATCTTACTTGCTAATGGTAGCCCTGATTGTGGACATTAGCAATGTGTTTGGCCTTGTGTGCCTGGCTTTGTGTGCCTGTGTGGATGGGAAGAGGTTGCGCACCTGTTGGCAGATTGCCAAGTTAGCCAGTGTGGCTGTGGAGTCTGATCAACTCATATTATGTTGGGATATCTCATGAGATTAGGATGAAAATTAGATGATGAATATGAAGTGTCATGCATACTTTTTTATGGATGATGTTTGGGGTGTTGAACCCACTGACAAACTGTTTATTTATAAATGTTGATATTTGATAAATGTTGATGTGTGTATGTGGTGGCTAGTGTGTAGTTATTGAGTAAGATCCATGTATTGGTTTCTCACTCTTATACACATTCAGATGGACCCAGAAATACCCTTGGTATAATCGAGGGTCCGAACGATCACTTTTGATCGTGCACAATTTGGTGGTGCTTGGGAGATTAACCTTGGAGCACTCAGTGCCACCTACCATGGACCGAGTAGAGAGGTGATCAGAACAATAGAGGAAGGACCACAACAGAGAATTCACGTAGTGGAGACGGTCGAGGTATCTCTACCTCCGGTTTGGCTTTACCTACAGTATCTGGAAGAGCACGGATTGATGGATCCATTTCCTCAACCACATCCTCTTCAGATATTAGGACCTGAGGAACCTCCTGCTGAAGTAGAGATAAATGAGGGAGAGGAAGATCCGGAGGAATACATTGAGGATGATCCTGAGTTTCAACCTCCTGCGGTTGATGATGAAGACTCTTTTGATGACGCAACGGAAGCGGAGGCATCATCGTCAGATTCATCAGTTGTAGGTGGGATTGATCATCATGATCTTCCCAATGGGTTTTAGTAGCTTGACCAGCTTTAGGTATAGTTTTTGGGTAGTGAGTCTTGACAGTTTTGATCTGGCTTCAGAGAGCCATGAGTTTTGAATGTGGTTCTGAACTACTTGTTGCTGATGTGTATATATCTTTATTTTCTTTGTCTAGTTTGATGGAGAATAGCCTATACTTATGAGGGCTCTTTTGTAATCTCCTCTTATAGGTGTTGTGTATATAAAAGGTGATTTATATATATCTATATATGTTGTTATGTTTACAATGGTTCTATGTTGTATGTTTAAGAAAAAAAAATTCAGCACTATTTTTGTAAAGAAACGTTTAATTAAATATATATATTTTCCGAAAGTAACCAGCGTAAGTAATTTAATTATCTTTTTCGGGTAGTGGTGTGATGACCCTAGATTAGGGTGTCGCACGATGTTAACTTTGGTGCTTAATAGTCAAAGTTGCCTTGATGCTTATTGGTCAAGGTGTTTTTGTTGTTAAGCCTTGATGCTTATTGGTCAAGGTGTTGCTGGTGTTAAACTTTGATGCCTGAAGGGTCAAAACGGAGGTGCTGGCTATGTTTTTTGATATTGTTGTACATGCATTCACGCATTGGAGATGTTAGTAGGGGAAACTGCACCATAGGGGAGGTTGTCCGAGAGTAAGGCGATCTGGCCGTCCGCGGTGATTCATCTAGGTGGATCGTGCGCCCCCGTGGCGGGGCATCCGAGAGTAAGGTGCATCGGCTATCCAAAGGGTTCACCCATGGTTTGGTGAACTGTCGGTGTTGGTGCTTATTGGCCAATGTGGATATGTAACTCTGACGTTGTCTTCCTGAGTTAGTTATGGATCCACATGCATAACAGAGTAGTGGAGTAGTACTGCACCACATAGCATACATTGTTGGTTATGTTGGATGAGATTATTATGTTGTATTATGTGTTATGATTACGTTTTTATTGTTGTTTTGGCTACAAAGACTCAAGAGGGGGGTGAATTGAGCTTTCAAAAAGCTTTTCAAACTTCACATTTCAAATCGAAGTTGCCTCAGGATCTTTTACAAAAAACAGTGAATGTCTTTTTATGAAATCGTGAATAGAAGGTGGTGAGGAAAGAAAGATTAATTCAGAAAGATAAATCAGTAATAAGATTCAAGTTCATAGCTCACAACTATCAATTAAACAGTGATTGAATCAAACAGGAAGAAGTTTAATTCAAGGTCGTACAGGTATTAGATACAGGCCTTAATCAGTCAAGAACTGAAGTTACAATATACCAGTTTCAGTTTCAGTCTCAGTGAACAAGAACAGTCTTAATCAACTCAGTTTTGAACAATTAATAACTCAAGATTGATTGCAGTAATACTCTGGTTTTAATTCATATTAAACAGATCAAGAACTGATATCAATTGAAAACTTAGAACATCAAGATCACAGTTATATGAGCAAGACAGAAATTAAAGAGTTTGAGTTTAGATATACCACACAATCAGTTTTATACTGGTTCAGTCACCACCATTGTGACCTACATCCGGTCCCCACTCCACCTGTGGGTATTCACACACTAACATAATAAGCTTTAGCCAGGTAGCTTGAAAAACCTTTACACCACAGAGCACTCCTTCACCTCGAGATACCACACTCTTGTGAAAAGTCTCAATCAATGTTCTTCCTTAGGATTCCTCACCCTAATCACACAGAGAGACTCCCTCACTCTTTACAATCGAAAATTACAGAAAGATTGATTCCTAACTCTCAGAAGTCAGATATACAAGTTGTAGTTCTTATGAGAATTAAAACACTCTTTTTCACAATGAAGCTCAAGCAAGAAGATGAATGATTTTCATAATTGATCTCTCAAATTGATTTCGTGTAATTTTAATATTTTTTTTTTTAAAAAGTGTTCCTTTGATTCCTCTATATATAGGAAACAAGTTATAGTCGTTGGGATCAATTAAAACAGATTTGGGCTTGATAACAGAATCTGTTTTCTGGATTCTGATTCTTGAACAGGGGTTGAGTACATGGCTGTATTAACCAATTTCATACTGATAGTTCTGATAGTTTTTGTACACCCGTGTAATACATGGTTGTATGTGTTTTTCAAAAACTTGAACTTGGTTAATCCATCAGTACACCCATTCAATACATCTATGTATTGAATCAAGAACCTTAAATTCATTTGTCAGTTGCAGTAGTAGACATACATCCATTGATTACATAGCTGTACCTGACAAATAATTTTCTTATTTCCAAATCATTTTCATTAAAAAAAATTTATTCCTTTTAATGCAGGTTATGAAAATTGATTTTCTTCATGCATCTTTTTAGTTGAGCTATCTTGTGACTAAGAGATTTCTTTCTCTTACAAATCATCTAAGACTTAAATCTAAAATTCTCCTTTAAGCTTGGTCTTGATGATCCTTTGAAACCATGATAGTTTCGGAAAATGGAAAAATCAAATGTCTTAGACCATGAACTCTTATGTTCTGCCTTAACAAGTTTGTGAGGTTAGAGATCTTTAAATCATCCAATCTTTTGGACATAACATCCTTTAACATGAAGGAGCTTTAATCCATAATCATATTGGAAAACAAAATAAAATAACACATCCTAGGTCAAATGTTACATTCGGCCATCATAGAAAAATAAAGCAAGAAAATATTTTAAACTTTCCAATCACTTAGACATAGCATCCTTTAACATAAGGAGATTTTTAGTCCATGATCACTTTGGAAAACAAAACTCAACATCTTTGCCATAATCATTTAAGGTTTCGGCCTTTTCAAGAAATAGGGGTTAGGAATCTTCAAACTTTCCAGTCTCTTGGGCTTAATATCCTTCTATATCAAGGAGTCTTAATCCATGATCATTTTGGAAAACAAAACTTAAACACCATTGCCTTAAAACTCATTGGTTTTGGTCTTTACATAAAAATAGGGTAAAAATATTTAAACTTTCCAATCACTTAGACATAACATCCTTTAACATAAGGGAGCCTTGGTCCATGATCATCTCGGAAATGAAACTCAAATACAAACTCATACATGTAAAAGTTGAAACAAGATTCACCTAAACCATATACATGGTTTCGGCCTCCTTATGAAGAAGAGGTTAGGAAACTTTGTTTTACACAACCTTTTAGTATGTGATAGTATGAGTAAATACAAGAATATAGAAAGTTGTTTCAACTCAAAAGGAGTTTTCTACCATTTTTTTGAGAGGTTTTAGAAGTTAAAAGCACATAAAGGACATATGAAGAAAACTTTGAAACAAAAGATGAAACTTTGAAAAAAGAACTACATAGAAGTATTACCCTTAACAAGATGAACAACTTTGATGAAGAACTCTAAGATAAAAGCTTGATAAAAATGTAAACTTTGTAAGAGAGATGAAGAAGAAGAAATGTAGTAAAGTGTAAATGTGAGAAATGGAGGAAAGTGATGAAGTGTGGAAATGAAGAGTGTTTATAGAGAGTGAGAGTAGAGGGTCACGATTTTGGGAGAGGAAGAAAGAAGAGAAGAAAGAAGGTGGGCTGCTTGTAGAGAGGATAAGGAGTTAAGGTGATGTGATGTGATGTGATTGGAGAGAGAAAGATGAAAAAGTGAGATTTTTGAAAAAAAGTCACGATTCACCTTTTGAGGTGTGTCATAACCTTCACATCAAGTCACTTCATATCACTTCATCCTCTTGATGCTCTGCTCCATTGCGTATCAGATGGCTTTCCCGATCATATTTCCCGATGATTTCACCCGGGAAATCCCTAAGATTTGGCCCCAAAAAATATTTTTCAAAAAACTCCAAACCCACACAAAACATCATAAAAACACTAACCGTCTCATTCACGAATTAAAATTTGGTCTCCAACTCAGTAAACTTGTACTGGCAGTGAGAAGACAGACCGGTTTACGTCTGAATTCTCGATCGAAAATTTTACAGTGACTTCATACGGTAAAACAACACAAGCAAATGATTTTATTTTAAATAAAATCATCCTCTGGATTTTATCAAAAATAAATACATTAAAGCATGTATTTTCGGATAAAGAAGCATACGAAAAATAGGGTGTTACAACTCTACCCCTCTAAAAAGAATTTTGTCCTCGAAATTACGTACCTTGAAATAACTCAGGGTACCGTAACTTCATCTTGTCCTCAGCTTCTCACGTTGCTTCTCCGGTTGTCTTATTCCAGATGACTTTGACCAAAGGAATTTGCTTACCTCTGAGCTGCTTTGTCATCTAATGTGGCGTAAGTCGATGCGCGACGACGCTCGTGCGATTCCGGCAAGTGTACCGGACTGTCGTCAAGTAATAAAAGATATCGAACCCACAGAGACTGTGTTCCCGAATCGCAATCAATCCTCCAATCGATTAGATCTGAACTTTTTAGAGGATTTTTATGTTTTGAGTGAAAAGGATTTTGAATTCGAAATTTAAAAGATAAACAAACAGAAAACAAATGTTTATGTGGTTTTAGATTTAAACGGATTCCTAGGGATTTGGGTTACCTTTGAGGCTGTTTATGTTGCTAATCTGATTTACCTTTGTTGATTACCGAAATTGCCTTGAAGGCGAGTTTATCCTCTAATAGCTTAAGCTCCCTCTCGGGTTACAAAAGCCGTGCCCAATTGACCCGACCCCTACTCTCGTGGCAGTCGATCCCAGATTGGACCCTTTGCGTTCCGTGACAACTCGTTGCTCCTCGAGGGACGGCTTCTAACTCTCGTGATTTCAGTCCCAAGTCTGACTTCTATAGGTCCGACACTTAAGTTCACCGCTAGGTTCCTCCTTATAATGTCTAAGTCATGCAAATAACCTAAGTTCACCGCTATGTTCCTCCTTAGATCATCCACATCTCACAAACCAGTGGCCGCCGAATTTTACGAGTGAAACACCCTAGAAATCCTAAGTTCACCGCTAGGTTCCTCCTTAGAACATCTACGTCACGCAAATAAGCGGTTGTCGAATTTACGAGTGATTAACACACTAGAAATCAGATCTAAAACAATAACGAAATCAACAACGATTTTACATCAAATCAACAACATTTACAAAACTCGGGCAGAGCCCCAATCCCTAGAAACAAACTACTACTCCAGTCTTGCCATGGAGATGACAAGCTGGGTTGACAACATAATAGAAAATACAAAAATCAGAGAAGAGAAGAGAAGAGGAGAAGAGAGATCTATGCCTAAGTCCTTGTGTACAAGTCTAGATATGATCCTTGATCATCAATCCCCATTATTCTGCATCTGCCTGGTCCATATTTATAGAAATTGGGAAGTTAGAGTCCCAAACCAACTCAAAATCTGATCTATTTCGGTTTCTTCAGGTCCAAGTAATGCGCGTCACGGCCGTGATGGCCATCACGGCCAGGCCGTGACGGTCTCTGTTTCTGGCTCTTCTGGAAAATTCAGTCTCTCGCGTGGCGAGTCCAAGCTCGCGTCGCGAGCCCTCTGTTCATGGTCGTGTTACGAATCACGGTACGTGGGCCGTGATGTGCTCTGACTTATGGTGGTTTTGGGTCACGGCCGTGATGGCTATCACGGCTAGGCCGTGACAGACTCTGACTTCAGCCTTTGTTCTTTTTCAGTTTTGCTCGATCATGACCGTGATGGGCATCACGGCTAGGCCGTGATAGACTCTGTTTGGCTCATTTTCTGCACTTTTAAAGCCCTATCTTCATCCAAACTCCATCATGGTTGATCTTGAGTATTTTACCCTTGATATCTGTAAAACAACACACGAAAACCGCCTTACCCGTTCCAAAGGAAAATTAACCTAAAATCTAATAAAAATATGCCTAAACTACATGAAAAATGCATGCAAAATGATAGACAAAGATGAGGTGAAATCACACTCATCAAATCACCCCAAGCTTGAAACTTTGCTTGTCCTCAAGCAATTACTCAGGCCATAAGATGTAAATCAATCAAAGCGTGGATAGTGAACCCAGAACCCTAGAGGCTAATCCAAGTGACAGGCATATTCAATAAGCATTCAAGAGATAATCAAGTTTAAGTCCAATTAGAAGCTTAGGTTCTTCAAGTTCATATTCTCACTGATTTGGGCACTCGTCTCACCTCACTCAAGTGTTTTAGGGTTTATGACAATTCACTCAGTTTCCTCAAGGAAAGTATTTTACCATAGGCTTGACTATTAATCAAATCTCTACTTTATTTATGAAAACACTTAAGAATCAAGAGGTCTTTTCCTTTGGTTGTATTGTGGCCATGGGATTTATTGTTAGGTGGGAAAATCAAGGAAAGGGAATTTCAAGAAGGCTAGACAAATTATCAAACATTACAAAGTATGACACCTTCTAAAATACCTTTTAGGGGCTTTGATTTACTTTTTCCACCTTTCTGCCTTTTGTTTTTTTTTTCATTTCTCACTTTCTTTCGTCATCCCCTTCTCCATTTTTTTTGTTTGTTTATTTCATGTTATTTGTTTGGAGAAGGGGAGATTTATAGCTCAAGAGAAATTACTTTCTAACTTTTTTCATCCCATACTTTTTCCAACTACCATTTTGCCCTTTTTGTAATACTTTAAAAGGTGCCATACCAAGCATTATTTATCAAAGTAATTCAAGGTACCAAGAAAAGTATTTTATCTTTAGGCTCAAAATTGGGCAACTAAGGGGTAGCATTTATCATTCAAAGCTCGGGAGGCCAGAAAAATACCTAGTGCCTCAATCATTTCCAAAAATGTTTTCAGAAATTTTTAAGTTTCAAAATGGTTTCAAGTCAAGTTCTAGAAAATACAGTCCAAGAGGAATTACAACACTCTATCACAAGAAATGGGGTAGATTTAGTGAATACCCCTTTTGGGTCAAAATCTTACATTTAGTAGTTCAAAAATCAGTGAGGTACACAAACCTAAGGAACCACATGCTAATTATCAACTATCAAAAGATTATCTCAAGAAATTTTTATTTTTAGTCATATCACAAGAATAATAAAAAATTGGGTTCGAAAATTCACTATCTCAATTCATTTGGCTCCAAGTTCTCACAATCGGATGCAAGTTCTAAGTGAGGGGCAATCTAGAGAATGTGATCATACCAATCTATGCCTATGTGAATGCAATATGAATGCAACAATGCAAATGCAAAAATAAATACCCCTACCCCAAGCTTGATTACTTACATTGTCTCCAATGTAAATAATCAAGTCGGAGAGAGGAGAAAAATTGGAACAACTTACCGAGTCGGTAGCGGGTGTTGGCTTCACATTCCAGTCAAAACTTGGGTGGAAATTTTATCACGACCGTGAGGCTCATCACGGGCAGGCCGTGATCGTTTCTGGTCCTCAGGAGTTGCCCTGTCACGGCCATGATCTACACCACGGCTAGGCCGTGATGCTCTCTGGCCTTGGCATCCTACTCATCACGCCCGTGATGGTTGTCACGGCTGGGCCGTGATCCTTTCGGTGCTCTTGTTTAGTTCATCACGGCCGTGACCACTGTCATGGCCAGGGCGTGATGGCCTCTGACTTTATTTTTCTCCGCTCTTCTTCCCTTTCTCAACCTGAAAACACTAGACAAACCTATTAATGATATTTTTGCCTCTTGATCTTCTCAAATTATTCAAGAGGTGAATTCAAAAACAAAAGGAAAAGGGAAAGAAAAACTTGGGTTGCCTCCCAAGAAGCGCTTATTTATGGTCTTAAGCTTGACCATACTTCCTTAAGTTAACCGGGGTCGGCTGGGCGTAGATGTGCCAGAACACTTCTCTTCCACGGAACTCCTTCAAAAAGCCGTTTCTGCTCATACGGCCAGTAACGCTTCCGCTTTGCTCTTTTCTCTCGGAGCTTCCTAGCCTTCCTTTCTTCCGGCGGAAGTTTTGTTTCCGCATGGACAGCAATTCCAACTTCACCACTGCTGGGTGCATCATCAACCATGCATATCTTCGGGGTTGCTTCCATGCTAAGTTCTTTCTCTACCGCTGGAGATGTTACATCAATTCTGCACACATGGCTCTCAAAAGGAGGGTTGTTATAAGAGTTAGTCAACTGAAAATTTACCCTACTTTCCTCTACATTTAGAGAGAGTTTACCATTCCTTACGTCTATCACTGCCCCAGCGGTTGCCAAAAATGGCCTTCCTAAAATGAAGGGGAATTCGGAATTCCCTTTCATGTCCAACACCAGGAAGTCGGTAGGGATGAGAATTTTCCCTACCTTTACAGGAACATTCTCTAGTATGCCTAGAGGAGTCCTAGTTGAGCCATCCGCAAATTGTAAGGAGAATTTGAATGGTCTCAACTCTTTACTTTCCAACCTTTCCATGATAGTGAGGGGCATCAAGCTCGCACTAGCCCCTAAGTCACACAAGGCTCGGTCTATTTCCACTTTTTCAATCGAGCAAGCGATAGAGAAACTACCTGGGTCCTTCAGTTTAGTAGGCATTTTAGTCTCTACATCTACTTGCTTTTTCCTGACCAACCTTTGTGGGAAAGGTACCGGGGGTTGGTACGGTGGTGGAGGGATGTATTTCGGTTATGGCTCTTCTTTTTCGCTTATGTCTCCCTCCGGTTCCACCTCCATTTCAGCTACCCCCACCCCAAGCTTATCATCCCTTAAGTGTATGACATTGCAATGCTCATTGGGATTTGCTTCGGGTTGCCCCGGGAATCTACCCTTAGGTCTTGAGTACGTGCTGGATTGTTGGGCAATTTGTGTTTCTAGCATCTTGTTATGGATTGCCAAGTTGTCTACCTTGGATGCCAGCTCCTTTATTGCTTCACTCACTGCCCTTCCTTGTTGTCTAAACTCCTCATTCTGTTTTGTCTGAGTTTCAACAAAACTTTCAAATGAAGTCTCGAGTTTAGATCTTTGCACCTGAGGATACCCCGGTGCTGCTCTCTTATTACCTTGACCCTCTTGGAACTCATGGTTGAGCGTGTTGCTGTAGTTGCCGTAAGAGAGGTAAGGGTTACTCCTTCTTTGGTTGTAGGGATTTGGGGGAGCATAGTTGGGCAGCTTCGGATTTGTATCGTAGAAGTTGTGACAAGAGTTCACTTGCTCACCTGAAGCGCCGGATCCATGAGCGATACCATGTGGGCATTCCATCATGTCATGTCCCTGCATTCCACAAATCTCCCAAACAAGGTTAGTAGCACCTAATGCACTCACATTAGCTCTTTCAAGCCGATCAAAACGTTTATTAAGTGAGTCTATCTTTGACATAATAAGATCTGTGCTATTTACCTCAAACTTACCCCCCGAAATCTTGTTCGGGTTATTACCTCTTTCGGATCCCCATTGGTGGTAGTTGGTGGCGACATTCTCAATGATGTTGAATGCCTCAGTCAGAGGCCTATTCATAAACGCTCCACCGGCTGCAGAATCAAGTGACACCTTCGAAGAGTAATCCAATCCGTTATAGAAGGTATGCACTATTAACCACCTCTCGAGTCCGTGATGCGGGCAAGACTCAAGCAGTCCCTTGTATCGATCCCAAGCTTCCGATAATGATTCTCCGTCTTTCTGGAAGAAGCCGGTGATCTGGGTTCTTATGTAGGCCGTCTTGGATGGAGGGAAGAATTTCTCCAAGAACGCATGCTCCAATTGGTCCCAAGTAGTCAAAGTGTTAGCGGGGATTTGCTTAAGCCAGGCCTTCGCCTTTCCAGTGAGAGATGAGGGGAACAGTCTCAAACGTACAACATCGACTGAGGCTCCATTAATCCTGATTGCATCGGTGAACTCTAAGAATGTCTCTATGTGATCGGTTGGGTCCTCCGAAGGCAATCCTCCGAATTGATGTTGCCTAATCATGTTGATTAACATGGGTGGTATAGTGTAGTTTTCCGCCTCAATCTCTGGCCTTGCAATCCCAGTTCGCAAGCCTCTCGCATTTGGGGCTGCGTAGTCCTTCGAAGGTTTTGTATCCGGTTGATTCGCCATGAGTGGAACGAGACTCAACCTTTCTCCCTCTATTTGTAGTCTTCTACGTCTGTGGAAGGTCCTCTCGATCTCCGGATCAATCTCACTAAGGCTCCCAAGACTTAGGGATCTTTGCATATAACACACAGAGAGATGGATACAATAGAAGGAAAAGAAATTTTTGAATATTTTTTTTATATTTCAGAAATAAAAATCAAATAAAAAGAAAAAGGTCCAGAAAAATCAATTTAAAAACTAAATTGAAATTCGAAAAGGCACAGTCCCCGGCAACGGCGCCAAAAACTTGATGTGGCGTAAGTCGACGCGCGACGACGCTCGTGCGATTTCGGCAAGTGTATCGGACTGTCGTCAAGTAATAAAAGATATCGAACCCACAGAGACTGTGTTCCCGAATCGCAATCAATTCTCCAATCGATTAGATCTAGACTTTTTAGAGGATTTTTATGTTTTGAGTGAAAAGGATTTTGAATTCGAAATTTAAAAGATAAACAAACAGAAAACAAATGTTTATGTGGTTTTAGATTTAAACGGATTCCTAGGGATTTGGGTTACCTTTGAGACTGTTTATGTTGCTAATCTGATTTACCTTTGTTGATTACCGAAATTGCCTTGAAGGCGAGTTTATCCTCTAATAGCTTAGGCTCCCTCTCGGGTTACAAAAGCCGTGCCCAATTGACCCGACCCCTACTCTCGTGGCAGTCGATCCCAGATTGGACCCTTTGCGTTTCGTGACAACTCGTTGCTCCTCGAGGGACGGATTCTAACTCTCGTGATTTCAGTCCCAAGTCTGACTTCTATAGGTCCGACACTTAAGTTCACCGCTAGGTTCCTCCTTATAATGTCTAAGTCATGCAAATAACCTAAGTTCACCGCTATGTTCCTCCTTAGATCATCCACATCTCACAAACCAGTGGCCGCCGAATTTTACGAGTGAAACACCCTAGAAATCCTAAGTTCACCGCTAGGTTCCTCCTTAGAACGTCTACGTCACGCAAATAAGCGATTGCCGAATTTACGAGTGATTAACACACTAGAAATCAGATCTAAAACAATAACGAAATCAACAACGATTTTACATCAAATCAACATCATTTACAAAACTTGGGCAGAGCCCCAATCCCTAGAAACAAACTACTACTCTAGTCTTGCCATGGAGATGACAAGCTGGGTTGACAACAGAATAGAAAATACAAAAATCAGAGAAGAGAAGAGAAGAGGAGAAGAGAGATCTATGCCTAAGTCCTTGTGTACAAGTCTATATATGATCCTTGATCATCAATCCCCATTATTCTGCATCTGCCTGGTCCATATTTATAGAAATTGGGAAGTTAGAGTCCCAAACCAACTCAAAATCTGATCTATTTCGGTTTCTTCAGGTCCAAGTAATGCGCGTCACGGCCGTGACGGTCTCTGTTTCTGGCTCTTCTGGAAAATTCAGTCTCTCGCGTGGCGAGTCCAAGCTCGCGTCGCGAGCCCTCTGTTCATGGCCGTGTTCTGAATCACGGCTGTGGCCGTGATGTGCTCTGACTTGTGGTGGTTTTGGGTCACGGCCGTGATGGCTATCACTGCTAGGCCGTGACAGACTCTGACTTCAGCCTTTGTTCTTTTTCAGTTTTGCTCGATCATGGCCGTGATGGGCATCACGGCTAGGCCGTGATAGACTCTGTTTGGCTCATTTTCTGCACTTTTAAAGCCCTATCTTCATCCAAACTCCATCATGGTTGATCTTGAGCATTTTACCCTTGATATCTGCAAAACAACACACGAAAACCGCCTTACCCGTTCCAAAGGAAAATTAACCTAAAATCTAATAAAAATATTCCTAAACTACATGAAAAATGCATGCAAAATGATAGACAAAGATGAGGTGAAATCACACTCATCATCATCTTATCCGCGATTCGTGCCGACGAAGTCACAAAGGACAGGTTCTCTTTTAACTGTACTTTATCAGGCTTTATGATATGCGATGGATCAGGAATGTATTTTCTCAACTGAGAGACATGAAAGACATCATGGATATTGGAAAGAAAGGGTGGTAAAGATATTTTATAAGCTACTGGACATACACAACGAAGAATTTGGTAGGGTCCAATGAACTTGGGAGTAAGCTTTCTGGACTTTAGTACTCTGTCAATCCCAGTCATTGGTTTGACTCTCAAGAATACATGTTCGCCTTCCTCAAACCTTAGAGGTTGTTGTCTCTTGTCCGCGTAGCTCTTCTGTCGGCTCTGAGTAGTCCTCATTTTCTCCTGGATCATCTTCACCTTTTCTGTCGTTTGTTGCACGAAGTCTGGAACCAACAGTAAACTCTCACCATCCCGGTACCAACACAAAGGTGTCCGACATCGTCGACCATACAGGGCTTCATAAGGTGCCATTCCAATGCTTGAATGGAAACTATTATTGTAGGTCAATTCTATCAACGGTATGGACTCGTCCCAACCCTTAACATCCTCCAAAACACAAGCTCTCAGCAAGTCCTCTAGTGACTGGATTGTCCTTTTCGTTTGTCCATCAGTCTGCGGATGATATGCAGAACTCAATCTGAGTTTCGTTCCAAGCGATTTTTGCAAACTCTGCTAAAACCTCGATGTAAATTACGGGTCTTGGTCTGAAACAATGCTCGAAGGCACACCATGCAGTCTAAAAATCTCTCCGATGTACAGTTGGGTTAACTTCTCCATAGAGTATCTCATATTGATTGCAAAAAGTGAGCTGACTTAGTCAGTCGGTCCACTATTACCCATATAGCCTCATAACCCTTCTTAGTCATTGGTAAACTGGTCATGAAATCCATCGAGATTCCATCCCATTTCCATTCTGGAATATCTAAAGACTGTAACATTCCTGCTGGTCTCTCGTGTTCCACTTTGGCTTTCTGACATACCAAACAAGAAGCGACGTATTCCATTACATCTCTCTTCATCCCATACCAAAACAGTCTCGACCTTCGTCGGATCCACAGCGATTCCTTCGCGGGATATTACGTGACCCAAGAATTGAACTTGATCCAACCAAAACTCACACTTCTCTGGTTTCGCATAGAGCTGCTTCTCTCTGAGGATCTGAAGAACAATGCTAAGGTGTTCAACATGAGTCTCCTTGTCCGGAGAATAGATTAGAATGTCATCAATGAAGATGACTACGAACTGATCCAAAAAGGGACGAAAGATCCTATTCATATAGTCCATGAATATAACAGGTCCATTCGTCACTCCAAACGGCATCACCAAATACTCATAATGCCCATAGCGTGTTCGAAACATTGTCTTAGGAACATCTTCTGCTTTTACTCGTATCTGGTGGTATCCTGACTACAGGTCTATCTTTGAAAATACTGTCACGCCACGCAACTGATCCATAAGATCATCTATCCTTGGAAGAGGATATCTGTTTTTAATCGTGACTTTGTTTAACTGACGAAAGTCCACACACAGCCTAGCAGTTCTATCTTTCTTCTTTACTAGCAGGACTGGAGCTCCCCACGGTGACACACTAGGTCATATAAACTCTCTCCTCATCAGCTCCCTAAGTTGGTCCTTCAAGGTTTCTAACTCAGATGGCGACATGCGATATGGTGCCATGGATATTGGTTCAGTTCTTGGAATCAGATCAATCGCGAACTCGATCTCCCGAACAGATGGCAATCCAGGTACATTGATAAGCCTCTGGCTTATCTAGTTTTATGACTAGATGAACTAGGGTTTATGTGCCAATCAGTCGAGTTCACTCTCGTTTTCGCCCAAATTTGCCTTGTTTTGTTCCTAAGTTGGACTTTGACTCGTTTTGCGTCTTTTGTGTAGTTTTTAGCTTATTTTGGATAGAATTATGCTTTTGGTTGCTTTTGGTGTTTTCAGGTCAATAAGTGAAACTCCGGGAGTCAACGAAAGTCAAGAAGCAGTGGAAAAAGCACTTCTGGAGATGCTCGCCACGCGAGTGGATGCTCACCCCGCAAGCCTGAACATCAGATAAAGCAGGAACAGTCATCACTCTGCCTCGCCCCGCGAGAATATTCTCGCCCCGCGAGAGTCTGAAGACCTGCAAGACAGAGACCATCACGGCATAGCCGTGATTAAGGTCACGGCTGTGACAAATTTAGGTTTGAAGTCTCGCCCCGCGAGAGACAGTTCGCCTCGCGAGATCCTGAAGATCCTGGAAGACAGAGACCATCACGGCATAGCCGTGATGAAGGTCACGGCTGTGACAGATTGAAGTTGGAAGACTCGCCCCGCGAACACACCCTCGCCTCGCGAAAATCCAAATTTGAAAGCCCGCCAATACTAAAATTCGCCTCGCGAAGGAGTGCTCGCCCCGCGAGCGAGTAAGATTCAGAATCCTTATTTAAAGGCTGTTGCAGATCAGTTTTAGGAGGAGGAGTTCGGAGGTTGTTTTCCACTAGTTTAGATCAGTAGTTACGAATCCTTTTCTCTTTGGAGCTGCGTCTCCCTTTTTCTTTTTATTTTACGATGGTGATTATGTCTGATTGTTTGTCTATGAGCATGAGGAACTAATCCCCTCGTCCGAGGGAGCAATGAAGCCGCCCATGGCGGTGTAGATTCAATGTGATGTATGTATTTCTCCCTTGTCTCAATTTATGTTTTCCAATTCTGATTTGATTGCGTTGATCATATGTTTTGCGTGATTAACTAGTTAAACGTGTTTGAGGCCGAGAGGCGATTCGCGTTTTAGAACTTGAATTGGGATCGCTAATCGAATATTGCACGAGAGTGAGTAGGAGATTAGTGCAACCTTATAGGGAACAAGAATTAATCAAATTCGAGATTAGGATTATGAGACCTAGTAAGTAATTAATCCAATCGTCGAATACGTCCTATTGAGCACAGAGTGGATATAGGAGAAATTGGGGGTCCCAGTTGACATCGTAATTGAACTTAGGGAGGAATTCATCATCACTTGGGAATGCATATTGGGTAGGTGGATTTGTGACCTTGGACATTTTAATTTCTGATTTTTAGTTAATTAGTTTATTAGATTCGTTAATTGAATTTTTGATATTAATCTCTCTCTCCCTCAACCACCTTCTGTAACTTGACCAAACGTATCGGATTTCCCACGGATTAGTCGAATTGGTAGCCCAATCCCTGAGTTCGACCTCGGTAATTACTTACCGTGTTTATTTTATTACTTGCGACGACCCGGTACACTTGCCGGCATCACAACAAGTTTTTGGCGCCGTTGCCGGGGATTGGCACAACCAATTTTCCTAATTTTAGGGAAGTTTGATTATTTGGCTAAGTTAATTTTATTTTGTTTTTATTTTTATTTTTATTTACTATTATCTCTCTACTTCTTTGATTCCACTTGGTCTTGCCTTGTTTTTGTATGCGAGGTACCCTCCCACAAGAGGGCTTGCTATTTGATACGGAGATCACCAAGACCGAGAAGCGCTTAAGGAAAGAAGCAGAGAGCGGAAGAGGCTTGAATGGATGGATGGGCATCATTGGAGGAGATGTCGTACAATGATTACAACCGTGGTTGGGAAACCTCAAATGGATTCAATTATGCAACAATGGAAGCCATTTTAGAGCAAAACAGATTGTTGAAGTTGCAGATTGAGGCTTTGTCTGGGAACAAGAAAGTTAATGCGATACACGAGGGGATGCCTCCGGGTTGTGACAATTGTAATGGAGACCATGACACTTGGAGCTGTCCTTTCTACTCCTCTCAAGAATATGTGGACTCTTGCCATAATTTCTATGACAACGTACCCCAGGATAACTATCAGAGTCAGAATCAGTATTGGGGTTATATGAGTAGAGACCATCTGGATTTCGTTTGGAGTAATGCTGACAATGGTCTAGATTGGCAACCACAACCTCAACAGAACTGGCAACAACAACCTCAACAGGATGGTGGAAGACAACCTTGGGAGTTGGCTCTTGAGAGGACAAATGCGGCAATTGATAAGACAAGTGCGGCCATTGATAAGATGGCCACATCATTTGAGAAGGCGAATGCGGCATTAGAGATGAAGATTGCCCAACTCGCAAGGCAACTAAATGAGCATCCCCCAGAGACTTTCCCAGTTGATACCGAGAACGACCCTAAGAACCAATGCAATCCCACAACAACTAGAAGCAGTGGGGTGTTGGGATATGACTGGGATGTAACTAGTTCTCAGGGAGTTGAGGAAGAACTACCACATGTTGAGGAAGAACAACCGGAGGAAACGGAATTGACAAGCGACAAGGCCCAGGAACAGCCACATGTTGAGGAAGAGCAACCTAAGGAAGAGGAGTTGGCAAAGGACAAGGCACTGGAGCAAGGGGGTAGAGATCAAAATGAAGATAAAGTGGTAGAGGATTTCACCATGCTTGCCAAGCAACCTGATTTTGATGCGTTAAATAAATATGTTGGCTTGCATGCATGTGTGGACACCGGTAAGTTAGACCCTCCCACTTGTCTGGCACACTTCCTCGTGAAGACACCATTTGACCCGAGAGGAAGTGAGTGCATAATTATAGAGGTCAATGGAGTTTTCACAAAAAGGCTAGGTGGAATCATGGATAGAGTCGTATTGCTCCTGCGAGGGCCACTTCATAAACCATGGGATCCGGGTGGAGGATCTCACATGATGAGCGTCTCTTGGCCCTTGTTTCACAGGCTATGGGATCCAGGTGGATGCTTCTTAATAAGTCAGGCTCGGGACGTTAAACAAGCGCTACTTGGGAGGCAACCCAAGCTAGGTATCCCTCTCCTTTCCTCACCTTTGTTTTTGTGTTTGCTTTTTGTTTTGTTTTGTTTGTCACTCTTGAATAATTTGAGAAGATCAAGAGTTGTTGTATGAATGTCGTGTCGGCAAGCTTTTTGGATTTTAATTGAATTTAGCATAGATTGATTGCATGTATTATTTTGACCATTGATGATTTCCCCCTAGGTTCTGAAAATAGAAAAGTTTATCCCCACTTAAAAATTGAAAACTGAACTTTGAGAATTTTATTGTGATTGCTTGATTTATGATAAGTTTGGGGTGAGGGGGATGCACACACTAGGAATTGTATCTCGGTCAAACAATTTGCAAAATGTCCAGGTGAGGATTTGAGCCTCCAACTCTGTTTTTGATTGTGTGAATCATTATTAAGTTGCACTTTCCCGAATTTGCTTGAATCTCTATATGGTTTGCATGTTTATGTGTTGCATCAAATGATTTAGGCAATTTTCTTTGAATAACTACTTGGCCTAAAAAGGACCATCCCTAATGCATGTTCCCTAGTTAGCCACATTGAGCCTAATTGACCTATTGTTTCTTGATGACCCTATATTACAAGCCAAAATCTGAAAAACCATGTTAACCCAATCTTAGGATTAGGAGAGCATGGAAGCGTAGCAAGAGAATGGTTGTGAGGAACTAAGTTTGGGGTGGCTACAAGGTGATGTGTCATATTGGGGGTGAGAAAAAGAAAAATAAAGGTTGATGAAAAAAAAATGCCAAAGGAAAAGGGGCAAAACAAAAAAAAAAGCAAGGAAAAGGTTGTAGTCACCCGAGGCAAAAAGAAAAATGGAAAAAGGAATTTGAGTGGAATATGTGTCAAATGCTCATGCTCTCTTAGTTCCTAGGGACTTAAGCCGAGTATCCTTGAATATCCTACCCTCAGCCAGGCCCCATTTCAACCTTTAAAAGACCTTCTGATGTTGCATGCATGTTTTCGTGGGAACCATTTTTGAGATGAAAATCAAATTCATGGGAAGTGCTCTTGATACGTGACATTAAGTGAAAATTTGATAGCCTTGACGAATTGAGCGAATGAGTGAAATTTTACATACCCTTGTGAGGAAGGCAATTGTTTGAAATTGGTGATCTTCCTTTTGTGTGACTCTGATCCTCAACTTAGATTAATGATTGCATGAATGCTGAAGTTCTCAATTGTTTAAAGTAAATGAATGTGGGGATTACATTGATGCAAAAGGGGGGGAGATCATTGGAGAAAAACTGTTTTAATTGCATGAAATTTGTGTGAAATCGATTGATTCCTTTAGGCTTGCCAAGTCTTGAGTCCTTTTTGAGTTTTAGCTTGCTTGGGGACAAGCAAGGTTTAAGTTTGGGGTGTTTTGATAAGCCTCTGGCTTATCTAGTTTTATGACTAGATGAACTAGGGTTTATGTGCCAATCAGTCGAGTTCACTCTCGTTTTCGCCCAAATTTGCCTTGTTTTGTTCCTAAGTTGGACTTTGACTCGTTTTGCGTCTTTTTGTGTAGTTTTTAGCTTATTTTGGATAGAATTATGCTTTTGGTTGCTTTTGGTGTTTTCAGGTCAATAAGTGAAACTCCGGGAGTCAAGGAAAGTTAAGAAGCAGTGGAAAAAGCACTTCTGGAGATGCTCGCCACGCGAGTGGATGCTCGCCTCGCGAGCCTGAACATCAGATAAAGCAGGAACAGTCATCACTCTGCCTCGACCCGCGAGAATATTCTCGCCCCGCGAGAGTCTGAAGACCTGCAAGACAGAGACCATCACGACATAGCCGTGATTAAGGTCACGGCTGTGACAAATTTAGGTTTGAAATCTCGCCCCGCGAGAGACAGTTCGCCTCGCGAGATCCTGAAGATCCTGGAAGACAGAGACCATCACGGCATAGCCGTGATGAAGGTCACGACTGTGACAGATTGAAGTTGGAAGACTCGCCCCGCGAACACACCCTCGCCTCGCGAAAATCCAAATTTGAAAGCCCGCCAATACTAAAATTCGCCTCGCGAAGGAGTGCTCGCCCCGCAAGCGAGCAAGATTCAGAATCCTTATTTAAAGGCTGTTGCAGATCAGTTTTAGGAGGAGGAGTTCGGAGGTTGTTTTCCACTAGTTTAGATCAGTAGTTACGAATCCTTTTCTCTTTGGAGCTGCGTCTCCCTTTTTCTTTTTATTTTACGATGGTGATTATGTCCGATTGTTTGTCTATGAGCATGAGGAACTAATCCCCTCGTCCGAGGGAGCAATGAAGTCGCCCATGGCGGTGTAGATTCAATGTGATGTATGTCTTTCTCCCTTGTCTCAATTTATGTTTTCCAATTCTGATTTGATTGCGTTGATCATATGTTTTGCGTGATTAACTAGTTAAACGTGTTTGAGGCCGAGAGGCGATTCGCGTTTTAGAACTTGAATTAGGATCGCTAATCGAATATTGCACGAGAGTGAGTAGGAGATTAGTGCAACCTTATAGGGAACAAGAATTAATCAAATTCGAGATTAGGATTATGAGGCCTAGTAAGTAATTAATCCAATCGTCGAATACGTCCTATTGAGCACAGAGTGGATATAGGAGAAATTGGGGGTCCCGGTTGACATCGTAATTGAACTTAGGGAGGAATTCATCATCACTTGGGAATGCATATTGGGTAGGTGGATTTGTGACCTTGGACATTTTAATTTCTGATTTTTAGTTAATTAGTTTATTAGATTCGTTAATTGAATTTTTGATATTAATCTCTCTCTCCCTCAACCACCTTCTGTAACTTGACCAAACGTATCGGATTTCCCGCGGATTAGTCGAATTGGTAGCCCAATCCCTGAGTTCGACCTCGGTAATTACTTACCGTGTTTATTTTATTACTTGCGATGGCCCGGTACACTTGCCGGCGTCACAACATACATCCTCAGGGAAAACCTCTGGAAACTCTCGAACGATAGGTACGAATTCCAAGTCAAACTCGCTCTCGACGTCCAAGGAAAATAGCAGCATGTAACCTTGAGCTCCTTCTTTCAAAGAAGCTCTTACCTGACTAGCAGATAAAAATCCAGAAATATCCTCCCTAAAAATTAAGGTTTTCTGAGCACAATCTATTAGGATATGGTTGAAAGATAACCAATCCATGCCTAAGATTACATCTAACTGTACTAAAGGCAAACAGATCAAGTCTACAAGGAAATGTCTATTCTAAAAGATGATAGGACAGTTTAAGCAAACATAATTAACAGTCACAGGTTCAGCAGTTGGGGTAGAAACAATCAGATTATATGGCAAGGAAGAAACATGCAAGTCTAGAATTTTCACATGATCCATCGAAATAAAAGAATAAGTTTCACTTGAATCGAAAAGTACAGACAAGAGATTACCAGTAAAGTCGCACTTACCTTGCACAAGAACAGCAGAGTTCGATGCCTCAGCACCACTCATGGTATACACTCTTCCCTTAACGGTTGGCTTGTTTACTCTGGCATGGTTGACAGAATGCCCCCTCTTCGGTGCGTGGCACTCCTTTGCCAAGTGTCCCACGCGGTCAAAGTTGTTACACTTGTAATCCTTCTTCGGGCAAGCATTGGCCAGGTGGCTCGGATCTCCGTACCTGAAACATCTCCTTTCTTGGCCTTGATCGTTGTTTCTCTGGCCTCCACTTCCTGTCCCCGAAACACTGGGACGAGCTTGTTGTTGTTTCTGGTTGTAGCTAGATGCCTGGTGATATAGCTTCCTCTAGTTCTGCTTCCATTTTGAATCCTGGCCTTGATTCTGGCTCTTAGGACGAACAGGTCCTCCTGCGCTTCCCTTGTTATCCCTTCCTCTGTGCATCATCTCAATTTTCTGACACTTCACTACTAGTGCTTGGAAGTTCCTGATCTCCAACGGCAATACCGATTCTTTAATCTCGAAGTGCAGACCGGCTTCAAACTGCTCACACTTCCATTCCTCACTGGGAATGTCTTGAAATAAACGGAAATACTTGGCAAGGGATTCAAACCTCGCCGCATACTCCCCTACTGTCAGGTCCCGCTGACTCAGCCTCATGAACTCCTGCTCCTTCTCTTTCCGGGCACTCTAGGGAAAGTATTTGTCTAGAAACTTGCCACGAAATGCTCCCCAGGTGATCGCCTGGTGCTCAGCCTCCAACAACTGCACGGTGCCCTTCCACCAGTACTCAGCATCGCCCACTAGCTGGAACATGGAATAGGGTACCTTAGATTCCTCTGGAGTGTGTACCAGATCGAAGATCATCTCTAGCTCCTGAATCCAAAGATCAACCTTTATTGGATCCACATCTCCATCAAACTACGACGGATTCCGATGTCGGAAAGCATCCATATGCCTTCCCTCTGCAGCTTGTCTTGCCTTCTGTTACTCTTGTTGGTTCTGGGTAGCAGCATTAGCCGTCTGAAGAGCTATTACAGCAGCCACATCAGCCAGCACTCAGGCAGCGAAATCCATTCCTCCGTAGCCTCGTCCACGTCCACGAGCACCTCTCTAGTTCATACTGACCTATACCACACAAGCAGTCAGATAACAGCCAGAAAAGGGATGTGAACCACGGGTTATCACACATTACCTCAAAGAAGTAATTCAACAACATCCAGACAGAGAAAAACACAACTTCAACACAACAGACCTAAACCCAAACATTCCCGAAAGACTCGACTAGCTCTGATACCAACTAATGTGACATCCTAAAACCCGGCATCACATGGTTACCCGTTACGGAAAAGAAACCTATTTAAAACGCTGGTCGATTTCGTAAAAATAACCTTTTATATAGGGTTACTGAAAAAGGGTACTCAAATTTTTTTTTTTTTGGTTAAAAGAAGTTAATAAAAGGTGATGAACACTCGGAACATCAAAATAAACATCCTTCATATAAATATAACTGTCCTACTTGGGATCTTAGTTTTGATTACAAAACGGGTCTTGTCGAACTGGCCAACATACACTAAAACAGCTACTGAAGAAACAGGTAAAAAAAGAAACATCAAACCGGGGATATGGAACTAGGTACAAGACTCCAAAGATGGCTCTAAAGGCCTAGGGACTATCGGGACAACTCCAAAAGCCGACGAACGATCTACCAATCCCTCTTGCATGCAAAGTGACCACAAACACTAACTGCAGACGAGATATCAGATGTCAGATCGATAATGTCACCGCCATCATCGATAGGGACGTCGTCATCTCCGGGATCCTGCGGATGGTACTCTGGCTCCTCCTCCTCCTCGTCCTCGACCTCTATCAGCTCAAGAGGCTCTTCCTTGGGATCCTCTTCGGGATCCTCCTCCACTGGATCCTCCACAAGTGGTTCAACTGGATCAAAATGCTCATGAAGGAGAACGGTGACTTGTAGCGTATAAAGGTAGTACCATGGAGGTGGAAGCGCCACAGTCCTCGTCTCGACGGTATGAACCCTTCGTATGGGCACTTCGTTAGTATTCGTCTCGGTAGTCGTGACATGTCCTCGATACGTCGCGGTCGTCGCACCCTCATATATAGTCCAGGTCCCTGCTGTCACAGCATGATCAAACACTTCGCTCCTCGAGCTCGACTGTGCCAAGGGAACGTTCGGATCCATCTAAAAGCACGCGCATCCCCAGTACAAGAAGAAAAGAACATAACATACAGATGTGCAAGAGTGAGATACCATCATAAGATATACCCCACAACAACCATATACATGATACATATATCACATAATCATATAAGCAGTTAAATCATGCATATACATAACATAAGGTGTTATATCAAAGGGTCTCAAACCCGTACAGTCAACCTTTGAAAATATGCATCGCACTTCAATATCAGGCTCTAACTTAATCTCATGAGATATCAACACCTTTTTCCACTAGAGAAGAATTAGAGTTGGTCAATCTCTAGCCCACCTGGCAGTTGCCTCCATACCCTCATGCATTTATGGTCTCAGGACGATCAACGTCACATGTCCCATTGAACCAGTCACATGGACTGACTCCCATATACCACCTTGTATCTGATATGTAAGAAAGCACGTCTGCCTGGGGAAATGCACATGAGAAAATATTTTACTCAAAAGGTTTTCTTTGTTTTCATTCTTTTTTGTTGCGCAGCTAAAAGCTAACGACTTAATCATTATTTCCCCATCACTTGAAAACTTATAAACATAGGACACACAGTTCGAATGCTCAATCACAACGCCCGAGACTGATGCCGCAGTCAAGGGTTGTGGTCATATAAATCACTTATGCTTTTATTCATGTTTTGAACTTAACATTATAAGCACAATAGCCCACAACAACGAAATCAGAATGCACTGTCCTCGATTTCGAGAATTGGACTCTCAGTCCAGAACATCATGAATAGGACTCATGATGTCGGTCGTGCGAGTGCACGTGCGTGCGATCTGGCAAGTGTACCGGATTGTCGCCAAGTAATAAAAAGATATCGATCCCACAGAGACCGTGATCTCGAATCGCAACTAATTGTTAAATGATAAAACTGGTCTGTATAAAAAGATTTGGATTTTTGAAATAAGAGATAAAATGCAATCAAGTAAAACAGAAAGTAAACAATTTATGGTTTTTCAGATTTAAATGGATTCCTAGGGATTTGGGTTACCAACAAGATCGTTTATGTTACTAAATTGATTATCCCCTGTTAATTATCGAAAATGCCTTGAAGGAGAATTTATCCTCAAATAGTTTAAGCTCCCTCTCGGGTTACAAAAATCGTGCCCAATTAAACCAACCCATACTCTCGTGGTAGTCGAATTTAGATTGATCCCTTTACGTTTTGTGACAATTCGTTAATCCTCGAAGGATGGCTTCTAACTCTCGTGATTTCAGTCCTAAGTCTGATTCTATAGATGCGACACCCAAGTTCATCGTTCGGTTCCTCCTTAGAATATCTACGACACGTAAATAAGCGCGCACCAGATTTACGAGTAATTAAAATACTAGAAATCAGATGTAAAGGAAAATCGCAATTAACAGAGATATAACATCAATTTATTGCCATAAACAAACCTTGGGCATAGCCCCAATCCCTAGAAACTAAACTACTACTCAAGCCTTGTCATGGTGATGACAAGCTTGGTTGACAACAACATGAAAATAAAAATCAGAAAAGAGAGGAGGAAGAAGAAGAGAGATCCTAAATAATAGCCTAAGTAGCAGTCAAAGTCCTCCTAAGCCTCTGACTTGATGGTCAATTCCGAGCATTTTACCTTTAATTCCTGCAAAACAACACCACAAAAACCGCCTTACCTGTTCCAAAGTAAAAACTAACAAAAAGCAAATTAAAAATGCCTAAACTATATGAAAATGTATGCAAAATGATAAACAAATATGAGGTGTAATCACACTAATCAAATCACCCCAAGCTTAAGATTTTGCTTGTCCTCAAACAATCACGAAGGCCAAAAGATATAAATAATTAGAGCGTGGATAGTGAACCAAAGACCCGAGTAGCTAATCCAAGTAACAGGCTTTTTCAAATAAGAAACCTAGAGACAATCAATTTCAAGTCCAATTAGAAGCTTAGGTTTCCTAAATCCATATTCTCACTGATTCGGGCACTCTTCTCACCTCACTCAAGTGTTTAAGGGAATATGACAATTCGCTCAATTTCCTAAAGGAAGGTACTCTACCATAAGTTTGACTATTAACCAAATCTCCACTTTATTAATGAAAACATAAAAGAATCAAGAGGTCTTTACTCTGGTTGTAATGGGGCCATGGGATTAATTGTTAGGTGGGGAAATCAAGAAAATGAAATTTCGAGAAGGCTAAACAAAATTCAAACATTGCAAAGAATGACACCTTCTAAAATACCTTTTTGGGCTCTGATTCAATTTTCCACCTCCCCCCCCCCACCCCCTTTTTTTAATTTTATTTCTCACTTGCTTTTTGTCATCACCTTCTCCATTTTTTTTTGTTTATTTTGGAAAAGGGGAGATTTTCAATTCAAGAGAAATATTTTCTAACTTTATCATCCCACACTTTTTCAAACTACCATTTTCACCCTTTTTGTAATACTTTAAAAGGTGCCACACCAAGCATCATTCATCAAAATAATTCAAGGTACCAAGAAAAGTATTTTATTCTTCTAGGCTCAAAATTGGGCAACTAAGGGGTAGCATTTAATCAATCAATGCTCAGAAGGCCGAAAAAATGCCTAGTGCCTCAATCATTTTCAAAAATGTTTTAAAAAATTTCTAAGTTTCAAAACGGTTTCAAGTCAAGTTCTAGAGAATGCAATCCAAGAGGAATAAAACACTCTATCACAAGGAATGGGGTAGATTTAGTGAGTACCCCTTTTTGGCTCAAAAATCTCACATTTAGTAGTTTAACATCAATGAGAAACACAAATCTAGAGAACCACATGCTAATTATCAACTATCAAAGGATCATCTCAAGAATTTTTATTTTTAGCCTTATCACAAGAATAAAAAATTGGGTTCAAAAATTTACTATCTCAATTTATTTGGCACCAAGTTCTCACAATTGGATGCAAATTCTAAGTGAGGGGCAATCTAGAGAATGTGATCATGCAAAACTATCCCTATATGAATGCAACATGAAAAATGTAAAAATGCAAAATTTTTCAAAAATACCCCTACCCCAAGCTTAAAGATTTACATTGTCCTCGATGTAAATAATCAAGTCGGAGAGAGGAGAAAAATTGGAACAACTCACCGAGGTGGTAGCAGGTGCTGGCTCACATGCCTAGTCAAAAACTTGTTGGAAATTGTATCACGGCCGTGATGGGTATCACGGGCAGGCCGTGATCAATTCTAGTCTTCAGGAGCTGGCCTGTCACGGCCGTGACCTGTATCACGGCTAGGCCGTGATACTCTCTGATCTTAAGGTCCTTCTCATCACGCCCGTGATGGATGTCACATCTGGGCCGTGATCCATTCTGACTTCATGGGTTAGCTCATCACGGCCGTGACCTCTGTCACGACCTGGGCGTGATGACTTCTGACTTTGTTAGTCCCTGCCCCTTTGCTCTTCCTTCATTCTTAACCTGAAAAGACTCGACAAATCTATTAATTTATGATTTTTTTTCTTCTCTTGATCTTCTCAAATTATTCAAGATCTAAATTCGAAGACAAATGAAAAAGGGAAAGAAAACTTGGGTTGCCTCCCAAGAATCGCTTATTTACGATCTTAAGCTTGACCATACTTCCTTCAATCAACCGGGGTCGGCTGGGCATAGAAGTGCAGGAACACTTCTCTTCCATGGGAGTCCTTCAAAGAGACGATTCTGCTCATATGGCCAATTGCGCTTCCGCTTTGCTCTTTTCACTTTAAGCTTCATGGCCTTACTCCCTCCCGGCGGAAGTTTTGTATCCACATGCTGAGCAACTCCAACTTCATCACCATTCAGTGCATCACTAGCCATGCAAATATTCGGAGTTGCCTCCATGTCGAGCTCTTCCTTTACCACTGGAGACGTTATATCGATCCTGCACACATGGCTCACAAAAGGATGTTTGTTATATGAGTTAGTCAATTTAAAATTTACCCTACCTTCCTCTACATTCAGAGATAGTTTGCCATTCCTTACGTCTATTATCGTTCCAGCGGTGGCCAAGAATGGCCTTCCTAAAATGATGGGGAATTCAGAATTCGCTTTCATATCCAATACCTGGAAATCGGTAGGGATGAAAAATTTCCCTACCTTTACAGGAACATTCTCTAGTATGCCTAGAGGAGTTCTAGTTGAGCCATCCGTAAATTGTAAGGAGAATTTGAATGGACTCAGCTCTTTGGTTCCCAACCTTTCCAAGATAGTGAGCGGCATCAAGCTCGCACTAGCCCCTAAGTCACATAAGGCTCGGTCTATTTGCACTTCTTCAATCGAGCAAGCTACAGAGAAACTACCTGGGTCTTTCAATTTAGGAGGCATTTTAGCTTCTATGTCTACTTGCTTTCTCTTGACCAATCTTTGTGGGAAAGGTATTGGGGGTTGGTACGGTGGTGGAGGGACATACTTTTGTTCTGGCTCTTCATCTTCGCTCATGTCCTCCTCTGGTTCCACGTCTTTTTCAACCACCCCAAGCTTATCATCCCTCAAGTGTATGGCATTACAATGTTCAATGGGATTTGCTTCGGGTTGCCCCGGGAACGTACCTTTAGGTCTAGAGTATGTGATGGCTTGTTGGGCAATCTGAGTTTCTAGCATCTTGTTATGGATGGCTAAGTTATCTACCTTAGATGCTAGCTCTTTTATTGCCTCGTTTGCTGCCCTACCTTGTTGTCTAAACTCCTCATTTTGTTTTGTTTGAGTTTCAACAAAACTTTCCAGTAAAGACTCGAGTTTAGACTTCTGTACCTGAGGATACCCCGCTGCGGGTTTCCTATTACCTTGGCCTTCTTGGAACTCGTGGTTCAGGGTGTTGCTGTAGTTCCCGTAGGAGAGGTAAGGGATGTTCTTCCTTCCTTGGTTGTAAACATTTGGGGGAGCATAATTGGGCAACTTCGGGTTCGTGTCGTAGAAGTTGTGACAAGAGTTCACTTGTTCCCCCGAAGCGCCGGATCCATGAGCAGTACCACGTGGGCACTCCATCATGTCATGTCCCTGCATTCCACAAATCTCACAAACAATGTTAGTATCACCTATTGCACTCACATTAGCCCGTTCAAGCTGATCAAAACGTTTATTCAGTGAGTCTATTTTTGACATTATAAGATCAGTGCTATTTATTTCAAACTTACCCCCCGAAATCTTTTTCGGGTTATTACCTCTTTCTGAACCCCATTGGTGGTAGTTGGTGGCCACGTTTTCAATGATGTTGAATGCCTCAGTCAGAGGCCTATTCATAAAGGCTCCACCAGCTGCGGAATCGAGTGACACCTTCGAAGAGTAATCCAATCCGTTGTAGAAGGTGTGCACTGATAACCACCTTTCGAGTCCATGATGTGGGCAAGACTCCAGCAATCCCTTGTAGCGATCCCAAGCTTCTGATAAGCATTCTCCGTCCTTTTGGAAGAAGCCGGTGATCTGGGTTCATATGTAGACCGTCTTGGATGGAGGGAAGAATTTCTCCAAGAACGCCTGCTCCAGTTGGTCCCAAGTCGTCAAGATATTAGAGGGTATTTGCTTTAGCCAAGCTTTCGCCTTTCCAGTAAGAGATGAGGGGAACAACCTCAAACGAATAGCATCAACTGGGGCACCATGAATTCTAACTGCATCGGTGAACTCCAAGAATGTCTCTACGTGGTCAGTCGGGTCCTCCGAGGGCAGTCCTCCGAATTGATGTTGCCTAATCATGTTGATTAGCATAGGCGATATAGTGTAGTTTTCCGCCTCAATCTCTGTCCTAACAATCCCAGTTCGCAAGCTCCTAGCATTTGGGGCTGCGTAGTCCTTCTGAGGTTTCGTCTCTGGTTGATTTGCCATGAGTGGAATGGGACTCAACCTCTCTCTCTCTCTTTGTAGTCTCCTACGTCTATGAAAGGTCCTTTCGACTTCGGGATCGATCTCACTAAGGTTTCCAAGACTTAGGGATCTTTGCATAAAAACACAGAGAGATAGATACTCAAGAATTTTTTTTATATAACAAATAATAAAATCAAATAAAAATAAAAGGTTCAGAAAAATCAATTTAGGAATTGAATTGAGATTCGAGAAAGCACAGTCTCCGGCAACGACGCCAAAAACTTGATGTCGGTCGTGCGAGTGCACGTGCGTGCGATCCGGCAAGTGTACCGGATTGTCGCCAAGTAATAAAAAGATATCGATCCCACAGAGACCGTGATCTCGAATCACAACTAATTGTTAAATGATAAAACTGGACTGTATAAAAAGATTTGGATTTTTGAAATAAGAGATAAAATGCAATCAAGTAAAACAGAAAGTAAACAATTTATGGTTTTTCAGATTTAAATGGATTCCTAGGGATTTGGGTTACCAACAAGATCGTTTATGTTACTAAATTGATTATCCCCTGTTAATTATCGAAAATGCCTTGAAGGCGAATTTATCCTCAAATAGTTTAAGCTCCCTCTCGGGTTACAAAAATCGTGCCCAATTAAACCAACCCCTACTCTCGTGGTAGTCTAATTTAGATTGAACCCTTTACATTTTGTGACAATTCGTTAATCCTCGAAGGACGGCTTCTAACTCTCGTGATTTCAGTCCTAAGTCTGATTCTATAGATCCGACACCTAAGTTCACCGCTAGGTTCCTCCTTAGAATATCTACGACACGTAAATAAGCGCGCACCAGATTTACGAGTAATTAAAACACTAGAAATCAGATCTAAAGCAAAATCGCAATTAATAGAGATATAACATCAATTTATTGCCATAAATAAACCTTGGGCATAGCCCCAATCCCTATAAACTAAACTACTACTTAAGCCTTGTCATGGTGATGACAAGCTTGGTTGACAACAACATGAAAATAAAAATCTGAAAAGAGAGGAGGAGGAAGAAGAGAGATCCTAAATAATAGCCTAAGTAGCAGCCAAAGTCCTCCTAAGCCTCTGACTTGATGCCATATTTATAGATTTGGGAAGTTTGAATCCCAATCTAACTCAAATTAGATCCAAATCAGTTGCTTCTGATCCAAGTAACACGCGTCACGGCCGTGAGGGCCGTCACGGCCAGGCCGTGATGGATTCTGCCTTGGACGCTTCTTCAATTTTTGGTCTATCACGCCGTGATGCTCATCACGGCTAGGCCGTGACAGATTCTGACTTGTGGGGGTCTGGTTCAGCTGACAGGTCACGGCCGTGATGGGCATCACGGCTAGGCCGTGACCAATTCTGACTTTTGCCTTCTTTTCCTTTCTGTTTTGCTCAATCATGGCCGTGATGGTCATCAAGGCTAGGCCGTGATGGGCTCTGTTTGGCTCATTTTCTTCACTTTTAAAGCTCCATCTTCATCCAAGCTCCATCATGGTCAATTCCGAGCATTTTACCTTTAATTCCTGCAAAACAACACCACAAAAACCGCCTTACCTGTTCCAAAGTAAAAACTAACAAAAAGCAAATTAAAAATGCCTAAACTATATGAAAATGTATGCAAAATGATAAACAAATATGAGGTATCAACTCATGGCCCCGAATTAACACTGATCCAGGATCACATGCATATAACTGAATACTAGAGGCGACGTCTCGTGTACTAGATTCTCTTTCTTAAGTACTTATTTTTCGTTCAGTGAAAATCAAATTCAAAACCGAATCCTCGATAACCTATCCAGGCTATCGGAAAGTTTCTAAATCATTTAGGAGAAAACCTTTTCTTTGAAAATCTTTTATAAAGCATCTTTGAAATATTTTTATCTTTGAAAATCCCCAATAGGATATTGCCAAATAATCTTGAAAGTTTTCACTTGAAGACACATAGTTCGAAAAGGATTTTTATCTTGTATTACAATAGTTCACCAAAACCATTTCAACATTTAAAACAAGTACTTTAAGTTAATGAGCTTTTGGAAAAGAACACCAATCCTTTCATCTTCAAAGCTTATTAAGGTTTTTAATCCTTATAACAGTTGAGCACAGACACAAGTCTGGCTTAGCAAACTTTCAATCAACAGCAGTATATATTCTCAGTTCAATGCTAATATCACAATTGAAAGCAGTTCATCACAAATATTCATTATAACATTTAGAACAAGCACAGTTCAACAGCAGATAGTAGCACAACAGTTCAAGTACATTAGATAACCAAGTAAGCTCAATCAACATATAAATATCCAGTTAAACACATACACACATGCATACAATTATTGAATATCTTTAGGGAATCCCCTCTTACCTCACGTCAGAGTTAAGAGTTTTGGATTTGAAAAGAAGGTTCACGAACGTCCTCGCTTCTCCAGCGATGGAAGTCTAAGGTTACCAACATAAAATCATGAGTTAAAAAAAAATCAACTCGAGAACACTAACCACAAGGTATAGGTTCAGTTCATACAATAAACTAGGATTAGGGGTTTCCGAAATTTATGCGACTCTTGGATTTATGATCCTTAAGTGCTAGAAGTTCATAAACAACAATCTTTTAACAAAGTTGAATTAAAAATCTCACTAAGTACTTGACTTAGGGTTTCGGTCAAGCATAGGTAAATAGGCTAGGAATTTCTAAACTTTCCAATCTCTTTAGGTTAGCATCCATACATAGTAAGGAGCTTGAAACCATGATCATTTCGGAAAATAGAAAAATCAAATGTCTTAGACCATTAACTCTTAGGTTCGGCCTTAACAAGTTTGTGAGGTTAGAGATCTTTAAATCTTCCAATCTTTTGGACATAGCATCCTTTAACATGAAGGAGCTTTAATCCATAATCATCTTGAAAAACAAAATAAAATAACACATCCTAGGTCAAATGTTACATTCGGCCATCATAGGAAAATAAAGCAAGAAAATATTTTAAAATTTCCAATCACTTAGACATAACATCCTTTAACATAAGGATCTTTTTAGTCCATGATCACTTTGGAAAACAAAACTCAACATCTTTGCTATAACCATTTAAGGTTTCGGCCTTTTCAAGAAATAGGGGTTAGAAATCTAAAAAACTTTCCAATCTCTTGGACTTGGCATCCTTCTATATCAAGGAGTCTTAATCCATGATCATTTTGGAAAACAAAACTTAAACACCATTGCCTTAAAACTCATTGGTTTTGGTCTTTACATAAAAATAGGGTAAAAATCGTTAAACTTTCCAATCACTTAGACATAGCATCCTTTAACATAAGGGAGCCTTGGTCCATGATCATCTCGGAAATGAAACTCAAATACAAACTCATACTTGTAAAAGTTGAAACAAGATTCACCTAAACCATATACATGGTTTCGGCCTCCTTGGGAAGAAGAGGTTAGGAAACTTTGTTTTACACAACCTTTTAGTATGTGATAGTATGAGTAAATACAAGAATATAGAAAGTGGTTTCAACTGAAAAAGAGTTTTCTACCATTTTTTGAGAGGTTTTAGAAGTTAAAAGAACATAAAGGGCATATGAAGAAAAATTTGAAACAAAAGATGAAACTTTGAAAAAAAACTACATAGAAGTATTACCCTTAACAAGATGAAGAACTTTGATGAAGAACTCTAAGAGAAAATCTTGATAAAAATGTAAACTTTGTAAGAGAGGAGGAGGAGGAGGAGTGTAAATGAGGAAGAAATGGAAGAAGAAGAAGAAGAAGAAGTGTAGAAATGAAGAAGAAGAAGAAGAAGAAGAAGAAGAAGAAGAAGAAGAAGAGAAGGAAGAAGAAGAAGAAGAAGAAGAAGGAAGAGGAAGAGAAGAAGAAGAAGAAGAGAAGAGAAGAAGAAGAGAAGAAGAGAAGAGGAGAAGAAGAAGAAGAAGAAGAAGAAGAAGAAGAAGAAGAAGAAGAAGAAGGAAGAAGAAGAAGAAGAAGAAGAAGAAGAGAGAAGAGAAGAAGAAGAAGAAGAGAAGAGAAGAAGAAGAAGAAGAAGAGAGGAAGAGAAGAAGAAGAAGAAGAGAAGGAAGAGAAGGGAGAAGAGAAGAAGAAGGAGAGAGAAGAAGAGAGAGAAGAGGAAGAAGGGGAGAAGGTGAGAAATGAAGAGTGTTTATAGAGAGTGAGAGGAGAGGGTCACGGTTTTGGGAGAGGAAGAAAGAAGAGAAGAAAGAAAGTGGGTTGCTTGTAGAGAGGACAATGAGTTAAGGTAATGTGATGTGATTGGAGAGAGAAAGATGAAAAAGTGAGATTTTTGAAAAAAAGTCATGATTCACCTTTTGAGGTGTGTCATAACCTTCACATCAAGTCACTTCATGTCACTTCATCCTCTTGATGCTCTGCTCCATTGCGTATCAGGTGACTTCCCCGATCGTATTTCCCGACGATTTCGCCCGGGAAATCCCTAAGATTTGGCCCCGAACAAGATTTTTCGAAAAACTCCAAACCCACACAAAACATCATAAAAACCCTAAACGTCTCATTCACGAATTAAAATTTGGTCTCTAGCTCATTAAACTTGTACTGGCAGTAAGAACCCAGACCCATTTTCGTCTGAATTTTCGACCGAAAATTTTACTTTGACTTCATACGGTAAAACAACACAAGAAAATGATTTTATTTTAAATAAAATCATCCCCTAGATTTTATCAAAAATAAACACATTAAAGCATGTATTTACTGATAAAGAAGCACACGAAAAACAGGGTGTTACAACTTGCCAACCTTCAAAACCATGATGATTCAAGTGGCTCTGAGAGTGAAAGAGGAAGACCGAGAGGAGGAGGAAGAAGAGGAAGGAGGCGTGATAGGGTTGAAATACTTGAAGGGGTCAAGATTAAAGTTCCTCCCTTTATTGGGAAGAATAATCCTGAGGCTTATTTGGAATGGGAAATGAAAATTGAACAAGTTTTTTATTGTAATTCATACAATGAAAGAAAGAAGGCGAAAGTAGCCGCCATTGAGTTCAAAGAATATGCCCTTGTGTGGTGGGACCAATTACAAAAAGAGAGGAGGAGACATGGGGAGGAGCCTATTGATACTTGGGAAGAGATGAAGTTTGTCATAAGGAAGATGTTTGTCCCAAATCACTACCATAGGGACTTACACAATAAATTGCAAAGGTTGACACAAGGTTCTAAAAGTGGTGATGAGTATTTCAAGGAGATGGAATTGGCCTTACTTAGGTCAAACTATCAAGAAGATAGGGATGCTACCATGGCACGGTTCTTACATAGGTTGAATCAAGATATTCAAGATGTAGTGGAATACAACACTATGTGGAGCTTGAAGATTTGGTCCAACAAGAAATCAAGGTGGAGCAACAACTTAAAAGGAGGAAGTCAAAATTTCGTTCTTCTAAATTTTCATCCTCAAATTGGAAGGAAGATTCAAAGAATGAGGGTGCACCATTCATTAAGGAGGCCGTGAGCACCTCTCGAAGGAAGAAGCAAATGGAAACAACTTCTAGGAGTCGTGATGTGAAGTGTTTCAAACACCTAGGCCATGGACATATTGCATCCCAATGCCCAACTGATGCAAACCAAGAATGATATCCAATTTAAGGCCAAATTGATCTTTGATGAAAATTTTATTTTCATTAATGATGAACCCATATACTTGTTTTGGCTGTATCTTGAGTTACAGATCTCCGATTGATGCAATTTATTGTGCGTTAGAAAGCTAATGAAATTATCTACAAATTGTATTTCAAGCCTCTTGACCAGATTAAGCTTATATCATGGTGAAAAACGGGATGGAAGTTTATTACGGATATTTGGACGAGTTTGAGCTTCAAATGAGGGTGACTTTTGGCTTGCATGCCTAAGTAACTCCTTTTTAGAAATTATGGATCATTTTTATTATTTTGCTTAAGTATGGTAGTAACTCCAATTAGTTGAGAGTTAAGTCTTTAATTAGTCACTTAGTGGGTAGTAAATGTTTTTATTACTCCATTAGTGTAATAGTTATGTTTAGTTATGCTAGGGGTTATGTCATCTTATGATGAGCTTTTGTAAGCCTTCTCTTGGCAGCCCCAATTCCCTATATGTACATGCCTATTACATGATGAAATACAACTTTGAGTTCAATTTGGATTTGAATCCATTTGTGAGAGTGTTTAGCCTCTCTTAGGTTCTTCATTGAACCAACCCCTTTGATCTTATCAAGAGCCCAAGACCCTTGTGGCGATCCTCACCTTGGCTTATCAAATCCCCTTAGATTTGTGGCACCTACCTTCCATTCCTAAACTTATCCATTTTTGTATTCATCTTCTTCTATAACTTTGGTTGGTCACTCATGGATAGATCCAAAATTATATATGTTCCTTCTTAGGATCCTGTCATATGGTATCTAGAGCCATCCTTCCTAGAGTGACTTTTGATTTTGTTTTTCTATTTTTCCAGAAGTTTGAATTTTTCTTAGTGGGTTCTTCATGGAGTCACTAATGAAGAAAAATGATGCCAAGCAAAGGGAGGATCTTCTCTATTATAGATGCTACGTGAAGGACAAGATATGTAGCTTGCTTATTGATAGAATCATTAAACTAGCTAGTACCACCATGGTGCAAAAGTTGGGACTTCCTCTTATAGATAACTCACAACCGTATGTCATTTGGAGCATCCCGGAGTTTAGTGATCTCGGTGACGTGATGGTGAACAAACAAGTATGAGTATCATTCTGGATTGGGAGATATGAAGATGAGGTGTTATATGATGTGGTGCCCATAGAAACGAGGCACTTGTTACTTGGCGGTCCTTGGAGGGTTGAACGACAAGCGAGATATGATGTCAACAACAACAAGTACTCATTTGTATTTAATAATCACAAAATTACTCTTAGACCACTGTCACCAAAACAAGTGTATGAAGATCAAATGCACTTGAAAGGAGAGAATGAGAAAAGAAAAATGAGTGAGAAAAAAAATAAAGGAAGAGGGTTCGGTGAATGGGGAAAAGAAAGAGGTAAAAGTTGAGAGTATATTTGAAGAGAAAGAAAAGAAAGATGAAAGTATGGAAAAGAATGAGGAAAAAGAAAAATATGAGAGCAAAAAAGAAAGTGAGGTGAAAAAAGAAAACTTGAATACTTGTTTTGATGCTATTCCTAATTCTTTGCCTAGTTGTGTTGATTCTCTTTTGAAGGAAATTGAGTTTGTTCCTCCAAAGGAAGCTTGCAAGACATTCAATGAAATTCAAGATTTGATTCCAAAGGAAGCTTGCAAGACAACCGATGTAATTAAAGATTTAATCCCAAATGAAGCACCCCATGCTATGCGAACTTGAATGGCCTCTCAAAAGTATTTTGTTCATTTGGTTCATAATCACAACAATTTTGAGGAATGTGTTAGGATGTTGATTGTACAAGATGGAAATGAGTTACACCTACTTGCTACATTTGATGATTTTTATCAATTTTCATTTGACCCCGAAGGATAAAGATGATTCCTTTATGAAATAAATTCGAGGTCGAATTCTCTTCAATAGGGAGGGAATGATGCAAACCAAGAATGATATCCAATTTAAGGTCAAATTGATCTTTGATGAAAATTTTATTGTCATTATTGACGAACCCGTATACTTGTTTTGGTTGTATCTTGAGTTACATATCTCCGATTGATGAATTTTTTGGTGTGCTAGACAGCTAATGAAATTATCTACAAATTGTATTTCAAGACTCTTGACCAGATTCAGGTTCTATCATGGTGAAAAACGGTCTAGAAGTTTATTACGAATATTTGGACGAATTTGAGCTTCAAATGAGGGTGACTTTTGGCTTGCATGCCTAAGTAACTCCTTTTTAGAAGTTATGGATCATTTTTATTATTTTGCTTAAGTATGGTAGTAACTCCAATTAGTTGAGAGTTAAGTCTTTAATTAGTCACTTAGTGGGCAGTAAATGTTTTTATTACTCCGTTAGTGTAATAGTTACGTTTAGTTATGCTAGGGGTTATGTCATCTTATGATGAGCTTTTGTAAGCCTTCTCTTGGCAGCCCCAATTCCCTATATGTACATGCCTATTACATGATGAAATACAACTTTGAGTTCAATTTGGATTTGAATCCATTTGTGAGAGTGTTTAGCCTCTCTTAGGTTCTTCATTGAACCAACCCCTTTGATATTATCAAGAGTCCAAGACCCTTGTGGCGATCCTCACCTTGGCTTATCAAATCCCCTAGGATTTGAGGTGCCTACCTTCCATTCCTAAACTTATCCATTTTTGTATTCATCTTCTTCTATAATTTTGGTTGGTCACTCATGGATAGATCCGAAATTGTATATGTTCCTTCTTAGGATCATGTCACCAACAAAGAGGACCATGGTGACAAAGAATGGATAAGTGTTCTCCCAATCTGAGGCTTCGAGTGAGGAGGAGAGTGAAAAAAGGAGAAGAAATTCCGGAAGGAGACTTGTTCATGGTAATAAGATTATTGGGAAGCCAAACTAAAGAGCAAGATGATAGTCAAAGAGGAAGCATCTTCCGTACTAGGTGCCTAAGCCAAGAGAAGGTTTGCTCTTTAATCATTGATGGTGGTAGTTGTGTAAATGTTGTTAGTTCTAGATTGGTCTCAAAATTAAAACTTGTTACTAAGGCACATCCATAACCATATAGGCTTCAATGGTTAAGTGAGGTTGGAGAAATGGTGGTAAATAAGCAAGTTGAGGTTCCTTTCTCAATTGGGAAATACCACGAAATTGTACTTTGTGATGTGGTGCCTATGGAGGCAAGCCATATGTTGCTAGGGAAGCCTTGGCAATTTGATAAGAATGCCAATCATGATGGGTACACCAACAAGTTTTCTATCCTGCATCAAAACCGAAAAGTTATCCTTAGTCCTTTGTCTCCAAAAAGAAATTCGTGAGGATCAAATAAAAATGAGAGAAAAGATAGAGCAAGAGAGAAGGATAATAGAATGAAAATTAGTGAGAAAAAAGAGAGTTATTTGACAACAAAAAGTGAAGAGAAGGAGGCTTTGACTTCAAGACAGTCCCAATGCATTTTTTGTTGCAAAAATTTTTATTTAGTTGCTAATGCTTCTAATGATTTCTCTATGTCTAGTGGTGTTGCAAATTTTTTGAAGAAATTTGGGGATTTCATTCCAAAGGAAGCACCCTATGGTTTGGAAACTTGCATGGATTTCCAAAAGCTCACCTTGGATGGACCACAAATGACTAATTTTGGTGACAGAGGCTTCAACTTGAGGTCGAATTCCACTACAAAAAAAGAGTTATTTAGCGACCACCAAATTCGGTCGCTAAAATATCGAAATTCGGTCGCTAAACCGTTTAACGACCGATTTTTCATATTTAGCGACCGAATTTGGTGGTCGCTAAATACCTGGTCGCTAAATCGTTTGGTGGTCGCTAAATCGGTCGCTAAACCATTTAGCAACCAATTTAGCGACCGAATTTCCATATTTAGCGACCGAATTTCTATATTTAGTGACCGATTAAGTGTGGTCGCTAAATTCGGTCGCTAAAATACATTTTTTTTGTAGTGTTCACTCAAATAAGGAGGGGATGATATGAGCCCAATAAGGAGCATGGTCCAAGAAACAACACAAGGACTTCACTACAACAGAAAAGACTTTAGATAGCATTTCCGTGTGTCTTTTAATAGCGCTTTTAAATGCTATCTATTCCCCCGTAATTAAAGCTTCTGACCTAAGATAGCGCTTCCGAAACGTTATCTTAGGGTACATCTAAGATAGCCTCAAAGAAATGCTATCTTAAGATCCTTTTTTTTTAATGTTTACACTGATTTTTCCAAATTCTCTCTTCATTCATCATAACCCAGTACATAAGAAAATCGTATGAAAAACATCAACCAAATCAAAACACGGTAAAGCTAAAAATCATGCTATTCAATGCATCAAATTAATACAATTGTGTGTAAAAGATGAAGACCCACAACATAAACAAAACAAAAACAAACAAAAAAATTGCACAATCCTCAAATCCCCTCTAATTTTGAAACCCTAAGATTACATAAACAAAAATGCCAGTAACGAACACAGCAACAAACCATCGGACAGAGCAGGTGCGGTCAGCAACGTGTGGTGGCGGTCAGCTACGAACCAGGTGCGTGTGGTGGCGGTCAGCTATGAACCAGGTGACGCGGCCGGACTCGTGGCATCTGGACAATGAACCAGGAGCGTGAAGGAACATAGATCAGGAAGAAGGGACTTGGGCGGTGGTGCATTTGAACGGCGAAGGACGATGGGTGGTGGAAGAGGCGCAGCAGCTCTGGTTCGTGATGGGTGGAGTAGATCTGGATGAAGGAACTTGGGGCGCGACTAAAACCGTGAGATGAAGGAACTTCGAAGGAACCATGAAACCGTGATGAGTGGAGTAGATCTGGACAAAGGAACCATGAAACCGTGATGGGTGGAGTAGATATGTTCGAACCATGAAACCACCGAAGGTTGCGACTTCAAAAACGAAGGAAGGCAGATCGTTGCCTTGTTAACGATAGAAAGAAAAAGAATACCGTGGGACGACGAAATTGAACGCCCCTCACATTTTTAAATTTTGGAAAAGGAAACAATAGTGTTTCTATATAGAATTGCTATTGTAGGGGTACATAAGATAGCGTTTGCTAGCGGAAGCGTTATCTTAGGTGGTTAGTTAAGATAGCGCTTCCTCAAGGAAGCGCTATCTTTTCCTGCATCTTGACTTTTAATAGCGGTTCCTTAAGGAAATGCTATCTTAGGTGATACCTGAGATAGCGTTTCCTTAAAGAACCGCTATTAAAAGTCCCCGCATCACTTTTAATAGTGTTCCCGTGCGGAAATGCTATAAAAGGTGCGTTATTAAAAGTCTAATCTGTTGTAGTGCTTGATGGGCCCATGACAAGAGTTTCACCCAAGAAAGCCTAACAAGTTTTAATTCATATAGTGGTTCTTATCATGAAAGCAATCCCAAATACAAGAGTTGATGGAATGGAGTCCAAGTTAGTCACTTACCTTATCCAACTAGAAGATCCATGAACATGATGATGAAGGGCGTGAACTAGTGCAAGTCCAATTTTAATTGTTTTCTTTTAATTTCAATAAGTGTAAATGAGTTATGTAAGTGGGTCAAAATTTGTTAAGTGTTACAATTGGATCAAGCCCACTATTTTCTTATGTTTACACAAGTTTTAGAGTCTTGGGGAGGGAATCTTTGGCTTGCATGCTATAAGAAACTCCTCATTAGTTGTGTGAATAAATTGTGTAAATTATGGGGGGTTACACTTTTAATTTGAGAAGCAAGTATAACCACCGCATATTGTGTTTGTGAGAAAGAGTCATAAAGGGGGGAGGGGTATACTTCATGTGGCTGAGTTATTTTGGTGAGTTAAGTGGACATTTAGTTGGTAAGTTATGTGAGTTATTAAGTGGGAAGGTTATGGAATCTTGGGTAAACTAAGCAAACCAAAGTAGGCAGCCTTGGACCTATATGTAGCATGCCTAAAACACCTCAATGAATAACTTTGGATGTGGAATTTTGGATCAAATTCCATTTTTGTGAGAATTTTGTTCTCCTTGGTTCTTGGTTGAGCCAACTCTTGTTCTTATCAAGAATCCAAGATTCTTGTGGCGAACTTCATAGGCTTATCAAACCCATTGGTTTGTGGCGCCATCTTCATCCCTAACCTCCATCCATTTTCTTCTTTCTTCTCTTTATTTTGGTTACAAAGTAGTTTATGAAAATCACTCGATAAAATTCAACCATAAGATCATCAACAAGGCAACCTCACCATTTAGTTGTCATCATCAGGGGTGCAAAAATTTCCAAACAAAGAGGTAGGGTTTTCTTCTTTCCTCACATATGAGATTCTGAGATTTGATAGGGGTTTCGAAATTCCTGTCTATTTTTTTATATTTTGTAATTGGGGTTTGAAAAAGCTAAAAAAATCTTCATCTTTTTGCTCATAGTTACTGTAATTTAGGGTTTTATTTTTCCCCCTTCTATAATTTTCGGACCTGTGTAACAAAGGAATTTTGAGCATGAGTGTTTTTCCTCTTCTGTAATTTTTGCTCATAAGTGTTGTTCTCACCTACGTTTTTTCATAACAGAATGTTATAACATGATTTTTTTTAAGCTCAAATTGTTCAATGATATGTCAAAACCTATCATGCTTTAGATCTGTTTGAGAACATATACAGGGTTAAGAAGTTAATCTATGTGATATTATTTTAATGATTTGGGCAGATAAATAGTAATTAATCTATGTGAAATTAGTCTTCTAGTATGCCATTAAGAATTGCTTAGAACTGTATGTAAGGATTGAAACTGAGATTAGGAAAGGAGTTAATCTCCATGGGTACCCGCTGTACCCGCAGATACATGCGAAACCCGCCAAGCTGGTACCCGTGCGGGTGGCAGGTGGGGAGAGGCTCGGATTTGTTCAAATATAATTTTTCTTCTATCAATTGCATTTTTTTATTTTTTATATTATTTAAAAAATGAATTTAATTAATATTTTACTATTATTTAAAATAATATATTTTTATCTAATTTAATCACTTAATATTTTCTTATAAATAATTAATGAACTTTCTAGACAATTATATTTTATTATTATTGTTGTTGATAATGACGGTTTTAACTATCTTATTAATATTTTGGATTTTGAATTTTTCACTCAAATTCATCGCTTATTATTATGCCAAATAGTGACTTTTTTTGCTATGTTTTATCATATTTTATTATCTATTATTATTCTATTAGCTTTTAAATAATCAATTTTTCGTTAATTTTTATTTTTTACTATTTTATTATTATTTTAAATACCAAATTTTTTATTCAGATTCATCTCTTAGTATTTTATTGTTATTATGTGAAAATGACTTTTTTTGTAATGTTTTATCATTTACTATTTTGTGATTATTTTAAATAGTATTTTTTTTTATTAATATGTTTTATCTTTTAGTATTGTATTGAAAAGTGGATTTTCCTACTCAATTTTATTTTTGTCATTAAATTATCTATTTTAAACACTGAATTTTTCCTTTCAATGATTTAAATTATTTTAAATTATTGTATTGAAGCTTTGATGAGGGTTTAGGTTTTGCATGCCTCACCATGGACGTTGCACCATGGCAATGTTTGTTCCCGGAATCCCTGGCTCGAATCGTACATCAACCTTCTTCCTCTCCCGCCCCTCCTCCTCCCCCACCTTCTTCTGATGCTTCGAAACAACCACAACAAATGTCTTTTGCACAGGCCCTTGGGAATTCTTGTGACATGTCGCAAAGTCAGTTGCCAAAGCCTAAAGTTAAAGGTGATGCCTTGACTATCAAGATTTCTGAAGAAGAATACAAGAAAGGCTTGGAAGAATGCAAGATGAACCTTCATGGCAGGCTAATATTGTCAAAGGGAGAAAAACCTATCAAGTTTGATGATTTACGAGCAAGGCTTGGTAAGTTATGGAAACCGATTGGTAATTGGAGAATGACAGCTCTTGGAAAAGGATACTTTGAATTCAGATTCTCCTCCCAAGAGGATCTTCGAAGTGTTTGGAGTGTTGGATCATGGTCTTTAAATCCTGGTCTTTTAAGATTATCCAGGTGGACTCCTGACTTCAATCCAAGAAATCAGAAACAAACACACACCCAATGCTGGATAAGAATATATGATCTCCCCCAAGAATATTGGAGGACTAGGATTCTGTTTGAGATGGCTGCTGGTATTGGTACTCCAATGGCCATTGATGATATGACTAGAAAGAAATGTTTCGGTCACTATGCTAGAGTTCTGGTAGATTTAGATCTCAGAGGGAGTTTGGTAAATGAAATCATGGTTGAAAGAGAGGACCTTTCATTCAAGGTTCAAATTGAATATGAGAGAATTCATGAGTATTGCAATTTCTGCCATACAATTGGTCACTCAGTGGTTCAATGCAAGAAGAAGGTGGTTCCCAAGGCCAATGATAATAAGGAGGCTCCTAAAGCAAATGATAAGGTTCAAAAGAAGTTGACTTATGAACAGAAAGGCAAAGCAGTGTATGTTCCAAAGGCTCAGAAAATTGTTGTGGCTCTTCCTAAGGAGGGGGAATGCGGCAAAAAGGTCTTAGTTATCGATCCAGTGGAGGACCCTGATCTAGTGATTGATATGGATGAAAATAGAGGTCCTGGAAGGAAATTGGATTTTGTGGTTAATAGGGTGGATAGCCCTTTGATTAATGAGGATGTAATCGTTGAACATCAGGGTGAAGATGGCATTGAGTCAGTGGATACTATCTTTGATGAAGCAGATCAGGCTACTACTGAGAATCAGATTCAAACTAGTGGAGTAAAACTCGTTGACTCAAGTGGTGCAATGATTAACTTTGTTCCTGAAACTCCTACAGCATCCCTTTCAATTTCTCCTACTTTGAGTCAAATGCGTACAAAAGGAAATTGGAGTCCTTTCAAAGTTCTGGAGTGACCAAGTGGAACAGGAGGAACTGCCTTAAGGTTCTTCTACTACTTAGGCCACAATGGCAGAAGAGCCTTTTAAAGAGGTTTTGACTAAATCTCAAAAGAAAAAGATGAGACAAAGGAATAAACAAGCTGCTATCAAAGTTGTCCATAACACCCGAAGTCGGGCAGGTCCTAAAAACCTTGCCTGATAAAGATCCTTTATTGGAATGCTAGAGGGGTTGCCAACCACCCAACTAGGTTGGTACTCAAGAGGCTTTATGTTAGTAACAAGCCTGATTTACTTTTTATTGCTAAGCCTTGGATGATGTTTAGTGATTTTCCAAACAGTATTTGGAATTCCCTTAACTTGAAGCTCTTTGCAGTAAATGACAAACAGACTTTGATGCCTAACTTATGGTGTCTTTGTCAGAACCATCTGGATCCTAATCTGTTAGAAATATCTTCTCAGCATGTATCTTTTGCTGTCAGCTGTGATAATCAGCAGGTTTTTATTTCGGCTGTGTATGCTAGTACTACTCATGCTGAGAGAAGAACTTTATGGTCTGAGCTCAATTCCCTACAACAGAATCATGTTGGTCCCTGGTACTTTATAGGTGACTTCAATGCCATCATTAGAGCTCATGAAAAAAGAGGGGGTTAACTTACCATTGCAGGTTTCTGGTGATGAATTCAGGTGCTGGTCTGACAGCAACATGCTCACACACCTAATGACCAGAGGAGCTGAGTTTACCTGGGCTAACAATAGGATAGGTGAATCCTTGGTGGAAACGAGACTGGACAGAGCAATCTGCAACGATTCTTGGCTTCAGTTTTGGGACAGTTCAGTCTGCTGCACTCTTACAAGGAGCAGATCTGACCATTATCCTCTGCTACTGAGTTTGAATAGGGGTTTTGCAAGGCCATCCTTCCTACTTCAAATTTATGAACATGTGGGCTGAGCATCACGATTGTTTGAGGCTGGTTTCTGAGGTCTGGAAAAGGCAAGTTAATGGTTGTCCTATGCTGGTTTTGGATCAGAAACTAAGAATGCTGAAGTCTGAATTGAAGATTTGGAATAAGGAAATTTTTGGAGATGTGCATCTTAATGTCAAGCATGCTCAAGAGGAGGCTGATCTTATACAGAATCTGATTCAATCACAAGGCAGCAATGATGATCCTATTGCAAAGGAGAAGGATGCTCAAATGGTCTTTCAACAGGCTTTATTCTTTTAAGAGGAGTTTTGGAAAGAGAAATCTAGAATCAACTGGCGGTGATAGGAACACTAGTTTCTTCCACAAGGTTGCTCGGATCAGAAATTCATCAAAGCAAATGTCAATCCTTAAATCAGGTGATGTTATTCTTGATAAGCAGGATGAAATTAAACAACTTGTTTTGAGTTATTATGAGACTCTTTTTGCTTCTGAGAATATTTGTTCTAGTAATGACTTGATTGATTCAATAATTCCCTCTTTAGTAACTAACACTGATAACCTCATGCTAACTAGTATGCCATCTAAAGATGAGGTGAAGCAAGCAGTTTTTGGTATGAACAGCCATGGTGCTCCGGGCCCTGATGGCTTTGGAGCCTGTTTTTATCAGAAATTCTGGGAAGTTATAGAAGATGATGTGTTTAAGTCTGTTGCTCAGTTCTTCACACAAGGTTGGCTTCCTCTTAACTTAAACTCCAATGTAATCGTCCTTATTCCAAAGTTCATTGGAACAGATAAAATAGAGAACTTTAAGCCAATTGCTCTAGCAAACTTCCAATTCAAGATCATCACTAAAGTGTTGGCTGATTAATAGAGTAAGGCTATGTGATAGAGTTATCCTCTGCTGTTAGCAATTAGGAAAGTTAGTTTCTCTCTACAGTTAGGACAGTTACTATCCTAACTGAATAACTGCTCTGCTGGCTAGTATATATATAGCCAAAGGTGTACACAGAATTGAATCAATCAATGAGAATCAGTATACACAAATTCTCTGTTTTTCGTTTTTCCTTCTCATGAATTTCTCTCATTATGGTATCATGAGCTAATTTTCTGGGCTCGTTCTTGTTCTTCATTCTAATCGAGTTCATCGCGATCTTCCATGGCTGCCACAGTTCCCAATCCATTCGATATTCCTACTTCTGGAGCTTCGACAACTGCTTCAACACCATCACCATCAACCTTACAATCTTCAATGTCCATCAAACTTGATGATCACAACTTTCTGTTGTGGAAGCAACAAGTAGAAGTTGTCATAATCTCGCACAAACTTCATCGATTCGTAGTAAATCCACCGATTCCACCACAATTCACTTCTGAGACAACTCGCGCGCTAGGGATTGAGTCCGATGAGTATCAACTCTGGATCGTTCAGGACCAAATGCTGTTCACATGGCTCCTGAACTCGATCTCTCCATCCATTCTTCCTCGATTCATTGGTTGCAAACAGTCCTGGCAAGTTTGGGACAAAATTCACAAGCATTTCCATGCACACTTGAAGGTCAAGGTGCGTCAATTTCGTTCTGAATTGAAAAACACCAAGAAAGGCACACGTACGATCTCGGAATACCTAATGCGTATTCGTGCCCTAATCGAATCTCTCCAAGCCATTGGCGATCCTGTCACCGTGCAGGATCACATTGATACGGTCCTCGAAGGGCTTCCCGAGGAATATAGTTCCTTCGGATGATGATCTTTACTAGGGCAGAGTCGCCTTCGATTGATGAGGTCGAATCTCTGCTTCTAATGCAAGATGCTCAACTTGCGAGGTTTAGACAAGAATTATCGTCACCTTCAGTTACTGCTAATGTGGCTCAAGCACCGAATCTGGGAAATCTGTCTGCATCAGTTGATTATCGGCAGAATCAGAGTGGTTTTCGCAGTAATAGTCGGGGTCGTGGTAGTCGAGGACGTGGCAGAGGTGATCGAGGTCGTGGGCGCAGTGGTCCTAAACCTACATGTCAACTTTGTCATAAGTATGGCCATGAAGCCTTCAATTGTTGGTATCGATTTGATGATACCTTTGTTCAAATTCAAAGACCTCCACCTCAAGCTTTCAATCCAGCTCAGTCAGGCTATACTCAGACCTACAACTCTCAAGAATACAATCAAGGTGCTCAAAGCACTGCTCCAAGATTTCCACCCTCCCAGCAACAACCTAGTGCCAACTTAGTAATGCAGCAACCACAGTTTGTTCCAAATACTCAAGAACCTCTGCAAAGACAATTTGATCCTCAAGCATGGTTCCCAGATTCTGGTGCATCTCATCATATTACTGCTGATTCCAATAACTTCACTCAAAGCAGTCCCTTTGGAGGACAGGACCAAGTGTTAATGGGTAACGGCCAAGGTCTCTCAATTGACTCTATAGGTTCTTCCAAAATTTTCTCTCCTACTTGTCCTCAAACGGTTTTTAAACTTAATAATCTCCTCCTTGTTCCTAATATAACTAAGAATCTAGTTTCTGTTTCCAAGTTTGCCCGTGACAACAATGTTTATTTCGAGTTTCACCCATTCTCTTGCTATGTGAAATCACAAGGCTCTAGTAAGATTCTTCTTCATGGTTCCCTAGGAGGAGATGGACTCTACAGCTTTGAAAACATCAATATTCTAAAGGAACCCTCCACCTCTTGCTTCCAACATATTGTTTCAGCTGCAGCTTCTATCAAACCTTCAGCTCCATCCTCAGGTGTCACCAATTCAACTAGACCCTCTGCTGTATCTAGTAGTTCCTTTGCCACTTGGCATTATAGACTTGGACATGCAAACAATAATGCTGTAAAAACCATTCTTCAACTTTGTAATATTCCATCATTGAATAAAACATCCTATGAATTTTGTAATGCCTGTTGCATTGGTAAATCCCATAGACTACATGCTTCCCCTTCTCCCACCATTCATCCTACTCCCTTTGAACTAATCCACAGTGATTTGTGGGGACCTGCACCATTCACTTCTTATGGTGGCTATTCCTACTATATTACATTTGTTGATGCTCATACAAGATTCACATGGATCTATTTTTTAAAGCAGAAATCGAATGCCTTGACTGCATTTAAACAATTTTTAACTCTTATTGGAACTCAGTTTTCTGCCAAAATTAAAGCTTTGCAGTCAGATTGGGGAGGGGAATTTCGACCCTTCTCCAAGTACTTAACTGAGCTCGGCATCTTGCACAGACTAACCTGTCCTCACACCTCCCATCAAAATGGGACTGTTGAGAGAAAGCATCGTCATATAGTTGAGAATGGGACTCACTCTTCTCTCCCATGCTTCTCTACCTTTAAAATTTTGGGACCACAGTTTTACACATGTTGTTCATACAATCAACAGACTTCCCACTGCAGCATTAACTTCACACTTCTCTCCCTTTCATGCCCTGTTTGGCACTATACCTGATTACTCTACCTTTCGGGTCTTTGGTTGTGCTTGTTTTCCTTTTCTTAGACCATATAATCAACACAAGTTTGATTTCAGATCCTCTGAGTGTGTCTACTTAGGCCTCTCTCCTCAACATCGAGGCCACAAGTGCCTTGACTCTAATGGCCGTATATATATTTCAAAGGATGTTTTGTTCAATGAATCTATGTTTCCCTACCTTAAACTCTTCCAATCACATTCTGTCTCATCTGTTTCTCACCCTGATTCTTACCCTTCTACTATACCTGTTCCCACATATCCTCCTCTGCATGCTACTCCTATAACTCAGCATCCTCCTTCTCCCTTGCATCTTTCACCTAGTGTTTCTGCTACTATTAATGACATTATAGGAACCACTCCTGCTCAATCTGCCTCAGTGTCTCATGAATCCTCTAGTGCTGAACCTTCTCCTTTGCCTCTTTCACCTAGTATTTCTATCACTCCAGGCAATACTGTGACAAGCAGTCCTGCATCTTCTCCTATTCCTCCACAAACTGCACCTATGTCTCCTGCAACCTCTAATCCTACAACATCTAGTACTACTTCTTCTGACACTCCATCTCCACCTGCACCTATCAATCTCCATCCTATGATGACAAGATCCAAAACTGGACACTTGCCTCCTAGAATATTCTTGAGTCATGTTGAGCCTCATTCTGTCAAGGAGGCCTTGGCTAGTCCACAATGGCTTCAAGCCATGCAAGATGAGCATAATGCTCTCATTAAAAATAACACTTGGTCTCTAGTAACACTGCCTCCAAACAGAACTGCTATTGGCTGCAAGTGGGTTTATCGAGTGAAGGAAAATCCTGATGGTACAGTCAACAAATTTAAGGCTAGGCTAGTTGCCAAAGGCTTTCATCAACAGTATGGTTTTGATTTCTTTGAAACCTTCTCTCCGGTAGTTAAACCTGTCACTATTCGGATCATTCTTACCCTAGCCCTCACAAACAGATGGGCAATTAAGCAAATTGATGTAAACAATGCTTTCTTGAATGGTGTTCTCAGTGAGGATGTCTATATGATGCAGCCACCCGGGTTTGAGCACAGTGACAAATCTCTTGTTTGTAAGCTTCACAAAGCTCTCTATGGCCTCAAGCAAGCCCCTCGAGCTTGGTATGAAAAGCTTGCCTCCACTCTTCTGCAATTTGGATTCCTGGCCAGCAAATGTGATTCTTCCTTGTTCATATATTCAAAAGGATCTGTCTGTATATATGTCTTGGTTTATGTTGATGATATTCTTGTCACTGGATCTTCTACTACTCTTGTTCAGAATCTGATTCACAAGCTTAATGCACAGTTTGCTCTCAAGGAACTTGGAGATCTGGATTATTTTCTTGATTGAAGCTAAGCATCTAAGCAATGGTGCACTTCTGCTCACTCAAACCAAGTACATCAGAGACTTATTGGCTAAAGCTCACATGTCAGAGGCTAAAGGAATCTCCTCACCTATGATTAGTAATTGTAAACTATCCAAGTTTGGTACTGATACAGTGGCAGATCCTCATTACTATAGATCCATTGTGGGTGCACTTCAATATGTCACTCTCACTAGACCTGACATTGCCTATAGTGTGAATAAAGTGTGCCAATTCATGTCCAACCCTCTTGACTCTCACTGGCAGGCTGTTAAGAGGATTTTAAGATATCTCAAAGGCTCCCTAGACTATGGTCTTCTACTCAGACCTGCAGCTGCTTCTTCTGCACCTTACTCTCTGCATACTTACTGTGATGCAGATTGGGGCAGTGATCCTGATGACAGACGTTCAACCTCTGCCTCCTGCATCTTCCTTGGGCCAAATCTGGTTTCCTGGAGCTCAAAGAAGCAGCCCCTTGTTGCTAGATCCAGCACAGAGGCTGAGTATCGCGGCATGGCCAATGCTACAGCTGAAACTTTGTGGATTCAGTCACTTCTAACTGAATTGCATATTCCCTTTGCCATGCCCCAACTCTTTTGTGACAACTTAAGTGCAGTCAACTTAGCCTACAATCCTATTCTTCATGCAAGGACCAAACATATCGAGCTTGATATCCACTTTGTTAGAGAAAAGGTCCTCTCCAAAGCTCTCAATGTTGTGCACATTCCAAGTACAGATCAGCTAGCAGATTCCTTAACAAAGCCTGTTTCCTCCTCTAGATTTATAGAGTTAAGATTCAAGCTCAATGTTGTTTTATGTCCAAAACCCCCATGAGCTTGAGGGGGGAATAATAGAGTAAGGCTATGTAATAGAGTTATCCTCTGCTGTTAGCAATTAGGAAAGTTAGTTTCTCTCTACAGTTAGGACAGTTACTATCCTAACTGAATAACTGCTCTGCTGGCTAGTATATATATAGCCAAAGGTGTACACAGAATTGAATCAATCAATGAGAATCAGTATACACAAATTCTCTGTTTTTCGTTTTTCCTTCTCATGAATTTCTCTCATTACTGATAGATTGTCTTCAATTTCTCCCAAGATCATCTCTGAGAACCAAAGATGGTTTATAAAAACCAGGCAGATCCAAGACTGTCTTTGCATAGCCTCTGAGGCCATGAACCTGATGGATAAAAAAGTTTTTGGTGGGAACTTGGCAATCAAGATTGACATAAAGAAGGCATTTGATACAATGGATTGGGGTTTCCTTCTCAAGGTTCTTCACTCATTTGGGTTTGATGACAAATTCTGTTTGTGGATTAAGGCCATTCTGCAATCTACCAAGCTTTGTTTCAGTGAATGGCCATTCTTGTGGTTTTTTCCAATGTAAGAGGGGGGTGAGGCAGGGTGACCCTCTATCCCCTCTTATGTTATGTATTGCTGACGATGTTCTGAGTAGGGCCATCACCAAGCTAGTTGAATCAGGTTCTATTCTTCCAATGGCCAGTCCTAGGGGTTTACAAACTCCAAGTCATGTGCTATATGCAGATGACATTATGATTTTCTGCAAAGGAACTTGCATAACCTTATGAGACTGTTCAAGACTTATGAGGAAGCTTCTGGTCAAATCATTAGCCCTTCCAAAAGTATATTTTTCACTGGTGCTATGCTTGGTTGGAGAATTAATAGTATTTCTGCTTTGCTTGGATTTTTTGTTGGTAGAATGCCTTTCTTATACCTTGGTGTTCCAATCTTTAAAGGAAAGCCTAAAAGGAGGTATCTCCAACCAATTGTTGACAAGATAAAGTCTAAATTGGCAACTTGGAAAGGCTCTCTTCTCTCCATAATAGGAAGAGTCAAATTAGCCAAATCTATAATTCATGGCATGATGGTTTACAGTTTCCACTGTTATGCTTGGCCTAAGCTAATGCTTAAAACCATAGATGGTTGGATCAAGAATTTCATTTGGTCTGGAGATGCGAATGTGAAGAAGATTGTTACTGTTTCTTGGCACACTGTCTGTTATCCTTTTGATGTTGGTGGTCTTGGATTAAGATCCATTAGATGCATTAAAACCTCGTGTCCTCAACCTGCCAATGGTCTCAGTTCCTCAAAGCCAGATTCTTTAAGGATGGTATGCCTGTCTCTAATCATATCAGTTTGGCTATCTGGCCTTCAATTAAGCCTTTTGTGCAGACTGTCTCAGATAATGCCTCTTGGGTGCTTGGTGATGGCAAGAGCATTAACTTCTGGCTTGATAGTTGACTGCCTGTACCGGTCTTGGATATGATGCAAGTCCCAGTTGCTCTTCATGCTTTCTTCAAATCTTCAGTCAGCACCTTCATTAGAGAGAATTCTTGGTCTTTCCCTGCTGAACTGGTTGCTCACTTCCCTGCTATAGTTGATGTTGTTAAGCAAGTGACTATTCCTTTTAACCCTGGTTAGGATTGCCTCATCTGGTCTAAATCAGAATCCGTTTCCCTTTCATTTAAAGATGCCTAAGCATTTCTAAACCCGATGCCTCAGTCTCAAAGCTGGTGTAAACTGATCTGGCAGTCTAGTATACCTCATTCAAAGTCCTTTTTTCTTTGGAGATTGCAGCATAGGAAACTGGCAACTAATGATATGTTACAGAATCGAGGCTGTACTGTTGTTTCAATGTGCAGCTTGTGTGGCTGTAATTTAGAGACAGCATCTCATCTTTTCCTCAATTGTCCTTTTACCTGTGACATATGGAGCTGGCTGAGAGGGGTTATTGGCAGTGATATTGATCTATCTTCAGTCAACACAATCTTGTCTGTTTGTGATAAGGGTTGGAGCAGCCAATTAAAACACATCATCCTTGCTGCCACTACTAATTCAATTGGCATGATTTGGTACTGCAGAAATAAACTCAGGTTTGAAAACAAACTAATCTCCTTCAGATCTTGCATTAACAACATAGTGGCAGCAGTCCACCTTACAGGTAATCTATCTAAGGGCTTTGTGTCATCTTCAATGAAGGAATTTTCTATTTTAAAAGCTTTCAACATCAATGGTCATGTATGTTATGCTCCAAAGATCACTGAGGTTACTTGGATATCTCCTCCTTGCAATTGGGTGAAGTGTAATTCTGATGGTGCATCTAACACTAGTGCAAAATATGCTTTTAACATTGGAGATTCCACATCGGTTTCACAAAAACCGATGTGTAAAACGAGGCGGTGGCATTTTTGAGATTAAAAGTAAATGATTCCACATTGGTTCCATAAATAACCGATGTGTGAATATTTTTCACATCGGTTGTATTTTAACCGATGTCTAAAATTAAAACAAAAAAATTTAAAATTTTTATCTTTCCACATCGGTTCTTTTAGAACCGATGTCTAATATATAGATTAACCACATCGATTGTATTATAACCGATGTATAAAATTAAAAAAAATTAAAATTTAAAATTTTTATCTTTCTACATCGATTCATATTGAACCGATGTCTAATATATATTAACCACATAGGTTTAAATATAACTGATGTCATAAATTTTTTAAAAAAATGCAATTTTAAATTAAATCGTAAGTTTCTACATCGGTTACAATAGAACCGATGTGAAATATTACTAACCACATCGGTTTTTTGATAACCGATGTGTAATATTTGACAAAACCCTACTTTTTGTTTCTATTTTCATTCCCTCCATCTGTCACGCGCCCTTTTTCTTTGTTTTTGCTCTGCTCTTCCATTCCTTTGTTTTTCATTCCCTCCCTCGTTTTGTGTTGGATTTCCACTCGCGATTTCCATTTGCTCCAGGTATTCTTCTTCTTCTTCCACTCGCGTTTTCCTCTTCCATTTGCGTCAGGTATTCGTGTTCTTCTTCTCTTTTGACTTAGCTTCCTCTTCTATTTCGTTTCTTCCTCTACAGATCAAATTGAGATTTCGTTTCTCCCTCTGTGATTTTGTTCTTTATTACTGAGTTAAGCCTCAACAAGGTTTGAACGAAAACCTAACATCTGTGATTTTGTTCAGATTCTTGAGATTTTTTAGATTTTTGAGTTTCTGTGATTTTGATTCCTTTTGCTTCACTAAAATTCTCAATTACTTAATTCAAATTTGATGTATCCAAAGCCTCTAATTCTAATTGAACTATCACTGCTTGTGATGTAATCACTATTTGTGATCGGTGAATTCCGGAAAATGCTTGATGAACAATGTGCTTATGCTTGTTTAGTACTTGTGCTTGTGCTTGTTTTGTGCTTGTGAGAGGTTGAAGCCTGCAATGCTTTCTTCTACAAATCATTATTACCAAAATTGTATGCCTGCTTAGTACTTTCACTACTAGAAATTCATAGGTTGAGCATGGCTGATGATTACTGATGGTATGGTGGTGTTCTATTGTTCTGGTGTTTATAGCTCGTGTTTTTATTTCTTTTCATGTATTTGCTTTTATGTGAGTGTGTGGTCACACTTCTAAATTTGGGTGTATTGTGGCAATATTTCCCCCTTATTATAGTATATGTGTCACTTTGTCCCCATCTCTCTCACTGGTCTGTGCTCGCCGTCCCTCACTGCTTCGCGGCCGCCTCCCATCTCTGTCTCTCCCTGCTGCTCGCCGGTCTCCGCTGCTTCTGCTTCTGGTTAGAGTGCATGCTTATTTACTTGTTTTGTTGGTAAATAAGATACATGCATGTGGCTAATCTTATAAGGACTTGAGATTTAGTGAACAATCTTCAGTATGGTTGTCAGAATAATATTGAAATCTTTCTATTTTCTTATTGCTTTTTATTTTTTATTTTTTATGAAACCGGAACTGACTGGTACATTATTCTGTTGCTATATCAACTAAACTGTCATGATTTATAATGTTAGCAGTTGATAGAAGCTAAGGTTATATTTTAAGAAAAGCAAATAAATTGGTTCGATTATTTAGTTAGGCTTAAAGTGTCTGGTGCTAAGGTTGTGTGGGCTTCAATTAATTAATTAGTCCAGCTGGTGTTTGAATCCACTTTGCTTTTTAGGCTTATTACTGTGAATACATCCTCTATTTTGTTGATATATTACCTAGTGGTTTCCACTTGTCATGGTGCATTTTCTGTGTGATGTGGGTTTACTTTGTAACGGGTTTTGTGGAACATTTCACTTTGGTTTGCTGTTGTTTGTTGCTTATTAGGCGTTGATTTCTTGTATTTGGCTGCAACCATTTAACTCTTGTCTCTCTGTGTAGTGTTTTGGGCTGGTGTATCCCTAGTATCCTTATCATAAAATTTTACTGATATACTAAAAAAATGTTAGACATAATGTGTGAGTAAACATTTTATTTGTTATTTAAATTTTTCATTGCTCAATGTGAAAGTTATGTTTTCTTCTTACATTTTGTATTTTTGTCTTGACATTATTACTGGTAATATTTCTTGCTTTCTATTTTGGTTTTAATTTTATTTTACTGGTAATGTTTTGATTGCTTGTTATTCAGATGCTATGATACTTTGTTGTAGCAAGATATTAGTCTCTGTGTGGCGATCTCTTAAGCACTAGAGACTTCAAGTGTTCAAAGAGATTATTTTATAATTTGGTAGCTCTTAAGAGTTTCCGGTCTATTGTAGAAGTTGGTCATTTACATTTCGCTTACCTTTTTAGAAGTTGTGTTTCAACTGCAATATGCACCAAAAATACATGGCAGGAAAGGAAACTTTGTGTTTTATTAAGGAGAATAAAGGATATATATAGTTTTTGATTGAATATATATGATGGCCTGATGGATTTAGTTTTTTTCTTCATGTTCTTTGCTTCCTGCCTGAATAGCCATAGCTCTTCGCTACTCATTTTCTTATATGATCTTTTGGTCTTAAATAAGCTAACACTGTATTTTTCATGCTTTAATTTTAGACTCTATGTGAGGGGCACAATCCTTGGATACAAAAGGTAAGAGCTTCTTACCCATAGTATTTTTACCAATTTTGTATTTTATATCATCTTGTGTATGGATGCTGGGAAATTGAGAGTTGAGATTCATGGAGAGAAGCATTTAAGATTATACTCTCACGGGTTTTGTCAAGTCATTTGGTTTATGATGAGGCAATGTTATTTTTTCAGATCCAAATCAAACCTGTAACTATGACTTGGGTTTGACAACTTGGAGTCCACTTGCATGTGGTGTGCTGACAGGAAAATACAAGAAAGGAGTTATACCAGCAGATAGCCGCTTTGCATTGGAAAATTACAAAGTAAGGTTTGATTTCCATCGTTTTGGCTGAAAAGCTTTAATTGGAGTTTTAATGTATTTTCTTGAAAATTTATTTGATCCGAGAATATGCCCACAATAATTAGTAAAGCCTTAGTTTCCCGTTTGAGATGCAATACTAATGAGCACACGTGTACGTGCTTAATGTACCACTCATTGTATTGGATCTTGAATTGTCCTAAGTTGGACAGTTTGGGAAAAAACTTTTTCCTCATTCAGTTAAAATAGTTATTCATTGATTCTAATGTTATATACTTGATGAAAGTTTGGATTGATGCATTTCTTTTCATTCTCCGGGTGCATACTTTATCGTGGTGGATGTCATCGCATTCAAGTCGTGTACGTCGGAGACCGAAGGGAAATGCTGCCGAAATTTCGTCGAGTATGAGCATGAGAGTTAAGGACTAACTGTTAACTGAATGTTGAAAAAGTTTCTTCTTGAATGGGATAGGGTCATACCCTGTCATAAGAAGTGGTTGATGAATATGTTGGACTAAGTACGAAGTTATTGGTTTTAGTCATGGATTGTGGTTGGATGAATGCTAGACGGACAAGTGATGAGTATGAGAATGGAGTGGAAGATTTTCTACAGTTTGCAAAAAAAAAAAAAGCTCTTGATAGTGGTAACAAAAGGTTTTATTGTCCTTGTGTTAACTGTTTGAATGAGAGACGACTAGAAGCTGAGGAGATACGTGATCATCTTATTTGTGAGGGGATTTGCAAGAGTTATACAACATGGATATGTCATGGTGAATCGTTAGACAGGTCGAGGAAGTTGGATAGAGAGGAAGTTGATGACGTGGATATGGACGATGGACTAGAGGACATGATCCGTGATGTTGGGCAAGAGTCTTTTCGGCACGCACATGTGTATGATACTTTGTGCAGTGATGCGGATGTGGCTTTGTATCCGGGGTGCACTAATTTCACACAGTAGTCAGCGGTGTTAAGATTGTTCAATGTGAAGGCGAGAAATGGGTGGAGCGATAAAAGCTTTACCGAATTGCTTGAGTTGTTGAAAGACATGCTTCCAGAAGGTAACACGTTGCCATCTCAAAACTATGAGGTGAAGAAGATATTGTGTCCGATGGGTATGGAGTATAAGAAAATACACGCTTGCCCTAATGATTGTATATTGTACAGGAAAAAGTTTGAAGAGATGCACGAGTGCCCCAGGTGTGGGGTATCACGCTACAAAGTGAAGGATGGTGATTCTAGTTGTGATGTGGTCACCAAAGGTCCTCCTGCGAAGATGTTATGGTATCTTCCCGTGATTCCGCGATTCAAGCGATTGTTTGCTAATGTAAATGGCGCAAAAAGAACATTAGATGGCATGCAGATGAGAGGAAGTGTGATGGACAGCTTCGCCATCCGACCGATTCTTTGCAATGGAAGAGAATTGATAGTTTGTTTCCGGATTTCGGCAATGAGCCCAGAAACCTCAGGCTTGGACTTGCTACCGATGGAATGAATCCATATGGAAACTTAATTAGTATTCATAGTTCATGGCCTGTTCTCCTGGTAATTTACAACCTGTCTCCTTGGTTGTGCATGAAGCGCAAATACATTATGTTAAGTATGATAATTTCGGGTCCTAAACAGCCAAGAAATGATATTGATGTTTATCTGAGTCCCTTGATTGAAGACTTGAGAATGTTGTGGGATGAAGGCACTGAAGTGATCGAGGGGTATTGCCGTGAGACATTAAGATTGCATGCCATGTTATTTTGCACCATCAATGACTTTCCAGCATACAGGAACCTGTGTGGGTATAGTGTTAAGGGGCATAAAGCATGTCCAATATGTGAAGAAGGCACATGTTACCATCAACTGCAACATGGAAGGAAGACAGTTTACCATGGGCATCGAATATTTCTCCGACGTAATCATCCTTATCGTAGATTGAGAAAAACTTTTAATGGACTTCCGGAGAATGAAATTGCTCCGGTGGCCTTGATTGGAGAGAAAGTTTATGAAAGGGTGAATAACACTAATGTTATCTATGGGAAGACCCAGAGGAAGGCTACCGAGAAGAAAATATGGAAGAAGAGGTCGATCTTCTTTGATCTTCCATACTGGTGCAAGCTTGATGTAAGACATTGTATTGATGTGATGCATGTGGAGAAAAATATGTGTGACAGTTTAATCGGAACGCTTCTCAACATTCAAGGCAAGACAAAGGATGGTGTGAATGCTCGTCTGGATCTAGTTGCGATGGGTATACGAGAGCAGTTAGCTCCACATAAAGTGGGGGATAAGAAGACTTATTTTCCCCCCCAGCATGTCATACTTTATCAAAACATGGAGTCAAAGTGCCACAGGGTTACTCTTCAGATATCAAAAGACTTGTCTCAATGAAAGATCTCAAATTAGTTGGCTTAAAGTCTCATGATTGTCATGTCTTGATGCAACAACTACTACCGGTGGCCATTCGTGACATCTTGCCTAAAAAAGTCAGACATGCCACTACTAGGTTATGCTTATTCTTCAATGCTTTATGTAGCAAGGTCATTGACACTAAAAAGTTGGATGACTTGGAAAATGAGGCAGCCATTATCTTGTGCTAATTGGAGATGTGTTTTCCACCTTCATTTTTTGACATCATGGTTCATTTGATTGTTCATCTAGTGAGGGAGATTAGATTGTGCGGCCCCGTTTATTTAAGGTGGATGTACCCGGTTGAGCGATACATGAAGATCTTAAAAGGATATATGAATAATCCACACCGTCCTGAAGCATCTATTGTTGAAAGGTATGTTGCAGAAGAAGCTATTGAGTTTTGTACAGACTACATGTCAGAAGCGGAAACTGTAGGGCTTCCGAAGTCTCGTCACGAAGGAAGATATTATGGTAAGGGTACACGAGGTATCACTGTTAAGAGCATGGATCGGGAGAAAGTGCTTCAAGCACATTTGTATATATTGAATAACACTGATGAGGTTGAACCATACTTATGTGAGCACAAAAGCATCATCAATGAAACTTACCCTAGAATGAATGAAAAATGGTGTTTGAACAAGCATAACAAGACTTTCTTGAACTGGCTTAGAGAAAAAATTACAAAGGATGGTATTGATTCTGATACATTAAAATGGCTATCACAGGGGCCTAACTTTGATGTCATATGCTCGAGTGGGTACGATATCATTAAGTTTTCCTTCTATACAAAGTCCCAGGATGACAAAAGTACTATGCAAAACAGTGGGGTTATGGTCGTCGCTGAGTCCATGCATTTCTGTAGTTCGAAAGATAAAAACCCTGTTGTGGCATCCGCTTCATACTTTGGAATCATTAAAGAGATATGGGAGGTTGATTACACGAAGTTTAGAGTACCTGTTTTTAAATGTCAGTGGGTCAATAGTAACAATGGTGTGCAAACCGATGAGTTAGGATTCAAATTGGTGGACCTTAATAAGGTAGGTAATATAGAAGAGCCTTTCATCATGGCAACCCAAGTAAAACAAGTGTTTTATATCCGTGATCCTTCTAACAAAAGGTAGTCAGTGGTTCTCCAAGGAAAAAACATGTATAATGGTAGTGAGGGAAATCAAGATTCAACTCTTGATATTTCTGATACTCCTTCTTTCTCAACACGGGTGCCTAATTTCAATGAGGAAAATGAAGTGGATGATGTACATGCTACTCGTAATGATCACCCATAAGGGTTATGGGAGAACTTTACTAATTGACCACAATGTAAGTTTAGTTTGAATTATGTTTAAAGTCATATTATATGTTTACGTTGATATTTATAAGTTATGTTTACGTACGTTGACCGATATTTATAAGTTATGTTTGATATTTATCCTGACATATTAACAAGTTTTTTTTCGTTTAAACAGGTATACATGGCTGATCCTGAGGATATCCCTCATTCATGCAGTAGGTCAGAGACCCCGTCTACGGGTGAAATGGTAGACGTGACACACGAATGAGGAATTTGACTGCCGACCGTGGTTCAAATCAAAGGATAAGAATAGACTTTGATAATAACCTCAATCCTATTGGGCCAATGACAAAGCAGTTTAACAGTTTTGTGGCGACCCTTGCTAGAAGCAGGCCTAGTATACTTTTTGATAATTGGAAAGATGTACCGGCGGACATGAAGGATCGGATATGGGAGAGTATTCTGGTATCTATACTTTTACGTCCTGTGTTTGTCTGTATCTACTTTATTTTAATCTTATTAATATCATACAGTAATTCGTTGATTCTTTTGGTGTTAATGTAGCTCACCTTTGACATACCGGATACGACGGATATGAAGAAGCGTTTGATAAAGTATGCTGGTGAGCGTTGGAGGGATTTTAAGGTCGACCTGGGCAGATACTATGTATTCAATCCAACATGTGAAAAGAACCCACTTGAGGTGTACCCGTTTCTTGACCAAGCGACGTGGGATCGCTTTGTTCAGAGCCGACATGATCCCAGCTTTCAGGTTAACTTATTTAATTTGTCTCTAAATTTATGTAATTTCATTAATTTTATTTACTTATATAATTTAATTGTCTTCTATTTATAACAGGAGAAGAGGAAAAAGGGGCAGGAAAACCAAAGCAAGAATGTCTACCCCCATGTACTGTCTCGTGGGGGATATAAAAAACTTGGTCAGATAATGGTGGAAGAGGAAAAGAAAGCATTTCAGGAAAGAGCATCTCAGGCAGATCCTAACGCTGAAAATTGTCCAGAAGTTGTTGATCCACCTCCACCCCCACGCCATCGTAAATGGAAGAGCGCCCGACAAAGAAAAACGGGACAGTATACATCTGAGGAGGCCAACCAAGTAGCTGAGAAGATTGTAAGTATAGTTTGAATTGTAATTGTCATTTTAACATTGTTACCGAATTGTAATGTGACCTGATATTTTATATGTTATAGGATGCCTTGGACGAGCAGGTAACCCAAGGAACCTTTGTTCCTAGAGGACGCGATGATATCTTAGCTACTGCCATCGGTAAACCAGACCACCCGGGCCGTGTCATTGGTGTTGGACAGGGCATCGACATTCGCCAATACCATGGTTCATCTTCACACCAATGCCACAGGGATGTTGATGCAGATAGAGAACGGCTAAAACAGGAGATTGCAGCTGAGCTTAGACAGGAGATGGCCGAGCAGTTTGCCCAGTAGCTGGCAATATTGAATTATATGTCCCAGCAGATGACAGGTGCCCAACCCTCTGTCCAACCCTCAGTCCATGTGAGCACTAAAGGCTCATGTGATCCTCCTCATCAGCCTGAAAATGATGATGACGTTGATGATGATGATGATGATGATGATGATGATGATGATGATGATGATGATGACGACGACCTTGATAGGTGTGAGTTGTATGTTGATGATCATCATGATCGCCGCTTAGTGGCATTGGGGAAGGCACATAATAACTTCGGTAATACCATATATCATCATTATTACCGGATGATCAGGTGAGGGTCGTTGTTGAGATTATTCGAGATGTTGATGCTCGAGTCCCTGTGCCCACTGAGGAGGTTCAAACAGTGGGTCAGGTCCCCGGTAACTTCATCCCCTATCCAAGAAGACTGGTGAGGTTTCTTGTTGCATCTGAGGTATTCAGTTAGTTGTGTTTTTCAATATTTATAGTTGAAATTATTTAATATTGTTTAAAGATGATGCTTTATTTTTATTTTTTTTAGGATGTTGGAAATGATATTCTGCCTAAAAGGTCAGATCCAGGAAGACTAGAGATGTCTGCTCCTGCCAAGGTATTCATTTGACCATTTAATTAATTACGAATGAAATAACTTATTTGTGATTACTAATATATATCTTTGTTATTTAGGGGATCGACAAAGGGGCACCTGGTGATGTTTTTAAACTTCTGGCTATACAGGTTGTGACCATGGAGAACGACGCAGCTTTGGTAAGGTTGGAACATGATGCCAAGCCAGGTGACGAACTGTATATCCCTGATAAGCCTCTGGCTCATATAGTTTTATAACTAGTAAGACTGTGGTTTTTGTGCTAATTATTCGAGTTTAATCTCGTTTTCGCCCAAATTTGGATTTAACCATCCTCAAGCAACATTTTGAGTTTCTTAAGTAGTTTAGGGCATTTTAGTTAATTTTCAGTCAAATAAAGCGTTTAATGCTATTTCATATTTTCAGGTTAAAAGGGAAGCACTTAGAGTCAAGGGAATGAAGAAAACAGTGGAAAATGCAATTCTGGAAGTTTCGCCTCGCGAGAAGCTACTCGCCTGGTGAGCCTGAAGACCAGCCTGAACAGCAACAGTCACCCTTTCTGTCTCGCCTCGCGAATCATCATCTCGCCTCGCGAGAACCCAATTTTGAACTCGCGCCACTTTTAATATTCGCCTCGCGAGCGGGTGCAGATTCTGAAAGTTATAAATTGATGTTTTAGGGCAGATTAGGGAGAACCTTTCATATTCACTGCTACGAATTACTTTTGAGGTTTTGTGTTACGTTTGTAATGGAGAACTAATTCCCTGAGATTAGTCTGTTGTAATCGGTTTCCGCCGCACTTGAGGTTCTATAATTCCCAATCTTATTGCTTTTCCCTTTCAATATTATCTTATATGTCTTGTTTGCTTAATTCAAGTTATATAGAATAGTATTGATTAATTTCGATGATTGTATGTTCCTATACGCTAATCGTGTGTGCTTAATTCGCATGTGTTCAATCGTGTTTGCTTAATTCACGAGGGTCTTAATCCGTTTGCTTAATTCGGAATAGGAACATATATCTCGTAGTGTCAATAGCGCTTGTCTAATTGTTGCTACAATCGAAAAGGGATTATAATCCGCTTAGGGCTTGGAATTTGGGAAACCGAAACAGAAGATTAATCGTTTCAACTTATTGATACTCACTTAATCGCACTGTTTTTCTTAATCAATTTTTCTTTCGCTGAACCTAAACCTCCCCCCAATTTGATTCATAGGTTAATAACAATCCAAGAGTCCTTGAGATACGATACTCGAGTTGTCGTGCCCTAACTGCAGTTTTTAAACCACTCGTTCTTTTTGACCAGTGTGTGACAGCGTGTCAATCCCAAAGAAGGAACTTATGGAGATTGTACTCGATAAAGAAATGGCTAGTTCTTTGATGAGTGTAATTACACCTCATATTTTTTTTATTATTTTCCATGCATTTTCATATAGTTTAGGCATTTTTAATTTGATTTTCGTTAGTTTTTATCTTGGAACGGGTAAGGCGGTTTTTGTGGTGTTGTTTTACAGAAATTAAGGATTAAATGCTCAGGATCAACCATGATGGAGATTGGATGAAGATGGGGCTTGAAAAGTGAAGAAAATAAGCCAAACAGAGCCCATCACGGCCATGGTCGAGCAAAGCTGAAAAGAAAGAAGGCAAAAGTCAGAACTGGTCACGGCCTAGCCGTGATGCCCATCACAGCCGTGACATGTCAGCTGGACCAAACCCTCAAAAGTCAGAACTGATCACGGCCTAGCCGTGATGAGCATCACGACCGTGACAGACCAAAATTTGAAGGAACGCCCAAGGCAGAATCCATCACGGTCGTGACGCGCATTACTTGGATCAGAAGCAACTGATTTGGATCTAATTTGAGTTAGATTGGGATTCAAACTTCCCTAATCTATAAATATGGCATCAGGCTGAGGACTTGGGGACACTTTTGGAAGACTTTTTGGGGCTGCTACTCTTAGGCTATTATTTAGGATCTCTCTTCTTCTCCCTCCTCTCTTTTCTGATTTTTATTCTCATGTTGTTAACCAAGCTTGTCATCACCATGGCAAGGTTTGAGTAGTAGTTTAGTTTCTAGGGATTGGGGCTATGCCCAAGGTTTGTTTATGATAATGAATTGATGTTTAATCTTTGTTAATTGCGATTTTACTTTAGATCTGATTTCCAGTATTTTAATTACTCGTAAATCTGGTGCGCACTTATTTACGTGTCGTAGATATTCTAAGGAGGAACCTAGCGGTGAACTGAGGTATCGGATCTATAGAATCAGACTTAGGACTGAAATCACGAGAGTTAGAAGCCGTCCTTCGAGGATTAACGAATTGTCACAAAGCGCAAAGGGTCCAACCTAAATTCGACTACCACGAGAGTAGGGGTTGGTTTAATTGGGCACGGTTTTTGTAACCCGAGAGGGAGCTTAAACTATTTGAGGATAAATTCGCCTTCAAGGTAATTTCGATAATTAACAAGGGATAATCAATTTAGTAACATAATCAACCTTGTTGGTAACCCAAATTCCCTGGAATTCATTTAGATCTGAAAAACCATAAACTGATTTACATTCTGTTTTACTTGATTCTGATTTTAAGTTATCTCTTATTTCAAATATCAAAAACCTTTTAAAAATCTCTTTTCTAAAGTCCAGTTTTATCGATTTAGTAATTAGTTGCGATTTGAGATCACGGTCTCTATGGGATCGATAACTTTTTATTACTTGGCGACAATCCGGTACACTTGCCGGATCGCACGCATACTATCAAGTATTTGGCGTCGTTGCCGGGGACTGTGCTTTCTCGAATCTCAATTTAATTTTTAAATTGATTTTTCTGGACCTTCTCTTTTTATTTGATTTTATTATTTGTTAAAATATATATATATATATATATATATATATATATATATATATTCCTTCTTGAGTATCTATCTCTCTGTGTTTTTATGCAAAGATCCCTAATTCTTGGAAACCTTAGTGAGATCGATACCGAAGTCAAAAGGACCTTTCATAGACGTAGGAGACTACAAAGAGAGAGAGAAAAGTTGATTCCCATTCCACCAATGGCGAATCTCCCGGATACCAAACCATTGAAGGACTACACAGCCCCAAATGTTAGGGGTTTGCGAACAGGGATTTCTACGCCAGAGATTGAGGCAGAGAACTACACTATACCGCCTATGCTAATCAACATGATTAGGCAACATCAATTCAGAGGACTGCCCTCGGAGGATCCGACTGATCACGTGGAGACATTCTTGGAGTTCACCGATGCAGTTAGAATTCAAGGCATCCCGGTTGATGCTATTCGCTTGAGGTTGTTCCCCTCATCCCTTACTGGAAAGGCGAAAGCTTGGCTGAAGCAAATACCCGCTAATACCTTGTTGACTTGGGACCAACGGGAGCAGGCATTCTTGGAGAAATTTTTCCCTCCCTCCAAGACGGCTTACCTTCGAGCCCAGATCACTGGCTTCTTCCAAAAGGACGGAGAATGCTTGTCAGAAGCTTGGGATCGCTACAAGGGACTGCTGGAGTCTTGCCCACATCATGGACTCGAGAGGTGGTTATTAGTGCACACCTTTTACAACGGATTGGATTACTCTTCGAAGGTGTCACTCGATTCCGCAGCTGGTGGAGCTTTTATGAATAGGCCTCTGACTGAGGCATTCAACATCATTGAAAACGTTGCCACCAACTACCACCAATGGGGTTCAGAAAGAGGTAATAACCCGAAAAAGATTTCGGGGGGTAAGTTTGAAATGAATAGCACTGATCTTATCATGTCTAAAATAGACTCACTGAATAAACGCTTTGATCAGCTCGAAAGGTCTAATGTGAGTCCAATAGGTGCTACTAACATTGTTTGTGAGATTTGTGGAGTGCAGGGACATGACATAATGGAGTGCCCACGTGGTATTGCTCATGGATCCGGCGCTTCGGGGGAACAAGTGAACTCTTGTCACAACTTCTACGACACGAACCCGAAGTTGCCCAATTATACTCCCCCAAATCCTTACAACCAAGGAAAGAAGAACAGCCCTTACCTCTCGTACGGGAACTACAGCAACACGCTAAACCATGAGTTCCAAGAGGGCCAAGGTAATAGGAAACCCGCAGCGGGGTATCCTCAGGTACAGAAATCTAAACTCGAGTCTTTATTGGAAAGTTTTGTTGAAACTCAAACAAAAAAAAATGAAGAGTTTAGACAATAAGGTAGGGCAGTAAACAAGGCAATAAAAGAGCTAGCATCTAAGGTAGATAACTTAGTCATCCACAACAAGATGCTAGAAACTCAGATTGTCCAACAAGCAAGCAAATACTCCAGACCTAAGGGTACATTCCCGGGGCAACCCGAAGCTAATCCCAATGAGCATTGTAATGCCATATACTTGAGAGATGATAAGCTTGGGGTGGCTGAAAAAGATGTGGGGTGTGAGGAGGACATGAACGAAGATGCAGAGCAAGAACCAAAGTATGTCCTTCCGCCACCGTACCCACCCCCAATACCTTTCCCACAAAAGTTGGTCAAGAGAAAGCAAGCAGAAATAGAGACTAAAAGCTTAATTGAGGAGCACAATATCAAGATAAAAACTAATATGCCTCCTAAACTGAAAGACCCAGGTAGTTTCTCTATCGCTTGCTCGATTGAAAAAGTGCAAATAGACCAAGCCTTATGTGACTTAGGGGCTAGTGCGAGCTTGATGCCGCTCACTATCTTGGAAAGGTTGGGAACCAAAGAGTTGAGTCCATTCAAATTCTCCTTACAATTTGCGAATGGCTCGACTAGGAATCCTCTAGGCATACTAGAGAATGTTCCTGAAAAGGTAGGGAAATTTTTCATCCCTACGGATTTCCTAGTATTGGATATGAAAGGGAATTCTGAATTCCCCATCATTTTAGGAAGGCCATTCTTGGCCACCGCTGGAGCGGTAATAGACGTAAGGAATGGCAAACTCTCTCTGAATGTAGAGGAAGGTAGGGTAGATTTTAAATTGACTAACTCATATAACAACCCTCCTTTTATGAGTCATGTGTGCAGGATCGATATAACGTCTCCAGTGGTAAAGGAAGAGATCAACATGGAAGCAACTCCGAAGATTTACATGGCAAATGATGCACCCAGTAGTGATGAAGTTGGAGTTGCTCATCATGTGGAAACAAAACTTCCGCCGGGAGGGAGTAAGGCCATGAATCTTAGAGTGAAAAGAGTGAAGCGAAAGCGCAATTGGTCATACGAGCAGAATCGGCTCTTTGAAGGACTCCCATGGAAGAGAAATGTTCCTGCACTTCTACGCCCAGCCGACCCCGATTGATTGAAGGAAGTATTATCAAGCTTAAGACCATAAATAAGCTCTTCTTGGGAGGCAACCCAAGTTTTCTTTCCCTTTTCCATTTGTTTTTGAATTTAGCTCTTGAATAATTTGAGAAGATCAAGAGAAAAAAAATCATAAATTAAAAGATTTGTCAAGTGTTTACAGGTTAAGAAGGAAGGAAGAGCAAAAAGGGCAGGGACTAATAAAGTCAGAAGTCATCACGCCCAGAACATGACAGTGGTCACGGTCGTGATGAGCTAACCAAGAAGACCATAAAGGATCACGGCCCAGCCGTGATAAGCGTCACGGGCGTGATGAGAAGGACCTAAAGATCAGAAAGTATCACAGCCTAGCCGTGATACAGGTCACGACCGTGACAGGCCAGCTCCCGAAGACCAGAATTGATCACGGCCAGCCCGTGATACCCATCACGGCCGTGATACAATTTCCAACAATCTTTGACTGGGCATGTGAGCCAACACCCGCTACCACCTCGGTGAGTTGTTCCATTTTCCTCCTCTCTCCGGGGAAAATGTAAATCTTTAAGCTTAGGGTAGGGGTATTTTTGAAATTTTTTGCATTTTTGTATTTTTCATGTTGCATTCATATAGGGATAGTTTTGCATGATCACATGATTAGATTTCCCCTTGCTTAGATTATGCATTCGATTGCGAGAACGTGGTGCCAAATAAATTGAGATAGTGAATTTTTTAACCCAATTTTTTATTCTTGTGATAAGGCTAAAAATAAAAATGCTTGAGATGATCTTTTGATAGTTGATAATTAGCATGTGGTTCATTAAAATTGTGTTTCTAACTGATTTTTGAACTACTAAATGTGAGATTTTGAGCCAAAAAGGGGTACTCACTAAATCTACCACATTCTTTGTGATTGAGTGTTTATTTCCTCTTGGATTGTATTATCTACAACTTGACTTGAAACCGTTTTGAAACTTAAAAAATTTTGAAAACATTTTTGAAAGTGATTGAGGCACTAGGTATTTTTCCAGCCTTCTGAGCTTTGATTGATTAAATGCTACCCCTTAGTTACCCAATTTTGAGCCTAAAAAAAATAATAAAACACTTTTCTTGGTACCTTGAAATAATTTGATGAATGATGCTTGGTATGGCACCTTTTAAAGTATTACAAAAAGGGTAAAAAGGTAGTTTGAAAAGGTGAGGGATGAGAAGGTTAGAAAATATTTCTCTGGAATTAAAAATCTCCCCTTCTCCAAATAAATAAAATAAAATAAACAAAAATAAATAAATATGGAGAAGGGGATGACAAAAAGTAAGCGAGAAATAAAATTTTAAAAAAAAGAAATAAAGGTGGAAAAGTGAACAAAAGCCCAAAAAAGGTATTTTAGAAGGCTGTCATGCTTTGCAATGTTGATATTTTGTTTAACCCTATTGAAATTTGCTTTTCTGGATTTCCCCACCTAACGATTAATTCCATGGCCCCATTACAACCAAAGTAAAAGACCTCTTGATTCTTTTGTGTTTTCATTAATAAAGTGGAGATTTGGTTAATAGTCAAGCATATGGTAGAGTACATTCCTTGAGGAAAATGAGCGAATTGTCATATACCCTTAAACACTTGAGTGAGGTGAGAAGAGTGCCCGAATCAGTGAGAATATGAATTTAGGGAACCTAAGCTTCTAATTGGATTTGAAATCGATTATATCTTGGTTTCTAATTTGAATATGCATGTTACTTGGATTAGTTACTCGGGTTCTTGGTTCACTATCCATGCTCTGATTATTTATATCGTCTGGCCTTGGTGATTGCTTGAGGACAAGCAAAATCTTAAGCTTGAGGTGATTTGATGAGTGTGATTACACCTCATATTTGTTTATCATTTTGCATGCATTTTCATATAGTTTAGGCATTTTTAATTTGATTTTCGTTAGTTTTTATCTCGGAACGGGTAAGGCGGTTTTTGTGGTGTTGTTTTAAAGAAATTAAGGATTAAATGCTCAGGATCAACCATGATGGAGCTTGGATGAAGATGGGGCTTGAAAAGTGAAGAAAATAAGCCAAACAGAGCCCATCACGGCCTAGCTATGATGACCATCACGGCCATGATCGAGCAAAGCTGAAAAGAAAGAAGGCAAAAGTCAGAAATGGTCACGGCCTAGTCGTGATGCCCATCACGACCGTGACATGTCAGCTGGACCAAACCCTCAAAAGTCAGAACTGATCACGGCCTAGCCGTGATGAGAATCACGGCCGTGATAGACCAAAAATTGAAGGAACGCCCAAGGCAGAATCCATCACGGCCGTGACGCGCATTACTTGGATCAAAAGCAACTGATTTGGATCTAATTTGAGTTAGATTAGGATTCAAACTTCCCTAATCTATAAATATGGCATCTGGCTGAGGACTTGGGGACACTTTTGGAAGACTTTTTGGGGCTGCTACTCTTAGGCTATTATTTAGGATCTCTCTTCTTCTCCCCCCTCTCTTTTCTGATTTTTATTCTCATGTTGTTAACCAAGCTTGTCATCACCATGGCAAGGCTTGAGTAGTAGTATAGTTTCTAAGGATTGGGGCTATGCCCAAGGTTTGTTTATGATAATGAATTGATGTTTAATCTTTGTTAATTGCGATTTTTCTTTAGATCTGATTTCTAGTGTTTTAATTATTCGTAAATCTGGTGCGCACTTATTTACGTGTCGTAGATATTCAAAGGAGGAACCTAGCGGTGAACTTAGGTATCGGATCTATAGAATCAGACTTAGGACTGAAATCACGAGAGTTAAAAGTCATCCTTCGAGGATTAACGAATTGTCATAAAGCGCAAAGGGTCTAACCTAAATTCGACTACCACGAGAGTAGGGGTTGGTTTAATTGGGCACGGATTTTGTAACCCGAGAGGGAGCTTAAACTATTTGAGGATAAATTCGCCTTCAAGGTAATTTCGATAATTAACAAGGGATCATCAATTTAGTAATATAATCAACCTTGTTGGTAACCCAAATTCCTAGGAATTCATTTAGATATGAAAAACCATAAACTGATTTATTTTATGTTTTACTTGATTCTGATTTTAAGTTATCTCTTATTTCAAATATCAAAAACCTTTTAAAAATCTCTTTTCTAAAGTCCAGTTTTATCGATTTAGTAATTAGTTGCGATTTGAGATCATGGTCTCTGTGGGATCGATAACTTTTTATTACTTGGCGACAATCCGGTACACTTGCCGGATCGCACGACGTGCATCACACGGATACTATCAAGTTTTTGGCGCCGTTGCCGGGGACTGTGCTTTCTCGAATCTCAATTTAATTTTTAAATTGATTTTTCTGGACCTTCTCTTTTTTTCTTTTTCTTTTTTAAGCAAAAAGGAGTGCAGAAGCATCACTGCAGTGGAAATCATCCCAACTATGTTGGCACCAAAACCACTACCAATCATCTGCAGCACCCCAAAGTATTATTAAAACAAAAGAAAGAAATACAATAAAACATGGGGGGACATAGGACCTTACCCATGAGAAGAGGGGGGATTACAAGAATCTATAATTAGGCATACCCCACCTATTACAGAAGAAATCATACCTAATAAAACTGGGAATCAGGCTCCACCAAGTGAAGCATTTAGAACTGACTCCAAAATTGGCTAGCTTATCAGCACAGTGATTAGCTTCTCTAAAAACATGAGAGATCAGGAAAGTTAAGTTTGAGGCCAAAGCAACTGGACCTTCTCTTTTTATTTGATTTTATTATTTGTTATAATATATATATATATATATATATATATATATATATATATATATATATTTTCCTTCTTGAGTATCTATCTCTCCGTGTTTTTATGCAAAGATCCCTAAGTCTTGGAAACCTTAGTGAGATCGATCCTGAAGTCAAAAGGACCTTTCATAAACGTAGGAGACTACAAAGAGAGAGAGAAAAGTTGATTCCCATTCCACCAATGGCGAATCTCCCGGATACCAAACCATTGAAGGACTACGCAGCCCCAAATGCTAGGGGTTTGCGAACTGGGATTGCTAGGCCAGAGATTGAGGCCTAGAACTACACTATACCGCCTATGCTAATCAACATGATTAGGCAACATAAATTCGGAGGACTGCCCTCGGAGGACCCGACTGATCACGTGGAGACATTCTTGGAGTTCACCGATGCAGTTAGAATTCAAGGCGCCCCGGTTGATGCTATTCGCTTGAGGTTGTTCCCCTCATCCCTTACTGGAAAGGCGAAAGCTTGGCTGAAGCAAATACCCGCTAATACCTTGATGACTTGGGACCAACTGGAGAAGGCATTCTTGGAGAAATTTTTCCCTCCCTCCAAGACGGCTTACCTTCGAGCCCAGATCACTGGCTTCTTCCAAAAGGACGGAGAATGCTTGTCAGAAGCTTGGGATCACTACAAGGGACTGCTGGAGTCTTGCCCACATCAAATGGACTCGAGAGGTGGTTATTAGTGCACACCTTTTACAACGGATTGGATTACTCTTCGAATGTGTCACTCGATTCCGCAGCTGGTGGAGCCATTATGAATAGGCCTCTGACTGAGGCATTCAACATAATTGAAAACGTTGACACCAACTACCACCAATGGGGTTCAGAAAGAGGTAGTAACCCGAAAAAGATTTCGGGGGGTAAGTTTGAAATGAATAGCATTGATCTTATAATGTCTAAAATAGACTCACTGAATAAACGCTTTGATCAGATCGAATGGTCTAATGTGAGTCCAATAGGTGCTACTAACATTGTTTGTGAGATTTGTGGAGTGCATGGACATGACATAATGGAGTGCCCACGTGGTATTGCTCATGGATCCGGTGCTTCGGGGGAACAAGTGAACTCTTGTCACAACTTCTACGACACGAACCCGAAGTTTCCCAATTATGCTCCCCCAAATCCTTACAACCAAGGAAAGAAGAACAACCCTTACCTCTCGTACGGGAACTACAGCAACACGCTAAACCATGAGTTCCAAGAGGGCCAAGGTAATAGGAAACCCGCAGCGGGGTATCCTCAGGTACAGAAATCTAAACTCGAGTCTTTATTGGAAAGTTTTGTTGAAACTCAAAAAAACAAAATGAAGAGTTTAGACAATAAGGTAGGGCAGTAAACGAGGCAATAAAAGAGCTAGCATCTAAGGTAGATAACTTAGCCATCCACAACAAGATGCTAGAAACTCAGATTGTCCAACAAGCCAGCACATACTCCAGACCTAAGGGTACGTTCCCGGGGCAACCCGAAGCTAATCCCAATGAGCATTGTAATGCCATATACTTGAGAGATGATAAGCTTGGGGTGGATGAAAAAGATGTGGGGTGTGAGGAGGACATGAATGAAGATGAAGAGCAAGAACTAAAGTATGTCCCTCCGCCACCGTACACACCCCCAATACCTTTCCGACAAAGGTTGGTCAAGAGAAAGCAAGCATAAATAGAGACTAAAAGCTTATTTGAGGAGCACAATATAAAGATAAAAACTAATATGCCTCCTAAACTGAAAGACCCGGGAAGTTTCTCTATCACTTGCTCGATTGAAAAAGTGCAAATAGACCAAGCCTTATGTGACTTAGGGGCTAGTGCGAGCTTGATGCCGCTCACTATCTTGGAAAAGTTGGGAACCAAAGAGTTGAGTCCATTCAAATTCTCCTTACAATTTGCGGATGGCTCGACTAGGACTCCTCTAGGCATACTAGAGAATGTTCCTGTAAAGGTAGGGAAATTTTTCATCCCTACCGATTTCCTGGTATTGGATATGAAACGGAATTCTGAATTCCCCATCATTTTAGGAAGGCCATTCTTGGCCACCGCTGGAGCGGTAATAGATGTAAGGAATGGCAAACTCTCTCGGAATGTAGAGGAAGGTAGGGTAGATTTTAAATTGACTAACTCATATAACAACCCTCCTTTTGTGAGTCATGTGTGCAGGATCGATATAACGTCTCCAGTGGTAAAGGAAGAGCTCAACATGGAAGCAACTCCGAAGATTTACATGGCAAATGATGCACCCAGTAGTGATAAAGTTGGAGTTGCTCATCATGTGAAAACAAAACTTCCGCCGGGAGGGAGTAAGGCCATGAAGCTTAGAGTGAAAAGAGCGAAGCGAAAGCGTAATTGGCCATACGAGCAGAATCGGCTCTTTGAAGGACTCCCATGGAAGAGAAATGTTCCTGCACTTCTACGCCCAGCCGACCCCGGTTGATTGAAGGAAGTATTATCAAGCTTAAAATCGTAAATAAGCGCTTTTTGGGAGGCAACCCAAGTTTTATTTCCCTTTTCCATTTGTTTTTGAATTTAGCTCTAGAATAATTTGAGAAGATCAAGATAAAAAAAATCATAAATTAAAAGATTTGTCAAGTGTTTACAGGTTAAGAAGGAAGGAAGAGCAAAAAGGGCAGGGACTAATAAAGTCAGAAGTCATCACGCCCAGGCCGTGACAGTGGTCACGGTCGTGATGAGCTAACCAAGAAGACCATAAAGGATCACGGCCCGGCCGTGATAAGCGTCACGGGCTTGATGAGAAGGACCTAAAGATCAGAAAGTATCACGGCCTAGCCGTGATACAGGTCACGGCCGTGACAGGCCAGCTCCCGAAGACCAGAATTGATCACGGCCAGCCCGTGATACCCATCACGGCCGTGATACAATTTCCAACAATCTTTGACTAGGCATGTGACCCAACACCCGCTACCACCTCGGTGAGTTGTTCCATTTTCCTCCTCTCTCCGGGGAAAATGTAAATCTTTAAGCTTGGGGTAGGGGTATTTTTGAAATTTTTTGCATTTTTGCATTTTTCATGTTGCATTCATATAGGGATAGTTTTGCATGATCACATGATTAGATTGCCCCTTGCTTAGATTATGCATCCGATTGCGAGAACTTGGTGCCAAATAAATTGAGATAGTGAATTTTTGAAACCAATTTTTTATTCTTGTGATAAGGCTAAAAATAAAAATGCTTGAGATGATCTTTTGATAGTTGATAATTAGCATGTGGTTCATTAAAATTGTGTTTCTCACTGATTTTTGAACTACTAAATGTGAGATTTTGAGCCAAAAAGGGGTACTCACTAAATCTACCCCATTCTTTGTGATTGAGTGTTTATTTCCTCTTGGATTGTATTATCTACAACTTGACTTGAAACCGTCTTGAAACATACAAATTTTTGAAAACATTTTTGAAAGTGATTGTGGCACTAGGTATTTTTCCGGCCTTCTGAGCTTTGATTGATTAAATGCTACCCCTTAGTTGCCCAATTTTGAGCCTAAAAAAAATAATAAAACACTTTTCTTGGTACCTTGAAATAATTTGATGAATGATGCTTGGTATGGCACCTTTTAAAGTATTACAAAAAGGTTAAAAAGGTAGTTTGAAAAAGTAAGGGATGAGAAGGTTAGAAAATATTTCTCTTGAATTAAAAATTTCCCATTCTCCAAATAAATAAAATAAAATAAACAAAAAAAATAAATATGGAGAAGGGGATGACAAAAAGAAAGCGAGAAATAAAATTTTAAAAAAAAGAAATAAAGGTGGGAAAGTGAACAAAAGCCCAAAAAAGGTATTTTAGAAGGCTGTCATGCTTTGCAATGTTGATATTTTGTTTAACCCTCTTGAAATTTCCTTTTCTTGATTTCCCCACCTTACGATTAATTCCATGGCCCCATTACAACCAAAGTAAAAGACCTCTTGATTCTTTTGTGTTTTCATTAATAAAGTGGAGATTTGGTTAATATTCAAGCTTATGGTAGAGTACATTCCTTGAGGAAACTGAGCGAATTGTCATATACCCTTAAACACTTGAGTGAGGTGAGAAGAACGCCCGAATCAGTGAGAATATGAATTTAGGGAACCTAAGCTTCTAATTGGATTTGAAATCGATTATCTCTTGGTTTCTTATTTGAATACGCCTGTTACTTGGATTAGTTACTCGGGTTCTTGGTTCACTATCCATGCTCTGATTATTTATATCGTCTGGCCTAGGTGATTGCTTGAGGACAAGCAAAATCTTATGCTTGGGGTGATTTGATGAGTGTGATTACACCTCATATTTGTTTATCATTTTGCATGCATTTTAATATAGTTTAGGCATTTTTAATTTGATTTTAGTTAGTTTTTATCTCGGAACGGGTAAGGCGGTTTTTGTGGTGTTGTTTTGAAGAAATTAAGGATTAAATGCTCAGGATCAACCATGATGGAGCTTGGATGAAGATGGGGCTTGAAAAGTGAAGAAAATAAGCCAAACAGAGCCCATCACGGCCTAGCCGTGATTACCATCATGGCCATGATCGAGCAAAGCTGAAAAGAAAGAAGGCAAAAGTCAGAACTGGTCACGGCCTAGCCGTGATGCCCATCACGACCGTGACATGTCAGCTGGACCAAACCCTCAAAAGTCAGAACTGATCACGGCCTAGCCGTGATGAAAATCACGGCCGTGATAGACCAAAAATTGAAGGAACGCCCAAGGCAGAATCCATCACAGCCTGGCCGTGATGGCCATCACGGCCGTGACGCGCATTACTTGGATCAGAAGCCACTGATTTGGATCTAATTTGAGTTAGATTGGGATTCAAACTTCCCTAATCTATAAATATGGCATCAGGCTGAGGACTTGGGGCCACTTTTGGAAGACTTTTTGGGGCTGCTACTCTTAGGCTATTATTTAGGATCTCTCTTCTTCTCCCTCCTCTCTTTTCTGATTTTTATTCTCATGTTGCTAACCAAGCTTGTCATCACCATGGCAAGGCTTGAGTAGTAGTTTAGTTTCTAAGGATTGGGGCTATGCCCAAGGTTTTTTTTATGATAATGAATTGATGTTTAATCTTTGTTAATTGCGATTTGCTTTAGATCTGATTTCTAGTGTTTTGGTGCGCACTTATTTACGTGTCGTAGATATTCTAAGGAGGAACCTAGCGGTGAACTTAGGTACGGATCTATAGAATCAGACTTAGGACTGAAATCACGAGAGTTAGAAGCCGTCCTTCGAGGATTAACGAATTGTCATAAAGCGCAAAGGGTCCAACCTAAATTCGACTACCACGAGAGTAGGGGTTGGTTTAATTGGGCACGATTTTTGTAACCCGAGAGGGAGCTTAAACTATTTGAGGATAAATTCGCCTTCAAGGTAATTTCGATAATTAACAAGGGATAATCAATTTAGTAACATAATCAACCTTGTGGTAACCCAAATTCCTAGGAATTCATTTAGATCTGAAAAACCATAAACTGATTTACTTTCTGTTTTACTTGATTCTGATTTTAAGTTATCTCTTATTTCAAATATCAAAAACCTTTTAAAAATCTCTTTTCTAAAGTCCAGTTTTATCGATTTAGTAATTAGTTGCGATTTGAGATCACAGTCTCTGTGGGATCGATAACTTTTTATTACTTGGCGACAATCCTGTACACTTGCCGGATCGCACGACGTGCATCGCATGGATACTATCAAGTTTTTGGCGCTATTGCCGGGGACTGTTCTTTCTCAAATCTCAATTTAATTTTTAAATTGATTTTTCTGGACCTTCTCTTTTTATTTGATTTTATTATTTGTTATAATATATATATATATATATATATTTATATTTATATATATATTTTCCTTCTTGAGTATCTATCTCTCTGTGTTTTTATGCAAAGATCCCTAAGTCTTGGAAACCTTAGTGAGATCGATCCCGAAGTCGAAAGGACCTTTCATAGACGTAGGAGACTACAAAGAGAGAGAGAGAGAAGTTGATTCTCATTCCACTAATGGCGAATCTCCCGGATACCAAACCATTGAAGGACTACGCAGCCCCAAATGCTAGGGGTTTACGAGTTGGGATCGCTAGGCCAGAGATTGAGGCGGAGAACTACATTATACCGCCTATGCTAGTCAACATGATTAGGCAACATCAATTCAGAGGACTGCCCTCGGAGGACCCGACTGATCACGTGGAGACATTATTGGAGTTCACCGATGCAGTTAGAATTCAAGGCGCCCCGGTTGATGCTATTTTCTTGAGTTTGTTCCCCTCATCCCTTACTGGAAAGGCGAAAGCTTGGTTGAAGTAAATACCCGCTAATACCTTGATGACTTGGGACCAACTGGAGCAGGCATTCTTGGAGAAATTTTTCCCTCCCTCCAAGACGGCTTACCTTCGAGCCCAGATAACTGGCTTCTTCCAAAAGGACGGAGAATGCTTGTCAGAAGCTTGGGATCGCTACAAGGGACTGCTGGAGTCTTGCCCACATCATGGACTCGAGAGGTTGTTATTAGTGCACAACTTTTACAACGGATTGGATTACTCTTCGAAGGTGTCACTCGATTCCGCAGCTGGTGGAGCCTTTATGAATAGGCCTCTAACTGAGGCATTCAACATCATTGAAAACGTTGACACCAACTACCACCAATGGGGTTCAGAAAGATGTAATAACCCGAAAAAGATTTCGGGGGGTAAGTTTGAAATGAATAGCACTGATCTTATCATGTCTAAAATAGACTCACTGAATAAACGCTTTGATCAGCTCGAAAGGTCTAATGTGAGTCCAATAGGTGCTACTAACATTGTTTGTGAGATTTGTGGAGTGCAGGGACATGACATAATGGAGTGCCCACGTGGTATTGCTCATGGATCCGGCTCTTCGGGGGAACAAGTGAACTCTTGTCACAACTTCTACGACACGAACCCGAAGTTGCCCAATTATGCTCCCCTAAATCCTTACAACCAAGGAAAGAAGAACAGCCCTTACCTCTCGTATGGGAACTACAGCAACACGCTAAACCATGAGTTCCAAGAGGGCCAAGGTAATAGGAAACCCGCAGCGGGGTATCCTCAGGTACAGAAATCTAAACTCGAGTCTTTATTGGAAAGTTTTGTTGAAACTCAAACAAAACAAAATGAAGAGTTTAGACAATAAGGTAGGGCAGTAAACGAGGCAATAAAAGAGCTAGCATCTAAGGTAGATAACTTAGCCATCCACAACAAGATGCTAGAAACTCAGATTGTCCAACAAGCCAGCACATACTCCAGACCTAAGGTTACGTTCCCGGGGCAAGCCAAAGCTAATCCCAATGAGCATTGTAATGCCATATACTTGAGAGATGATAAGCTTGGGGTGGCTGAAAAAGATGTGGGGTGTGAGGAGGACATGAATGAAGATGAAGAGCAAGAACCAAAGTATGTCCCTCCGCCACCGTACCCACCCCTAATACCTTTCCCACAAAGGTTGGTAAAGAGAAAGCAAGAAGAAATAGAGACTAAAAGCTTAATTGAGGAGCACAATGTCAAGATAAAAACTAATATGCCTCCTAAACTGAAAGACCCAAGTAGTTTCTCTATCGCTTGCTCGATTGAAAAAGTGCAAATAGACCAAGCCTCATGTGACTTAGGGGCTAGTGCGAGCTTGATGCCGCTCACTATCTTGGAAAGGTTGGGAACCAAAGAGTTGAGTCCATTCAAATTCTCCTTACAATTTGCGGATGGCTCGACTAGGACTTGATAAGCCTCTGGCTTATCTAGTTTTATGACTAGATAAACTAGGGTTTATGTGCCAATTAGTCGAGTTCACTCTCGTTTTCGCCCAAATTTGCCTTGTTTTGTTCCTAAGTTGGACTTTGACTCGTTTTGCGTCTTTTGTGTAGTTTTTAGCCTATTTTGGATAGAATTACGCTTGTGGGTGCTTTTGTTGTTTCAGGTTAAATAAGTGAAGCTCTAGGAGTCAAGGAAAGCAAAGAAATAGTGGAAATTGAAATTCTGAGACACTCGCCCCGCGAGTGTACTCTCGCCTCGCGAGAGTCTGAAGACCAGCAAGACAGAGACTATCACGGCATAGTCGTGATTAAGGTCACGGCTGTGACAAATCGAGGTTTGAAGACTCGCCCCGCGAGAGATAGCTCGCCCCGCGAGAGCATGAAGACTTGGAAGTCAAAGACCATCACGGCCTAGCCGTGATGAAGGTCACAGCCCAAAATTGAATACTCGCCCCGCGAAAGGTGTCTCGCCTCGCGAGTCCCTGAGGACCATGGAAGACAGAGGCAATCACGGCTTAGCCGTGATGGATATCACGGTTGTGACAGATTAGGGTTTGAAGACTCGCCCCGCGAATACAAGCTCGCCTCGCGAAAATACAAAATTTGAAGCGCGCCAATGCTTAATTTCGCGTCGAGAGTAAGCTTCGCCCGCGAATCGGCGAAACAGAATCCTTATTTAAAGGCCATATCAGATCAGAATTGGGGAGGAAGTTGTTAGCCATTGCTTAGATCAGAATAGGAGTGCGAGTCCTTGTTTCTCTCCCTTCTCTTTTCTTTTCTTCTCTTAGTTTATTATTATGGAGATTATTGCCGATTGTTTGTGCGTCGTCACGGGCATGAGGAACTAATCCCCTCGTCTAGGGGATCGATGAAGCCACCCATGGCTGTGTAGTGTTCATGTGATGTATGTTATTTCTCCCCTTCTCTCAATAAATGTTTTCCAATTCTGATATTATTGTGTTGATCATATGCTAGCATGATTAACTAGTTAAACGTGTTAAGGCCGATCGGCGATTCGCGTTTTAGAACTTGAATTGGAATCACTAATTTAATATTGCACGATAGTGGGTAGGAGATTAGTGCAACCACGTAGGGAACAAGAATTAACAGAATTCGAGGATTAGGATTATGAGACTTGGTGAGTAAATAATCCAAATCGTTGAATACGTCCTATTGCGCACTACCTTGAATTTAGGAGAAATTGGGGGTCCCGGTTGACATTGTAATTGAACCTAGGGAGGAATACATAATCACTTGGGTATTATGCATGATTGGGTAGGTGGATTTGAAACCCTAGATATTTTAAATTTCTGAATTCAATCACCTTAGCTTTAATCGATTTCTTAATTGAATTACAATCTTCATCTCTCTCACAACAATTTTCTTCGCTTAACTGAACCTATCGAATTTCTTGCGGAATTAGTAGAATTGGTAACCCAATCCTTGTGTTTGACCTCGGTAGACTCTTACCGTGTTTTATTACTTGCGACGACCCGGTACACTTGCCGGAGTCACAACAGGACTCCTCTAGGCATACTAGAGAATGTTCCTGTAAAGGTAGGGAAATTTTTCATCCCTACCGATTTCCGGGTATTGGATATGAAAGGGAATTCTGAATTCCCCATCATTTTAGGAAGGCCATTCTTGGCCACCGTTGGAGCGGTAATAGACGTAAGGAATGGAAAACTCTCTCTGAATGTAGAGGAAGGTAGGGTAGATTTTAAATTGACTAACTCATATAACAACCTTGCTTTTGTGAGTCATGTGTGCAGGATCGATATAACGTCTCCAGTGGTAAAGGAAGAGCTCAACATGGAAGCAACTCCGAAGATTTACATGGCAAATGATGCACCCAGTAGTGATGAAGTTGGAGTTGCTCATCATGTGGAAACAAAACTTCCGCCGGGAGGGAGTAAGGCCATGAAGCTTAGAGTGAAAAGAGCAAAGCGAAAGCGCAATGGTCATACGAGCAGAATCGGCTCTTTGAAGGACTCCCATGGAATATAAATGTTCCTGCACTTCTACGCCCAGCCGACCCCGGTTGATTGAAGGAAGTATTATCAAGCTTAAGACCGTAAATAAGTGCTTCTTGGGAGGCAACCCAAGTTTTCTTTCCCTTTTCCATTTGTTTTTGAATTTACCTCTTGAAAGATTTGAGAAGATCAAGAGAAAAAAAATCATAAATTAAAAGATTTGTCAAGTGTTTACAGGTTAAGAAGGAAGGAAGAGAAAAAAGGGCAGGGACTAATAAAGTCAGAATTCATCACACCCAGGTCGTGACAGTGGTCACGGTCGTGATGAACTAACCAAGAAGACCATAAAGGATCACGTCCCAGTCATGATAAACGTCACGGGCATGATGAAAAGGAAATAAAGATCAGAAATTATCACGGCCTAGCCGTGATACAGGTCACGACCGTGACAGACCAGCTCCCGAAGACCAGAATTGATCACGGCCATCCCGTGATACCCATCACGGCCGTGATACAATTTCCAACAATCTTTGACTAGGCATGTGAGCCAACACCCGCTACCCCCTCGGTGAGTTGTTCCATTTTCCTACTCTCTCTGACTTGATTATTTACATTGGGGACAATATAAATCTTTAAGCTTGGGGTTGGGGTATTTTTGAAATTTTTTGCATTTTTGCATTTTTCATGTTGCATTCATATAGGGATAGTTTTGCATGATCACATGATTAGATTGCCCCTTGCTTAGGTTATGCATCCGATTGCGAGAACTTGGTGCCAAATAAATTGAGATAGTGAATTTTTGAACCCTATTTTTTATTCTTTTGATAAGGCTAAAAATAAAAATGCTTAAGATAAACTTTTGATAGTTGATAATTAGCATGTGGTTCATTAAAATTGTGTTTCTCACTGATTTTTGAACTACTAAATGTGAGATTTTGAGCCAAAAAGGGGTACTCACTAAATCTACCCCATTCTTTGTGATTGGGTGTTTATTTCCTCTTGGATTGTATTATCTAGAACTTGACTTGAAACCGTTTTGAAACTTAAAAATTTTTGAAAACATTTTTGAAAGTAATTGAGGCACTAGGTATTTTTCCGGCCTTCTGAGCTTTGATTGATTAAATGCAACCCCTTAGTTGCCCAATTTTGAGCCTAAAAAAATAATAAAATACTTTTCTTGGTACCTTGAAATAATTTGATGAATGATTCTTGGTATGGCACCTTTTAAAGTATTACAAAAATGTAAAAAGGTAGTTTGAAAAAGTAAGGGATGAGAAGGTTAGAAAATATTTCTCTTGAATTAAAAATCTCCCCTTCTCCAAATAAATAAAATAAAATAAACAAAAATAAATAAATAAATATGGAGAAGGGGATGACAAAAAGAAAGCGAGAAATAAAATTAAAAAAAAAGAAGAAAGAAAGGTGGAAAAGTGAACAAAAGCCCAAAAAAGGTATTTTCGAAGGTTGTCATGCTTTGCAATGTTGATATTTTGTTTAACCCTCTTGAAATTTCCTTTTCTTGATTTCCCCACCTAACGATTAATCTCATGGCCCCATTACAACCAAAGTAAAAGATCTCTTGATTCTTTTGTGTTTTCATTAATAAAGTGGAGATTTGGTTAATAGTCAAGCTTATGGTAGAGTACCTTCCTTGAGGAAACTGAGCGAATTGTCATATACCCTTAAACACTTGAGTGAGGTGAGAAGAGTGCCCGAATCAGTGAGAATATGAATTTAGGGAACCTAATCTTCTAATTGGATTTAAAATCGATTATCTCTTGGTTTCTTATTTGAATACGCCTGTTACTTGGATTAATTACTCGGGTTCTTGGTTCACTATCCATGCTCTGATTATTTATATCATCTGGCCTTGGTGATTGCTTGAGGACAAGCAAAATCTTAAGCTTGGGGTGATTTGATGAGTGCGATTGCACCTCATATTCGTTTATCATTTTGCATGCATTTTCATATAGTTTAGGTATTTTTAATTTGATTTTCGTTAGTTGTTATCTGGAAACGGGTAAGGCAGTTTTTGTGGTGTTGTTTTGCAGAAATTAAGGATTAAATGCTCAGTATCAACCATGATGGAGCTTGGATGAAGATGGGGCTTGAAAAGTGAAGAAAATAAGCCAAACAGAGCCCATCACGGACTAGCTGTGATGACCATCACGGTCATGATCGAGCAAAGCTGAAAAGAAAGAAGGCAAAAGTCAGAACTCACGGCTGACATGTCAGCTGGACCAAACCCTCAAAAGTTAGAACTGATCACGGCCTAATCGTGATGAGCATCACGGCCGTGACAGACCAAAAATTGAAGGAACGCCGAAGGCAGAATCCATCACGACCTGGCCATGATGCCCATCACGGTCGTGATGCGCATTACTTGGATCAGAAGCAACTGATTTGGATCTAATTTGAGTTAGATTGGGATTCAAACTTCCCTAATCTATAAATATGGCATCAGGCTGAGGACTTGGGGACACTTTTGGAAGACTTTTTGTGGCTGCTACTCTTAGGCTACTATTTAGGATCTCTCTTCTTCTCCCTCCATTCTTTTCTGATTTTTATTCTCATGTTGTTAACCAAGCTTGTCATCACCATGGCAAGGCTTGAGTAGTAGTTTAGTTTCTAGGGATTGGGGCTATGCCCAAGGTTTGTTTATGATAATGAATTGATGTTTAATCTTTGTTAATTGCGATTTAGCTTTAGAACTGATTTCTAGTGTTTTAATTACTCGTAAATCTGGTGTGCACTTATTTACGTGTCGTAGATATTCTAAGGAGGAACCTAGCGGTGAACTTAGGTATCGGATCTATACAATCAGAGTTAGGACTGAAATCACGAGAGTTAGAAGCCGTCCTTCGAGGATTAACGAATTGTCACAAAGCGCAAAGGGTCCAACCTAAATTCGACTACCACGAGAGTAGGGGTTGGTTTAATTGGGCACGATTTTTGTAACCCGAGAGGGAGCTTAAACTATTTGAGGATAAATTCGCATTCAAGGTAATTTCGATAATTAACAAGGGATAATCAATTTAGTAACATAATCAACCTTGTTGGTAACCCAAATTCCTAGGAATTCATTTAGATCTGAAAAACCATAAACTGGTTTATTTTCTGTTTTACTTGATTCTGATTTTATGTTATCTCTTATTTCAAATATCAAAAACCTTTTAAAAATCTCTTTTCTAAAGTCCAGTTTTATCGATTTAGTAATTAGTTGCGATTTGAGATCACGGTCTCTGTGGGATCGATATCTTTTTATTACTTGGCGACAATCCGGTACACTTGCCGGATCGCACGACGTGCATCGCATGCATACTATCATTCTTCACACCTATCGTTATGGTGCATGTAAGTACATTTTATTTATATGTTAAGTAATTAAATTTTAAATACTATGATAATTAACATGTTTTTTCAATATATTAGGTATCTGCATCGTATGTTAGTTTATCAGGGTAACCTCACCCTTTATGGGTTCATTGACCCCATGTTCATTCAGGGTGATGTTCTCCTAGCATCAGAAGACCCGGTCACCACCATACGTGATATACTTGCCCGAGACGACCATCAATTCTACCTTGCGCCTTATCTCAATAAGTAAGTACCAGTTATTTAATTACAACTATATATGACTTAGTCACTAATTGTTCCGTAAATACAGCAAGCATTGGCAATTGTTGATCTTGTACCCTAGGATGAATGTCGTGGTCTTCTTCTGTTCAATGAGAAATAAGCCGTCAAATGAACTGAAGATGATCATGGAAATGTAAGCATTAAAATAACTTATAGTCAGTAATGCAGTTGTTTTAATTATCTTAAATCTATTAGATATACTTTAATTAATGTTTATTTTGTCATGATAGTTCTATTAATGCAAACCGCATATTGCGTGGTGAAAGGCGTCGGGCTATTATATGGATTATTCTTAACGTAAGATATTTATTAGTTCAAACGCTTCAAATGCAGTGGGTATAATTATTGATTTCTGTTTAATTCCTCATATTCTAATTGGGTTTCATTTGTACGTAGTCCCGTATACAACGTGGATCATGAGAATGTGGATACTATGTGATGAAGTGGATGGTCGAAATTATCTCCTCCAGGATCACTGAAAGATGGCACGAGGTAAATGTTAATTGGTAACAATTAGAAGTAACAGTTACAGATTTGTTATATGTTTTATGTTAGTTTATTACTTAAAATATATAATCTTTTGTCCAATTAAACTTGCAGATATTCAACAATCCGACTCCATTATCTGATGTCGACATCAATAACATAAGGAGGCATTGGGCAACTTTCTTTCTTGAAGTGTACCAACCATAGTTTGTTTGTAGTTAGTTTAAAAACTTATCATTTACTACCAACAATGTACTTTTGTCTGATATATATTTTGATATGAAATCTATAATATATCATGTAGCTTTTTGGTTTCTAATTATCTTTGTTGTCTGAATGTAATTGAACATATGTATTGTTCGTAATAAATTCAGTATATATTAATTTAGTGAGTTTTTGTTGTACAAAAGTGATTGTGTTGAGAATATTTAGAATATGTTATACTGGTATTGATCTGGATTACTGAAACAGGGGAAAAGAATGATAGAAATGTAAAAAGAGTTTTTTTAAAAAAATGGGACTTTTCACATCGGTTATACAAAAACCGATGCGGAAAGTTCACTTTTCATATGGGTTATTAAAAAACCGATGTAACTTTCCACATCGTTTTTGGTTAAAACCGATGTGGAAAGTTCACTTTTCACATCGGTTATCTTTAAAACCGATGTGGAAAGTGATATTTCCACATCGGTTTTGTGATAACCCATGTGAAAAATGAACTTTCCACATCGGTTATTTAGAAAACCGCTGTTAAAAGCGTACTTTGGACATCGGTTTTAAAACCGATGTGAAAAGTAACAATAAACAATATCGGTCGTTTCAACATCAGTTTGAAAACCGATGTGAATAGTCAAAAATAACCGATGTGGAATCCCTTTTCTGCACTAGTGTAAGGGCAATCCCGGTTGGTCTGCTTGTGGAGGCATATTTAGAGGCTATAGAGGTGCTGCTCTCGGGTCCTTTACTTTAAATCTTGGTGTTGGTACCTCATTTCATGCTGAATTGAAGGGAGCAATTGTTGCTGTTGAGCAAGCATATATGAGGGGTTGGATGCACTTGTGGCTTGAGAGTGATTCTCAAATGGTGGTGGGAGCTTTTGCAGGTAAAACAGTGATTCCTTGGAAATTAAGAAATAGGTGGTCAAATTGTTTGGACTTGACTAGTAGGATGAATTTCATCGTATCTCATATTTTTAGAAAGGACAATTTTTATGCGGATAAATTGGTCTCTCATGGTTTAAATGTTGGTAATTATCTTTGGTGGGACACTATACCTTCCTTCATTAAGGAAGACTTTTTGAGGAATAGACTTAGTCTTCCTTTTTATAGATTTCGACAATAGCTTCATGGGTAAGGTTTATGTACTCCATGGTCTTTTGTATTCTTTATTATTTTTCTTCTTATTAATAAAAATAGAAGTATGCAGTAGATGATTGTTAGGGATTGAGGTACCAACCTAGTTGGAATGTCTTTTTCTATTGTGATACTTTTGCATACTTCATTCTTTGCTTAAAAAAACTTTATCTTTATTTAAAAAATTATTTTTGTAAGTTGTATGTACGATTACTTCTATTATTTTATGTAGTTAGTCATTAATTTTAATATTTTATTATTATTTCAAAACAATAATTTTTCTTTCATTCTATTTTATCTATATTATATAACTCATTATTTTAATAATCTTTAGAGTTTATTTTTACTAACGCACATGAATAAAAATAATAATAGTCAAAGAATGTGTGGATGTTTTGGTTGAAAATGAGGAGTAGTACAATGTCCCGTGGTAGTGAAAGACCAGAAAAAATTGTATAGTAAACCGTGTAAAAGTATAGTGAGAGAATGAGAAAATGAACAGAAAAGTATGTGTAAATGAACAGTACAATAACAGTAAACAGTACTCAAGTTTATAAAGGATTTTGTTGACCAGTGTCCTGAAGAGTTGTTAAGAAAACCATAATAAGGAAGTTTTTCTTAAAACACTAAATATTTATCTTCTTAAAATGTTAAATATAACACTTTTCAATAAAAAATTCTTCTCTTAATTCCTTAATCAGTTAACATTCTCTATTTATTAATAAGTATATATAAGATACGAAGTTATGATCATTTGAAATTTACCTTATCTTTTGACAATTCCATAATCGATTAGGATAATCAATTATGAGATTTAGAAATTGCTAAAAAGTGCATTGAAAAGAGCATCATCGATTATGCATTTGCCATAATCGGTTATTGCGAGTTATTTTGGGATAATAAGAGTTTGCATTAACTATTTCAACCCTAATTTTTCTTATTATTATAGGCTTTCGTCAGAACTTTTTGGCACATTTTTCAATCATCAAATTGTTGTCACTCTCTTTTCCTTAATTTACATTTGAACGTTTTATTTTAATATCTTAATTATCTATTAGAACTTCGAGTTGTATTGTATCTATTGTTGGATGAAGAGGATTTTTTATTACTTTGCCACACAAAATACAAGAGTATGGTCTCCTATTTAAACTAGAATAGAGTGACCATTTGACTAATCATATATATGCTTAATGCCTTATTCAAAATACTAAATGTTAATGGAAAACTACAAGACTTGATAACTCATAACCTTGACTTAATAACTTACAACTTTGACTTAGTAAATCACAACTTTTAACTTAGAAAGTTACACAATTACAATACTCATAACTATCAATTTAGAAACTTGCTATTATTAATTTTCTAATTAATATCTAACATCCTCCCTTAATTTGAAAATTCTTCAGCACTCTAAGTCTTGCTCGCAATCTTCGAAAATCTTCAAATTTGAGAGGCTTGGTGAAAATATCTGCAACTTGATCTTGAGTCTTCACATAAGTCAATTCCACTTCTTTCTTGGCAATGCATTCTCTGATGAAATGGTACCTTGTATCTATATGCTTACTTCGCTCATGGAACACCGGGTTCTTGGCAAGTTCTTGTGCAGATCTATTATCAATATGGATCTCCGTGATCTCCTTTTGCAACAAGCGAAGTTCCTTCAACAATTTTCTAAGCCAAATGGCATGACATGTGCAAGAAGTTGCAGTCACATATTCAACTTCACAAGTAGAAAGTGTCACAATGGCTTGCTTCTTAGAACTTCATGTAAAAGCACAATCACCCATGAAAAACACAAATCCAGTAGTACTTTTTCTATCATCAACATCTCCCGCAAAATCACTATCACAAAACCCCAAAAGCTTGAAGTTATTAGAAGGAGAATAAAACAATCCGAAATCAATTGTACCTTTCAAGTAACAAAGAATTCTTTTTGCGGCTTTTAGATGAGTAGAGGTAGGAGCCTCCATAAAGTGACACACAACTCCAACTGCATATAGAATATCGGGCCTTGTACTAGTTAGGTACCTCAAACTCCCCGTAAGACTCTTGAAGACTGTGGGATATACCTTCTCTCCTTCATCAAACTTTGACAACTTCAAGCCACCTTACAGGTGTGTTTACGGGATTGAAATCAAGCATATTAAATTTCTTCAACACTTCTTTTGTATAGCTTTCTTGTGAGACAAAGATGCCATTCTCCATTTGCTTCACTTCCATTCCCAAGTAGTATGACATGAGTCCCATATCTGTCATCTCAAATTCACGAGACATGGCCTTCTTAAAGTCTTCAAACAAATTTGGGTTATTGCCAGTAAAGATAAGGTCATCCACATAAAGACAAATAAATAAAACATCACCATTATCAAAAGCTTTAACATAAAGAGCAAACTCATTTTGGCAACGGACAAACCCATTGTCTTGGAAGTACTTGCCAATGTGACTATTCCATGCCCTCGGTGCTTGCTTTAGACCATACAAAGCCTTGTTCAATTTCAAGACTTTTCCTTCTTGACCTTCAACGTCAAAACCCATTGGTTGTTCAACATAGACATCTTCTTAAAGATAGCCATTTAGAAATGCCGATTTCACATCAAGATGAAAAACTCTCCACTTCATTTGAGCTGCCAAGGAAATAAGAAGACGAATTGTCTCCATGCGGGCAACCGGTGCAAACACTTCATCATAATCAACCCCATGTTGTTGTTTGTAGCCTTTAGCAACGACTCTTGCTTTGTGTCTCTCCACCTCTCCTTTGGCATTCTTATTAGTTTTGAACACCCATTTGACTCCAATTGCTTCGTAACCTTTGGGAAGGCTTGATAACTCCCAAGTGTTGTTCTTCTCAATGGCTTGTCTCCACCTTTTGTCTTTCATGGCTTCATCAAAATTTAAGGGCTGACTGTCAACAAAAAGACAAAGCAAATCATTTATAACTTTTGTTTCATCATATAATTCTTGAATGCTTCTCATTTTTCTTGGCCTTTCACTTGAATTCCCTTCAGAAGATGACGAGGCTTCATCGGTTGAAGGAGTTGGTGAAGGAGGTGGAGTTGAATCATTTGGAGTCAAGGCTTCTTCATCTCTTTCTTCAAAGTATGGGAAAAAATCATAAGTGTCTTCTTTCTCCTCCCAATTCCATGTGCCTTCTTCATCGAACTCAACATCTCGGTTCACAATTGTTTTTCCATTTCTTGGGTTGTACAATTTGTAGCCTTTTGAGCTTGCATCATAGCCAACGAACATATGCTTCACACTCCGATCATCAAGCTTGGATCTTCCTTGGTCGGGTACATGAGCATACACAATGCTTCCAAATACCCTCAAGTGATGAACTCTTGGCTTCACTCCACTCCATGCTTCTTGTGGTGTTTGATCTCTGACATTCTTTGTTGGGGAGCGATTGGACAAATAAACTGCACATGCAACAGCTTCGGCCCAAAATTCCTTGGGAATATTTTTTGCCTTCAACATACATCTAGCCATACTAAGAATAGTTCTATTTTTCCTATCCGCTACCCCATTTTGTTGTGGAGATCTAGGAACCGTTAAAGGGCGACGAATCCCATGTTTTTCACAAAACTCGTTAAATTATTTTAATGTGAATTCGCCACCTCTATCGGATCTTAGAGCTTTGATTACATAACCACTCTCTTTTTCCACAAGAGCTTTAAAATTTTTAAAAGCTACAAATGTCTCGGATTTTTGCTTTAGAAAATAAACCCAAGTCTTTCTACTATAATCATCAATAAAGAGCAAGAAATATTTATTGTTACCACATGAAAAGGAGGATTGATTGGGCCACACACATTGGTGTGAACAAGTTGGAGAGGCTCCTTTGCTCTTGAATTGGCTTCTTTTGGAAAACTCCTTCTCGCATGCTTTCCAAGGAGACACGCTTCACACAATTGATTGGGATGGTTGATGAGAGGCATCCCTTTCACCATCTTCTTGTCTCCCAAGGATTTTAGTGCTCCAAAATTCAAGTGCCCAAATCTCATATGCCAACACCATGATTCATCTTTTATGCTAGCCTTCAAACATTTTGCTTCATTGGTATTGATGTTCAAAGTGAACATTCTATTTCTTGACATAAACATCTTGGCAATCAAATTAGAATTTTGATCTCGAAGACATAAACAACAATCTTTCATATGAATTTCATACCCTTTTTCAACAAGTTGTCCCAAACTCAAAATGTTGCCTTTTAGTTTAGGAACATAGTAAACATCCGTGACTAATTTGTGAGCACCATCTTTTAGAGAAATTAAAATGGTACCTTTCCCTTGGATTTGTACCTTGGAAGAATCTCCAAAGGAAACATTTCCTTTTACCTTCTCATCAAACTCCACAAATTTCTCTTTGCATCCACACATGTGATTGCTTGCTCCATTATCAAGATACCATAAGAATTTATCATCCTTCTCATCATTATTAAGTGATAGCAATAATGTTGGCTCTTCAACTTCTCTATCATCAACAAGATTGGCCTTCTCTTCAACATTAGTTCTACACTCCCAAGAGTAATGGCCATATTTATGGCAATTAAAACATTCAACATTAGATTTGTCATCCCTCCTTTCATATGCTCTTTCATAATTGCCTCTAGCTCTTCCTCTTCCTCTTCCAGGACCTCTAGTGGATTGATGTCTCCTCCATTCATTATTGTCAAAATTATCACGATCTCCTATTCCTCCTCTTCCTTGGGCATGACCACATCCACGACCACATCCTCTTCCAGGTCCACGTGCTCTTTGACTACTTTCTCCTCCATTTTCTTTCAAAGAAGCTTTGGCTTTGAGGACTTGCTCCAATGGCTCATCATGTCTTCTGTTGAACCTTTCTTCATAGGCTTGAAGAGAACCCATTAATTGGTCTACGGTCATTGAGTCTAAATCCTTTGACTCTTCAATAGCACAAACCACATAATCAAAATTTGCTGTTAAGGAGCGAAGGATCTTTTCCACCACACGAACATCTTCCATCTTTTCTCCATAACGATTCATTTGGTTCGCAATAGCCAACACCTTATTGCCAAAATCTAAAATAGATTCGGATTCCTTCATATGCAATGATTCAAACTCTCTGCGTAGAGTTTGTAGTCGCACCTTCTTCACCTTTATCAACACCTTCAATGGAGGTTTTCAAAATCTCCCATGCTTCTTTGGATGTGGTTGCATTTGACACCAACTCGAACATGGCTTCATCCAAACCTTGATGAATGAAGTCAAGTGCTTGTGGATCCTTCTTCTTCGACTTCAACAAAGTCTCCTTCTCATTTGGTGACAAAGTAGCCTCATTTTGAGGTATGGTATAGCCTTTATCTACAATCTCCCAAGCATCTTGAGAACCTAGCAAAGCTTTCATGTGACGACACCAATTATCATAATTCCCTTTGGTAAGACGAGGGAATTGAAACATACCCAAGCCATTGCTTGACATCTCTCAACTCACAAAGTGTTTCTCTCAACTCTCTAGAACTCAAACTCTGATGCCACTTTGTTGGAAGAAGAGGATTTTTTATTACTTTGCCACACAAAATACAAGACTATGGTCCCCTATTTAAACTAGAATAGAGTGACCATTTGACTAATCACATAATTGCTTAATGCCTTATTCCAAAATACTAAATGCTAATGGAAAACTACAAGACTTAGTAACTCATAACCTTGAATTAGTAACTTACAACTTTGACTTAGTAAATCACAACTTTTAACTTAGAAAGTTGCACAATTATAAGACTCATAACTATCAATTTAGAAACTTGCTATTATTAATTTTCTAATTAATATCTAACATCTACAATATTAAGAGTACAGTAGCATTCTCATCTTGATCCTTGAAATTTCTCTAAGGGTGTAATTCCCTTTTTTTTGGGTGTTATTCCCATTTGATCAAAGGGTGTGATCCCTTTGTTGTGTTATCAAGGTTCCAAGCCTATTAGTTCTTGGTTGATGGTTCCAAGCACCCAATTGAAAGTCTTAGTTGTAAATGTTTCAATCATCTGTTGGAAGCTTGTTGAAAGCTTGTTTTTGTAACACCCCCTTGGGCATTACTTTGTAAACACGTGCGGAAATAAATTAAAAAGAAATTTGTTGGTTGCTTTCAGAAATTATTTACTTTAAGTCAGAAAAATTGGGTGTAAAAATTTTTCTTCGTAACACTTCAAAAAAATGTGATGCACACAACACAATAGTACTTCTACACTATACTTGACAACACACATATGTTGTTTTGGCTTCAACGACCCAAGAGGGGGGTGAATTGAGTTTTATTAAAATATTTCCCTCTTAAAACTTTTCACAAAACTTTTCAAATCAGAGTTGCGGATTTGTGGCCTCATGATCTTTTACAAAATCAATGAAGGGTTTATATAAAATCTTGAATAGAACGTGATTAGGATAGGAAAGATTAATTCAGAATAGGTTCAGGATCAAAACTCAGTAATAACAAAATTCAGAAACTGATTAAACCTTTAAAGATTAAAAACAAGTTACGCAAGTTTCATATACAAGCATTAACAATCAAGAACAAACTTGCAGGTTTCAGTTTCAGTATTAGTTCAGTTTCAGCAATCAAGAATGGTTTTGATCAACTCAGTTTTGAACGCAGATAACACATACTTGATTACAATCAGACTCAGGTTTCAATACAGTTTATACAGATCAAGAACATAAATTATATTGAACTTTAAACATCAAAATCGCAGGTTCTTGATCATAAACAGAAAGTAAAAGAGTTTGAATTTAGGGATACCACACAACCAGATTTATCTTGGTTTAGTCACCACCACTGTGACCTACATCCAGTCCCCACTCCACCTGTGGGATTTCACACGCTAACACACAAGCTTTGCCAGGTAGCTTGAAAAACCTTTACACCACAGAGCACTCCTTCACCTCGAGATACCACACTCTTGTAAAGAGCCTCAATGTTCTTCCTTAGGGATACCTCACCCTAATCACTCAGAGAGACTCCCTCTCTCTTTACAATCAAATAGAACGAAAAATTGATTCCTAACTCTCAATAGTCAGATATACAAATTGAAGCACTTATGAGTATTGAAACACTCTTTTTCACAATAAGCTCAAGAAAGATGATGAATGATATGTGTATATTGTATTTGATACGTTATTCGTAAAACTGTTCCTTTGATCCCTCTATATATAGAAAACAAGTTATAGTCGTTGGGATCAATCAAAACAGATTTGGATCTTGATAATAGAATCTGTTTTCTTGATTCTGGTTCTTGAAATAAGATTCTACATCGGTTCTTATAGAATTCGCATCCATCTTGAAAATAAGCGCGTCCATTTAGCCACGTCATTTGAATTAAGATTTTACATCGGACGAGCTAGTAGACAAGCTCCACATGTCACTTTAGTACACGAGCACTGCTGTCACTTTAGTGGACGAGCACTTCTATCACTTTAGTGGACGAGCGCTTGTATCACATTAGTGGACGAGCACTTCTGTCGCTTTAGTAGATGAGCGCTTGTATCACTTTAGTGGACGAGCACTTCTGTCACTTTAGTAGACGAGCACTGCTGTCACTTTAATGGACGAGCGCTTGTATTACTTGAGTGGATGAGCGCTTCTATCACTTTAGTGGACGAGCACTTCTGTCACTTGAGTAGACGAGCGCTTCTATCACTTCAGTGGACGAGCGCTTCTATCACTTGTGTTGGACGAGCAGAATTAAAATCTTGTTCTTATTTCCAAAAATCATTTTCATTAACAGAAACTTATTCCTTTTAATGCAGGTTATGAATATTGATTTTCTTCATGCATCTTTTCAAATGAGATATTTGTGAATAAGAGATTTCATCTCTTACAAATCATCTAAGACTTAAATCTAATTTCTCCTTTAAGCTCTTGATGATTCCGTGATCTTTGTCTTTGTTCTTTGATTCCTCCATGTAGCTCTTTTGATTTCTTCAAGTTCTTCCTTGAATTTGCTTAATGAACTTGTTGATCACTGCTTGATACCTGTCTTTGCAATTTGACACTAAAACACTTGCACACACATTAAATTGTATTTGTCATATATCAAAATCTCTAAGTCATTGAGTCTAACAACATATACCAATTTTATTTATAAACAAACCTTCCACAACGTACAAGTTTTTCTTAAAAGTCTTTGCTTATAAACTATATGAAAATTATTAAGACACATGTACTAAACTTCTCAAACATACATCCCAAACACAAACCTAAGCTGGTCGTTCTACAAGACATTCACTGAAAAAACCCCGTGGTCATCCCTATATTTAAAACACCTCTTCCAGCATCCGAACTTAAGTCTCCAAATAACTTAGGGAACTCCTCTGCAACATCTGTACTCGTGTACCAAGGTACAACAGCAAAACCAGAAGAACAGATATATGCAAGGGTGAGAACCAATATATGGATTGTAAAACGATAACTACATGCGCGACACACAAACATCATACAACATGTATAGTTATAACAACATAGATGTTCAAAAATAAACAAATAGTTTATCAAAGGGTTTCGTACCCGACAGTCATCATCATTTTTAAAATAAATGCATGACACTTCAATATTCACCATCTAAAATTTTGTACTTAATCTCCGGAGATCCCAACACCATATCAATGATCTAATCAAGCTCTCTTTGCCAAATAAGGCACACCGGATTTAACCTTAGCACTGTCCAAAACTAGGCACAGTGGTTACTGTATATGGTTTCATTGTCCATCAAGGCACAATGTACAACGTCACATGATACCTTTTCCATCAAGGTCTCACGACACAATGTCAAGAACGTCTTCCACAAATGCAAATGTAAAACATTTTGTTTCTCGTTAATTTTATTTTTGTTCATTCTTTCCTTGTCAAAGCTCAAAGGCTCACGACCAACTCAACTTTTAAACATTTAAGTTTGTCTTTCAATTTCAACAATAGGACGTAAAGTTCGAATGCACAAATCACGAAGGCCTAGACCGATGCATTCAGCCTTAGGATCTTAGATTATAAAGCACAAAACTCACACAACTTTTATAGGACAAAATAGTCCATAACTTCAACTTTTTCGACATACAGCCCACAACTTGTAATAGAACACTAGAATCTCGACGTTTCTGTTACTAGGTTCGCTTTTCTACTTTAAAATCATTTTCGTTATGTGAAACACAAATCCAAAACAAAACCTCCGCAACTTATCCAAGTTATCAGAAATAATACCGTTGTGTAAAAATAATTTACAGAAAAATCCTTTTTTGTAGGAAATTCATTTATAAAACCATCAAATCACCCAAAAACTCATTTTCTTCTGAAAATCTTTGTTTGAAACTTTAGTTCAAAGAAAAATATTGATTTGAAACTAATTCTCGGTTCTAACAAATATTGCTGTTTTTTTAAAAAAAATGTTTTTCGTAAATATTTTCAGAATTAACTGTCGTTTGGCATTTTAAAAACGTTTTAAGTCAAATTTTGACTTTTCTAGTTTAAATTATTTTTGAAAATTAAATTTTTATAATAACCTTTCACATTATTTTTAAATTTCTTACATAAAAATTAGCAATACTAAAATATTTTCACAGTTACGCCCTCACTGTGACTCATAGATCACTCTTATGTCGATAAATCATCAAAATAAAAATATTTTCAACTATTCCATATTTTCAACCAATCAAATAATTAAATCATGTTATTTTCAATATCTCTTCAATTAAATATTCAATATTTCTCATAAATCTTTTTAATGCTTTTATCTTCATAATTAATTGAGCACCGACCACTATCAGGATTCTCACTCAACAATCAACATCAATAAACATTCCACATCAACAATATAGCATATAATACAGTTTACAACATGCATTAAGATACTATAACACATAACTGCAGATAATCAATTAAAAGCAGATAATTAACAGCAGATAAATTAACTACCCAAGATAATTTAAAACACCACAAACACACTCAAATAACTTATACATACCACATACTGATAGCATATAGCTATCATAAAAATTCCTCAGGTACTCCCCTTACCTCTTGATGTCTCTGATTCCTTTCTCGAAGTGATTCCCCGATTTGCCTCCGATTTCCTCCACGAAACTCAGAACAAACCAACAAGGTTTATCCTTCACAACAAACATCACACAATTAATAAAATCAAACAACAAAACACTCTAATTCCTAAGACTATGGTTCGGCCTTCACAAAAATATTTGGATAGGGATGTTAAAATTTTACAAACTCTTGGATTAATGATCCTTGAGTATTAGGAAGACATAATCAATGATCATAAACTAATAACTTTGAACAAAACCATCTAACTCAATAAGTTAGGGTTTCGACCTCAACAATAAAATTAGGCTAGAAAATTGCTTAGGTTTCAAGCTCTTGGAGATTCAGCACATATATGTAATAGAAAGATGGAATCAAGCATCACTTTCTAAAAAAAATTGAACAAAACTTCTCCACCCAAAAATTTAGGGTTTCGGTCTTGAGAGGAAAAATAGGAAGGAAATTTTATCTTGATGCATACTCTTGGATTATAAACATAGAGATGATAACAAGTTGGTAGAAATTGGTTTCATGATCATAGGATTTTTCTATGACTTTCTAGAGATTTTTGAACATGAAAACCCTTAAATGAAACATGATGATCATGGCCTTGAATCATGAAAATAAATGAAGAACATAGAGATGAATGAGTGAGATGAGCAAGGTATACCTCTTGGAATTTGAAAAAGAGCAAAAGATCAAGTGGTTGCTTCAAAAATTTGGTTGTAAGAAACTTAAGAACTTTGAGAGAAAACTTGTTAAGTTGGATGAAACTTTTGATGAAGTGAGAAAATGAAAGTAATTAGGTGAGGGTAATGGGTTTGGGCCGTGGGAATTGGAGGGTAAAAGGGGTCCGGGTGGAAAAAATTTAGGGACAACTTAGTCATTTGTACTTAGGCAAAATTGTGATTAAGTTAGGACTTAAGGACAAATTAGTAACTTAACCCTAATGTAATCATGACAAACTTGTGGTGAGGAATTGTAAGAGGTGTGGCTGATTTGCAACCACAAAAAAAGAGGAAGAAGCCAATTTGAATTTGTCTTGCCTTAACCATGGTTAATGTTTAACTAGGATATGTTAGGTTAGGCTATTCTGGTCTTTTCACACTAAAACCCATTATTACATAAATTAAATTCTAGGTGAGTCACCCTTATGACTCACTCACCACCCTAGGTGGCAAGATGTCTCCTCATCCGATGTCGGGTTTTGTCTCTGCACGTCCGTTCTCGACTCCTTCGATTACCCGATTTAGGTTTTACGTCCGAATCAAGTATAATAACCTATTTATTTTGAAAATTTTCAAAATAACCAATATCGTTGGAAATGGGATATAAAATCTAACAATTTCGTTCTCAAGTCCAAATTAGGTTTTCTGATCAGTAAAATCTTACTATCAGTGAAAACGCAGACCGGGTTCCGTCTAAATTTTCAATCCAAAATTTAACCATAACTCTCTACGATAAACACTAGTGCACAAAGGGGATTCCACATCAGTTATTTTTGGCTTTCCACATCGGTTTTGAAACTGATGTGGAAACGACCGATGTGGTTTATTGCCACTTTACACATCGGTTTTAAAACCGATGTGTAAAGTATATTTTAAACATCGGTTTAATACTAACCGATGTGTAAAATTAATTTAGCAATTGATAAGCAGTTGTAAATTTAACTTTCTACATCGGTTTTGCAAAAAACCGATGTGTAAAATTGACCTTCTACATCGGTTTTATAAAGAACCGATGTGTAAAGTTAAATTTACACATCGGTTTTATGTAAAACCGATGTAGAAAGTTAAATATACACATCGGTTACTGAGAACCGATGTGTAAAATCTCTTTTTTTTTTTAATCTGATATTTACATTTCAATCATTCCTGTTTCACTAATGCAGATCAATAAACAAACCAGCAGTACCCTGATCAAACAAGAAACAACAACAGAACACCAAACCAGTTTTGACACAATCATTCAAAAGCAAAACATACTTCATTCAATTTTCTTATGAATGAAAACAACACTTTATCAAAGCTACATCAAAACACGAGAGAAGAAAAATTGAACCAGACCTGAGCACTAATACATATCATCAGTCAAAGGTACGTACACTATAGCTAGTATATGATAAGTTTTTAAACTAACTACATATATACAAACTATGGGTGGTACACTTCAAGAAAGAAAGTTGCCCAACGCCTCTTTATGATGTTGATGTCAGAACCAGACAATGGAGATGGATTGTTGAATATCTGCAAGTTTAATTGGACAAAAGATTATTACTTTTAAGTAATAAACTAACATAAAACATATAACGAATCTATACTATTACTTCTAATTGTGTCAATTAACATTTACCTCACTCCATCTTTCAGTGATCCCGGAGGAGATAATTTCCAACATCCATCGCATCACATAGTAGCCACATTCCCATGACCCAAATTGTATACGTGACTACGTACAAATGAAACCCAATTAGAATATGAGGAATTAAATAAAATAGAAATCAATTATTGTACCCACTGCATTTGATGCATTTGAACTAATAAATATCTTACGCTGGGAATAATCCATCTGATAGCCCGAGTACGCCTTTCACCATGCTGCATGTGGGATGCATTAATAGACCTATCATGACAAAAACATTAATTAAAGTATATATAATAGATTTGAGATAATTAAAACAACTGCATTACTGATTATAAAGTATTTTAACGCTTACGTTTCGATGATCGTCTTCGAGTTCATTCGCGGCTTATGTCCCAATGAGCGTAAGAAGACCACGACGTTCATTCTTGGGTACAAGAGCAACAGATTGCCAATGCTTGCTGTATTTGCGGAACAATTAGTGATTCTAAGTCATATATAGTTATACTTAAATTAATAACCGGTACTTACTTATTGAGATAAGGCGCAAGATAGAATTGATGATCGTCTCGGGCAAGTATATCACGTATGGTAGTGACCGGGGCTTCCGATGCTACGAGAACATCACCCGGAATGAACATGGGGTCAATGAACCCATAAAGGGCGAGGTTACCCCGATCGACTAACATACGATGCAGATACCTAATATATTGGAAAAACATGTTAATTATCATAGTATTTTAAAATTCATTACGTACCTCACTGAGAAATAAAATGTACGTACGCCCCCCAAAACGATATGTGTGCAGAACTGGCCAATTCTTTATTGAGTGCCATCTCCATAAGTTCTTTCTTTGGTATATACAGTTCACCAGGGTGGCATCATGTTCCAACGTTACCAATGCTGCATCATCCTCCATGGTGACAACTCTGTATAGCAAGATCTTTGAAAACATCACCATGGCCAGGTACCCCTTGTCGATCCCCTAAACAACATAGATATATATTAGTAATCACGGATAATTAAGTTATTTAATTCGTTATGAACTAAATGGTCAAATGAATACCTTGACAGAGAGCGGACATCTCTCGGTCTTCCTAGATCCGACCTTTTAGGCACAATATCATTTCCAACATCCTATAACAAATACAAATAAAGCATTATCTTTAAACAATAATAAATATATTTCAACTATGAATATAGAAAAACACAACTAACCGAATACCTCGGATGCAACAAGAAAGTCGACCAGTCTTCTTGGCCGGAGGATGAAGTTCTGGGGGCTCGACCCACTTTGTTTGAACCTCCTCGGTGGGCACGGGGACTCGAGCATCGACATCTCGAATAATCTCAACAGACACCCTCGGATGATCGTCCGGTAATAACCGATGGTGTATGGTATTACCTAACTTATTATATGTCCTACCCAATGCCACTAAGCGGCGATGATGATGATGATCATCAACATACAGCTCACACCTATCGTGGTCGTCATCATCATCATCATCATCATCATCATCATCATCATCATCATCATCACATCATCATCATTTTCGGGATGATGAGGAGGATCACATGAGCCCTTAGTGCTCACATGGACAGAGGGTTGGACAGAGGGTTGGACACCTTGTCATCTCTGCGGGACAAAGAAGTAAATATTGCCATCTCGCTGGGCAACCGCTTGCGTTCATCTCCTCGTCGAAGCTCACCTGCAATCTCCTGTTTTAGTTGTGCTCTATCTCGCAACCGAATCCCCTGTGGGAGGAATGTGAAGATGAACCATGGTATTGGCGAATGCCGACTCCCCATCCAACACCAATGACACGGCCGGGTGGTCTGGTTTACCGATGGCGTAGATAAGATATCATTGCGTCCTCTAGGAACAAAGGTTCCTTGGGTTAGCCGATCATCCAAGGCATCCTATCACATAAAAATATCAGGTCACATTACAATTCGGAACAATCTTAAAATGACAATTACAACAAACTATACTTACAATCCTCTCGGCTACTTGGCGGGCCTCCTCGGATGTATATTGTCCCGTTTTTCTTTGTCGGCCCCTCTTCCATGAACGATGGCGTGGGGGTGGAGGTGGATCAACAACCTCCGGAAGATTTTCAGCATTAGGATCCGCTTGAGATGCTTTTCCTTGACGTGCTTTCTTTTCCTCTTCAACCATTTTCTTAACAAGCTTTTTATATCCCCCACGAGACATGACATGGGGGTAGACATTCTTGCTTTGGTTTTCCTGCCCCTTTTTCCTCTTCTCCTGTTATAAATAAAAGACAATTAAATTACATAAGTAAATGAAATTAATGCAATTACATAAATTTAGAGACAAATCAAATAAGTTAAACTGAAAGTCGGGATCACGTCGGCTCACGAACAAAGCGATCCCACGTCGCCTTGTCAAGAAACGGATACACCTCAAGTGGGTTCTTTTTACTTTTGGACCGAATATATAGTATCTGCCCAGTCGGCCTTAAAACCCCTCCAACGCTCTCCAAAGATACTTCAAAAACGATTCTTCATAGCGTATGTATCCTGTATGTCAAATGTCAACTACATTAAGACCAAAAGAATCAACGAATTACTGTATGATATTATTAAGATAAAAATAAAGTAGATACAGACAAACACAGGACGTAGAAGTATAGATACCAGAATACTCTCCCATATCTGCTCCTTCACGTCCGCCGGTACATCTCTCCACCTATCAATGAGTATACTAGGCCTTGTTCCTAGCAAGGGTCGCCACAAAACGGGTAAACCGATCTTCCATTGGCCCAATAGGTTTGAGGTTATCATCAAAATCTACTCTTATCCTCTCGATTTGACCCACGGTTGGCAGTCAAATGCCTCATCCGTGTGGTACGTCTACCCTTTCTACTGGTGAGACGGGGTCTCGACCCATTTGCATGAAGGAGGTGTATCCTCATGATCAGCCATGTATACCTGTTTAAACACAAAACAAAAAAAAAAACTTGTTAGTATGTCAGGATAAATATCAAACATAACTTATAAATATCGATCAACGGACATAAACATAACTTATAAATATCAACGTAAACACATAATATGCCAAACTTGATGGTAATATCAAACTAAACTTACTTTGTGGTCAATTAGTAAAGTTCTCCCATAACCCTTCTTGGTGATCATTACGAGTAGCATGTACATCATCCACTTCATTTTCCTCATTGAAATTAGGCACTCGTGTTGAGAAAGAAGGAGTATCAGAAATATCAAGAGTTGAATCGTGATTTCCCTCACTACCGTTATACATGTTTTTTCCCTGGAGAACCACTGACCACCTTTTGTTAGAAGGATCACGGATATAAAACACTTGTTTTGCTTGGGATGCCATGATGAAAGGTTCCTCTTTATTACCTACCTTACTAAGGTCCACCAATTTGAATCCTAACTCATCGGTTTGCACACCATTGTTACTGTCGACCCACTGACATTTAAAAACAGGTACTCTAAACTTCGTGTAATCAACCTCCCATATCTCTTCAATGATTCCAAAGTATGAAACTGATGCCATAACAGGGTTTTTATCTTTCGAACTAGAGAAATGCATGGACTCAGCGACGACCATAACCCCACTGAAATGCATGGCCAGGCCGTGATGGTGGTCACGGCCGTGACAGACCAACCAGTGAAGCAACCTCCAAGGCAGAACCTATCACGGCCTGGCCGTGATGGCCATCACGGCCGTGACATGCCAACTGAACCAGACCCTCACAGGCAGAACTGATCACGGCCTAGCCGTGATGGTGGTCACGGCCGTGACAGACCAACCAGTGAAGCATCCTCCAAGGCAGAACCTATCACGGCCTGGCCGTGATGGCCATCACGGCCGTGACATGCCAACTGAACCAGACCCTCACAGGCAGAACTGATCACGGCCTTGCCGTGATGGTGGTCACGGCCGTGACAGAACAACCAGTGAAGCAACCTCCCAGTCAGAATCCGTCACGGCCAAGCCGTGACAGGCAGCACGGCCGTGACGGGTGATACCACCACTGGAAAAATCCAGTCTTGGAGCAACAGAACAACACATGCAAGTATATTATCCAACCATTTCGAGTCAAAGTTCATAACTTTTCTAAAGAAGAAACAAATATATACCTGAGGGACGAGCAAAAATGGCGCTCTTCACGCAAACGAGGGTAGCTCGCGGCTTTGGTTCTCAGTGGTTCTCTTACGAAGCAGAAAATGAAGGCTCGCAGTCGCAGTGGTCTTCTTTGTCTACGATTGAAAAGGGAAAAAGGACGTGAAGAAGGGAGCGAGAGAGAGAAAGAGAAAGAAAGAGAGAGAATGAGAAGAAGGAAATGCAGAGAGAGAGAATGAGAAGAAGGAAATGCAGAGAGAGAATGAGAATGAGAGAGAGAGAGACGCATACCTGAGGGTAGCTCGCGGATGTGAGTGCAGTGAGAGAGATGGAAAAGCAAGTGACAACGCGTTAGCAGAGGGAGGGAGTGTTGTGTTTTAGGGTACGTTCAGAAACTGAGAATGAGGGCGCAAAACACACGGAGGGAAATAGAAAAATGGGACTATTACACATCGGTTATGAGGAAAACCGATGTGTTAAACATATTATACACATCGGTTATGCAAAAACCGATGTGTAAACATGAAACATTTAAATTCTGATTTTTTCTTTTAAATTTTATACATCGGTTAATAAAAACCGATGTGTAAAAGTGTAACCTAAATTTCTATTTTTTTTCTTTATAATTTTATACATCGGTTATTTAAAAACCGATGTGGTTACTCACCATTTTACACATCGGTTCAAAAAGAACCGATGTTGAATGTTAAAAATTCCGAGTTTTAAATTTTTTTATTTTAATTTTACACATCGGTTATATATAACCGATGTGGAAAAGTATTACACATCGGTTAATCTCTAAACCGATGTGTAATACTTTCCTTTGAATTTCAAAAATGCCACCGCCTCGTTTTACACATCGGTTTATACTAAACCGATGTGTAAACTCCGATGTAGAATCCCTTTTTTGCACTAGTGAAAATAGAGTAGAAGTATGACTTTGGTTTACCCAAAAAAAATATTATAAGTTTCAGATAAAAATATAAACGTTTATTTATATTTATACCGATCTTAGAAAGCGGAAAAATCGGGGTATTATAGTTTTAATGGAAAGCTCTTGTTGTTGACCTTGGGGACCGAACATTGGCCAAGAGGTTAATGGTTGAATCAGGATAGATTGTGGTGTGCGTAAACCTCTTTACCCTTATTTCCTTTTTTTTATTTACTTCTCTTTTTTAATACTGCACTCATTTCTTGATTTCTAGGCGTTATTCTTCATATATAATTTTCTATTAATTGAATCACTTAAATTGTTATATTTACATTGTTATTTACATTAAGTTTTATTTTGTTATAATTTTTTTTTAAAATAGTTGATAATCATTTTAATTAATTGAAAAAAGTTTTGAATTACACGATTACCCTATTCACCCCTCTTGGATAATGGTTGTTGGGATCAACAAGTGGTATTGGAGCTTCGTGCTTTAGTTAGAAGCTTAATCACTTAAAGTGAAAGATTCATTTTGCTGGCAACCATAAAAGATTTTCAAAAAAAATTTGTTTTAATTTTGACAAACCACCATATTTGATGGTGACAATTTTATTTATTGGAAAATTAAAAAAAGAAATTTATGCGTTCAATTGATGTTCATTTATGGGACATTTGCATCAATGGACTTGTTCTCAAATCATGCAATTTATAACAACATACTCTTACATTATTGTTCTCAAATGCAACAAGTGTTTTCTAGATCTGAGTCCTACAAGTCAAGATAAACATTTTTAAGTACGGGATGTCAGAGTGCATAATTTCAAAATTAAACTGGGAGCAACTTAGATTGCCTGCATTCATGATTTTTACATACTATATGTATTTATGTCTTAGTGTTCAAATGAGACTAGTTTAATCCCAATCTGAGTCTTATAAATCTAGATATCAAATTTTCATTGCTAATACGTCATAAACCAATCCTAAAATTCAAATTTGAGTTCTATGACCAATAACATTTTCTTTTTAGTTCTCAAATTATACAAGCTTTAATCACTTGATTTATTTGCATGAATAATATTCAAGGTGCACAAACAATAAGGTAATCTTAGATTTAAATCAAATTTCATAAACACCTAAACAAATTATCCGACAAACAAACCCTATACTATTGGCCAAGGATGTCCCAAACTATTACTAGTCTTAACACTTATTTTCCCTTTTTGAGAACACCCATTCCAAATCTAGCAACACTTCGCCTTAGCTTTTTGTGCGTAAAGTTGGAACCAAAGAGGTTTTGGCTAAAATAATCTCTTAAGTTTTGATGTTAACAAAAATGTTAAATTTTTATGGCAAAGTTGTGTCAAAGATCTAACTGTTAATTGTAGCTTGCGGGATTATTTAAAGTATTGCTAGATGAGGAAACTTATCTATAGCTTCTAAGTTTTGCTAAGAAACAGTGTCAGGTCTAAGACTTCACTCGCAAGACGAGCCTTCTAAAACATGGTAAAAATCTAAGTCTATAAAGTTATTGTTAGAAGAGGTATAATTTTTTGGCTAAGTTAAAATACTCTAGACGAGTACCTAAGACTATCTTTAAAATAAGTAGTAGACGAGCCAATTAATAACTCTCAGCAAAAAAGCAAGTCCAAAAACTTGACTATAGACGAAAAGCTAACTAGACGTGAATCAGTAGATGACCCTGTTTTTTATACACAATTAACATTACATGTCCAAAGACTTGCGCGTCCACAGGTCACTAGAACTGAACCCATCTAGTCAAAGTGAATTTTTTCAAATGATTGTTTATTTAATACAAAGGAATTTATGTCTTTTTCCCATGTTGCTTCAATTGTTTAAACTTTGTTTCTTGAGATTAGAAACATAGTACCATCGAGAACACAAACCTTTGTACTCTGACACTTATAATGTTGTAAAGTTAAACCAAGTAGGAAGAAGGAAAGTTGGAAAGGAACCTTCGGTACAACAGGGAAATGACAGTACTACTTTGAGCATTCTTCTGATAACCAAGAGCACTTCTCCAAAAAACATATAGCATTTAATTCTATGTCTAAAAGGATACAAATTCAAGACCATTGAAGAAGATCAAGACAAAGAAGCACTTCATCTATAAATACTGGACGATCCCCGGTAAAGAAAGATCCAAGCTCTGATAATCAAAGTGCCAAAACCCTGCTCAAAGTTCTTTGAACAAATTCATTTTTAATCATAACTGATCTTAAAATTTCATACTCTCACACATAGTGAGCTTGTAAGATCATTCTTTAAATCTCTTTGTTAGAGTTAGAGCCTGAAGAGGCTTAGTCGAGAAAGAATACTTGTAAGCCTGAAGAGGTGTTGAATACTTTTAAAGCTATTGGATTATAGTGAAGAAAAACCTTCAGGTAGAAGGGACTGGATGTAGCTCTTGGTTGGAAGAGAGTGAACCAGGATAAATCAACTGTGTGAATCTTCTATCCTCATCTTTTACAGTCTTTTCTTATACTAACTGTGGGGATTTGGATCTGAGTTTGTTAACTCTTTAGAAAGGTTATTTTGTTTGTGGTTATTTATCATGTCTTGCTTGCAAAATGGTTTTAAGAAAAGGCTTTTTCGAAAAACTGTTAAGAAACACAATTCAACCCCACCTCTTGTGTTTCCCTGTGTCAACTTCAATTGGTATCAGAGCTCAGCCTCTAAAGGGTTGAGAATCTAACAAGTGTTAAGGGAGTACGATCCAACAAGGATGGATACAGAAGGACAGGCAATCAACAAACCTCCAATCTTTGATGGTAGTGATTATGACTACTGGAAAAAGAGAATGATGGCTTTTCTTGATGCACAAAATGTGGATATCTGGGAGCTGATTGAAACTGGCTATATTGAACCAAGAGGTGACAATGGAGTTGTTGTTCCTAGAGCTCGGTGGACTCCACAGCAAAAGACTCAACATCAACTCAATCTGAAGGCCAAACACTACCTAATGTGTGCTATCACCAGATCTGAGCATGATAAAGTCCATAGTTGTAACACAACTAAGAAATATGGGATACTCTAGCCCTAGCTCATGAAGGGTCATACCAAGTCAAGGAGTCAAAGATAAGCACGCTGGTTCACCAGTATGAGTTATTCAAAATGGCTAAACATGAAACCATAGATAAGATGTTTGGAAGATTCCAAACTATCACCAACAGTCTTAGATCTCTTGGAAAAACCTATGAGAATAGAGATCATGTCAGAAAAATCTTGAGGAGCCTACACAAACAGTGGAGACTAAGGTCACTGCTATTCTGGAGGCAAAGAACCTCAATACTCCCACTCTAGAAGAGCTTCTTGGATCTTTCAAAGCCCATGAGCTTGAGCAATGAAGAAGATAGTACCATAAAAGGGAAGTACATTACCCTAAAAGCCAGAAAGGATAGTTCATCAAAAGTTCTAAAGGCTGAGGAATCCTCAGACGAAGCAGGCCCTTCTGATAGTGATGAAGGATCTGATGAGGATCAAATGTCTTTCATCTCCAGAAAGATTCAACACATGTGGAGAAAGAAAGGTGGTTTCAAAAGGAAGCAGTTCAACAAAAGTTTCCCAAAGAAAAATCAGACTCTAAGGAAAAAGGTCCACCTCTGTTCTTCGAGTGCAAAAAGCCTGGTGTTTTCAAAGCTGACTGCCCAAAACTGAAGGACAAAAGGAAGTTCTTCAAAAAAAAAAAGGTCTAATGGCTACTTGGGATGATATGGATCTATCATCATCTAAAGAAGAAGATGAAGTTGAGGAAGAGGAAAATATATGTCTCATGGCTGGCACTTCTTCAGAAAGTGTATACACAGATGTTGCGGTAATGGAATATGACTTATTCACTTTACAAGAAGCCTTTGATGTGTTACTACACAACTCGTCCACTCTGTCTCATTAATATAAAAATCTCAAAAAGAAATTCTCTAAGTTGACTAGGAAGTATGATAAAGTCTGCATGGAAAGGCAAGCTCTTGAAAATAAAAACAAGAACCTTGAGTCAGAGAATGTCAGTCTAACTGACAAACTCAAAGTTGAGCCTGATGTCTATTGTGAAGTTTAAAAACTGAAGCAAGATGTGACATATCTAACAGACACCCTGTCTAAATTTGTAGGTGGCTCAAAAAAGTTGAGCTTGATACTGAGGAACTCTAGGTCACCTCATGATAAGTCTGGCTTAGGCTATGACAAAGAGAAGCATGAAACATCTCACAAAATGCCAAAACCTCATGCACACCATAGAGTTTCTAAGACTCAAGCACAACATACTAAAACAAAATCAAGCTCGTCCAACACTTACTGTAAAGTTTGTGGAAAAAGTGGTCATGTAACATCTAGATGCATACATCACAAGCATGTCAAACATGCTCGTCCAGTGACTACTAACAAGAAAGGACCCAAGTCAATCTGGGTGCCTAAATATAAGATTATACCTCTTGCAGATTTGCTTAACAACAGGAAAGGAACATGCATCTTGGTACTTGGACAGTGGTTGCTCGCATCACATGACGGAAGAGAAATGTATGTTCCAAGACCTTAGACACAAAGATGGTGGCTGGATTACCTTTGGAGGTAATCAGAAAGGAAAGATCATTGGAGTAGGTAAAATTCGTAAGCATCCTTTTCCTTCCATTGATAATGTTCTTTTAGTTGATGGTTTAAAACACAATCTGCTGAGCATAAGTCACTTATGTGATAGTGGGTTTGTTGTTTCTTTTGATAAGAACATGTGTAATGTCAAGAAACCTGATGGATCACTCTTGTTCACTGCTAAGAGGCAAAACAATCTGTATAAGATTGACTTGGAGGACCACTCAAATCAAAGTGTCTCATGTCTAATATCCATTGAAGATGAGCGATGGATTTGGCACAAAAGGCTAGGTCATGGAAGCTTGAAATTAATTTCAAAACTAAATAAGCATAACCTCGTGAGAGGATTACCAAACCATAAGTTCAAATCTAATGCTCTCTGTGATGCATGTCAAAATGGAAAACAAGTCAAAGGTTCCATTGAATCTAACAATGTTGTTAGTACCAATAGACCACTAGAGTTGCTACACCATGATCTTTTTGGGCCAACAAGGACTGCCTTTGTCAGTGGTAAGAAATATGGTCTAGTCATAGTAGACGACTACACTAGAAGGGCATGGGTTATGTTCCTAGCTCACAAGGATGAGTCATTCAGTGTCTTCTCTGTATTCGGCAAACGTGTACAGAATGAAAAAGGCATGTGTATCACTTCATTCAGAAGTGACTGATAAGCCTCTGGTTATCTAGTTTTATAACTAGTAAGACCATGGCTTTTGTGCCAATTATTCGAGTTCGATCTCGTTTTCACCCAAATTTGGATTTAGTTGTCCTCAAGCAACATTTTGAGTCTCTTAGGTAGTTTTAGGATATTTTAGTTAATTTTGGGTCAAATAAATCATTTATTGCTATTTCATATTTTCAGGTTAACTTAGAGTCAAGGGAATGAAGAAACAGTGGAGAATGCAATTCTGGAAATGTTTGCCCCGCGAGAGGCTATTCGCCTCGCGAGACTGAAGACCAGCCGGAACAGCAGAATGTCATCCTTTGTCTCGCCTCGCGAATCACCACGTCGCCCCGTGAGCCTGAAGGATGACTGTGTCAGAGAAAGCAACCCTTTCTGTCTCGCCTCGCGAGACTGAAGACCAGAAGCTATCACGCCCAGGCCGTGATACTCATCAAGGGCGTAATGAGAAGATCCTTTTCTGTCTCGCCTCGCGAATCACTATTCGCCTCGCGAGAATCCAATTTTGAACTGGCGCCATTTTTAATATTCGCGTCGCGAAAGGGTACTCGCCTCGCGAGCGGTCGCAGATGCTGAAGGATATAAATTGTTGTTTTAGGCAGATTAGAGAGGACTTTTCATTATCCACTGTTTACGAATTTTCTAAGTTGTATTACGTTTTTTATGGAGAACTAATTCCCTTGGATTAGTCTCATTGTGTCGGTTTCCCTGCATTACTTGAGGTTCTATAATTCCCAATTGATTTGCTTCTCCCTTTTCAATACTATGATGTATGTTCTGTTTGCTTAATTCAGGATTGTATAGAATACGTGTTGATTTATTTCGGTGATGTTATTTATACCTAATCGCGTTTGATTAATTCGCGCGTGTTCAATCGTGTTTGCTTGATTCACGAGAGCTTCACCCTGTTTGCTTAATTCGGGAATTAGGAATATATATCTCGTAGTGTCAATTTCGCTTGTTAATTGTTGCTACAATCGAAAGGGGATTAGAATCCGATTAGGGATTGGAATTTATATGAACCAATGATAGTTGGGAAACCGAGAACAGTAGATTAATCGTTTTTAGCTTATCTGATAATCACTTATTTCTTAACTGTTTTCTTAATTGAATCTTTAATCCTAAAACCCCGCCCCCCAAAACTGATTTTGAGGTTGATAACAATACAAGAGTCCTTGAGAGACGATACTCGATTTGTCGCACCCTGACTACACTTTTTCAAACCACTCGCTTTTTGACCCATGCGTGACAGCATGTCAAAATTGGCATCGTTGCCGGGGACTCTTGTTTGTTATTTTCGCATTTTCTTTTTGATTTTCTGCTTAATTAGTTCTGGCTACTAGGTCTGGTTGCTCTGACTTGTTTGAATTTGATCCTGAAATTGAAAGAACTTTGCACACACGCCGTAGAGCACTTCAGGCTAGCACTAGTTCACCAACCAGTAGCGATTCTGACTCTGTACTTGCTTTTGATAACATGACTGACCAAAGAACATTAAGACAGCTTGCTACCCCTGATGTTAATTATAATGGGTTGTGTATTGAATATGCTGATGTTGTTGCTCCTTTTGAGTTAAAATCTGGTTTGATACACTTGTTGCCAAGGTTTAGTGGTCTTGCAGGTGAGGATCCACATAAGCATCTGAAGGAATTCCAGGTTGTGTGTTCTACACCTTTGAGACCGGAAGGAATAACCGAAGACCATATCAAGCTGAGAGCCTTCCCATTTTCACTTCAAGGTGCTGCGAAAGATTGGTTATACTACCTTGAGCCAAATTATGTTACAACCTGGAATGATTTGAAGAAGGTTTTCCTAGAGAGGTATTTACCTGCCTCCAGAGCTGCATCAATCAGGAAGGAGATATGTGGTATTAGATAGGGCAATGAATCATTGGCTGAGTACTGGGAGAGATTCAAGAAGTTGGTATCTAGTTGCCCTCAGCACCAGATTTCCGAGCAGCTCCTTATTCAGTATTTTTATGAGGGGTTGCTACCGATGGATAGAAACATTTTGGATGCTGCTAATGGGGGAGCACTTGTTGATAAGACTCCAGCTGCTGCCAAGCAATTGATTGAAAACATGTCACTCAACTCCCAGCAGTTCACAACTAGAGGCAACTCTGTCGAGACAAGGGGTGTGAATGAGATCCATGGCTCTTCTTCCAACACGGCCCTTGAAACCAGAATTGATGAGCTCACCTCTCTAGTGAAACAGTTGGCAGTGGATAAAGTCTAAACATCAAGGTTGTATGGCATTTGTACTTCTCCTGAACACCTGTCCGATGCATGCCCTATTCTGAAAGATGAGTCGGTCACTGATTTGCCTCAAGCATATGCAGCCAATCTTTACAATCAAGGCAACAATCAGAACCGGTACAGCATTCCTGATCTTTCCACTAATAGGTACCACCCCAACTGGAGGAACCATCCGAACCTTCGGTATGGGAACTCATCTGCACAATAGCAACAACCAATGTTACCGCTTGCACCACCACAGAATCCTCCCCAAGTGACCACCTCTGCACCTTCTGGACCTTCACTAGAGGACCTTGTCAAGCAAATGGCTGCACAAAATATCCAATTCCAACAGTGAACGGACTCTAGCATTCATGCTCTGCAGACACAGATTGGACAGCTTGCCACTTCAATGAATGCCATGCAGCAAGCTCAGGGATCGAACCAACTACCCTCTCAACCAGTAGTGAATCCTAATGTCCCGAATCCTAATGTGAGTGCAATTTCCTTGAGATCCGGAAAAGTTGTAAAGGCAGCCCCTGAAAAAGGTAAGGAAACTATTGAGGTAACACCTTAACCTTCTACTGTTGCTGAAGCCGAGAAAGAGTATGTGCCACCAATTCCCTTCCCACAAAGAGTGCTGAAAAATAAAAAGATTGATGGGGAAGACAAGGAGAGAGAGATTCTGGATGTGTTCAGAAAAGTGGCAGTAAACATTCTGCTTTTGGATGTGATTAAGCAAGTTCCGATATATGCGAAGTTTCTGAAGGATTTGTGCACACACAAGAGGAGGTTGAAGGGTAATGAGAAAGTCAATTTGGGGAGGAATGTTTCAGCCCTCATTCAACCTAAGCCTGCGCCTGAATAGGTTACTGTTTCGGCCCTCACTCAGGAAATGCCACAGAAATGCAAGGATCCGGAACTTTTGCTATTCCATGCACCATTGGGGACAGTAAATTCGACAATTGCATGTTGGATTTAGGAGCCTCTATTAATGTCATGCCCACTTCTGTTTTCAACAATCTCGATCTTGGTCCTTTGGAAAATACAGGTCTCACTATCCAGTTGGCAAACAGGACCAATGCTCGCCCCATTGGAGTGGTAGAAGATGTGCTGGTACAAGTTAATGACCTGATTTTCCCTGCTGATTTTTACATCCTGGACATGGTAGGGGAAACAAATTCAAGCAGATCACCGATCATTCTGGGCAGACCATTCATGAAGACAGCGAAGACAAAGATTGATGTTGATGATGGAACCATGTCCATGGAGTTTGGTGAGATTGTTACAAAATTCAACATTTTGGATGCTATGAAGCATCCCTTGGAAGAGCACTCTGTCTTTCAAATAGAGTTGCTCTCTGAAATTGTTGATGACACTTATGATGACTTGGTTGCTGATTTTCCATCTATTTCTGGTTTTGATGATGTTTATTCATGTGCTGATTGTACTAACACTGACCCTTGTGCTGTTTGTGCTGAGATTGATGCTATCTTGCAGGGTGACAGTGTAAGTGAAGCTGCTTGTTCAGCTAAAGTTCTTGACAGCACAGCTGCCCCAAATGTACCATCCATTGAGCAGCCACCCTCCCTAGAGCTTAAGCCACTTCCTGGAAATCTGAAGTATGCTTATTTGGAGAGGAATGAAAAACTTCCAGTTATCATTTCCTCTAACCTTGATTCTGACCAAGAAACGAAGCCCTTGGAGGTTTTGAAGAAGCATAAGAAGGCAATTGGGTGGACCTTGGCCGACATACCAGGCATTAGCCCATCCAGGTGTATGCATAGAATTTTGTTGGAGGATGGGGCTAAAACGGTTAGGCAGCCCCAAAGGCGGCTCAATCCCTTGATCCTTGATGTTGTGAACAAGGAGGTAACAAAACTCTTGCATGCGGGTATCATATACCCTATCTCTAACAGTAATTGGGTGAGCCCAGTGCAAGTTGTGCCTAAGAAATCTGGACTCACAGTGGTGAAAAACGAAAATGATGAACTTGTTCCCACTAGAGTCCAGAATAGCTGGAGAGTTTGCATTGATTACAAGAGGTTGAACCAGGCTACTAGAAAGGATCACTTTCCCTTGCCGTTCATCGATCAGATGCTTGAACGGCTAGCAGGTAAATCACACTATTGTTTTCTTGTTGGTTTTTCAGGGTACTTCCAGATCCACATTGCACCAGAGGATCGGGAAAAGGCTGCTTTCACGTGCCCCTTCGGCACATTTGCTTACAGGAGGATGCCATTTGGTCTTTGCAATGCTCCTGGCACATTCCAGACATGCATGATTAGCATTTTTACTAAATATATTGAAAATTGCATGGAAGTGTTCATGGATGATTTTACTGTTTATGGTTCCTCATTTGATGCATGCTTGCATAGTTTGAATCTGATTTTGGAAAGATGCATTGAAACTGACCTTGTTTTAAACTATGAAAAATGCCATTTTATGGTTGAACAGGGGATTGTTTTGGGTCATATTATTTCTGAAAAGGGCATTTCAGTAGATCCTGCTAAGATCGATATGATTTCTACACTGCCTTACCCATCTTGCGTTCGCGAGATTCGTTCTTTTCTTGGTCATGCAGGTTTCTACAGGCGCTTCATAAAGGATTTCAGCAAGATAGCGCTCCCTCTGTCAAACTTGTTGAAGAATGACGCCACTTTCAACTTTGATGACAACTGCAAGAAGGCGTTTGATTTCTTGAAGAAGGCGTTGACCTCCACTCCCATCATCCAGCCTCCTGACTGGACCCTCCCTTTTGAGATTATGTGCGATGCCTCTAACTATGTTGTGGGGGCGGTCCTGGCACAAAGGGTGGGCAAGGTTGCCCATGTGATTTACTATGCTTCTAGGACTTTAGATGCTGCACAAGCTAATTACACTACTACTGAAAAGGAACTTCTAGCTATTGTTTTTGCTCTTGATAAATTTAGATCATATTTGCTATGTTCCAAGGTTGTTGTTTTTACTGACCATGCAGCTTTGAAGTACTTGTTAAAGAAACCAGAAGCAAAGCCGAGATTGATTCGGTGGATATTGTTGCTCCAAGAGTTTAGTGTGGAGATTAAAGACAAGAGTGGAGCTGAGAATTTAGTAGCTGATCACTTGAGCAGAATAGAGAGAAATGAGGATCCTTCCCCCATTCATGATGACTTTCCTGATGAGCATCTTTTACAGTTACATGGGGTAACTCCTTGGTTTGCTGATATTGTTAACTATCTTGTTGCTGGTGTTTTTCCAACAGGTGTAACTAGGGCACAAATTCACAAACTCGAGAGTGATGCCAAGTATTATGTTTGGGATGATCCATATCTTTGGAAATTTGGTAGTGATCAGGTAATTAGGAGATGTGTCCCCGACTATGAGATTGAGTCTATTTTTCATTTTTCTCATGCTTCTCAAGTAGGGGGACACTTTGGGCCATAGAGGACTGCAAGAAAAGTCCTAGATTCAGGTTTTTATTGGCCCACTATTTTTAGGGATGCTTATGAGATCTACCGCACTTGTAAAGAGTGTCAGATGGCAGGTACAACCATCACTCGTAAGAGTGAAATGCCTCAGCAACCTATGCTCTTCTGTGAGGTGTTTGATGTGTGGGGAATTGACTTTATGGGTCCTTTCCCTGCATCTTTTGGTTTTCTCTATATCCTGCTTGCTGTTGATTATGTTTCAAAGTGGGTAGAAGCTATCCCCACTAGGACTAATGATTCTAGAGTTGTTGCAAATTTTGTCAGGTCCAATGTTTTATGCAGGTTTGGAATACCTCGTGCTATCATCTGTGACCAAGGCACTCATTTCTGCAACCGCATCATGGACGCTTTACTCCGGAAGTATGGAGTTTTGCACAGGGTCTCTACTCCATATCATCCCCAGACTAATGGGCAGGCTGAGATCTCAAACAGAGAGATCAAACAGACCCTAGAGAAAGTGGTGCAGCCAAATAGGAAGGACTGGAGCCGCCGTCTAGAAGACGCACTTTGGGCTCAAAGAACAGCTTTCAAGACACCAATAGGGATGTCTCCCTATAGACTTGTGTTCGGTAAGGCATGTCATCTTCCTGTAGAGATTGAGCATCGTGCTTATTGGGTGGTCAGAAGCTATAATTTGGAAATGCAAAAAGATGGCATTGAAAGAAAACTCCAATTACAGCAGCTTGAAGAGCTGAGGCTAGAAGCCTATGAAAGCTCTCGAATTTATAAATAGAAAACCAAGCACTTTCATGATAGGATGATTTCTAGGAAGGAATTCTCTGTGGGCCAACAGGTTTTATTGTTTAACTCCCGCCTGAGAGTGATGGCTGGGAAACTTTGATCCAAGTGGATTGGCCCATTTGTTGTCACTAATGTTTTCCCTCTTGGTGCAGTCGAAATAAGAAGTGCAGTTACCAACAAGGTTTTTAAGGTTAATGGGCAGCGCTTGAAGCTATTCCATGAGAGCTCGGTGCCTGAGGATGCTACTGTTGAGGAGTTTTCCTTGGAAGCGCCCACCTACACTGCAACTTGATCAGGGAGCACCTTCTCCTTTCCCTCACTCTTATTTTATATTTATGTTCTTTCATTGAGGACAATGTATGTCTTAAGTGTGGGGGAGGGAACCAACTGTTTTGTTTTCCTTGTTTGTGTGCTTGGTGTCGTTTGTGTGTGAGTCTTGTGTCGGCAAGCTTGAATGGATTTTGTTAAAATTAGCATAGATGGATTGCATGATATTTTTTGACTGTTGATGATTTCCCCCTAGGTCTTGAAATTTTAAAATTGATCCCCATGTGAAAAATTGAACTTTGAGATATTTTGTTATGATTGCATGATTTATGATAAGTTTGGGGTGAAGGGATGCACACACTAGGGATTGAATCTCGGTCAAACAATTTGCGAAAAATGTCCAGGTGAGGATTTGAGCCTCCAACATGTTTTTAATCGTGTGAATCACTTTCAAGTTGCACTTTCCCGAATTTGCTTGAGTCTCTTCATGGTTTGCATGTTTATGTGCTTGCATCAAATGATTTAGGCAATTTTCTTTGAATTAACCACTTGGCCTAAATAGAACCAATCCCTAATGCATGTTCCCTAGTTAGCCACGTTGAGCCTAATAAGCCTATTGTTTCTTGATGACCTTATGCTCGAGAGCCAAAAATCTGAAAAACCATGTTAACCCGATCTTAGGATTAGGAGAGCATGGAAGCTTAGCAAGAGAAGGGATGTAAGAAACTAAGTTTGGGGTGGCTACAAGGATATGATGTGTTGTTTGGGATTGAGAAGAAGGAAAAAAAATGAAGGTTGGAGCCAAAGGCAAAAAAGAAAAGAAAAAAATAAAATAAAAAAAGGAAGAAAAGCACAAAAATGTCAAAAAAGGGTATTGGAAGAAAAAGGCTGTAGTCACCCAAAGCAAAAAGAAAAATGGAGAAAGGAATTTGAGTAGAAGTTCAATGTGTCAAAAATGCTCATGCTCTCTTAATTCCTAGGGACTTAAGCCTAGTACCTTAGGATATCCTACCCTTAGCCAGGCCCCATTACAACCTTTAAAGACCTTTTGATGTTGCATGCATGTTTTCGTGGGAACCTTGTTTGAGATGAAAATCAAATTCATGGGAAGTGCTCTTAAAAGTTAAATTGAGTGAAATGTTGATAACCTAGACAAATTGAGCGAATGAGTGAAACACTAAATGCCCTTGTGAGGAAGGCGATTGTTTGAATTTGGTGATATCCCTTTTGTGTGTAACATGGATCCCTTGCTTAGATTACTGATTGCATGAATGATGGAATTCTCAATTATTTAAAGTAAATGGATGTAGGGATTGAATTGTTGAGAGGGGGGGGGGACATTGAAGAAAATTTGTTTTGTTGAAATTGCATGAAATTTGTGCGAAATTGATTGAATCCCTTAAGCTTGCCAAGTTTGAGTCTTTTTGAGTTTTAGTTTGCTTGGGGACAAGCAAAGTTTAAGTTTGGGGTATTTTGATAAGCCTTTGGTTATCTAGTTTTATAACTAGTAAGACCATGGCTTTTGTGCCAATTATTCGAGTTCGATCTCGTTTTTCACCCAAATTTGGATTTAGTTGTCCTCAAGCAACTTTTTGAGTCTCTTAGGTAGTTTTAGGATATTTTAGTTAATTTTGGGTCAAATAAAGCATTTATTGCTATTTCATATTTTCAGGTTAACTTAGAGTCAAGGGAATGAAGAAACAGTGGAGAATGTAATTCTGGAAATGTTCGCCCCACGAGAGGCTATTCGCCTCGCGAGACTGAAGACCAGCCTGAACAGCAGAATGTCATCCTTTCTGTCTCGCCTCGCGAATCACCACGTCGCCCCGCGATCCTGAAGGCTGACTGTGCCAGAGAAAGCAACCCTTTCTGTCTCGCCTCGTGAACCATGTCTCGCCCCGCGAGACTGAAGACCAGAAGCTATCACGCCCAGGCCGTGATACTCATCACGGGCGTAATGAGAAGATCCTTTTCTGTCTCGCCTCGCGAGAATCCAATTTTGAACTGGCGCCATTTTTAATATTCGCGTCGCGAGAGGCTACTCGCCTCGCGAGCGGTCGCAGATGCTGAAGGATATAAATTGCTGTTGTACGCAGATTAGAGAGGACTTTTCATTATCCACTGTTTACGAATTTTCTAAGTTGTATTACGTTTTTGATGGAGAACTAATTCCCTTGGATTAGTCTGCTGTAATCAGTTTCCGCCGTACTTGAGGTTCTATAATTCCCAATTGATTTGCTTCTCCCTTTTCAATACTATGTTGTATGTTCTGTTTGCTTAATTCAGGATTGTATAGGATACGTGTTGATTTATTTCGGTGATGTTATGTTCCTATACCTAATCGCGTTTGCTTAATTCGCGTGTGTTCAATCGTGTTTGCTTAATTCACGAGAGCTTCACCCCGTTTGCTTAATTCGGGAATTAGGAATATATATCTCGTAGTGTCAATTTCGCTTGTTAATTGTTGCTACAATCGAAATGGGATTAGAATCCGCTTAGGGCTTGGAATTTATATGAACCAATGATAGTTGGGAAACCGAGAACAGTAGATTAATCGTTTTTAGCTTATCTGATAATCACTTATTTCTTAACTGTTTTCTTAATTGAATCTTTAATCCTAACCCCACCCCACCCAAAACTGATTTTGAGGTTGATAACAATACAAGAGTCCTTGAGAGACGATACTCGAGTTGTCTCACCCTGACTCCACTTTTTCAAACCACTCGCTTTTTGACCCGTGCGCGACAGCGTGTCAGTGACCATGGGGGAGAGTTTGTGCGACACCCTCTACCCCGCATGTATTCACAAAGAGTAAAAGATATAAAAGGAAAAGAGAACACATTCATATTATATCATAATAATAAAAAACCGGGCAGAGGCTGCCGCATTGTAACATAACTTCACGCGGAAAACTTAAACATGTTTATAAAAGAAAACGTAACATATCTGAAATATAAATGAAACCCAACCCCAATGTCACATTACAGAGCTGGTATAACCAATCCGATAAAATAACTCGGATAACAAACTAAAACTGAAACAAACTAAACTACGAGTAACGGCTCCTCAGAGTCACTCCTCAGCAAGCTGCTCACCGTCCTCTGCATATCAAAAATGATACATGCAAGCAGACAACGAAATACGGGGAGTAAGAAATATATATATATATATATATATATATATATATATATATATATATATATCAACATAACGGTATGGAAGCAGTTAGCATGATGAACATGCATCATAAAAACATAGCATATCAAACATAACCATCTCATCACATCACTATGTTTTTATGATGCATGTTCATCATGCTAATCGCTTCCATACCGCTATGTTGATATATATATATATATATATATATCAATATATAGGTATGTATATATGTATATAACGCTATATATATATATAACATTTCAACAATGCATGCAACGCACCACTACTCCAATGCATGAATGAGCAACACAGCCAACACCTCCTCTTGGGCCACTCGGCTACCCAAGTTCATCATCATCATCAACGTTATCTTTCATCTTTAGTTCTTTAATCTTGTATCACATAATCTTTTCACTTACACTCTGGCCAAAAAGCACCAGAGCTCAACACCTTGACCATTAAGCATTAAGGTCCCCTTGGCAACTCGACTACCAAGGTCCAATATCTTTTAACAACACTGAGACACCCCGTTGTGCCATTAAATTAAAACCTTATTAATTAATTACTTAATCACGTGCTTAACGTTAAAAGTATATTCCTAAAATAGGTAAAAATTACAACTTAATTAGAAACTTACATCATGAGAACAATTACAACAACACACCATATATTTATAATACATAAACACCATTTGTTAAAGCATTATAGTACTAAAACACTGTCTAGGGTATCCCAGCAGTAGGGTCCCGTGTAGGTGCATACTTATACAACCTATTAATAGCGGAAATATAAAATGTCTTAAGACACATTGGCCATAAAATCTCTAAGTTCTAACAGTTGAATCCACTGCTCGTGCTCCAGCATCTTGTTCAGATGGAGCACACTCTAGTTCCTCAGTAACGGGTTCCTCCATTAGATCTTCTCATGGAATAAAATAAACATACACATAATAAAGAAAATAGGGGATAAGAAACATTTATATCATCAAAAGCAGAAAGGAATACATAGCACATAGTATAATAACAATCAAACACAACCATCACACATAACTAACAATCATCCTCAATCATGATATCTTCCTCTACCCTCAATCTCATACGATTAAACCTTGACGCTAAAGTGGTCGCTACCAATCCGGTAACACTTCTTTCTTTAGATATATCAGTCGCTCAAGCGACACGTCCCCACAAACCGGTGCACAACCTCATCCATGGGGAATGCTCATGCAAAGCAATGACACTATAGCTGCACGATACAGTCGGTGCACACCCTGGATCTAGTGTGCTCACGCATAGCAATGACACTATAGCTGCATGGTACAGTCGGTGCACAACCTCATCCATGGTAAGAATGCTCACACGAAGCAATGACACTATAGCTGCACGGTACAGTCGGTGCACACCCTAGTTCAGGGGTGCTCATGAATATCAAATGACACTATAGTTGCACGACCTAAATCTAAGTTGGGACAATCCCGCAAGAACTTTAGACCTCCTGTGTTCCCAACACATGGTTGTAAACAACACTACACACATACGACCCTCATCAATAACAACCTAGTGCCTCAAGCTCTCGCTAGAAACTCGTATAAATCCTCAAATCATATTTCATAATCTCATCTATAAAACAACTTAATTAAGCTAGGAACCTCTAAGTCACAATTATTCTCTCACCCAACAAAATACCTCCGAACAACATATATCTTTCCTTAAAATCAACTAATCACATTATCAAACCAGGCAGATCATGCTTAACCCAATAATCAATAAAATATTCAAACATCAAAATAAAACGTCACATGTGGTAGAATACCTCAACCAGCGTATCACAAACAATCAATAATATTAAAGTCAGACATCCTCAAATTTTCTAAAATTATTCTAACGGCGATAAACCTACAATCCCCAAATCGTCATTGGTATTACGAAAACGATTCCAATGCGATTTTGGTTTTGTCGATAACTCGACCACTAGTAGGGTTTAGGTTTCCCTACACAATTATTATATTATGAACTACTTATCCATTCCGACGATAGGTTGAATCTTTCCCCCACCTGAGCTAACGTCGAAAACACGAAATCGAAGCTCCTCGTTATCACGCCACAAGTTACCAAATCCACCTTCAACCAAATCAATGATAAAACAAATTAATCAAACAAAATCCACTTTAACCACAAACAGTTAGGTTCTGCCATCAATTCAAAATAGGGCTAGGGTTACTTTCTTAATCCAATCTTTTAGACACTAGTTCCTAGAGTATTAACTAACATAAAACAAGTGTTACAATTCAAAAATATGAAATAAAATCCTCTAACCACTTTGGTTAGGGTTTCGGTCATAAGGGTTAAAATTGGCGAAAAATTCTTTTTGCTCACATGCTCTTGGATCTAGAACCTACACACCTTAGTTAGTTCATATAAATCATAATCTAGTTAAAGATTGAAGAAAACTTATTTTATCCACATGACACCAATTCGGTCTAGACTAAAAAATAGGGTTATGAGTTTTTTTTTATTTCAAGCTTCTATATCTAACTACTATAGGTATTAGAGAGTTAAAATCAAGTGTCATATTTTAAAAATTGAACAAAACTTCATTTGCCTAAAACCACATAGGTTCGGTCTTTACTAGATAAACAGGGAGGAAAATTCTTTTGATTACATGCTCTTAGATGATGATAGTAGAAGTCATATTAAGATCATAGAAATTGGTTTCACATTAAAATGATTTTTCTACAATTTCCAAGAATTATTTGAAGTTCTAGATCTAGAAATGGAGATTTGTGAAAAGTTGATGGAAATGAAGATTCGATGCATGATAAATGAAGCTAAGATGATGAGGAAGGGATTCCTCACCTTGGAATGAAGAAGTTTGATGAAGGAAATTAAGAACAATGATGAACTTGGCAAGAACACCAATGGAGTTCTTAATGTTTTTGTGAAGAAGATGACTTAGAATGTGTGATAGGAAAAAATGAAAGTTGTCTTAGTGTGGGGAGGGGTTTGGGCCGTGACTTCAGTGAGGGAGTGAGGGGAGTAAGTTGTTTAATGTTAAAATGGAACCAAGGTTAAGTTAATTGACATAGGTTAAGTTAGAAAATAATATAATAACTTAACTATGGTTATAATAACCTAACTAGAGTTAATTTGTAATCATGATTATGTTAGATTACGTGGTGGAGAATTAAGGAAGGTGTGGCTGGTTTTGGGCCACAAATGAGGAAGAAGAAGCCAAATTGACCTTGACTTGCCTTAACCATGGTTAAAGATTAACTAGGATAGGTTAGGTTAAGCTTAAGGGCATTTTGGTCATTTCATCTAAAATTGCATTTAATGCTTCCTAAACGCTTGGTGAGTCATGGTGGTGACTCACCCCATGGATCAGCTCCTCCGGTGTCAGGTTTTGTCTCTGCACATTCGTTCTCGACTCCATCGGTTTCCCAATTAGGGTTTTACGTCCGAATAAAGACATAACATTTGGTTTTCGATCGATAATTTTCAAAATAACCAAACTCGTTGGAAATATGATTTAAACATAAACCATTTCGTTCACGAGTCAAAATTAGGTTTTCTTATAAGTAAAATCTTACTGTCAGTTAAAACATAAATTGTTTTCCATTCAAACTTTCACTAAACTTCGTCCGAATAAACATAATATTTTATTTTTTATCAGAAATTTAGAAAGTAGAATTCCTCACGAACATAATATAAAAAATCTACAAATTTTTAGCTTCGGGTCAAATTAGAATTTTCTACCGGTATAAAATTATACTGTCAATAAAAATGCAGACCGGTTTCCGTCTGAGTATTAAACCCAAATTTTAAGCAGAGCTTCCTACCATAGAGTAGGTTCTAGATATGATCTTGTTTTCTCCAAAATCATTTCCTAGGTCGCAGATAAAAATATAAATAAATATATCTTTACCGTTAATACAACGTATATGAAAATCGGGCTGTTACAAACACCTTGACATTATGCATCAAGGCCCCCTTGGTCACTCAGCTACCAAGGTACAAAACAACAACACTCTGGTCAATAAGCACTAGAGCTCAACACCTCAACCACTCGGTTATCGAGACCCCTTGGCTTCTCGGCTACCAAGGTACAAAACAACATCTTTTCACTTTAGTTATTAACACTCTGGCCTATAGGAACCACAGCTCAACACCTTGACCATTAAGCATCAAGGCCCCCCTTGGCCACTCGGCTACTAAGGTATATTATTATCTTTAAGTTATCTAACTTGTCTTTACTGGGTTTGGTGTCTTCTTCATTATTATAGCGTTTGGGGTAAGACACCCCTTGTTACTGTTTTGCGTTCTGCTCTGCACATGGAAGCAAGGTTGTGCTTCCCCCAGCACGGGTGTGCTAACCGTTAAGTCAGGCACGGTCGTACTGACTGTAGAGCACGGTCGTGCTCAATGGAGCGTGGCCGTACAGTTTCTGGGCAGAAGGGTTGAACAACCCTTACTAAGTTTCCTAGGACATTCAAAGATCAAACCTATTGGTTTAAACTACACCATCAATCATCAGTTTCATTATCTTTAATTGTTCTCATGTCTTTTACTTCCAGCTTTGTTACTAACGTCCCTAAAACACTTACTAATCAATCCTAGGGTCTTCAACTAAGCCCGATGAACATAACCTTGCCTCTCATGCTATATTTGTGTCTTATGAACAAACTCGGAAAACATCCCTTAATTATATTTCATAATTGTTAACATATTTTAACGTCTTAACATCATTAATAAGCCCTATTGGTCAGTTAGAGTCTTATTAACATCATTGTTGGCATTAACATCCTCAACAATCAACACTCATTCAAAGAACAACATCATCATCATTCATAACAACATTAATCATCATTATCATAACAGCATCATTAAACATTATGAACATTCATGGCATCATTAAACATCATACGCAATTAGGAATACCAATAACATTCACTCATACATCATCAATATTAACATCAAACAGTACAATAATTAAAGCATGCCATTAACATCGGAATTACATCATAGATATATCAATTGACATCAAAGAGACTAACAACATACGATAGGGTCATGGGTTAACTCTTCATCTTACGCTACTCCCAACGCCTACATGTTAATACTATTCCTTCTCCCCATACCTTGTATGAAGATAAAACCCCTTAACTAAGCATAAACGAAACTGGTGTTGTTCCCTCGAGCAGCTCGACGAACTCTTCAAGCCATTTGATGACACTAGCGCATGACTTCTCTCCCCAAACTAGAGCAAGAACACCAAGAACTTGGTTGGGTTCAAAGGAAGGGGAAGGGGAAGGTTTCTGTTGCACTAGGATTGCCTAAAGTGCCAATTTGAGAGTTGTAACTTGTAACCCTCCTAACTCACTTATTTATATTGCTAGGCAAAGGTGTCTTTGGGAATTAGACATAGCTATGTCCCTAGTCAGATTTGCATTTTTGAGAACTAGACACAGCTGTGTCTATCAGGAGACACATCTGTGTCCCTGACCAGAACAACGATTTTGGGAATTCGACACAGTTGTCTCTATCAGGAGACACAGTTGTGTCTCGACCATAATAACGTTTTATAGAATTAGACACAGCTGTGTCTATCAGGAGACACAGTTGTGTCCCGGCCAAAACAACGTTTACGAGAATTAGGCACAGCTGTGTCTCGAGCCAGAACAACATTTTAGAGAGTTAGACACAGCTGTGTTTATCGGGAGACACAACTGTGTCAAGCTCCAGGAGAGAGAAACACATGTGTTAGAAAGGGATTTTTGACCAGAAAAATCCCACTTAACCCCATTTTAAATTCCCTAAAGAACTTTTTAATAATCTAGCACGACATACAACTATACACAACATATAAAAACATATATACCAAAAAATGAGGTGTTACAATTCCAACCCCTTATAAAAATTTCGTCCTCGAAATTTCTATCACCTTGATTGGTTATGCTTTCACCAATTAGGCACATACTTTGGTCAAGTCCTTGGACTCGGAGGCTCCAACCAAGCAGGAAGAACTAAAGGTTCTTAGCACTAAACATCATTATCTATAATAACTATAGATAATCCAAACGAGAACGCACAGAAGACTCATGATAGACTTATACCACGGCCTGATAGGACAGACCTGCTCTGATATCACTAAATGTGACACCCTCTACCCCGCATGTATTCATAAAGAGTAAAAGATATAAAAGGAAAAGAGAACAGATGCATATTATATCATAATAATAATAAAAACCCAGGCAGAGGTTGCTGCATTCTAACATAACTTCAACGCGGAAAACTTAGACATGTTTATAAAAGAAAACGTAAAATATCTTAAATATAAACGAAACCAAACCCCAATGTCATATTACAGAGCTGATATAACCAATCCGATAAAACAACTAGGATAACAAACTAAAACTAAAAGAAACTAAACTACGAGTAGCGGCTCCTCAGAGTCACTCCTCAGGAAGCTGCTCACCGTCCTCTGTATATCCAAAACGATACATGAAAGCAGACAACAAAAGACAGGGAGTAAGAATATATATATATATATATATATATATAATTCTAAACAATGTATGTTATGCGATGCAACGCTACTCCACTACTCCAATGCATGAATAAGCAACACAACATACAGCCAACAATCACCACCACCGCTTGGGCCACTCGGCTACCCAAGGTCATCATCATCAATGTTATCTTTCATCTGTAGTCTTTAATCTTTTATCACATAATCTTTTCACTTACACTCTGGCCAAAAAGCACCAGAGCTCAACACCTTGACCATTAAGCATCAAGGCCCCCTTGGCCACTCGGCTGCCAAGGTCCAATATCTTGTAACAACACCTTGACATTATGCATGAAGGCCCCCTTGGCCACTTGGCTACCAAGGTACAAAACAACAACACTGTGGCCAATGAGCACCAGACCTCAACACCTCGACCACTCGGCTATCGAGGCCCCCTTGGCCACTCGGCTACCAAGGTACAAAACAACATCTTGTCACTTTAGTTATTAACACTCTGGCCCATAGGCAACAGAGCTCAACACCTTGACCATTAAGCATCAAGGCTCCCTTGGCCACTCAGCTACCAAGGTACATTATTATCTTTAAGTTAACTAATTTTTCTTTGTTGGGTTTATTGTCTTCTTCATTATTATAGCGTTTGGGGCAAGACACCCCTTGTTACTATTTTGGGTTCTGCTCTACACAGGGAAGCACGGTCGTGTTTCCCCCAGCACGGGTGTGCTGACCATTAAGTCAAGCAGGGTCTTGCTGACTATTAAGCACAGACGTGCTCAATGGAGTGTGGCCATACTGTTTCTGGGTAGAAGGGTTGAACAACTCTTACTAAGTTTCCTAGGACATTCAAAGATCAAACCTATTGGTTTAAACTAAATCATCAATCATCAGTTTCATTATCTATAATTGTTCCCATGTCTTACTTCCAGCTTCATTACTAACGTCCCTAAAACGCTCATGATCACTAATCAATCCTAGGGTCTTTAACTAAGCCCTACGAACATAACCTTGCCTCCCATGATACATTCGTGTCTTATGAACAAACTGGGAAAAAATCCCTTAATTCTCTTTCATAATTGTTAACATATTTTAATGTCTTAACATCACTAATAAGCCTTATTGGTTAGTTAGAGTCTTATTAACATCATTGTTGCCATTAACATCCTCAACAATCAACACTCATTCAGAGCGCAACATTATCATCATCATCATAACAACATTCATCATCATCATAACAACATCATCATTATCATAATAGCATCATTAAACATCATGAACATTCATGACATTAATAAACATCATACGTAATTAGGAATACAAATAACATTCACTCATACATCATCAATATTAACATCAAAAAGTACAATAATTAATGCATGCCATTAACATTGGAATTACACCATACATATATCAATTGACATCAAATAGACAAACAACATACGATAGGACAATGGGTTAACCCTTCATCTTACGCTACCCCCAACGCCTATATGTTAATACTATTCCTTCTCCCCATACCTTGTATGAAAATCAAACCCCTTAACCAAACGTAAACGAACCTGGTGTTGTTCCCTCGAGCGGCTCGGTGAACTCTTCAAGCCATTTGATGACACAAGCGCGTGACTTCTCTCTCCAAACTAGAGCAATAACAGCAAGAACTTCTCTCCCTCACTTATTTATATTGCCAGGGAAAATTGCCTTAGGGAATTAGATACATCCGTGTCTATCAGGAGACACAGTTGTATCCCTGGTCAGATTTGCGTTTTTGAGAACTAGACACAGGTGTGTTTATCAGGAGACACAGCTGTGTCCCTGACCAGAACATCGATTTTGGGAATTCGACACAGCTATGTCTCAGCCAGAATAGTGTTTTCGAGAATTAGACATAGTTGTGCCTATCAGGAGACACAGCTGTGTCCCGACCAAAACGATGTTTACGAGAATTAGACACAGTTGTGTCTATCAAGAAACACAGCTGTGTCCCGGGCCAGAACAACATTTTAGAGAGTTAGACCCAGCTGTGTCTATCGAGAGACACAACTGTGTCAAGCTCCAAGAGAGAGAAACTTATGCGTTAGAAAGGGATTTTTTACCAGAAAAAAACCCAATTAACCCCATTTTAAATTCCCTAAAGCACTTTTTAATAATCTAGCACAACATACAACTATATACAACACATAAAAACATATATACGAAAAATGGGGTGTAATAGTTTGAAAATGAACAATTTGAAAGGTTATGTGAGGAAAGTGGTATTCTTCACAACTTCTTAATACCTAGAACACCACAGCAAAATGGTGTGGTGGAGAGAAAGAACATATCTCTTCAAGCGATGGCTAGAACAATGCTCAATGACAACTTTGTCCCTAGACACTTCTGGGCTGAAGCTGTTAATACTGCCTGCTACATTCAGAACATAATATACATAAGACCAATTCTAAATAAGACTCCTTATGAATTATGGAAAGGACGAAAACCCTACATATCTTACTTTTATCCTTTTGGTTGTAAATGCTTTATACTAAATACTAAAGATCAACTTGGTAAATTCTAAAACTTTGGTAGTTGAAGAATGTATACATGTTAAAATTCATGACAAGCAGCCTGATAAGAAATTATCAGATCTTGATGAAGCCTTTGCATATTTGAGTCTCAAAGATTCTGAAAATCCAGTAAACATCAAGCCTGATGATCAAGTAGACGATCAACAACAATCTGAGTCATAAACTTCACAACAAGAAAATGTTCAAAGATCATGGTACTTTAAAAATTACCAGCCTCAAGATTAAATCATGGGAAGTCCCAGTGTTAGGCTGATAACCAGATCAACATTTAGAGATCAAGATGATTCTGCTTTAGTCTTTGAGTTAGAACCAAATACAGTAGACGAGGCTCTACTGGATGAGGGTTGGATTCTGGCAATGCAAGAGGAATTGAACCAGTTCGAAAGAAGTGAAGTGTGGACTCTTGTGCCTCTACCAAGGAATAAATCAGTGATAGGAACCAAATGGGTTTACAGAAATAAGCTTGATGAAAATGGTAAGGTTGTAAGAAATAAAGCAAGACTTGTTGCTCAAGGTTACTCTCAGGAAGAAGGTATAGACTACACTGAAACCTTTTCTTTATCAAATGGATGTGAAAAGTGCATTTCTAAATGGCTTTATAAATGAGGAAGTGTGTGTTATGTAACCTCTGGGTTTTGAAAGTGAAACCTATCCTAAATATGTATATAAGCTAAAGAAAGCTTCATATGACCTCAAACAAGCTCCTAGAGCTTAGTATGAAAGGTTAAGTTCATTCTTAATGGACAATGGATTTAGTAGAGGAAATGTTGATACAACCTTGTTTAGAAAATCCAGTAATTCCAGCTTTATAATTGTACAAATATATGTTGATGACAGAATCTTTGGTGCTACTAATGAATCTCTGTGCAAAGAATTTTCTAAGCTAATAAAGAAAGAATTTGAAATGAGCATGATGGGAGAACTCAAATTCTTCCTTGGACTTCAAGTAAAACAATCAGTGGACGAGGTGTACATCCATCAAACCAAGTATACAAAAGGACTCTTAAAGAAGTTCAAAATGGATGACTGCAAACCAATGAACACACCTATGCATCCCAAGTCCATACTGAACAAAGATGACAAAGATAAAAAGGTAGACCAAAAGGTATACAGATGTATGATAGGATCTCTCTTATATCTTACTGCATCCAGACCTGATATTATGTTCAATGTTTGCTTATGTGCTCGATTTCAATTTGATCTTAGAGAATCTCACTTATCAGTAGTTAAAAGAATATTTAGATATTTAAAAGGTACTACTAATCTGGATTTGTGCTTTAAGATAAATGATGATTACAGATTAGTTGGTTTTTGTGATGCTGACTATGCTGGAGATAGAATAGAAAGGAAGAGTACCAGGGGAGGATGTCACTTCATTGGAGCTAATCTAGTCTCACGGTCAAGCAAAAGACAAAGTATCATTGCCTTATCAACTGCTGATGTGTTTGTAAGTAGTACTCCACTTATGTGCGATAACACTACTGCAATCAATCTATCTAAAAATCCAATCTTGCATTCTAGAGCTAAGCACATAGAGATTAAACATCATTTTATTAGAGATTACGTGCAAAAAGGTGTTATTGATATACAGTTTGTAGATACTGACCATCAATAGGTGGATATCTTTACTAAACCTCTAGCTGAGGACAGATTTATTTTTATTATAAAGCATCTTAACATGGTATGTGTGGATTATTATGTCTTCCAGTTATGACCGTCTATTGTATGTTAAATGTGCGTCCAAACGCTTATCTCGTCTATTGCCTGTTTGCATGCTCTTATCTGAATCGTCTATACTATTTGTTATTATTTGCAATTATTATGTCTAAGATATATTTAATTAAAAAAAATTCTCTTTGCTGAGTCAGTTTTATCCATCATTTCTTTAACTTGCTTTTTATAGTTTCAAAAACCTGCACCGTGTCAGCATTTAATGCATGTCCTATCACACATCCCTCATTCAATTTTATTTTAGAATTATCTTTCAGAGAGAAAATCTTCATATTTCGAAACCTTTTTAAGTGTGTCTCTTCCCTCTGAAAAACCTTTCACTCTCTTTGAACCTAAAAACTTCTTGCAAAAGATTTTCTCTGTCTCTTGAACCATAACCTTCAAACTCAACAATGGCTACTTCATCTGCTGCTAGTACCTACAATGTCAACGCTCTTGAGATTGGAATAGAGCATTATTTCGAGTTTGGCATTCAGAAGGAATACAACTTTGATGTAAGCAACTACATCAATGTTGCTGGTTGGGCAGGATTGTTCGTGGAGAAGATTTCTGCTTACCCTAACCTAATTAGGGCTTTATGGAGGGACCCTAAGGTTACTTGATAAGCCTCTGGCTCATCTAGTTTCCAGCTAGAAAAGGGGTAGATTTTGTGCCTAATTGAGCGAGTCAACCTCGCTAATCTCCCAAATTGGCCTTGTTTTGTTCCTAAGTTAGAATTTGATTCGTTTAATGCATTTTTAGTAGTTTTTAGTTTATTTTGAGTAGAATTACGCTTTTCGTGTCCTTTTCTTGTTTCAGGTTAAAAGTGAAGCTCTTAGTGTCAAGGAAAATGAAGAAAACAGTGGAAAAGCAATTCTGGAAGTTTCGCCTCGCGAAACAGGATCTCGCCTCGTGAGCCTAAGACCAGCCTGAACAGCAACAGTCACCCTTTCTGTCTCGCCTCGCGAATCACCATCTCGCCTTGCGAGACTGAAGGCCTGACTGTACCAGAGATGTCACCCTTTCTGTCTCGCCTCGCGAATCACTATCTCTCCTCGCGTGTATTCAAATCAGGATGGAGCCAAAACTGAATTTTGCCTCGCGAGAGCTTGCTCGCCCTGCGAGCGGGCACGACCCAGAAACTCTATTTATAGGCTGTTTTAGGGCAGATTAGATACCTTTTGTTCACCACTTGTTTTAGATCGCTTTTGAGATACAAATCCAATTTCTCTGGAGCTGCGTCTCCCTATTTCTTTTCCTAGTTGACAATCATGATGAATTCCAATTGTTGGAGCGTTGTTACAAACATGAGGAACTAATTCCCTTGTCTAAGGGATCAATGAAACCACCCATGGCGGTGTAGCGTTCAATGTGATGTATGTTTCCCTCCTTTACCTCAATTCATGTTTTCCAATTCTGAATTTATTGCGTTGATCATAAGCATGCATGATCGACTAGTTAACGTGATGAGGCTTGATAGGCAATTCGCGTTTAGAACTTGAATTGGGATCATTGATTGAATATTGCACGAGAATGAGTAGGAGATCAGTGCAATCTTATAGGGAACAAGATTTAATAGAGTTTGATGATTGGGTTATGAGACCTAGCAAGTAATTAAGTCAATCGTTGAATACGTCCTATTGAGCACGATAGTGTCATTAGGAGAATTTGGGGGTCCTGGTTGACATTGCAATTGAACTTAGGGGGAGGATCATCATCACTTGGGTACTATGCATGATTGGGTAGGTGGATTTGTGACCTTAGATGTTTAATCCTGATTTTAATTCTCATCTCATCTTATCGCTACCTACTTTATCTCTAATTGAATTGTTGATTTGAATTGTGATCCTATTTTCTCTCTCTTCTCAACCACTTGTTGTTACTTGGTCAAACATATCAAATTTCTTACAAATTGGTAGAATTTGTAGCCCAATCCCTGTGTCCGACCTCGGTAATTACTTACCATGTTTATTACTTACGACGACCCGGTACACTTGCCGGTGACTCAACAAGTTTTTGGCGCCGTTGCCGGGGATTGGCACAACCAATTTTCCTAATTTTTGGGAAGTTTGATTATTTGGTTAAGCTATTTTTATTTTTATTTTTTGTTATTTATTTACTATTATTTCTCTCTACTTCTTTGATTCCGGTTGGTCTTGCCTAGTTTTTGTATGCGAGGTACCCTTTCACAAGAAGACTTGCTATTTGATTCGGAGATCACCAAGACCGAGAAGCCATGGTAGGGAAACCTCAAGTGGAGTCAGTTCTGCAACAATAGAAGCCATTCTAGAGCAAAATAAACTGTTGAAGATGCAAAATGCGGCATTGTCTGGGAACAAAACGGTTAATGTGATACACGAAGGAATGCCTCCGGGTTGCGATAATTGTAATGGAGATCATGACATTCAGAGTTGTTCGTTCAACTTATCTCAGGAACATGTGGACTCATGCCATAATTTCTACGACAGTGTACCCCAGAACAACTATCAGAAGAACAGACAGAATGATTACAGTCAGAATCAGAATAGGGGTTATATGAGGAGAGACCATCTAGGTTTCGCTTGGAGTAATGCTAGTGGTGGTCTAGCCGGGTAACAACAACCTCAACAGAATCAGAGGCCAAACTACAGAATCCATCAACGCAATACTCAGCAGGCTCTTCCAGAGCCTAATCAATTGCAAAAAACAGATGGTGGAAGACAACCTTGGGAGTTGGCTATAGAAAAGACGAATGCGGCAATTGAGAAGTTGTCAATCAATACAAGCACAGCCATTGACAAGTTGGCAACTCATACAGGGTCGGTAATTCAGAATCTAGAGACGCAGATAGCTCAGCTCGCAAAGCAACTAAATGAGCGTCTCCCAGGCACTTTCCCAGGTGATACCGAGAACAACCCTAAGAACCAATGCAATGCCGTAGCAACTAGAAGCGGTAGGGTGTTGGGATCTAACAGGGTTGCAACTAGTTCTCAGGAAGCTGAGGCCTCGGAGCAACCACATGTTGAGGAAGAACAACCTAAGGAAGAGGAGTTGGCAAGTGACAAGGCACCAAAGCAATGGGGAAGGTTAAAACTTGTAGATGAAGAGTTCCGAAGAAAGAAGTGGGTTGAACCCAAAGACCTCCCGCCCTTCATGAAGGTACCGTATCCTGAAAGATTGAAGAAGCCTCTACAAGATAAACAGTTCAATAAATTCCTTGATGTCTTCCGCAAACTTCAAATTAACATTCCATTTGCGGAAGCCTTGGAACAAATGCCATCTTATGCCCGGTTTATGAAGGAGCTTCTCTCCAAGAAGCGGAAAATAGTGGATGAGGAAACGATTGCTTTGACCGAGGAGTGTAGTGCCATTCTTCAAAGAAAACTACCTCCAAAGTTGAAGGATCCCGATTCTTTTTCTATACCATGCACCATTGGGGAGATGACTCTAGGAAAGGCATTGTGTGATCTAGGGGCAAGCATCAACTTGATGCCCCTCTCTATGATGAAGAAGTTGGGGATCAAAGAAGCCAAAGATACACGGATGTCACTCCAACTAGCTGATCGTTCTATAAAATATCCTTATGGGTGGTAGAAGATTTGTTAGTGAAGGTGGACAAGTTCATATTTCCGACGAATTTTGTGGTGCTTGATATGGATGAAGACGCCGAGATCCCTCTCATATTGGGTAGGCCCTTCTTGGCCACTGGGCGTGCTTTGATAGATGTGCAACAATGGAAACTCACCCTAAGGGTGCAAGATGAGAATGTAGTCTTCAATGTCTTTAAAGCAATGAAGCACCCCGGAGGTCGGATGTGTATCGAGTGGATATGGTGGACTCAATTGTCAAGGCAAAGGCCACGAGAGAAGCCCATGGTTCTTCACTTGCACAAGTGTTGGTAGAATCCCATGATGATGATAGTGAGGAAGAAAACCCTTTGGGGGATGAGGACTATCTTGAGTGCTTAAAAAACATGGAAGCCTTACCGAGTCTCCCAAAGGATGAATGTGCAAAGGAAAAGCTTAACAACGAGGAATGGAAGAAGATAACAAGGCACCGGAGTTGAAGCAACTCCGAACCCACTTAAGGTATGCATTCTTGGGGGAGAAGGGACAACATCCGGTAATCATTAGCAATGCCTTGAAAAAGGATGAAGAAGAAGAGCTATTGAGAGTTCTTAGGGAGCACAAATCCGCCATTGGGTGGAAAATTTCGGACCTAAAAGGTATAAGCCCTTCCCTATGCATGCATAAGATTTTGATGGAGGATGATTATAAGCCGGTGGTTCAACCACAAAGACGGTTAAATCCCATCATGAAAGAAGCTGTGCGTAAGGAAGTGATTAAACTTTTAGATGCCGGAATCATCTATCCAATCTCGGATAGCAATTGGGTTAGTCCAATTCATGTGGTCCCAGAGAAAGGTGGCACAACCGTGGTGGTCAATGAAAGCAATGAATTGATCCCAACAAGGACCATCACGGGGTGGAGAGTAGGTATCGATTATAGAAGGCTTTTGGACTTAAATGAGTTGTCCGAGATCCGCATGCAAGCATATGAAAATGCAAGAATCTACAAAGAGCGGACTAAGTCATGGCATGACAAGCACATCTTGCCTAGGAGGTTTGAGCCATGACAAATGGTACTTCTTCTCTATAATTCAAGGTTGAGGCTCTTTCCTGGAAAGCTAAAATCAAGGTGGTCGAGACCATTCAAGGTCCTCCAAGTTTTTCCACACGGAGCAGTAGAATTAGAAGGGGCCTCTGGCAACTTCAAGGTAAATGGGCAAAGGCTAAAGCATTACCATGGGGAATCAATCCCAAATGGCAAGCAGGTTCTTCTTCTGGATTAACCCTTAGGGGTGATTTGAGTCAGGCTCGGGACGTTAAACAAGTGCTACTTGGGAGGCAACCCAAGCTAGATATCCTTTATTTTTAAGTTTCTGTCATTTTCTCTTCTGGAAAAAAAAAGATTCGCCCCGCGAATCCACAGTGGCCTCGCGAGACAGAAGCCCTGAATCTCAGAGGCTTGCTCACGCTTCTGTCTCGTGTCGCGAGAGCTACTTTTGCCTCGCGAATCTGGGCATCATCAATTGTTGGAATTCCAGATTCGCCTCGCGTGATATTACTCTCCTCGTGATTCTGGAAAGTTAATGGGCAGCGCTTGAAGTTATTCCATGAGAGCTCGGTACCTGAGGATGCAACCATAGAAGAGGTTTCCTTGGAAGCGCCCACCTACACTACAACTTGATTAGGGAGCACCTTCTCCTTTCCCTCACTCTTATTTTATATTTACGTTCTTTCGTTGAGGACAATGTATGCCTTAAGTGTGGGGGAGGGAACCAATTGCATTACTTTGTTTTTGTTTTCTTTCCTTTTTTTTTCCATGTGTTTTTGAATTTCGCTCTTGAATAATTTGAGAAGATCAAGAGTATGTGTGTGAGTTTTGTGTCGGCAAGCTTGGTGGATTTTAATTAAATTTAGCATAGATTGACTGCATGAATTATGTTGACCATTGATGATTCCCCCTAGGTTCTAAAAATCGAAAATTTGATCCCCATGTGAAAAATTGAAAATTGAACTTTGAGAAATTTTATTGTGATTGCTTGATTTATGACAAGTTTGGGGTGAAGGGGTGCACACACTAGGAATCGTATCTCGGTCAAACAATTTGCAAAAATGTCCAGGTGAAAAATTTGAGCCTCCAACATGTTCTTAATTGTTTGAATCGCTTTTAAGCTTCACTTTCTCGGATTTGCTTGAATCTGTGCATGGTTTGCATATTTATATGTTGCATCAAATGATCTAGGCAATTTTTCTTTGAAATAACTACTTGGCCATAAATTGAACCAACCTTGATGAATGATCCCTAGTTAGCCACATTGAGCCTTGAAGCCTATTGTTCTTGATGACCTTACATTACAAGCCATTAACTCAGAAAAACCATGATTTTCCCCTATCCTAGGATTTAGGAGAGCATGGAATTTTAGCTTTGTGAGTGTTGTTGTGGAACTAAGTTTGGGGTGGCTACAAAGTTCATGAATCATAGTTGAGAAAAAGAAAAGCAAAATTAAAGGCCGAAGGCTTGAAAAAAAAAATTGTGATGAAAAGTATTGAATATATGCCAAAAAGGGCAAGACGAAAAAGTGTAAAAAGGAAGAGGTTTGTAGCCACCCAATGCAAGGAATAGAATAATAATATGAGAGTAAATTCAATTGTTGCAATGGTAGTTTCATGCTCTCATTGATCCTAGGGACTAAGCATCTATCCTTTGAATATCTTACCTTGAGCCAGGCCTCATTACAACCTATGAAAGACCTTTTGATGATGCATACATATTTTTGTGGGAACTTTGTTGAGATGAAAATCAAATTCATAGGAAGTGTTCTTGAAATGCGAGATTGAGTGAAAAGTTGGTAGCTTAGACAAATTGAGCGAATGAGTGAAATATTAAATGCCCTTGTGAGGAAGGCAATTGTTTGAATTTGGTGATCTCCCTTTTGTGTGCCACTTGGATCCTCAACTCAGATTACTGATTGCATGAATGATGGAATTCTCAATTGTTTAAAGTAAATGAATGTGGGGATTACATTGTTGCAAGGGGGGAAAACATTGAAGAAAAATTGTTGTGTTAAATTGCATGAAATTTGTGCAAAAATTGATTGAATCCTTTAAGCTTGCCAAGTTTGGAGTCTTTTTGAGTTTTTGCTTGATTGGGGACAAGCAAGGTTTAAGTTTGGGGTGTTTTGATAAGCCTCTGGCTCATCTAGTTTCCAGCTAGAAAAGGGGTAGATTTTGTGCCTAATTGAGCGAGTGAACCTTGCTAATCTCCCAAATTGGCCTTGTTTTGTTCTTGAGTTAGAATTTGATTCGTTTAATGCATTTTTAGTAGTTTTTAGTTTATTTTGAGTAGAATTATGCTTTTCGTGTCCTTTTATTGTTTCAGGTTAAAAGTGAAGCTCTTAGAGTCAAGGAAAATGAAGAAAACAGTGGAAAAGCAATTCTGGAAGTTTCGCCTCGCGAAACAGGATCTCGCCTCACGAGCCTGAAGACCAGCCTGAACAGCAACAGTCACCCTTTCTGTCTCGCCTCGCGAATCACCATCTCGCCTCGCGAGCCTGAAGGCCTGACTATGCCAGAGATGTCACCCTCTCTGTCTGGCCTCGCGAATCACTATCTCGCCTCGCGAGTATTCAAATCAGGATGGAGCCAAAACTAAATTTCGCCTCGTGAGAGCTTGCTCGCCCCATGAGCAGGCGCGACCCAGAAACTCTATTTATAGGCTTTTTAGGGCAGATTAGATACCTTTTGTTCACCACTTGTTTTAGATCGCTTTTGAGATACGAATCCTATTTCTCTGGAGCTGTGTCTCCCTATTTCTTTTCCTATTTGACAATCATGATGAATTCCAATTGTTGGAGCGTTGTTACAAACATGAGGAACTAATTCCCTTGTCTTAGGGATCAATGAAACCACCCATGGCGGTGTAGCGTTCAATGTGATGTATGTTTCCCTCCTTTACCTCAATTCATGTTTTCCAATTCTGAATTTATTGCGTTGATCATAAGCATGCATGATCGACTAGTTAACGTGATGAGGCTTGATAGGCAATTCGCGTTTAGAACTTGAATTGGGACCATTGATTGAATATTGCACGAGAGTGAGTAGAAGATCAGTGCAATCTTATAGGGAACAAGATTTAATAGAGTTTGATGATTGGGTTATGAGACCTAGCAAGTAATTAACTCAATCGTTGAATACGTCCTATTGAGCACGATAGTGTCATTAGGAGAATTTGGGGGTCCTGGTTGACATTGCAATTGAACTTAGGGAGAGGATCATCATCACTTGGGTACTATGCATGATTGGGTAGGTGGATTTGTGACCTTAGATGTTTAATCTTGATTTTAATTCTCATCTCATCTTATCGCTATCTAATTTATCTCTAATTGAATTGTTGATTTGAATTGCGATCCTATTTTCTCTCTCTTATCAACCACTTGTTGTTACTTGGTCAAACATATCAAATTTCTTGCAAATTGGTAGAATTGGTAGCCCATTCCCTGTGTCCGACCTCGGTAATTACTTACCGTGTTTATTACTTACGACGACCCGGTACACTTGCCGGTGACTCAACATTACTAAGCCTGAGATTTTTGCTATGGTGTTGGGAACCAAGGTCGTTGTATCTGAAGCTACGATTGCAACAGCGATTCACTGTGCTCAGGAAGGTCTAACCCTAATTGAGAAATTGGAACAAGAACTAGATGGATCAGAAGTCGTCACTGCTTTTCTGATGAGGAGTGATATTGTCAGAAATCACTCATGGAAAGTTGTGGATATGAAGGATGAAGTTCGTATTCTTCATCAAATACTGAACAAGACATACATAAGGCTGGATCAAAGGACAACCTTTCTGCCTTACACAAATTCTGTCTCTGCCACTTGCTAACTGAGACTAAGGTCAACCTACCTCATATCTTGTTTGGCAGATTCAGAAATTATGTGGTTCATAGGGAGAAGGCATCTACTATTCCCTTCTGCCATCTACTCTCCAAGATCTTCAAGGCTTAGGAAGTTTATGCAAAACTTGAAGCCATGACTCTTGAAGAACAAACTGCAATCCTCAAGGAGAAGGGTATGTCTCCTGTTGTGTTTGGCAAAATGAACCTGATAAACATAAAGCTCAGTTTTGTTGCTCAGGTAGAACTGGCCAAGCAAGAGGACATGCTGAAGGTCAAGGAAGAACAAATAGAGTTAAATGAAGCTAAGACTTTAGGCCTGAAAAAGAAAACAATTGGACGACGAGCCAAAACAACTCGTCTAGCTGCTACCAAGAAGCCTGCTACTAGGGTGGTCATCAGGGAATCAAGGGTTGATGAACCTCAAGCTGTCCCAAGGCATAAGAGGACAAGAAAGGTGATCATGTCCCACAATGAGGATGATGATGATCACAAATTGCCAATTGGATCAGTGCTGAAGAAGCAGAAGCACACTCTTGTTCTAACAAGGGCAAGGCTGCAACCCTCAAGAAAGGTTAAGTCCATTGTGACTTCTGAGGTAACACTTCTAGCTAATGACCCTATTCAATTAGCTGTTGATGCTCTTGTAGAGAGCTTTAATGTTCCTGTCAACACCACTGCACCATCACAACTTGAAACCCAAATCCTTCCACCACAACAACAAAATCAACCATCCTTACCTATCCTGGAACAACCAACCATACCTCAATCTAAACCAATATATGAACCACACTCCCATCCTCAACACATAGCCTCTCCACAAAATTCCCCTGCATACTCACCCATTCAAACCTCACCAATCAGACCCTAATTTCAACCCATTATCCCTTCTGATGATCCCTGGTTTAATCAACCAAATGATGTAGGGATCAATCCAGGTGCACCATTTCCAAAACTGCCCAAAATCACATTTACATGCACTGACCCCTCCACTCTATATGTTGGCAAAGATGAAAGCTGGGCCAAAGTAAAAAGAGATTGGAGAATCATGTATCATACTCACCAGTCTGAACCAGAATCAACCAGGCCTTTCTATCCTTTACCTGAGTATGAGTATGAACCTGAACCCACATACTACCCATGGCATTTACCTATACCATATGAAGGAGATGGTCCCCTTCCATATGATCTGTATAATGCCAATGGACCCCTTCTCACTCACCTGCCACAACAAAAATTCCCACCAAAGAAAATCTACCCCAACCTTATCAAACTTCCACCTTTCAAACCCCATATTGATGGTGTTGACAGAGATGTTATCCCTGTCTAGTGGACTGTGCCATCAAAGGCAGTAGAGGTAGACAAAATACCTCTTCAAAGGTCAAGAACCTATGGATACCACAGATTCATCTTGGACAAGAATGCCAAATGGAAGAAATTTGTCCATCCTAGATAATATGAGAGTGTTGCTGATGTGATTGATCACATCATGTGTGCTCATCTGAAGGCAGAATTTGAGCTACCAAGGTATATCAGAGCTGCAAATTTCATCCCACCAACTTGGCTATACCACTCATCCAGGGACACCAAGGTTGGCATGAGACCTCCAAGGATCTGCCCTAGATTACCAATAATTGACTTGAACAAGGACAAGGATACAAAGAAGAGACTGAACACTCATCCTATGCCTGCACTTAATTCCTGCATTATGGAATCAAGTCCAGATCCTGAAGCTGATCAAGAATTCATAAAACTTTTGCTTTCTGAAGATGAATAAAAGAGGACACTTGAAGATGTCGTAGGCTACCGGGATAGTCACATCAAGACTTGCACTAAAGAAGCCTCCTCCTCAAGACTTAATGAAACTGACAAGAGAACCATTCCTACTGTTAGAGGAAAATATGGTTTCTCCGCTGTCAGATATTACATTCATGAGGATACTCTTGGCATTCCTCTGCTCAGTCTAACCTATGAAGAAGATAAAGTGCATTGGGCTCCAGATCTGCCTACCCCAGTACCTTCCATACAAACAACTACAGAATCTTCTAATGAAATGGAAGAGATTGTTGTTGAAGGTCCTGACCTGAATGAGAAAGATGTGCAGACTGAGGCTACTAATGAAGAAATTGTTGAATCTGTCAGTAGACAAGGCACTTCTGGCAAGCATTCTTCTCAACCTCTAGCTCTGGCAGTTGTTCATCCTGAAGCACAACCTCAACACTCACAAGATCTGAGCATAATGCAAGAACAAGGCCACATGACTACTACTGCTGAAAGCTCAAGAACTTCCTTGCTACCTGATCTGGATGAGATAATCACAAGGAAAGTTGTAGCTCGGGTAGAGAAGTCACTGAAGCCTACCAATGCTCTTCTCAATCAAATGCTTCAGTTGCTCTCTAATTTCCAACAGACCCAAGGTCAACCTGTTCCACCTCCTCCACCTCCACCTCCTCAAAATCAAAACCTACCTCCTCTTCCTCCACCTTCTAATCCTTAGTCTTTATTGTTTTTATTTTTTTTTATATTTGACAATAATGGTTAACCTTATTCATCGTTTTGTCTGATGATAAAAAAAGGGGAGAAAGGATGAGAACTAAATTTATAAAGAAATATTTTGAAATGTTTAAATCTTCAACTGCACAAGCATAAGCATACCTGCATAAATGTGTTTTCTATGATATAATGCATGTTTATATTTTTGCTCTGATATCTGTTCTCTGCTAAACATATGCTCTGACACTAGTTTTGAATTTCTCTATGCTCTAATACCTAGCTATTAATGCTTATTTGCTTGATGTTAGAATTATTTAAGTTTTTGTATGCTTTGTCTTAGGGGAGCTCTGTAGCCCTCTTAGACTTTGCTCACTCAAATTTAATTATTTTTTGTCATCGTCAAAAAGGGGGAGATTAGGAACCAAAGAGGTTTTGGCTAAAATAATCTCTTAAATTTTGATGTTAACAAAAAGGTTAAATTTGTTTGGCAAAGTTGTATCAAAGATCTCACTGTTTATTCTAGCTTGCAGGATTGTTTAAAGTATTGCTAGATGAGGAAAATTATCTCTAGCTTCTAAGTTTTTCTGAGAAATAGTATCGGGTCTAAAACTTCACTCGCAAGACGAGCCTTCTAAAACATGGTAAAAATCTTGAGTCTATAAAGCTATCGCTAGACGAGGTATTAATTTTTTTCTAAGTTAAAATACTCTAGACGAGTACCTAAGACTACTAGACGCAAATCAGTAGACGGCCCTGTTTTTTATACACAGTTAACATTGCGCGTCCAAAGACTTGTGCATCCACAGGTCACTAAAATTGAACCTGTCTAGTCAAAGTGAATTTATTTCCCATGTTGCTTCAATTGTTTAAACATTTTTTCTTGAGATTAGAAACATAGTACCATCGAGAACACAAACCTTTGTACTCTGACACTTATATTGCTGTAAAGTTAAACCAAGTACGAAGAAGGAAAGTCAAAAAGCAACCTTTAGTACAACAGGGAAATGACAGCACTACTTTGAGCATTCTTCTGATAACCAAGAGCACTTCTCCAGAAAACATATCAAGTTATCAGTCTCAACGGATCCTAGCATTTAAGACTATGTCTAAACAGATAAAATTGAAGACCGTTGAAGAAGATCAAGGCAGAGAAGCACTTCATCTATAAATACTGGACGATCCCCAGTAAAGAAAGATCCAAACTCTGATAATCAAAGTGCCAAAACCCTGCTCAAAGTTCTCTTGAACAAAATCATTTGTAATCATAATTGATCTTAAATTTTCATACTCTAACACATACTGAGCTTGTAAGATCATTCTTTAAATCTCTTTGTTAGAGTTAGAGCCTGAAGAGGCTTGGTAGAGAAAGAATACTTGTAAGCCTGAAGATGTGTTGAATACTTGTAAAGCTATTGGATTATATAGTGGAGAAAAATCTTCAGGTAGAAGGGATGGGACATAGCTCTTGGTTGGAAGAGAGTGAACCATGATAAATCAATTGTGTGAATCTTATATCCTTATCTTTTACAGTCTTTGCTTATACTAACTATGGGGATTTGGATCTGAATTTGTTAACTCTTTAGAAAGGTTATTTTATTTGTGTATTTATCTTGTCTTGCTTTCAAAAAGGTTTTAAGAAAAGGCTTTTTCGAAAAACTATTAAGAAACACAATTCAACCTCCCTTCTTGTGTTTCCCTGTGTCAACTTCATGTAAGGACTAGAGGAAGACAAACTTCTTATCTTCGCCATTGAAATGTCATACTTCCGCACACCCTATCAACAAGATATTGAGTTGATCATGCTCAATACCTTGTATCCAAGCATCCATAATATACAACATGCAAGCAACACATGACAAAGACTCATTCTAATAGTCCAACTTAGACACGATCGGTCTATTACGACAATCCAATATGATTGAACTGCTCTGATTGATAACATAACATCCAGAAAATTACATCATGCAATGATAATTATATGCATCTAATTATCATTGTAAATATTAAAATTTATACAAAAATCAAAGAATAACTCAAATTTTATATAGAGAAAATCAAGTATTTAGAAACAAACTCGGTCATGACCTTACACTGGGCATCTAATAAGAATGTAAACTTGTTATGTTCCTTTACAAAACATAACAGAAGCAATGTCTATAAACTTCCCACTCTAAGGGATGCCTTAAGTCTTCGTTTCACTTTAACTTCAGCTGTGAATTTGAAAATAACACCACTAATGAGAAATGGATCATAGTGATGTAAGCACACTTCTAAAATAATTTCACAAAGATGTTATTTGTAGCTGATGCGATGTCCAGAGAAACAATCATGGTAAACCGCTATTTTCCAAAACATAAATCATTCATAATAATACAAAACAACATCAATAAATAATTCAATCAAGTCTGGCCTCATTTTACATAAAATATGACACATATAATCAACATTATAATTTTAATAAAATGTTCTTTATATTTATCTTTCACCAAGTCAAAGTTTGGGTTACAATCTCTACCTCATCAAATAAATCGGTCTATGAACTCATATACATCGCAATGTCATCCTATTGCTAGGCCGTCAAGTTGACCATTCCAATGCTTGAATCTCTTAAAATTAAATTTTATTTATTTATTCCATAGGGTGATCATGCCTCGAAACAAAATTGACCCCTTTCATAGAGACTCATGTCACGGGACAAAATTGACACTTAAACCAATCTTATTATTAATTATTTGCTATGTCCATATGGTAATTATAAATCTTTTCCCCACAGCACCCAAAACTTACTTATATGGCAACATATCACATAAATTATCTCCCTAAAGCACTCAAAACTTGCTTCTATGGCAACCTATCACATAAATCCTTTCCCTAGAGAACTCAAATTTTGACGATATGGCAACTAGTCACAAGATTCTTTCCCTTGAGCACTCAAAACTAACGGCAAATCAAATATATTTCTTTATTAATTCAAAAAAAAATACATTTATTAAATTTCATCTAACGACATATAAAATGTTTTAAGAATCTCAAATCAAGAATCAAGAACCCCCAAAATCCCGACTTTTCAAGAAATCACATGCTCCAAGAATTCATAACCTCTAGGAACAACCTTTTTTATTATTCCTTTTTGAGCGTATGATCCCTTCTTCCTCTTCTCCTCTTCTTTGTTGATTTTTCTTCCCAAAACCTTGAATACTTTTTCCCAATCCTCCTTTGAGTTTATAGGTTGTATTAGGATTCAAGATGACATAATAGCGGTGCTAGTAACCTCTTTATAATCTCATAAGGCCAAAATGTTGGAATATTTTATTCCAATATGATGTGGGCAGATATCGGTATTTAATTGTATTAGTTATTTATCAATTAGGAGCCTTAATTGATATATGATCAATTTATAGATAAGGCTTATCAGATTTCCTATATTGATAATTAATTAAATCGATTATCTGATATGGGCAAAATATGAGTGGATATCACTAATGGCCAATTTTGGAATAATGGGAACCCTAATTGGTCATCATCCTATATAGGCTATGGTCCCCAATACACCGGACACAACGCACACCGTCTCTTCTCCCCATCTGAAGAGCGACTAAGGCATAAGGAGTACAGGTTGAGGAAGAACCATAAAGCCACCGCTAACCATATATTTTGTTATCACCATCTATGTTGATCGTCAAGGTATTCCGCACAAGAAGACAACCAACTCCCTTGTTCGTGATAGATTGCTGGTGAAGGTTGGTGATCAAGTTCATCCTTTGAAGAACGCTTAAGATTAGGAACTCCTATGAATCCAGGTATATTCACAATCTTATAATCTGGCATGATGCAGATCCTAGGCTATGTGGTATTTGTGCTCTAGGATATATGCCTATAGATTTAACGCTTCCGCATAAAGAATAAAGAACCTAAAGAATTAAAGATAAATCTAACAAAATGCATTAGAATGCGGACGCACAATGTCAAGTCCCACTTACCCAGCATACGTCGTTGTATTTTACACATATTGAATTCTAAATATCCAAAAGTTATGAAATTTATATAGTTGGAAAGCTAAACGAAAGCTCTACAAATTTTATGAAGATGACGCAAGCTGTAACAGACGTTTATTGGGTCAAAAATTAGCTAGAATTTAGAAGTAGCGGTCTTGGAGCTGAGGCCTAAACATCATGCACTATTGGTGTCATTGGAAAGTTAGGAGAGAGCTACAAATTCATACGAAGATATCGAGGTCAAAAGAGGTCGTTTTTAATAAGAAAAATCCAATTGAAGTTGTATGTAGGGTCATAGGAGGTCTGTAGGTGAAAATTGGGAAAAAATTACACCAAATTTACTTATTTAAACAACTTTTAAGATACTTCAAAACTTATACCACTTCTAAACTTCTGAGATAAACATTCCAAAGATCCAAATCTTATTCGTATGTTTGGTTCCGTGTCAAAAAGCTTCAAAATCGTTTTTAAAACTTAAAAGCTACTAATAGTAGCTTCAAGGAGGATGCACGTTTAGAGAAATGCAACGCATATCCAAACATGTAAACTACCTAGGGACCAACTTTTGGAATATTGCACAATTTACAGTTCTGTGGGATGGAAACTTCAAAGACTTCGTGGGATTTATGTAGTTCTTCCTACTCTCTCTCAACGTGGCTTATTAGTAAGCCACAAAAATTGGAAAGGAAAAAATCCTAGAAATCTAATTTTAGATGTTAGATTTACTTAGAATCAGTTAATGATAAATAATATTATGTATTTGTCCTATGTAGCTAGCTAAAATCATTTATCAGTTGTAACCCAACGAAAAAAAAAAATCATCTATCAGTTATATATCTAGGGTGTGTTTGGGTAAACTACTTAATTAAGAGCTTATCACATAAGATCTTATCGTATGAGAGCTTATGCCATAAGCGCTTAAAGAAAGAAAAAGAAAGAAAGGGGTATGAGAGGATTCGAATAGTGAAAAACACGGAGAGGGTGTTTAGTGCATAAGCTCTTATGATAATTTCATAAGCTTCTCCCAGTGACTTATGAAAATAAGTCAAAAACTCCTTATGGGATGTCATGAGTTATTTTTATAAATTCTGTCAAATATACTGCATAAAAGCTTATGTCATCAGATAAGTCAAAAGGAACTTAAATAAGCTCTTTCAAACGGCACCCTTGTTTTAGTTCTCGCCTTTTTTTTCTTTGTTGGTGAGAGTTTTAGTCCTGTGTTTTTCTTAACATATGTTGATTACAATTTAAATTTTCAAGAATTCTCTTTGACCAAATAATGAGACAACTAGTCCTCTAGTCCTCTAGTCCTAGTGCTAGGACGGTGGCCCAACTATGGGTAATATAGTGTTTAGTTTTGGACCACCCTACTTGTAATGAATATAAGGACAATTTGATTTAACTCGAATTATGTTATTTAAATATTAAATTATAGATATCATATATGATATTATATATATTTATTTTCATCTTACTTAATTTTTATTATTATTATACACATGTATATAAAAATACATCAAAATCTAAAGAAGACATCATACATGTACTCATTCTAATGTAAAAAAAAGTATTGCTGTTTAAACTCTCTAAAACTTGAAGGATATATTTTAAGGATTAAACAAAAGAGTTATAACTACTGACTACATCATTTATAATACAAATGTTTGTCTTTTTATGATTTTTTTTTTTTTTGCTACATTTAATTTTTAAATTTTTTTATTAACTATATACAATTCCTCAGATTATATCTTTTAAAGTGAACCCTTTGCTTTAAAATATCTAAATTTAATTTTTTTTTTTTAGAGTCGGTTAAAACTATAAAAGTCAGATGTCTTTTGTATATATATATATATATAAAACTAAATTACTCTTTTGATCCCCAAATTGTTTTAAAATGTTTAATTTGGTCCTCAAGATTTTAAAATGTTCATTTTGCTCCCTTAATTCCTAAAACTTATTCAAACATGTCATTCCATCAAGTTGACTAACGGCGACGTCCTACCTAATACCACGTGGCATTAAATTTAATATTTTAATGTCATATGGCATTGAATTTAATATTTTAATGCCACGTGGCAATTTCGAGAAAAAATATTTTAAAAATTTTTAATAATGTTTTGACTAGATTACTCTTTTGGTCCCCAAATTGTTTTAAAATGTTTAATTTGGTCCTCAAGTTTTTTAAATGTTCATTTTGGTCCCTTAGTCCTTTAATCAACTTGACAGAACAACCTGTTTGAATAAGTTTTAGGAATTAAGGGACCAAAATAAATATTTTAAAAACTTGAGGATCAAATTGAACATTTAAAAATAATTTGGGGACAAAAAAGTAATTTAGCCAAAAAAAAAACGAAAAAAGGAGATGTCGTTTCAAAGTTTGTTAGCGTCTTATTTTTTGATCTTTTCATTCAGATTTTGGGTATCTGTCGTTCTCGACGCCGTGGCCGGTGGCTGTGTCGTTGGGGGAGAAGTGAATTTGACTTATGATGCTCCTGGTCAAGATTTGGTACAATACCACTGTACCTACCTAGTACCTTTTAGAGCTGTGACATTTACACTTTGTTTGGTTCATGAAGGAAAATAAGAGGAAAGAAAGTGGGAGGGAAAAAAGGAGAAGGAAAGAAAAAGAGAGTGAAAAATGAGATAATTATTTAATTGTTTGGTTGAAGAGAAAATAAAAGGAAAGAAAACAAAACTTTTCCATTCTCTCGTTTGTTTGTGTGGAAAGAGAGAGGAAAGAAAAGAATATAATTATGAAATGACAAATATACCCTTAAGTAAAAATATAAGGTAATAAATAAGATAAAAAATGCTGCTTAAAAAAAATGTAAAATATAATCTTCATATTGAAAAAGACAGAATAAACATGTGAGAATCAAAAATAAATTAAAAATATTAATAATATTAATTTTATCAATTAAAATAAAATAAAATAAAAATTAAATGTATAAAATAATTATGTTGACAATATCAAAGGCCAGGAGAGGACATTATATCCGTGACTCCGTGAGTCTACGTGTTTTAATTTCCCTTCTTTTTTCAAATTGAAAATTAAATTTACTTTTTTGAAACTCTCCCAGTCTCCCTTACTTGACTTCTCGGAGCCCCACCTGCAACTTGACAGAGAGGTGTTCACGGTGGTTGGGAAGGCGGCGTACAGCGAGGCGAACGGCAGTGGCTAGGAACCAGTTGGGCGGGCAATACGCGCGCGGCAGTGGGGGCTCTGGTTCGTGTTTTGCGCTTTGGGCCACAACAGAGCGCGGCTGAGGCGTGATAGATAAGGAGCCAGCAATGGTACTGCATCAGCATTGATTTTAAGAAGAAGAAGCAGGAGTAGGTGAGAAGGAGAAAATTTTAAGAAGACACCTCTGATCTCTTTCATTGTACTGTATTAGCATTGATTTTCAATCTGGAATGAAGGGCAAAATGGGTTGAAGGAGAAATAGATAGTAGAAGATGACTCTAGGGCTAGTTTTGTCATTTTGCATCAAAATAAGCTTTTCCCTCCGGTTTTCATCCCATTTTGGGCACAAAGAATTTTGGGGCGGGATCCACTGATTTTTTTCTTTCCACTCCTTTTCATTCCTGAACCAGACGAAGAAAAACTTAATTTTCCTTCACTTTTCTTTCCTCTTGATTTCTTTCCCTCTATTTTCTGTTGTACGAAACATTGCGTTAGGATGTGTTGGATTTGTATAAAAACATTGGACAAAATAGCACAAGTTTTCTGCATTTGATTCAAAAAATGGTTGAGATAACACAAAAATAAGGGATAAAGAATAGCACAAAAACCTATATTTTTGTCTCTCACCAAACCATAGGATAAAAAGTTGTTATAAGAATAAATTATCATAAAAAAAAATACCCACTTTTATTTCCATGACCATTCTCTCTTATATTATTATGTAACATAAGTTGTATATTATATATAATAGTACTTATGTAATATAATAATATATATTATTATATATTCCAATCAAAAAAAATTTATTATATATTATAAAGGGTATTTAAATAAGTTTTACATCATTTTACTAGTGTTGTTCATTATACACCAAACAATATATGGGAAAAAGTTGTGATGTGACTCAAATATTTGTCATGTATTATTTACTTTATCATGTACTTCAATGCGAATCAATCGCGTCCATGCACACTTGTTAGACTTGGATCTCCATAGATCATATTCAATAATTAATATTAAATTTATTTTAATAATTTATTTATGCTTAATTACCAATTCAAAAGCAATTTGTAGTAGAAATTACGATGAACTATATAATATATAGTTTTTTTTTGTTACATATATAATATATAGTTAAATAACTATGAAGAAATAAACTGTTAGCTAAATAAATTATTAATTGATTAATCAAAATAATGGAAAGAGCTCGTATGAGTGCAAAGATCTGTGAGAACTGAGAAACATGATTTATAATATATATTTTAAAAAAAAAATCTCACCATTATGCATGTTGGTTGTGACTTTATATTCCTCTCCTCCCATTCTTCCTTTTAAATTCATTTTTAGCTTAACTTATATTTTTTATGGCTTAACTTAACTATCTTCTTTAATGCTATGCTTTTCATTTTTCTTTTTTTTTATTGGATGTTATTTTTTCTTTTGGTTGTGGCGTTGCATTGGCTTCTAAGGTGAGGGAGCAAATAAATCCCTCACCCATGAGGGAGCCAAAATAACAGGCTACACCAGATAAACATGGTGTATTATTTATAAATTTAAAATCTTGATGGTAGATATATAAATATATTGTTTTGCATTATGGTCCCTGGAATGGAGTCTGCATCAACTGACCATCACAATAATGGAAATCTGAGCTGCAAACTGTGAATGCCATGGATTTGAAGTTAGAGGCTTCCATTTCACATCCAGGCATGCAAAAGCTAAGGGATAATTATTTTTGCATTCATAATGAACCATTTGACACTGATTTTAAAATCAAATCTTCCAGCAAAATTACCATGTTACAGTAATGTTGTCCGCACAAAGTTTAATGGGCTATAAGACAACGCGGGATGACGACGGTGACGAGAGAGGATGGCACGTGATGCTTGGCGGAACAGAGCGGCGACACTGCTTTCTTATGGACGGCGCGATGCTTCATGGGTTGGCAGATCCGGGTCACCAGGTGTGGTGGCTCATGGAGTAACGCGGCGGAGAGGACAGATCTGGTGAGAGTGATTCGCGATTTGGCAAAAATCCATGGCGGAACGGTGGTGACGACTCGAATATATTCTACTCCGTGAACCCTCCCCCTTATTGACATGGCTGGTGGCATAAATTGATTTCTCTGTAAAATGGGTCTTGTTAACCGGTTTTTTTTTTTTTAATCAAAATGAGTTCTTTTTAGAAACTATTTAGCAGTGTTATTTTAAAATTATTTATTAATGGAGTTCTTTTAAACACGTGATATATTTTATTTTTTTACTCTGACGAGCCAAAGACGCCAGTCAGGCTGGCGCCTTCAATGATACCACTCAGACTGATGCCTTCCAGGGTCAAAGACGCCAGTCAGACTAACGCCTTCAAAGGCGCCAAAGTGACATGTGCCTACCATTATTAAAAAAAAGACAATTAATAACAATAACAAGAGGCATAAAAAAAATAATAGCAATAACAATTTACACCAATAAATATTCATTAATTATTACTGTAGTAAAAAAAAATTTACCTTGTGAGAACTAAAAGAAAGTTACCTGCAATTTAAAAGGAACACTGCTACAAAAAAATTATACTATAAGTATAGGGAGTAACGATGACATTAATGATAAAGTATCTATTTAAAACAACAAGATACAATAAAAAAAATCCCCTAATAACAAGTAGCAAATAATATCACAAGAGACATAAAAAAATAATAACAATAACAATTTACACCAATAAATATTCATCAATTATTACAATAGTAAAAAAAAATTACCTTGTAAGAATTAAAAGAAAGTTACCTCCAATTTAAAAGAAACACCGCTACAAAAGAAAATTATACTATAAGTATAGGGAGTAACGATGACATTAATGATAAAATATCTATTTAAAACAACTAGAGTCAATAAAAAAAAACACCTAATAACAAGTAGCAAATAATATCACAAGAGGCATAAAAAAATAATAGCAAAAACAATTTACACCAATAAATATTCATCAATTATTACAGTAGTAAAACAAAATTCTACCTTGTAAGAATTAAAATAAAACCAATAATTTTAAAGGAACACTGTTACAGAAAAAATTATACTATAAGTATAGGGAGTAACGATGCCATTAATGATAAAGTGTCTATTTAAAATTGTAGCAGTATTCCTTTAAAATTGCAGGTAACTTTCTTTTAATTCTTATAAGGTAAATTTTTTTTACTACTGTAATAATTGATGAATATTTATTGGTGTAAATTGTTATTGCTATTATTTTTTTATGCCTCTTGTTATTACTATTAATTGTCAAATTTTTTTTAATAATGGTAGGCGTCAGTCTGACTGGTATCTTTGACCCGTCAGAGTGAAAATAAAATAAAATATGCCACGTGTCCAAAGGACCTCCATTAATAAATAGTTTCAGAATAATTCTAAACTGATAAATAATTATTAAAAGAAATCCATTTTGATCAAAAAGCCCTTGTTAACCCGGCTGCTGGTGGAAGGAGATAGCCAAATGTTCATCGCAAGTTAAAGTTCAAATAAAAATAAGTTCGATCCTGGGATTCAATCCTACGATCAGTTAGTCGCTTATAAGTTAGCAAACCATCATGTCACGATCTAGTGTTGTATAAAAAACTGCTTAATTACGTTTAAAGGTTACACGTACATTTTAGAATTTGGATTCCATCTCCTTCCTCCGGTCGGGTCAACAAGATGGATACTTATGTGACCAGTTCCAACCCTGACATTTTTTTTCCCATTTTCACATCTTTTCAACCCAAATTAGATTGACCTTTCATCCTCTCACCCAAAGCAACTATAGTTTTTGTTTTTCTCTTTTTTATACTACATCTGATTGTGTTTTTCCTTACAGCTCTTTCGCAAGTTTGGGTTTAATTTCCTTGCACTTAGAACAGTCTGCATTCTCGTGTTAGATTCGTAGGTCATCGTTTTTGTTCTATGCTAATCTCTTAAACCCATTTCGTGTCGGTAAAATTTGGCCTCATAGTGGTTTGCCCATTCATGATAACATAACCATACGAATTGGTCGATAACATTCTGTTTGGAATTGCTCTCGTTTGCCCACTCTGTTTGGTCGGCAACATTCAATGGTGGTGGCGAGCTAAGGGTGATAATGAAGGGTACTTAACTTAATTTCGAAAATATTTAGGGTAAATTCATAAATTGTTTGGAGTAACAGGACAACCAGGTCACCTAAACATCATCTCAACCATCTAAATTTTTTATTATTATATCTGATGGTCAAAAAAGCTCCTCACACATGACGGACTTGGTAACATCCTCATGGTAGAAGCAACCTTAGTTAAACTTTTAGGGTACGTTTGGGAAAACAACTTAATTAAGAGCTTATCACATAAGGCCTTATCGCATGAGAGCTTATGTCATAAGCGCTTAAAGAAAGAAAAAGAAAGAAAGGGGCATAAGATGATTCGAATAGTGAAAAACACGGAGAGGGTGTTTAGTGCATAAGCTCTTATGATAATTCCATAAGCTTCTCCCAGTGACTTATGAAAATAAGTCAAAAACTCCTTATGGGATGACATAAGTTATTTTTATAAGCTCTGCCAAACACACTGCATAAGAGCTTATGTCATCAGATAAGTCAAAAGGAGCTTAAATAAGTTCTTACAAACGCCACCTTAAATTGTTTCTCTAACAGGGATTGCTGCTTCTATCGTGTTGGCAATGGCAGTCCCTTTTGTTTCTTTCCTAGTTTTTATTATTTTCTAGTGTTTTTTTCAATAAAATTATCTATATATATTTTTTAGATTTGTTACATTTGGGATATATATAATTTGGTTATTAGTAAAAAGTTTTCCTCTCTGTCTCATACTATGATTAATTCTAAACTTTTAGTTTTACTTTCTCAAGTCATATGCATATTTTGACCTGCAAGTCTTTCAGAATATACGCAAATGAGTCAATTTAATATGAAGTATTCAAAGATTACGTGATAATTTGTCTAACAAGTATGATTTTTTTTAAGTAAGGTAATCATATGTCACTGTAATTTCATTGATAAAAAAAGAATATGGGGTACTTAAACTAAAACCCAGGAAATAAATAAGAATTAAGTAAATCTAACATTAAGTATTTTATTCTTTCTCTGATTATACTTATGAGATTTAAACATAATCAATGTGAAATAGAATCATCTTTGACAGCAGTATCATTATTTTGCTCTGCTGAAAGAGAGTCATTCGCTAGATCTTCCTCATCCCCAGCTCCCAAAAATTTGGTAAGAACTTTCATATCATAAATAACATTAGGATGCATATAGGTTGAAGACAGGACTCTCAAACCACTAACTGTTAAATCACAAGTAGTCATGGATTGCAATGAATTTAAGACAGGATCAGGCACAATAGCAACAGAAGCAGGGTGATCTCAATCGATTCATTGTCATCAGACTTGTCAGTCAAATTCTTATCCAAAAAATGACTATTAACACCCTTATCAGTCGAATTAATGCCACCAACATTCAAACTATTATCACACACAGTATCCTTATTGGTCTGCACAAATCCCAACAAAGGGCTAGAGTCATCATGATATTTTGGTTTCCATTGATGTTTATCTAACAAGTATGAATGATTGAAAGAGGAAAATAAAAGAATGAAAGAATTGAATGCGTAGAGTAAACACTTGTTCTTGAAAGTGTGTTCTTTGTCTTCAACAATTCTCCAGTGCCTTTGGCTTCAATCAATTCAAAACGTTAGAGACATTCTTCAGGTTGACTCCATTAATGTCAAAGAGTCATTCAAAGTATATAATAAATGGAGGGGAGTGTCGGACTTTGTCTTGGCAGATGATGCCTCACTTTTTCTGAAAAGCAGTAATATCAGAGTTGTAGCAGCAACACTTCTGTGCTTGTGCAGACCATGTTACTCGTTTTGTACAACATTCAGCTTGAACATAGATAAAGAACTTGTGTTGCCTCCTTAAAAGGTGATATGCAGTAACTTTTTTGCAGTAACAAGTCTACACTCATCGACGAGGATCCTTTTGTGATTTCTCCGCTTTCAACAACCGCTTCTCCAAAAAGCTTCAGAGCATCGCGAGCTTGCCTTTAACGGAATATGCCCTGAAGAACGATGTCGGTGGTGAAAAATCCGAACAAGAACTGAGCCGAAACCTTGGATGGGGTTCCTTCGGAGGGAGAACTTCAGAGGATCATCAGCCGACGATGAAGATTTGTATCAATAGCCTCCAATCGCTGTCAGGCACCGTGAAACGATTGGATTGAAGGAGAAGAGGAAGAATACTCGTGATTTACGTTGTAAAGTGTTCCTCCAATGTGATGAATGAAATGGGTTTTTTTTTCAAATTTTGTGATGGATGCATATAATATTTAAAAGGGAAACCTTTATGGAAGGGTAAAAAACAACGAGAGGTAAAATAGAATCCATTTGTGAAGGAATGGAGGAATCAAAAGGAGCTGGGGACGGGTAGAAGAAAAGGAGGAAGAATTTGTTGTTGAAGTTAAGATGGAAGACTAGGGAGTTAGGGAGATGACCAGCTAATTATCAAGTTACCGGTAATGAATATGAGCCATTCAATTTTTAATTGAGAAATCAACGGTTGTGGTTGTTGGTGCATCCATCCTCCAACATTAAGAGGGAGGATTGAAGACAATGCCTTATTTGGAGGCTCCGTCTACAATCCTCAGCCTTCGTAGTTGAGGATCGATCCTTTTGTGTTGATAGTCGTCGATATATTAATATTCAAAGTTAACGGTACAGATAATTTTAGTGTTAACCGGATGGAGAAAAAGGAAAAGGTAACTAATGAAACCGGTCGTTTGTTAACATTGAGGGTCAATTGGAAGTTCTTACCCAGATCCACCCTGCCCATCCCCTATCTGTGGCGGTTGTCGTAGTACCTATGGTGCTGAGACCTAGTTCTGGTATGTGGTATTGTATTTCACAGCTTCTGTTGACAATATCTGTTTACACCAAATGAAAGGAAAGGGGAAGCGTAGTGGATAAGTATTCCTTTCCCTCACAACCGTCATTTGAGTTCGACGACCCTATAGTGCTGCGGATGTTGTCGTGTTTAGAAACTAATCTGTGGTTACTTACAGTGGATTGAGGATGGTTTTTGTGGTTGATTATTTTATAATTAATTTGATTTTGTGTCTGCAGTAACATAATCGTGTTTAGTCCGAAGGCTTTGTTGCAGATATTCGTTCGGTGCTTCAGGTCAGGGAAGGAGACTCTTTTTTTGGTTGATGAAGGAGATACAAATATACATGGGCCTGAAAAATTTTGTTTGTGTATTCCTGTTTCCCTGGTATAGCCCAAATGTGTCCAATGTGCTTTTGTGGTTAGGTGGGCTGTAATCCAGCTTCGGCAAACTCGACCAGCCTAGCAGATTCTGTACACTATGGATTGCTAGTAAATATATAAATATTTAATATTTAATAATATAATTAAAATTAAATAAATATATATATATATAATATTCATCGGTAAATGGGTCATGTTGGTGTCAGACCCAGTTGGTGATGGTGGTTGAACCTGGATATTTAATAATGAAGTATATAATTAAAATTAAATATATATTATATTCATCGGTTAATGGGTCATGGTGTGGGTCTCCGACCCAATAGGTGGTGTTGGCCCAATCTAAACATTTAATAATTTAGTATATAATTAAAAATAAATATACGTAATATTTATTATTTAATGGGCCAAGTTGACGCCATCCGACCCAGTTGGTGATGGTGGGCCAACCTAATTGAGTAATAAGTGGACTCATGTTGCTTAGGGTTGGGCCAAGTCCAGTTTAACGGTCCAAGGTGTGGGTCTCCGTAGGTGCTGTTGGCCCAACCTAAACATTTAATAATTTAGTATATAATTAAAAATACATATACTTAATATTTATTATTTAATGGGCCAAGTTGTCGCTGTCCAGCCCAGTAGGTGGTGTTGGCCCAACCTAAACATTTAATAAATTAGTATATAATTAAAAATAAATATACGTAATATTTATTATTTAATGGGCCAAGTTGTCGCCATCCGGTCCAGTTGGTGATTGTGATACCCTTTCCCCGGGCATCACATTAATTACTACGTTTTACGGAAAATGATACTTTCAACAAGTTGTCGATTACATTCGAAAATGTAAGATTATTTTGAATAATCAACTTCTTGAAATTTTAGACATTCGAAAAAAAAAATTAAAAACTTTTCCCGCGTGCATGAATAAGCATAATTGACTGACAACATAAACAACACTAGAGTTGTAACATCCCTGACTGCTCTATGGATTGACAACTGTCCCCACAGACCAACACGGGTCACCCATCTCAAAATTGCTTCAAGTCAAGCACGCTTAACTGTGGAGTTCTTAACTGATGAGCTCCCGAAAAGAAGATGCATCTTGTTAATATGGGTAGTACCAATCAATTCATATAAGCCATCCTCAACTGTATAGTCCCATACCTACATAGTCTCAGGATCCCTCTCATTTGGGTGTGTGATCGGTTCATTCATGTCTCCCTCCACCTAGAAGCCTGCCAGGAGCCGCTCCTTGTCTGTGCCTTCTTGCACCGGCGACCACTCCCCGCCCTCATCGGCTCCCAGGTGTTACATGCCCACCAACTCCCGCTTGGTTCGTCCCCGAACCACACCGTACTGGGAGAGGTGTCGCTCTGATACCATTTGTAACATCCCTGACTGTTCTATGGATTGACGACCGTCCCCACAGACCAACACGGGTCTTTTCAGTGTGCTTTGTCCTCACTCACACGCTTCCCGGGAAAACTTCCCAGGAGGTCACCCATCTCAAAATTGCTCCAAGTCAAGCACGCTTAACTGTGGAGTTCTTAAGTGATGGGCTCCTGAAAAGAAGATGCATCTTGTTGATATGGGTAGTACCAATCAATTCATATAAGCCATCATCAACTGTATAGTCCCATACCTACACAGTCTCAGTATCCCTCTCATTCGGGTGTGTAATCGGTTCATTCATGTCTCCCTCCACCTAGAAGCCTGCCAGGAGCCGCTCCTTGTCCGTGCCTTCTTGCACCGGCGACCACTCCCCGCCCTCGTCGGCTCCCGGGTGTTACAAGAGTTACAAAATACCTTTATACATTAACATAAGGCCTTCTTGAAGATAGGTCGCTTGACAGAAATTTTTACAAGAGTGAAAAGTCAATTTATATAGAGAGAAAGTTAAACATACTCTAACAAAGTCATGCAGTTTTAAAAGGTCCTAAGTCAAACGAACTACTGGTTTTCAGAAAAGATGAACAGCTATCCCAACATCATCACTTCTAAAACCAAAGAAAGCCCTATAGCTGGTCTAGTCCTAGTGGTATCCATTAGGAAGACCACTATGATCATCTTTGTAACAGCCTGATTTTAATTATGCTGTTCAACCGGTTAAAATATAATTAATTATATTTTAATTTGAGAGTTAGAAAGTGTTTTTGATTAAAATAAAATTATATTCATAGTCTACTTTATGGTAAATGGTTACGTTAAAATTTTCGGTTGAAAATTCAGACGAAAGCCGATCTGCTTTTTCACTGCCGGTACAAGTTTACTGTGTAGAAAACCTAATTTTGACCCGTGAACGAGACGGTTAGTGTTTTTAATATGTTTCCTTCAACTTTGGTTATTTTGAAAATTTTCGTTCAAAAATAGAATATAATATTTTTTCGGGCGAAAACGTCGGAAGAATTACGATTGGAAAATACAACCGGGTACGAAATGGAGCAGATTAGGGAGCACAAAAGAAGTGAAGTGGCTTGATGGGACTTGATGGAAATGGGTTATGACACACTCCAAAAGTGTAATCATCACACTTTTCAAATTATAACGTATTATATTCTAAAAACCTATTTTTCTCTCTCTTCTCAAACCAAATAAGGCACAAGGTCAAAACTTGCTCTCCAAGCTCATTCCTCTCTCCTCAATTTCGTGCCACTCTCTCCCTTCTCTATATATATACCTCTCATTTTCACTTCATCACTTTCCTTCTCCAAAACTCCATTAAAACTTCATCTACTTCCTTTTCTTTTAAAAGTTCAAGCTCTTAAAGCTTTAGTTTTTATTCATCTTTTCTACTTGAGTTCTTCATTAAAGTTATTCCTTATACTAAGGGTAATGCTCTCATATGAATCTTTTTTCAAGTTTCATCTTTTATTTCTTAGTTTGCTTTATGTATTCTTTATATGCTTTAAACTTCTAAAATCTCTCTAAAATGGTAGAAAACTCCTTTTGAGTTGAAACCACTTTCTATAGTCTTGTTTTAACTTATATTTTCACATACTAAGAGGTTGTGTAAAACAAAAATATCTACCTATCTCTTCCTATGAAGGCCGAAGCTATGCATATGTGGCCTATGAGGTTTTTGCTTCAACTTTTGGAATATGATCATGTGTTTGAGTTTCTAACTATTCCTTGATCTTAAATCTATAAATCTTGAAAGGTTTGATAGCTTGTTTTCCTATGATGACCGAAAATATGTATAAGTAAGCCTAGGATACTATGTTTCAACTTTCCAAGTACGATCATGGATTTAGAACTCTTAATACCTTGTGATTCTAAACCTAAGAGTTGTTATCAAACAAAGAATATTTTTCCTCATTATCCTATGTAGGCCAAAACTTAAATGTTTTAGAGCAAGGATGTTTGAGTTTCATTTTCCAAAATGATCATGGACTAAGGCTCCTTAATATAGAAGGATGCTAAGTCTAAGAGATTGGAAAGTTTAAGGATTTCTAACTTGTTTATTCTATGTTATTGAACCTAGGATGTGTTATTTCTTATTTTCCAAAATAATCATGGACTTGAGCTCCATAAGATATTTGGATGCTAAGTCTAAGAGATTGGAATGTTTTAGTTTCCATTGTTTTCCAAAATGATCATGGACTTGAGCTCCATAAGATATTTGGTTGCTAAGTCTAAGAGATTGGAGAGTTTAGAGATTTCTAGCCTATAAATCCTATGAAGGCCGAACCTGGAAGGTTATGGACCTAGGATACTTTGTTTTTCATTTTCCAAAAGTATCATGGACATGAGCTCCTTAATACATTTGGATGCTAAGTCTAAGAGATTGGAAAGTTTAAAGATTTCTAGCCTATTTATCCTATGATGGCCGAACCTATGATGGTTGTGAACCTAGGATGTTTTGTTTTCATTTTCCAATCTGATCATGGACTTGAGCTCCTTAATACATTTGGATGCTAAGTATAAAAGATTGGAAAGTTTAAAGATTTATATCCTATTTTGTAATACAAGGCCAAAACCTACCCTAAGTGGTTGGATGATTTTTATTTCATATTTTCAAGTTATAGCAATTTATCTAAGTTACCTAGAACCTAAGTAATAAGTATCCAAAGGCTTATGTTGAGAAAATAATCCTAACTCTAATTTGAATTAAATGGCCAAACCTAGCCTAAAGAGAACATAGATGAGTTGTTTGATTTATTGGTTATTATGTTGATTGGTTGAAGGTGGAGTTAGTACTTTGTGGTGTGACAACGAGGAGCTTCGAGTTCGGGAGTTCGATGATAACCCAAGTGGGGGAAGAACCAACCTATCGTCGGAATGGATAAGTAGTAGATTATATAATAATTGTGTAGGGCAACCTAAACCCTACTAGTAGTCGAGTAATTGATAAGACCAAAATCACATTGGAAACCTTTTTTGAAAAACCAATGGCGATTCGGGGATTGTAGGTTTATCGATATTAGGTTGATTTTATATTGTTGATGGTTGATTTTATTTTATTACCTTTATTGAATTGATTTTGTGCTATGTTGGTGATATGTGAATATTTTGATTGATATTGTGTTATGCATGATCTTCCTGGTTTGTATTATTATGCTTAGTGGTTTTTAAGCAAAGATATATATGTTGCCTAAGAGATGATTGTTTTGGGTGTGAGGATAATAATGATTTAGAAGTGCCTAACCTAGATGATGTATGTTAAAGAGGTGTTATGGCATAGAATATGTGTCAAGTTCTAATGGAAGGTTAAGGCACTAGGATGTTGTTAAAACGGGTTGGTGAGATTCAAATATAGGTGTTGTTGTCCACAACCATGTATTGATAATATAATACACAAGGACAAAAGTGTATTGGTAATATAATACACAAAGACAAAAGTGTATTGGTAATATAATACACAAGGACATTTGTGTATTGGTAATATAATACACCGTGTGTTTGTAATATAATACATGTAAAACACTTCTATGTATTGGTAATATAATACACCATGTATTGGTAATATAATACACGTAAAATCAAGAGTTCTCGTGAGACCACTTCCACCTTAGGGAATGGGGGTGGAACACCTTAACGGGAATGGAGGTGTGCACTAAGTGTAACATCCTAATGGGAATGTGGGTGTGCCCCGATGCAAATGAGGGATGGTGACAGGAGTAGTAGTGGCCACGATAATGTAAATACATGGTGACAGGATTGGAGAGGTTACGTTAAAATAAAGTGTCAGATTTCCTGAGAGTAAGGGTAGAGGATGATATATATTAACTTGAGGATGATTCATTAGTTATATGTGTTGATTGTCTGTGACAATTACTGTATAATGTACTATGACTCTTTTCCGCTTTTTGATGATAGAATTACTTCTTATCCCCTATGTTTCTATATTTTTGTGGTTTACTTTGGTTTACATTAGAAGACCCGATGGAGGGTTATGTTGTTGAGGCGCTGGACGGAACTCTGTATTTACGTTAGAAGACCCGATGGAGGGTTATGTTGCTGAGGCGCTGGACGGAACTCTATATGAAACGGAGATTGTTGAGGAGTTGGATGGAACTCCTTACGAAACAGACGTTGGGGGTCGAGCTGTGATCCATGGTGATTAGAGTATAGACATTGTTTACGTTAGAAGACCCGATGGAGGGTTATGTTGCTAAGTCGCTGGATGGAACTCTGTATGAAACGGAGATTGTTGAGGAGTTGGACGGAACTCCTTACGAACCATAGGATGGGGGTCGAGCTGTGATCCATGGCGATTAGAGTATAGACATTATGGCCAGTGTGTCTAAGGAGCATTTTTATATTTCCGCTAAGTATGTCTGTTATTAAGTTTATGCCTGTGAAGGATCCTACTGAGAGGATACCCTCAACAGTGTTTTGGTATTGTAATGAACACTTAGGTGTGTATTTACATATGTTAATGTTGTTGTGTTTTAAATTTGCAGAAGTTATATGATAATTAAATAAGTTTTAATTTTTACGTATTTTCACGATAAACACGCGATTAAGAATTGATTTAAGAAGGTAACTAATCTAATAAAACACCGAGGCACAACGGGGTGTCTTATTTTGGTATCAGAGCGGCACCTCTACCAGTACGGTGTGGTTTGGGGATGAACCAAGCGGAAGCTGGTGGGCATGTAACACCCGGGTGCAGAAGAGGGCGGGGAGTGGTCGCCGGTGCAAGAAGGCACGGACAAGGAGCAGCTCCTGGCAGGCTTCTAGGCGGAGGGACACATGAATGAACCGATTACACACCCGAATGAGAGGGATCCTAAGACTGTGTAGGTATGGGACTATACAGTTGAGGATGGCTAATATGAATTGAATGGTACTACCTATACTAACAAGATACATCTTCTTTTCGGGAGCCCATCACTTAAGAACTCCGCAGTTAAGCATGCTTGACTTGGAGCAATTCTGGGATGGGTGACCTCGTGAGAAGTTTTCCCAGGAAGTGTATGATCATATTGGAAAATGAAAACAAAACATCCTAGGTTCACAACCATCATAGGTTCAACCATCATAGGATAAATAGGCTAGAAATCTTTAAACTTTCCAATACTTTAGATTTAAGATCAAGAGGTATCTAGAAGCTCAAATACATGATCATCTTTCAAAAAGTTGAAACAAAACTTCCTAGGCCACTGATACATAGTTTTGGCCATCCTTGGAAAAATAGGTTAGAGATGTTTGTTTGATACAAGCTCTTAGAATATGAAAGTAGAGATTAATAGAAGTCCATAGAAATTGGTTTCAACTCAAACAGAGTTTTCTACCATTTTCTAGAGATTTTAGAAGTTAAAAGAGCTTTAACAACATTTTAAGAAGACATTAAGTAAACTCATGAAATAAGTGTAAAACTTGAAATAGAAGAGTATGAGAGGGTTACCCTTGAAACTAGAAAGAAACAGTATGAAGAACTTGAAGCTTGAAACTAAGTAAAAATGGAAACTTTAAGTCTTAGAAATTTAAAAATGAGAAAGTGAAGAAGTAGGAAAGTGATGAAGAGAAAATGAAATGGGTATTTATAGAGGGAGGGGTGAGAGTGGCGTGAAAGAGAGATGGAGAAGAAAGTCTTGATGACCAAGTTTTGGCTTATGCCTTGTTTGGTTGAAGAAGAGAGAGAAAAATGGGGTTTTAGCGTATAATATGTTATAATTCAAAAAGTGTCATCATAACCACTTTTTAGGATGTGACTTAGGCCATCCCCCTAGAAAGTCACCTCACTCTCACATGTCACCTCATCACTTTTGTGCTCCCTACTCTGCTCCATTGCGTATCCGGTTCAATTTTCCGATCGTATTTCGCCCATAATAAATATTATATTTTATTTCCGAACTCAAATTTTCGAAAATTTCCAATATTATACAAAATATCACAAAAACACTAACTGTTTTGATCACGGTTCAAAATTAGGTTTTCTGCTCAGTAAACTTTTACTGTCAGTGAAAACGCAGACCGACTTTCGTCTGAATTTTCAACCCAAAATTTTACCGTAACCATATACCATAAAGTAGACTATGAATATGATTTTATTTTATTCAAAAACACATTCTAACTCTCATATTAAAATATAATTAATTATATTTTAACCGATTGAATATCATAATTAAAATTAGGATGTTACAGCTCACCCGTTTAATTCTGGATCAATGCACCCATCTATTTTTGGACTCTACTGGACCCGTTTAAGTGTCAGACTGTCAGAAGAAAGTCCAAGTCAATCTTATTTGAAAAAGATGCATTCCTTAAGGATCTCGAAGACCTATGGACAAAAACACAAAAGACAAAGAATAAAGAATTCATTCCTTTAAGATTTTAAGGAATAAGCACGCACTAATGCAAAATATGTAATAAACGGGAAAGGTTAACGTCTGTTAACAAAAAATGAGACGTAACAAAGGAGGAGGTGGCAGAACCGTAATTATCAGGTTCACTTAAATCACTTTTAACGTCAGTTGTTTAAACAACTGACGTTAAAAGTAATGGGAGTCATCTTTTACTTCAGTTGTTTAAACAACTGACATTAAAAGTGTATCTTTTACGTCAATTATTAAAACAACTGAAGTAAAATATGACTTAGTTGTTTTAACCGGCCCAACCAATAATCACAATGTGTTCACAGCCTTCACTTCAAAAACCCTATCCTAATAACATTAACACTCTGCCTCCATCTTTCGTTCATTCTTTTCCTAATCCTCCCTGATTCAAGTCTCAAACCCCCAAGTCTCTTCCTTAGTCTCTCCGCCCCTTTCCTCAATGTCTCGTTCCCGACCCTCTATCTCTGCTCCACCATCGTTGACGACCAAAGACTGGCAGCTTCGAAGGCTTCTTTCCTCGCAGAGAGACCTAGAGGCAGAGTAGAGGGCGAACACAGAGCTCTCAATTCTCTTCACCCTTTTGGATTTGTGTTTGCTGTCATCTCAGCACCTTGAAGCCATCGACTACTGCTCCTCTGCTCAGCGCTCCGCCTCTGAAACCGCCGCCCAAAGAAGTGACCAGATCTATGAAAAAGAAGATTGCGAATGAAGAAGCCAGATCTGAGAGCGAAGGGGTCAGATCTTCGAAGAAGGGACTAGATCTGCTAAGAAGAAGACATGCGAATGAAGATCTGTGAAGAAACTTCCTACTTTTTCTTGAAAGTTCCAAACTTTCTTGCTTTTTGTTCAAGGTTTGTTTTTGTTTATGGTTTGTAACCTTTGATGCTATCTGTTATTGAAACTTTTTGGGTTCATTTCCTTTTTTTATGGGTTTATTCTTTGCAAGAACGTCTCTCTTCTCCTCTAGGTGCTTTCTGTTAACAAATATTTTTTTTGGTTAGTTCAAAACCATATGAACTAACGTTAAAAATAATTTAAAAAAAAAATACTTATAACGTCTGTTGTTTAAAACAACAGACGTTATAAGTAGCACATTTAATATCAGTTATATTAAATAACTGACGTTAAAAGTTATACTTTTTACGTCTGCTCGGATAACGTCAGGCATTTTCCAGACGTTAAAAAAGAATTTTAACTGACGTAAAAATATCTTCCTGCACTTGTGATGCAACCTCTGTACCATGCCAGTGACTTTTAGCCATTTCATGTACAAAGTAAAAGTACTTTCCAGAAAGTGAACTGAGTGTTGCACTGAAATGGAAAGCTCTCTGCTACAAGTACAAGAAGTTTGCTACTGCAACTTTGAAACAACAACTTCTCATAAACAAAGTGTACTCTTGGTCTCATATGTCAAAGTCCAAAGTCCCTAAACATTTAATGCTTACACAGAACGACTCTTTGGCATTAATGGCGTCCCGGAAGATCAAGTTAAAGGAGCACACTTTCTGAAGCTGTGTCTAACGGATCAAATTGATTGAAGCCTTTAAATAGGGCAAACCATGAAGATGAAGTAAAGATACACTGCGCAAATTAAAAGAAGCATTTACTCTGCTCATTAATTTCTTAATCATTTGATATAAATTTCGCAGTCTTTCATTCTTACATTTACTCCACTCTTTGAGTGTTACCAGAAAGACTTGCAAAGCTGTATTAAATACTCAAAACCGTTTACCCTTTATTGTTGAGCTTGAAGAGGCTAGGTGAGAAAAGAATACTTGTTTGAGTGTGAGCCTGGAGAGGCTAGGTGTGAAAAGAATACTTGTACTGTAATCTGATCACTTATAGTGATAACCTTAGTGCTACCCAGAACTGGATGCAGCCCTGTTGATTTTGGGGTGAACCAGTATAAAACTCTTGAGTGATATCCCTCTCCCATTATCTTCTTAATTTATCTAAGAGTTATTTGTTTAAGCTTTTAACTTGGGGAGCTATCTTGTGAATATCAAATCTCGTTTTAATCCTTCACTATGTGCGCATGTGTGATGTCTTAAAATTAGACGAGTCACTTGTCTAATTTTGTGTAGCTTTGTTTTTGCTTGTTGTGCCTGCGAAAATATTTTCAAAGTTTCCTAAAAAGTTGGTAAAGACAATTCAACCCCCCTTGTGTTAACTTTGGTTATTTCAGTTGGTATCAGAGCTCCGCCTCTGGGTTGAGCACTTAAAGGTGTAGAGGAAAAGATATTAGAAATGGCAGGAGAAGCCAGCTCAAGCAAGAATCATGCAGGAGAAATATCCTCAATGTCCAAACCTCCATACTTCAATGGAGAGGACTACATCTACTGGAAAGAAAAGATGAAGTGGTTTCTGCAATCCACTAACTTTGATCTCTGGGATATTATTGAAGAAAGTGGCTACATTCCTAAGGATGACAAAGGAGCATAAATTCCAAAAGCAAGCACGACCTCTGATCAAAGGACTAAATGGCAGTTCAATGCCAAAGCTAGATATACAATCATGTGTGCTTTGAGCAGAGAAGAGTTTGAAAAAGTCAGTGCTAGTGAATCTACAAAAGAAATTCGGATTAACTAGCTGTTGCTCATGAAGGAAACAGCAAGGTGAAGGAGACCAAAGTCAGCATGTTGGTCAGGAAATATGAACTGTTCAAAATGGAAGAAGGAGAAAATATTGGCCAAATGTAAGGGAGATTTCAAACTATAACCAATGGGTTGAAGTATCTAGGAAAAATGTACAAAATTGAGGAACACATTCACAAAATTCTCAAAAGTCTTCCAAAACAATGGAGACCTCTGGTAACTGCTGTGTCTCAGGCCAAAGATCTGTCAACAATGAAGCTGGATGAGCTTCTTGGTGCACTTCAAATCCATGGACAAGAACAGATTAAAGAAAACAATGGACAGAAGAGTAAATCCATTGTTCTCAAGGCTGACAAGAAATCATCCAAGGGATCTACATCTAAAGCCCTCTAGGTTGATGAATCTTCAGAAAAATCTGAGGAATTAAATGAGGATGACTCTTATGATGAAGATGATGAACTTTCTCTTCTTACCAGAAAATTGAAAAAACTCTGGAAGAAAAGAAATTTCAGAAAGGACAAACCTTTTAGGCGCTTCAACAAAGATAAATACAACAAAGATGGTGGATACAATAATAGAAATGTCATTGTCTGCTATGAATGCAAAAAGCCAGGACATATCAAGGCAGAATGTCCTCAACTCAAGAAGCAAACTCCCAAGAAGTTCTTCAATAAAAAGAAGAACGGAATGATGGCCACTTGGGAAGACCTGGATGAAAGCTCCACTGAAAGTGAAGAACAAGAGCTTGAAGCTAATCTTTGTCTCATGGCAAATACAGATTCGGATTCTGAAACTGAGGTACAATCTGAACTTGAGAAATTGAGTGATGCATATGATGAACTATTGGAAGAGACAGTATATCTAAAGCTTTCAAATCCCTTAAGAGACGGTATGTTAAACTCTCAAATGAGTATACACAGAAATATCAAGAGTGTGAGAAGTTAGCTAAAGAAAACAGTAGGCTTAAGACTGAAAAGTCTAAAGCTAAGATCTCAGTTGAAACTCTACATTCTGAAGAAGTATTTAAACTTCAACATAAAGTAGAAGAGCTCACCTCAGATCTTGCCAAGTTTGTTAATGGTAGAGAAAATCTGACTAAACTTTTGAGAAGTCAGAGACACTCTCTTAACAAAGAAGGTATAGGATATTCAAGTCAAGATCATCATAATGGATCAACAAAGTTCTCAAAAGTAACTGTCAAATCTGTTTCAGTTAGTTCAAATAAACCTATATGTACCTACTGTGGAAAAGTTGGACATATAACGTCCAAGTGTATTCACAAAAAGATAAAGAAGTCTTCACAGACTCCTCACTCTAACAGAAAAGGACCCAAAAAAATATGGGTACCTAAATCCATGATAATTCCTATTGCAGATATGGTTAAGAGGACAAAACAAACACATGTCATGGTACCTGGAGAAAGGTCTATGTTCCTAGACCTCCAACCTAAGAAAGGTGGACATGTAACCTTTGGTGGCAACCAGAAGGGAAAAGTTGTTTGTGTAGGTAAAATTGGTGGTAAGCCTCCCTTACCTATCATCTATGATGCATTATTAGTTAAAGGGTTAAAACATAATCTGCTTAGCATAAGTCAATTATGTGATAGTGGGTTCTCAGTATCTTTTTTCTAAAGATGCATGCATAGTCAATGACATTAATGGAAATGCCCTCTTTTCTACAAAAAGGCAACCCAATCTGTATAATATTGGCCTGTCTGAACTTTCAGATCAAAGTGTAACATGCTTTATGTCTAAAGAAGATAGGAAGTGACTATGGCATAAGAAACTAGGACATATTAGTATGAAACAATTTTCTAAATTGAAAAAGCATAATCTTGTGAGAGGATTGTCTGATATTTCTTTTAAGAAATATGTTTTGTGTGATGCATGTCAGAGAGGTAAACAAGTAAAATCAAGTTTCAAATCTAAGAAAGAAGTCACCTCCTCTAGACCTTTGCAACTATTACACATGGATCTGTTTGGACCAGTCAATGTAGCTAGCCTAGGTGGAAAGAAATATGGTTTTGTCATTGTTAATGACTATTCTAGATTCATAAGGGTACTCTTCTTAACCCACAAGGATGAGTCCTATAAGGTCTTTATAGTATTCAGTAAGAGAGTACATAATGAGCAGGGTTTTTGTATCTCTGCTATTAGAAGTGACCATGTGGGTGAATTTGAAAATGAGCAGTTTAAGCTGTTATGTGAGGAAAATGGTATTTCTCACAATTTCTCTGCACATAGAACTCCACAGCAAAATGGAGTGGTTGAGAGAAAGAACAGATCTCTTCAAGAGATGGGTAGAACAATGCTCAATGAAAATAATCTCCCTAAGTACTTCTGGGCAGAAGCCATTAACATCGCTTGTTATGTGCAAAACAAAATATTGGTTAGACCTATCCTAAATAAGACTCTTTATGAATTGTGGAAATGTAGAAAACCCAACATATCATATTTTCATGCATTTGGATGTGAATGTTATATTCTGAATACGAAATATCATTTGGGAAAATTTGACTCTAAAGTAGATAAAGGCGTATTCATTAGTTATTCTGAAATTTCTAAAGCTTTTAGAATTTTTAATTCTAAAACCTATGTAGTAGAAGAATCAATACATGTGAAAATTAATGATGGTTTAAATAATGATAAAGAACTATCAGATCTAGAAGATGATATTGCAGGTATTGATCTAAGTCCCTCCGAGGAAAATCTTCAGACAAGTCAAAAGTAGACGTGTCTGAAATTACAGAAAATCAGACGAGTGCTCAAACGTCTGAAAAACAGAAAGAGAAAAGAAACTGGAAATTCAAGACTTATCATCCAGAAGATCTTATCATTGGAAGTCCATCTCAAGGTGTTAGAACCAGATCACTTTCAAAGAAAATAATAACATGGCCTTCATATCAGATTTGGAGCCCAAACGAATTGAAGAAGCTCTACAAGATGAAAGTTGGATTCTAGCCATGCAAGAAGAATTGAATCAGTTCAAGAGAAATGATGTGTGGTCTCTAGTTTCTAAACCTAAGGATAAATCCATTATAGGAACCAGATGGGTATTTAGAAACAAACTGGATGAAGATGGAAAAGTGGTAAGAAATAAAGCAAGACTAGTTGCTCAAGGGTATAATCAACAAGAAGGTATTGACTTCACTGAAACCTTTGCACCTGTAGCTAGATTAGAAGCAATTAGAATTCTTATGTCTTATGCTGTACAATATGATATAACTCTTTATCAAATGGATGTTAAATGTGCATTTCTAAATGGGATAATTGAGGAGGAAGTTTATGTTAAGAAACCTCCTGGGTTTGAGGGTTCTGAAAATCCTTACCATGTCTATAAGCTTAAGAAAGCTTTATATGGACTCAAACAAGCTCCTAGAGCTTGGTATGATAGGTTAAGCACTTATCTAATGGAAAATAATTTTATTAGAGAAAAAGTAGACACTACACTTTTCAAGAAATTCTCAAAGAAAGATTTCATTCTAGTACAAATATATATGGATGATATTATCTTTGGTGCTACTAATGAAAAGCTCTGTAAAGTGTTCCCTGAGTTGATGCAGAATGAGTTTGAGATGAGCATGATGGGAGAATTGAAGTTTTTTCTTGGTCTTCAAATAAAACAGACGAGTGATGGAATCTATATCCATCAGCAAAAATACACCAAGGAACTTCTGAAAAAGTATAAGATGGAAAATTCAAAGCCTATGAGCACTCCTATGCATTCATAAATTGTTCTAAACAAGGATGAGGAAGATAAAAAGGTAGATCAAACTCTCTACCGAGATATGATTGGATCTCTTCTATACTTAACTGCTAGCAGACCTGACAGTCAGTTCATTGTTTGTCTTTGTGCTGGATTTCAATCAGATCCTAAAGAATCCCATCATAAGGCTGTTAAAATAATTTTCAGATATCTAATTGGAACCACTAACCTTGGTCTATTGTATAAGAAATTTGAAGATTTCAGGTTAGCTAAATTCTGTGATGCTGACTTTGCTGGAGATAGAATAGACAGAAAAAGTACTAGTGGAGGATGTCACTTCATTGGAGGAAACATGATCTACTGGTCAAGTAAAATGTAAAGTACCATTGCTCTGTTTACTGCTGAAGCTGGATATATATATGCAGCAAGTTGTTGTTCACAACTGCTTTGGGTAAAATATCAACTTGAGGATTATTCAATGTTTGACCATAACATTCCTGTTTGGTGTGATAACACCAGTGCTATTAACTTATCTAAAAATCCCATACAACATTCTAGAGCAAAGCATATAGAAATAAAGCATCATTTTGTTAGAGATTATGTGCGAAAAGGTGTTTTTGAAATTAAGTTTGTGAACACTGAAAATTTGTTGGTTGACATCTTTACTAAACCTTTAAGTGAAGATAGATTTGTTTTTATTATAAGGAATATTAATATGTATAACGTGTTTGAATGATTGTATGCTCATTTGTCTGAAAATTTTCTTGTCTAATTTTTATGCTTCACTCATCTACTTTAGCCAAGCGGTTGATGACGTGGCTGAAAGCACTCACAAAGTGCTGACCCTGACTGAGACACGTGTACATTACAAAATTTCCCTCATTTTTCTAAAAAATATTCCATCTTTTCACATCTGTCATTTCAAAATTTATTACTCTTTATGTCATAACCTCTCTCTTTGTTCCCAACGCAAAAAGCACTCAAATGTTTCCTTTTTTTCTCCTAAAAGCAAACTTAGGCGTTTCGGCATCTCTCCACTTACTCAATCTCTGCTGTCACCCTCTCTCTCTGATTTTCTCTTCGTCTTCAATCGCAAAGAATCCCTCTTTTTGTACACTAAAATTTTATTCTTTTCTGAAACAATAGCACCCAAGAGTTTTCTAGAAACCTTTGTTGCACAAGCACATGTATCAGTGACCGAGATGAAGAAAGTACACCCTGGGAAAGTTCCAAACTTCGAGGAACTAAATCAAAGGGATGGATGTTCAAGCTGAACTTGCTGCTGCTGGATGGACACCATTCTTCCATCTCCGAGAAGTTGTCTACCCTTCTTTGGTTAGGGCATTCTAGAGAAGTGCCAAGATCACAAAAGACAACCCCACCGCAATGATTTATGGGGATGACCATGTCATCATCACCCATGAGTCACTCGCTGAAGTGACTAAGTGCCCAAGGGAAGGTGCCGGGTATGCGGCAGACTCGATAAAACCTATTGGGGAAGAGGCTGTCAACATAGCAATCTATGGAGTCCCACAACCTGAAGATCAAGACTCCAAGTATCTGACTGCTAAGGCAAGGTTTCTTTACGTCCTTCTCATAAAATGTGTGATGCCTAGAGTTGGATCTAGGAACCATATGAGTAAAATTGAGAAGTTTTCTATCTATCATCTTGTCCAAAAGATTAAGATAGATATCACTGATCTCATTTTTAGGCACATGGAGAAGGCTGCCAAAGGGAAAAACAAGGACTATCCCTATGGCATGATTATGACTAGAGTATTTAGGGAAAATACTCTAAAGGATCTGCAAAATGCTTTCAGTGTGCATCTCTGCACAGAGATCACCACCAAGACCCTGTCTTTGATGAAGGTTCAATTGACACCTTTTGAGGAACCTGCTGTGGAGGAACCTCAACAAGTCAATGTTGGTGATGCCCTTGCTAGAAATGTTGACAATGCTACTACTGCCTCTGCTACTACCTCTACTAGGCCTCAGAAATTGCCTACCAAGAGGAAGATAAAGTTTGAGAATGTTGGTTAGGCAGAGGGAGAGTCTCAAATGGATGAGACTGTGATCCCAAAGAAGAAAAGAATAATCACCACTAAAAGGAAAGCTACTGAGCCTCTTAGACAGTCTTCAAGGATCAAGAGGAAGCTGGTTCTTCAAGAAACACCACCCTCTCAAACCAAACTGCTAACCCCTACCAAAAACAAAACACCATCACCTCCTACCAAAACCAGAACACCTTCACCACCACCTACAACTAAATCTCCCTCACCACAAAAAGCTCTCACACCACAACCATCACATATCTTTGTCCTAGAACCACATACTTCCGTTTCTAAACCACATGTATCTGAAACTGAACCTCACCTGTCTGAACCATCAACACCATACTCATCCCACTCTTTTGAATCTCATCAAGAAGAGAATTTTAATGAATTCGACCTCTTTGACTCACTTAACTCACCTCCACCACCACCTAGATCACCCATTCCTGACTATATCAGGAATCAATGCCAAATTCCCTTGAGAAAGATCTTTCCTGAACTTTTCTTTGAAACCAAACTTAACCCCCTGCCAAAAGCCACCTTAACTAGATACCTTTTATCCTCCAGAACCACTCCCTTCACTGTCTTTGATGAATGCAGCTCTGAAATGCTCTTCAGCAAAGACCTGGACATAATTGCTTCTCTGGAAACAGAGAGACAACTGGTCAAACTGGCTGAAAATCAGAAGTTCTCTGCAAGGTGGAAGCCCAATCCATATGTAATCATGAAGCCCTCCACTGTGATCAAAGTGATGCCAGACTTAATGGTACTGAAAGGGAAACAAAAGCTGTCTACATCCCTGGTAAGCAGATAAACTTTTTGATAAAGCTAAACAATAGGAAGATTAAATTCAAGAAGGGCAAAGTCACAATTGCAACATCTTCAAAGTATCTGAAAGTTGGAGATACATATATGAGATGTAGATCCTGTTCTGGGTTGTCAGATGAGGAAAATAATGATATTCCTACAAGAGGTAGACATGCCTTTTCTCTCTACCCTTTTGAACCCTTTGTCTACACTTTCCCTCCTTTCTTTGTAGTTTTACCCTTTTTCATTCTAAACTTCCCCGAGTCTACCCTTGTAACCCCCATAAGCCTCATTAGGAGATCCTATTAGTTTATGTTGACACAAATAGAGTCTCCCCTGCATCATGAAAGAATCCAGTGGATTCTGGATACTTTCTTTCCTAACTCTGACTTTGAAACCACACTCTCAACCGGTGTCTACATGGATCTTGAGCCTAAGGATGAAAACATGGTTTAAGAATTACCTCCTAAAGTTCTACCCCTCCTCTTAGTCCTCCTCCATCTGCACCTGTTGATTCCACAACCTCTTTGGCTACAACAGACTTTACCACTCCTATTGTTGCTCACGATCCTGCTGCACATCAAAGGCTAGACGAAATGGCCACTTGTCTGCAATTTGTTATTACTGAAAAAAGACGAAGCCATGGAACAGGAAGCTTCTTTCCAAGCCACTGTGCTAGCTCAATAAGCAGAAATGCAGAAGATGCTGGAAGCGTTTTTAAAAAGTCAAGGAGGACCTAGTTCTTAGTTTTATTTCTATGTCTTTGAGTCATGCAATGTACTGTCCATGATGTCTTTACGTCATCAATTTTGTAATTGTTATGACTCTTAATGATATGGAGATTAATTATACTTTTGGATCTTTTATTCTGTCTTTATGTTTTTATTTGTTTATTCTTTTTTACTGATGCCAAAAGAGGGAGGAAATAAAAGAAAAAAAAGACTTATAAGACCTTTTTTAGACTTAACTGATATAGACTTATTATCTTTTGCTCTGATATGTATCTGATGCATTAATTAAGGAGGAGCCTTGATTTATATCTGTCTATGTTTTTCCATATACATAATCTAAGACATGTCTAAAAGCTGCAATCGTCTATTTCTTTTGATGTTCAATAAATAAATAAAAAATTATTTGGCATCATCAAAAAGAGGGAGAATGTTGAGACCTCATAAGTCTGGAACACATTCAATATGTAAATTATCTAAGTTTTGATGATTCAAATATATTAAGTATGGTTATATTGAACCATGTGAAATTACTGATAAGTCTGTTAAGTGTGCAGGAAAATAGACTTAAGGTCACTCGTCTAAATATGACCCGTATAAATTTCTCTATGGAGCAGTTTTTCAGACTCGTCTGAAAAAACACCCGTCTGAAAGTTAGACAACTCAAATAGAGACCAAGTCAACTCTCAATCATAGATCTGATCTTGTTGATGATGTGACAATGATTAAAAGTCTGAAGAAGCTTCAGTTGATCACTCGTCTAAAAATGACTTGCTAACCCGTCTAGTTCTGGATCAATGCACTCGTCTATTTTGGGGCTCCACTGGACTTGTCTAAGTGTCAGACTGTCAGAAGAAAGTCAAAGTCAAGCTTATTTGAAAAAGATTCCATCCTTAAGGATCTCAAAGACATCTAGACAAAAGCACCAAGGACAAAGAATAAAGAATTCATTCTTTCAAGTTTTTAAGGAACAAACACGCTACCTCTGTACCACGCCAGTGACTTTTAGCCATTTCAAGTACAAAGTAAAAGTGCTTTTCAGAAAGTGAACTGAGTATTGCACCGAAATGGAAAGCTCTCTGCTGGAAGTACAAGAAGTCTGCTACTGCAACTCTGAAACAACAACTGCTCAGAAATAAAGTGTACTCTTGGTCGCATATGTCAAAGTCCAAAGTCCCAAAACATTTAATGCTTAAATAGAACGACTCTTTGACATTAATGACGTCCCAGAAGCTTAAGTTAATGGAGCACACTTTTTGAAGCTGTGTCTAATGTATCAAATTGATTGAAGCCTTTAAATAGGGCAAACCATGAAGATGAAGTAGAGATACACTATGCATATTCAAAGAAGAATTTACTCTGCTAATTAATTTCACTACTAGAAAATTATTATTTTCGGATGGATTCACGGACGGATTTTAGACAGAATTTGGACACTTTTCCCACGGATTTGGAACGGACAACTAATTTCAGACGGATTTCAGACGGAACATCCCCCGTCCGAAAAAGCCCCGTTGCAAATTGAAAATTCTGTCTGAAATTTGTTCCAGACAGATTTCGGACAAACACAAAAATCTAAATTTTGGTTATATTAGCTTAATTTCGGACGAATTTCAGACGGATTCAATATTGCGATTCATGCAAATTCTGGACGGATTTCAGACAAATGTTATGATATTATTTTGGACAGATTTCCTACGGATTAGACAATCATATTTAAATAATATTTTTTGATAAACAAATCATGTTTGTGAATAAAAAAAGGGGCAAACTTAAATAATTATACATACCAAATTAGGTATCAGGACTTGGAATCTAACCCAATAATAATAAAAAATAATTATTATTAAGATACCACTCTAGACAAGTATCAAGCTTCAAATAAACAAAAACACAAAATATCTTGAAATACAAGAATGATATATTAAGATTCAAAGCATTAAAATATCATTACAAACATCAAAGACATAAATTTATTCCTCATTGTTACTTTGATCACTAAACTCTTCATCTTCATCTAGCACATCATCCATCATCTCCTCCTCATCATCATATCATCGTCGTTGTCATCTAAATAGAGAGTAAAACAACATTGGATTAAACCTGATATTGAAGAGATAATAATATCAAGTTTTAAATAAGCAAACGGAGGCTGTCTTTACTATCGAAACTTCAATCCTAATACAATTTCTCATGTGGGTAAATATAAAAGATATAGTAAAAAGCTGAAACACCTAATGAAATCTCAGAGTTCAGTTTCTAGGTTGAATGTAACATATGACTTGTTCCACCTTCATTACATGGTTTCTAGTTTCAATCGTTAGCTTTGGTAATTGCTAATATTGCCCAATGCGGACCTATATATAAAAGAGGATCAGGAACAACATCTCAAAAACTGTATTTAAACACTTAAGGGAAGTTAAACAGTGACATATCAAGGACACAAAGGGATGTACATTTCAAATAAATTGAGTAATGAGCAATGCTCCATCTTTAAACCATAAATATTGCTATTTTTACTTTGTTACTTATTGTCTTCCTTTGATTCTCCTGTAACTTTTGAAATATAAATGATGGACCAAGGTCAAATACTTGTAGGCGTTCTCTACATAACCAAGGTCATGAACATCCCTGAGCTTTAGTTAGTTGTAAAAACAACACCACTTGAAAGCTGCCTATTAAAAAATAAATAATATAAAGAGCCACATGAACTTTAAACCACAATAATGTTTTTCAATAAAGAAACATATACCTTTTTTTTAAAGTAATCTTTGTTTCAGGAAATAAAATAAATGAAAAAGTGATAAGTATCTAGTCTTTCAATTACACTTTCAAGCATGTTGCACTTCTTATATAGTAGGATCATAAAAATTAAATTGCTTATACTTCAAATATGACAGATCAGCTAAATCACATAAACAATCTAATCTTTTCAACAAGATTTCAGATCTGTATTAGCATTTGAGATGTGATGCTGCATTGTCATGTTAATCAAATCTATATATGTTTGTATCATCACAAAAATAGACACAAAGCATCTCTAAAACATTTAGGATAAAACCTTTTCTTTGAAAATATTTTATAAAGCATCTTTGAAATACTTTTATCTTTCTAAAAACAAAGATCTTATTCTTCTGAAGTAAGCACTTTAAACAAGGAACTTTTATAAATGAAACCAATACTTTCAAAGTTCTATTCAAGGCTTATTAAGGCTTTTAATCATTATAGTCATTGGCCACAGACTCAAGTCTGGCTTCTCAAACTTCAATCAACAGTAATATATTCACAACAATAATAATATCACACTTAATGACAATTAATCACAAATATATAATTCATAACACTTTAAAGCAAGAAATGTTCAACTTCAAGTAATAACCACAACAGTTCAACTAAACAAGTTATTCAAGTATTGGCTCAACATCACAATAATATTCACAACACTCAATTACACACATACACACATGCATATAGTTATTGAATATCCCTAGGCAAGCTCCCCTTACCTTTGAGGGCAAGTAAAGGATCCTCGTCTTAATGCTCACGTTAGCTCCAAGAGTGTAACTATCTACTCTATCAAGCAAGCATAGCCGTGTTCAACATCACAGAGACACAACCAAGCATGATAACAAACAAATAAATTCACCAATTCAATTTTCATTCTCAAATCATATAATCAAAAGAAACCATACATTTAATTCAGTAAATGGAATCGATTTCTCAATAATATCGATTTGGGTAAAAAGGATCCATAATTAAAATTGGGGAACATTTGATTTGGTTTGAGAGACATGTAATTGAACTTAGAAATCTCAAATTAAAGTTCCTAATTTGAATAAAACATATTCAATTTTATAGAAACACAATTGATTTCAATAAAATCAAATTGGGGTTTAGGGTTCCTAAACACAATTTGGGGAAAACTCATTTGATCAAAGGATAACAAAATTAGTTTAATAAAACACTAATTTATAGTCCCAATTTCATAAAACAAGGTTTAATTTCAAGATTAAAATCTGAAATCAAAGGGTTAGGGTTAGGGTTTCAAAATCAATTTGGGGATTTTCAATTTTGACCAAAGAAGGATGAAATCCAACTCACCCACAAGGAAGGAAGAAGACGGAGGCGAACTACAGTGGTAGAGGCAGTGGATGGCGGCAACACAGTGACTGAAACACCATGGAACAAAACAAGGAAGGTGAGTTTCATAAAATTAAAGAAAGAGTTTTCCAACACTCAAGACAAGACAAAAACCACCATGAACGGCAGTTATGGGCTTACCACGACGGTGACAACGGCGGTACTGCAGAGGAAACGAATCTGCAGGTGACGGGTCACGTGGTCGCCTCCTCCATGACGTGTGACGGCTCCGAGCGACGTGCAGGGGCGGTGGTCGCGCTGCTGTGAGCTTGAAGCGAGAGAGATGAGTTTGATGGATGAAGGAAGAAGAATGGAGGTTGAGAGAGATGGTGTCAGGAGGAAGAAGAGAAAAAGAAAGAAGAAAGGAGAAAGAAGAAGAAAGAAAAGAAAAAGAAGGAAAGAAAGAAAAAAAGGGGGTTACGGGTCTGATAGTAGAAGTAGGAGAGAGAAATTCATGTTTTTAACTTAATATTTAGTAATAGGTATAAAAATGAGTGATAAAAGTTAAGCCTAAAATAAACATGTTTTTATTTTTTGGAATCTAAAAATAAAGGTTGATAAATATATGATTTCGAAATTCAAACTAGAGTAGAGATTAATAATTGAACTGATCAACTAAGAAAATACTTGGTCCAAAATTTAATCTCCGATTTATGTCAAACTAGTTTATTTTCAAATCTAAAATTAAATAGAATGAAAATATGGAATGCTTTTCTCTTAATCATATTATTTAAAACATTTTTCTGTACTGGTGATAATAGTGAAAATAACGTAAATTATTGTCTAGTAAGCGTGCATTCACTGAAATAAGTCAGTGCTAACGCACCCAATAAAATAATTCGAGAAGAGTAATTTAATTACTCAAGCGTGCATACATTGTAATAACGCAGTACTAATGCACTCAAAATATTTTAAATGAGTAAATAAAATTACTCAAACTAAACTGCATAAAAATAAACAAAAATAAACATCTAGATAATTAATTATTTCAATAAAATAATTAGGGACAGATTTAATTATGTTTTGCTCGTACAAGAACCAAACGGGTAATGTATAGGGACCAAATGGATGTAAGATAAATCAAGAAAAATATAAAAAATAACAAATTCATGTGAAATCCGTCCGAAAATATAAAAAATAACAAATCTGTGTGAAATCCGTCCGAAATTTTAAGACAGATTTCAAACGGATGTAACATAAATCAAGAAAAATATAAAAAATAACAACTCCGTGTGAAATCCGTCCGAAATTTTCGGACAGATTTCAGACGGATGTAACATAAATCAAGAAAAATATAAAAAATAACAAATCCCTGTGAAATGTGTCCGAAATTTTCGGACAGATTTCAGACGGATGTAAGATAAATCAAGAAAAGTATAAAAAATAACAAATCCGCGTGAAATCCATCCGAAATTTTATGACAGATTTCAGACGGATGTAAGATAAATCAAGAAAAATATAAAAAATAATAAATCCGTGTGAAATCCGTCCTAAATTTTCATAAAGTTTCAGACGGAAACATTTCCGTCCGAAAATTCCGTCTGAAAATTCAAGTTTTCTAGTAGTGTTTCTTCATTCCTTCATTGATTATCTCTTCAATCATTTGATATAAATTTCGTAATCTTTGATTCTTACATTTACTCCACTCTCCGAGTGTTACCAGAAAGACTTGCAAAGCTGTATTAAATGCTCAAAACCTTTTACCCTTTACTGTTGAGCCTGAAGAGGCTAGGTGAGAAAAGAATACTTGTTTGAGTGTGGGCCTGGAGAGGCTAGGTGTGAAAAGAATACTTATACTGTAATCTGATAAGTTATAGTGATAACTTTGGTGCTGCCAAGAACTGGACGTAGCCTTGTTGATTTTGGGGTGAACCGGTATAAAACTCTTGAGTGATATCCCTCTTCCCTTATCTCTTTAATTTATCTAAGAGTTATTTGTTTAAGCTTTTAACTTGGGGAGCTATCTTGTGAATATCAAATTTCGTTTTAATTCTTCACTGTGTGCGCGTGTGTACTGTCATAAAATTAGACGAGTCACCAGTCTATTTTTCTGTAGCTTTGTTTTTGCTTGTTGTGCCTGCGAAAATATTTTCAGAGTTTCCTAAAAAGTTGGTAAACACAATTCAACCCCTCTTCTTGTGTTAACTTTGGTTATTTCAAACTTTTCAACTATTAGCTAAAAATTAGGTTATCAATTGTAAGTTAGCATATCAACTAGGGTTGGCAATTGGGCGGGGGTGGTTTTGCCTTCCCCAACCCTGCCCCGCTCCCCTTCTGGTAGCGGGGGTCGGGTTTCCTTGCGGGTCCCCGCCCTAGTCAATGCGTAACCAAATTTTAAAATTATTTTGATTTAATTGAAATTAATAACTCAAAATTTGTACTTTCAAAAAATAAACAAATAAAATCTTCACACAATCAAAACAATCAACCAGAAGCTGGAACTTAGTTTTTTTCAGCTATAAATTAAGAAGAAACTAATGCTTTAGAAGCACTTCGTTATACTTCAAATAACAGTGATATCATCAAAACACTATAATAAAAACACAAACAAATATTATGTATTTTTTTAATATAAAAAAAGTACCCTTTTTATAGAATGAGACCTTTCAATTAATACAAATCCAATACCTTACATAGATATACAAGGATATTATTATAATTACGTAAACAATATGACGGGTTCGAGGTCGGGACGGGGCAGATACCCCCATCCCCGCCCCCGTCCCCGTCCCCGTCCCCAATCCAAGCTGATTTTCCCCGTCAAAATTGGGACAGGTTCAGATGGGTACTCATAGATTCGGGTCTCATTACCATGCCTCATATAGTAATATCAACTATTTTTGTTAAGGGTCTTGCTATTCTCCTTTTGTTAGATAGAGTCGTAATCTCTTCCCTCCCAACTCCTCGTATGGAATAGAATGGTACCAACATGCGTTTATGAGAATTTCACCCGTGAAACTAATAACCTATCCTCTGCATCGGTTAAGAGTGTGTTTGAGAAAGCTGTAAAAAAAGATTATGTTGATAATCGATTTTTGTTTAATCGATTATTGTGATAATCGATTATAATTAGAATCTATTTTTGTTTGGGTCAGTTTGCTGAAAAGCGATTTTAAAATAATTTTTTTCGTTTGGATGGTGTAAAAAAATCACTTTATATAATAAATTACGAAAAATGGTATAAAGTTGTTTGTTTATATTAATAAAATTTATGCTTTCTTTTTAGCATTAAAACTTCTTAAAATATTTAATTTTTTAACAAAAAAATAATGAATAATAATTAAATAAATAATTAAATATGTTGGTGGTAGATATGTTTCACCAATATGGTGTCGTTTGGAAGAGTTTATTTAAGTTTCTTTTGACTTATCTGATGACATAAGCTCTTATGCAGTGTGTTTGGGAGAGCTTATAAAAATAACTTATGTCATCCCATAAGGAGTTTTTGACTTATTTTCATAAGTTACTGGGAGAAGTTTATGGAATTATCATAAGAGCTTATGCACTAAACACCCTCTCTGTGTTTTTCACTATTCGAATCCTCTCATGCCCCTTTCCTTCTTTAAGCACTTATAGTATAAGTTCTCATATGATAAAATCTTATGTGATAAACTCTTAATTAAGTTGTTTATTCAAACGTACCCTATATCTATAAACGAGTTGAAATGTATTGTATAAAAGCGAGTGGAAGTGTATAAAAGCAAAGTTCCTAACGCTGGGGGGCAACAACGTAAAGAACAAATTTTTTTTTGTTACAGTAAAGAATGGAAAGTGGTTGTGTAGTGTAAAAGTTTTTTTTTAAAAACAGTTGGATGAAATAGATGGAAATAAAACAGTTGAAATAAGTATAAAAAAGCTTTTATAAAAAATCATCTTCATACTTAAATATAATAATTATTTTACAAAACAGTTGAATCCTCAAAATAAAAGTTGAGTGATAAAAAATTAATCTTTTCTACACAAACCATAAGAAATGCATAATTCAAGTTCAAGTCAAAAGTCCAATTAAAAGAAAAAAGGTCACAGGGGGCACCATTGTCATTTCGTAAATAAGCCAAGGAGAAACATGTACCCAGAGTGACACATAATCCACTTTCTCCATAGTTTCCTCTAGAACACCGCGTTTTCTACTTGGAAACCTGTACCTCCTGGTTTTGACTCACCAGCCCAATTAGTTTGAAGTCAAAAATAATGAAGGGAATAAAAAACCCATTAATGTTTTCCCCTAAACAAATCAAGAAGCCTAAAAAACAAACATCAGATTGAGATTCACAAATCACGACTTTTCTTAGTAGTAGTTTTCTGAAAAATTTAAAACGTGTGGACGGTGAGATCATGAAGTGAGATATATGTATGCCACCTTTTCATTTTGCCCCTCCTCTTCACTGAATAAATAAAAAAAGAAATCTGAGCCAGCCAGCTCATTCCATATTCCAACCAACTATAGCATCATCATCTCACTGATTAATTCACCTTTCCATCTCTGCAAACACAGACACAAAAAAATTAAAAGAGAGTGAAGAGTGAGAGAACAAGAGATGGCCCTTTGTAATGAAATTATTGGTTCCTCATTATTAGAAAGGTCCTCTTTTGTTTCACCTTCCTCAAGGGTCCTAAGTCATAGTTTTCAACAGAAACAAAGTTTGTTCCTTTTCAGGCCTTTGGAAATTAAAAGAAGAGTTGTGAGGTTGAGGAAGGCTGCTAAGTTTCCTATTGCAGCTATCAGTGAGGATTTGGTGAAGGGTTCATCATCATCATCTTCTTCTTATTCTTCATCATCATCTTCCTCTTCTGTGCCTGCAGAGAAACCAGTGAAATTCAAGGTTAGAGCTGTGGTGACAGTGAGAAACAAGATCAAAGAGGATTTCAAAGAGATCCTTGTGAAGCAATTGGATGCTATTGGTGACAGTATAGGTAGAAATGTTGTGCTGGAGCTTGTTAGCACCGAGATTGATCCAAGTAAGACTTTCTTAATTAGTTTCTTAGTTTTTGTGTGTGTCACTGATCTAACTTTCCAAATCAATTATTTTAAGCGATCCAGTACTTTTTCTCTTTATGGGACTGCTAAAATTGTTAATAATTTCTAAAAAAAATATAACTTTTTTCTTTCATAATCTTTTGAGAAAGATTCCTTATTATGGTTTATTTCTTTCTCCATGATATCAGATCACTGTAAAAAAATTATTGTTTCCAATTTTTTTCCTAGTCTAATTCTAATCTTTTTTTTTATAATTAGAACCAAGGTTTTAAATTATGGTTGCTGAATGATTATGTTGTATTTATCATAGTTGTAGGCAATTGTGAGAAAATACGATCAATGTGTGGTCGTTATTACGGTCGCGTACTGTAATTACGGTCACATTTCAAATTTGGAAGAATCAAAACATTGCTCCGTCCGATTACAATTAGGAACCTTTATTTAAAACATTGATTAGAATAAATTTGAATTCACCTGTCGATTAATGAGTAAAAATTGAGTCCTTTGGTACTTTTTATGTCATATAGAAACGAAGGCTCCAAAAAAGAGTAATGAAGCTGTGCTTAAGGACTGGTCAAAGAAATCAAATGTTAAAGCGGAGAGAGTTAATTACACAGCTGAATTCACCGTGGATTCGAGTTTTGGGGAACCAGGAGCTATCACTGTGTCAAACAAACACCAACAAGAATTCTTCTTGGAAAGTATAACCATCGAAGGATTTGCTACTGGAGCAGTTCATTTTCCGTGCAATTCATGGGTACAAGCCAGAAAAGATCATCCTGGAAAGAGGATTTTCTTTTGTAATAAGGTGATTCCCCGTCAACTCTTGTTTGTTTTAATTAATTCACTTTAGTTTTATTTTTTCTGTGATGATAACATATTAACATGCAATGATCTAAAACTTAATAGTTTAAAATTACAATGAAGTCTTGTCAAAGAAAAAATTACAACGAAGTCTTAAAATACTTGAACCAAGAAATAATTGTTTACTAAAAGGACTGAATCTGAAAAGAAATTATTGTAACTCTTGATTCTCTAAAGAACTATAAGAAGCCAGTTTTCATGAGAAAATTAAATATTTAATTTGTTCAAACATTAAACACATCAATTCCCAATATAGAGTTTCTTTTCTTGATTCCTTAACGATTGTTCTAAGGACATTTGTTAAGCATTTCTCTTTTAAAAATTTAAAATTATGATTAATCAGTAATATATATATATATATATATATAAATATAAATGTAAATAAATAAATGTTTGGAATACCAATGTTTGGTACAACGAAAAAGACAACAATATTTGTTTTTTTTTTTTCCGTTTTTTTTTCCAGTCTTGGAATAAGGAAAGGTCAAAGCAATGTTAATTTAGTTTTTTGAAAATTCTAGAAAAGGACACCAAATTAATTGTTCATTTATTTCTTGAACGCCAACCAGATGGTTTTTTTTTTCGACGTATCCAACCAGATCGTTAGTTTACCTTAATTTTTTTATATCGGTCTTAGCAAAATATGGAATTGGAAAAAAAATATCTTCCCTTGCTTATTTGAAATATTAGTACATCCTCAGCACAAGAATTGCTATTGCTAGCCATAGAAGTTGGTCCATTATTAAATATAAAAGCGAAGAGACCGTAGTGCTTTGCTTATGCATGGCCCCGCACCCATGAATTGACCCCTCAACCACCTAAGGCATAGACGCCGTCCAATTTAATTCACTACTGATGATGAATCATGAATATGGATGAAGATCTTTCTGTTTGATCTTCCTGTCACATTCTCTCACCAATTTCAATTTGTTATTTAATAAAATAAAATCTTAACTAATTGATACTTTTGTATATTCTGAATTTTTGATTGGTTGGGGACATCGGGACACTATTTTTTGGGACAACAGATTTGTATCATGAATACAGTGCTAGTATCTTATTACTTTTAAACGGATCTACAGTTATGTCTTATAATGTTCAATTATCTTGGTTATGTGCTCAAAAACAAAATCTAAAGTTTATTTATTTTTTGTGTTGATTCAATTGTGCAGCCTTATTTACCTAGTGATACCCCTGCTGGACTCAGATTATTAAGGGAGAAAGAGTTGAGAAATCTCAGAGGTGATGGTAAAGGGGTTAGAAAACTATCTGACAGAATATATGATCATGACACATACAATGATCTTGGAAATCCAGATAAAGGTATTGACCTTGCAAGACCAACTCTTGGAGGATCAGAAAAGTATCCATACCCAAGACGGTGTCGTACAGGCCGTGTCCCTACTGATACAGGTAATGAGAAAAGTAACAAGTATTATTGGCACCATGAAATTACGAATAATGCACCAAAAGATTAATGAATTATGCTATTTATACATTGAATTTGTTATAGAAAATTGGCTATAGACTTTGCATAATCAAGAAAACTTTTTAGTAAACGGGATTTTACAATTTTGGTGTTAATATATTGAGCTTTATGTAAGAGATTAATTGATGCAATTTTAGTTTAAATGAGTAAAAATTTATGGTTTTGGTAATAGTAATTAAGCCGTATTTGCTTGCATATATTGCTGCAGACTTGTATGCTGAGAGTCGTGTTGAGAAGCCACTGCCTATGTACGTGCCAAGAGATGAACGATTTGAGGAATCTAAGCAGAACACATTCTCTGTTAAGAGGCTCAAGGGAGTGCTACATCTTTTGATTCCTAGCCTCAAGGCTAGCCTTTCTGCCAAAAACGAAGACTTCAATGAATTCTCTGATGTTGATGGTCTTTACAGTGAAGGGCTTCTCATTAAGTTGGGATTGCAAGATGACATTTTGAAGAAGGTCCCATTGCCAAAATTGGTCAACAAGATCCAGGAAAGCCAGGGCATTCTTAAGTATGACACTCCTAAGATTATTTCCAGTGAGTATCTATTTGTTAATGTCAATTTATTGTCTTTTTCTTTTCATTAGAATTTTGGCTACACAAATGTTTAAACTGATTTATTTAATAAAGTTTTTCTAGTTTTTTCTAATAAAAATTTAAATTTTAGATATCTAGATTGAAATACTAATTGCTATATAAACAATTGGGCATCTTTTTGAACTTCTTTACCATTTACATTAAGAGTACTAAGGTTTTTTATATGTCGAATTCTGGTATAGTTAGGTTGTAGAGAGTTATTTTCCTTGCCTGTCCATTAATTTGGCTTAGTGGGGTCAAGAGGAATGACATTTTAATTCCATTTTTTTGGATTCGAAAATAAGAAGCATGACATACCATGTGATGATGTCAGTGGAAAGCGGACCACCATACATAGCATTGTCAGTTGAATTTCACCAAAATAAAAAGTTGGTTATTTGAAAGCCGGATTGGTTGTTTTTTCTTTTCTTTTATGCTTTACGAATTGATCCACTTGTTATTATTATATGAACATGAAGGGTATCAAAACCTGCATCGAATTGTTAATTTAAACGTGTGTCACATGTTTGAATAATATAATATGATTGATATTGATGCAAACACAAAAAAGTTAACTCTAACTTTCTCAGTAGACTAATTAATTCACGTGTCTCATGTGCAGAGGACAAATTTGCTTGGCTGCGAGATGACGAATTTGCCCGTCAAGCAATAGCAGGAGTTAACCCTGTTAGCATCGAGAGTCTTAAAGTTTTCCCACCTGTTAGCAAATTAGACCCAGAAATATATGGCCCACTAGACTCTGCTCTTAAAGAAGAGCACATTTTACCCAATCTTAATGGCATGACTGTTCAACAGGTACCCATCTAAGCTATAATAAAATGACTTACAATATTCTTTAACTATATACCTTGAGTTCTCTAACTACCTTGCCACTTGTACTGATTTTTTTAATTTTAATTTTGCAGGCAATAGATGAAAATAAGCTGTTTATTATAGATTATCATGATGTATACCTTCCATTTCTTGAAAGGATCAATTCCCTTGATGGTAGAAAATCATATGCTACCCGTACTATTTTTTTCTTGACACCTCTTGGTTCTCTGAAGCCTGTGGCTATAGAACTTAGCTTGCCCCATGCTGGACCAAGTTCCCGATCAAAACGTGTAGTTACACCTCCTGTTGATGCAACTACCAATTGGATATGGCAGCTTGCTAAGGCTCATGTTTGCTCCAATGATGCCGGGGTGCATCAACTTTCTCACCATTGGTAAGCAAAGCCCTTTTTCTTCTTTTATCAATTAGTGTTTTGAAGTAGTAGAATTTCTATCTTATTGGTCGTTTGTTTTTGTTTTTTTAAATTGTATATTGGTTTATGCATACATGCCTGCTTTGAGCCATTTTTATTCTATTAATTATTAATGTTTTAAAGTATTAGAATTTTTTTTATCATGGTGGTCAATTTTTTTTTCTTTGTTTAATTGTATATAGGGTTCAGCACGGAACCGGATTTCCCACATTCAATTTTGCACATTCACATATTCACGTATTGATGCTCTGTTGGATCAATCTTAAATTTTTTCAAACTTGTTTAATGATTGATCCAATGGTACAATAAAGAGTGAGAATATATCCGTTTTCGTTTAAGCACACATGCATGCTTGGAACCATTTTTATTTAATCAATTAATTTTTAAAGTATTAAATTTTTTATCTTGGTGGTTAATTTTTACAGGTTACGCACACATGCATGCTCGGAACCTTTTATATTGGCAGCTCATAGGCAATTAAGTGCTATGCATCCTATTTTTAAATTATTGGATCCACACATGAGGTACACCCTGGAGATCAATGCCTTAGCTCGCCAGAGCTTGATTAATGCAGAGGGAGTCATTGAGTCTTGCTTCACTCCTGGTCGCTATGCCATGGAAATTAGTTCTGCTGTTTACAAAAACTTTTGGCGCTTTGACAAGGATAGCCTCCCTGAAGATCTCATGCGCAGGTAAATAAATATCTAGACCTTTGATTTACCTGTTTGCCCATATCTGAGAAGTTAGCAAACTTGCTTTCCATGTGCAATTGGTGATTGGTTTATTTACTGTGTGCAAAATGCAAATGAATCTAATATAGGTGATAAATATCATGATTTTTGGTTTACCTATTTGTCTGTATTGAAATGTTAGCAAGCTTACCTGTGTGTTGGTTTAAGTGGAAGGGGCTTGGATTTCTTAAGCATATGGTCTTGGATTCGATCCTTGGTTTCATGTGTATGGAAAAAATACTATGGAGGGATCATAGTTTAGACGCTTGACAGGGCACCAAGTGATTAGTCTATCATCTATCGAAAAACCAAAAAAAAAAAAAGTTAGCAAGCTTCCTGTGTTTTCTTTGTATGGTGTATGCATAATGCAAGTAAATCTAAAGTAAAAATCTAGATTTTTGTTTCACCTATTTCCTAGATCTGGAGGGTTAGAAAACTTACTTTTTTTAATGTGCAATTTGGTGTTTGCATTATCTGGTGTATACAAAATGCAAATAAATCTAACCAAAAATCTAACAAAATGCAATTTGGTGTTCTTACTGCGTGTTTTCTTTATATGGTGTATGAAAAGTGCAAGTAAATCTAAGTAAAAATCTTGATTTTTGTTTCACCTGTTTCCTAGATCTGAAAAGTTAGAAAACTTACTTTTAATGTGTAATTCGGTGTTTGCCTATCTGGTGTTATACAAAATGCAAATAAATCTAACAAATATCTCGATTTTTTTGTTCACCTATTTGTCTATACCTGATAAGTCAAAAGATACCAAACTCATTTTCAATGTGCAATTGGTGTTTGCTATATGTGGTGTATGCAAATGCAAATAAATTTAACTGTTTTTTTTTTCTCTTTTGATATTGTAGAGGAATGGCAGTACCTGACCCCACACAACCCCATGGTTTAAAGCTAGTTATGGAAGACTACCCTTATGCAAATGATGGGCTACTGATATGGTCAGCAATTGAAAAATGGGTCCGTAGATATGTCACTCATTACTACCCAAATTCAAGCAAGATAACCAATGACAAAGAGTTACAAGCTTGGTACTCTGAGTCAATCAATGTGGGCCATGCAGATCTTAAGAATGAAAGTTGGTGGCCCAAACTGAACACTAGTGAAGATCTTGTTTTCATTCTCACCATCTTGATTTGGAATGCATCTGCACAACATGCTGCTCTTAATTTTGGGCAGTACCCTTATGGAGGGTATGTGCCAAATCGCCCCCCATTGATGAGAAGATTGATTCCTGAAGAGGGTGACCCAGAATATGCTAGTTTCTTAGCTGACCCTCAGAAGTATTTCCTTAATGCATTGCCTAGTGTGTTGCAAGCTTCAAAATATATGGCTGTGGTTGATACACTTTCCACTCATTCACCTGATGAGGAGTATTTGGGTGAGAGGCAACAACCATCTATTTGGTCAGGTGATGCTGAGATCATTGAGGCATTCTATGACTTCTCTGCTGAGATAAGAAGGATAGAGAAAGTGATTGATAGCAGGAACAGTGATAGGACTCTAAGGAACCGTTGTGGTGCTGGGGTGTTACCTTATGAATTACTTGCTCCTAGTTCTGAAGCTGGTGTTACATGCAGAGGTGTTCCAAATAGTGTGTCCACATAAAATTCCAAAACAAAAAATAAAAATAAAATAAGGGATGAGTTGCATCCCACATTTTGATGAGCATTATGGTTGGCTTACTACTAGTAACTACTTTTGTCAATGACTTGGTGGAACAAATGACAATATAAATGTTAGTTGATACTTGATATTGCCATTTTGGTAACGAATTTAGTTGTATAGACTGTATATCTGATTGTGTTCGGTGGTGTTGGGAATGTAACTGTTTATATAATAAAATAGACTTTCTTCTGCACTGATTTGTGGTTATAGATTACAGATGTAGATTTTATATAGGTTCAGAAGCTTTTAATTCATACAAAATAATCTTACGCGGATCTTTCTTTTCGTACAAGAACTAGAAAGCTCCGAGCACGATTACTCTGCTCTCAGCGGAGCGGCTATGAAAGTGAATCTGCATAGGGTTGGTTCTAGGTCTAGTTTTTATAGTGGGTATTATAGGTAACATAATAATGTGTTAATTAAGCTGGGGACATGATTCCAGGTGGATGTCACTGAGGTGATGCGGCGATGAGGTCTTCACTTGCTCATAACGGCTGATAGCTCTTCGGAGGGTCCACGATTTGGTTCCCTCTCTAATTTATGCCATATGCTTAATTGTTCCTTTGAGCGTTCTTGGTCCAGCAATAAGGACATCACCCGAGGACCACTCGGCCTGATGTTAAGAATATGTGCCGAGTACTTCTTCGCCCATATATTATTACAATATTAGATTAGTTAAAGATTATCTTTCTGTTATATAGCTTCTGTTATATAGCTTAGCTTATCTGTTTGTTATTAGTTGTTAATCATATATCTTTCCGTTATTAGGATAGGATAGGATAAAGTTAGTTTTACTTTCTGTTTAGGTGCTTTCTATATAAAGCAACATTCCCTTTGTATTTTCTCGATCAATCAATAAAGAATACACTTTCTTTCATTCTCTCTTTACCTTGTAATATGGTATCAGGTTTATTTCTGTATCATTAGCTTCCGCATCCTTTCTCTTTGCTTCTTACTATGGCTGAAACCAGCCCTACATCAACAAACAATGATGATTCTGGTAACAACCCTCCACCCCCTCCAATCGATCAATCCCAAAATCCCTAAAGACCTTATTTTCTTCATCCTGGGGAGAATCCCGGTTACATTTTTGTGTCACCCCCTCTCAATGGTGACAATTATTACCATTGGAGTTGTGCTATGGTGCGAGCCCTATCATCCAAGAACAAGCACAAATTCATCAATGGCACCCTTAGAAGATCTACAAGAACAAGACATACTCCTTCATACTTGAAACAATTCCATTGTAACAATATCTCTTCTCTTCCCAACTCTAACACTCTATACCCTTTATCCTCTGTTTTATGTTACTCTCACCTATCTCCATCTCATTTACATTATACTCTTTCCATTTCCACACATGATGAACCTAAAACATACAACCAGGCCATTAAACAAGATCATTGGATTAAAGCCATGAATGATGAACTTCATGCTTTACACATTAATAACACTTGGATTTTAACTAATTTACCTGAAGGGAAAACACCTATAGGATGTAAATGGGTTTATAGGGTGAAATATAGAGCAGATGGTTCCATAGGAAGACATAAGGCCAGCTTAGTGGCCAAAGGCTTTAACCGGATTGAAGGTCTTGATTTTTTTTTTTTTACACTTACTCACCAGTAGCCAAGGTTACTACTATAAGACTTTTAATTGCCATTGCATCTATGCAAAATTGGTTTCTTCATCAATGAGATGTCCATAATGCCTTTCTTCATGGCACCCTTGATGAGGAGGTTTATATGCAACCTCCTCCTGGCTTGCTAACCTCTAAACCAAATCAAGTTTGTAAATTGTTACAATCACTTTATGGTTTAAAACAGTCCAGCAGGCAATGGTTTGACCGACTGTCTTCTTTCTTAATCTCCTTTGGTTATTCTCAATCATCTTCAGATTGTTCTCTTTTTTTCAAATATTCTAATTCTTCTTTCACTGCTTTATTGGTATATGTAGATGATCTAATTCTTGCAGGAAATAATCTTCATGAGATTGATAACATTAAAGAAGCTCTGAATTCTACCTTTAAAATCAAAGATTTGGGTCATTTGAAATATTTCTTAGGACTTGAAGTTGCTAGGTCCAACACTGGCATACACATTTGCCAATGGAAGTATGCCTTGGACATTTTGGATGAATGTGGTTTGCTTGCTACAAAACCAGCTGCCACTCCAATGCTCAAGGCCACAAGACTGAATTCTCAAGATGGCATTCCCTTGACTGATCCTAGTCAATATCGGAGATTAGTTGGTAAGCTGTTATATTTAACAACAACGTTAACACGTCCTGATATTTCCTTTTCTGTTCAACAGTTAAGTCAGCATATGGGAAATCCAACCAATTTACATCAAGCAGCGACTGTTCGAGTACTTAGATACATCAAGATGCACTTGGCCTCTTTTATCCCAGCAATGCTACACTTCAATTAAAGGCATTCAGTGACTCAGATTGGGCCACATGCCCTGACACAAGGAAATCCATAACCGGATTCAGCATCTTCCTTGATAAATCCCTCATTTCATGGAAGTCTAAAAAGCAAGCCACAATCTCTAAATCCTCAACTGAAGCTGAATATAGAGCTCTGGCCTCTGCAGTATGCGAATTACAACGGTTGACTTATCTACTACATGATTTTCGGGTTCTTTCTGTTGCTCCTTAATTATTGTACTGCGATAGTCAATCTACAAGGCACATTGCCTCCAACTCCTCCTTTCACAAACGCACAAAACATATCAAGCTTGACTGCCATGTTGTTCGTGAGAAATTACATGCCAAAATGTCCTATTTACTGTCCGTTTCTAGCTCCAACCAATTGGCTGATGTTCTCACAAAATCTCTGGATCCTGCTCCCTATAACAGTTTTGTATCCAAGCTGGGAATGAAGAGTATTCACTCTCCGGCTTGAGGGGGACTATTACAATATCAGATTAGCTAAAGATTATCTTTCTGTTATATAGCTTTTGTTATATAGCTTAGCTTATCTGTTTGTTATTAGTTGTTAATCATATATCTTTATGTTATTAGGATAAGATAGGATAAAGTTAGTTTTACTTTCTGTTTAGGTGCTTTCTATGTAAAGCAACCTCCCCTTTGTATTTTCTCGATCAATCAATAAAGAATACACTTTCTTTCATTCTCTCTTTACCCTGTAATATATATGAACACATTTATAGACAAACTTAATGAAGTCATATTTTTAAGGTATGATCTGTTTATAATTAAAACTTAGATGTCATATAAATTTTAGTTGTTTCATTGTGTTCGGTGGTGTCGGATATGTGTGACTGTTTAATAATTAGTGATTTTGTTCTGCATTATTAAAACTGATTGTATATGTTGTTAGGGATGGGGGTAGAGTTTCCTTGATATGGAGGATAAGGAAGAAATCTCCTAAGAAATTAGAGAGAGGATTTTGACTGAATATTTTTCTGCTTGCCTTATTTCATTCATCATTCAACTATATAAAGGCATACACAATGCCAATGATTGGCTACCCATAAAATAAGGAAACGGACTCAATAACAAACTAACAAACTATGACAACTACGAAATGGACCTCTTGGTAATCCTTTTCCTATCATTCCAGCCCATACTCTATCACCAGCCCATACCCTATCATTCATACCCCATCAAGACCAACCTTTTCCTTAAGGTTGTAAAAAATTGACCCTAAAACAAATTTTCCTGGGTCCCACTGCTTGAACTGGGATGACCTAAATTTTTTAGATGTAGCCAAATGTCCGCCAGGGTCCCATTGTTGCAATGTGCCAATGCTCACTAAAAAGCTGAATATATGTTGCTGTTTGGGAGTGGAAGAGTTAAAAATTGTGGCCCAATATGGATTGCACACCTAACAAGGCCTCTTTGAAATCTGATAGTGTTGTTCTTTCTTCATGAAATGGGCCTAGCCCAATAGGTCACTTAATGAGCTTTCTTGGTGGCTTTCCCTCTTTGCCCTTGATTCAAATAGAAGAGTAGGTTGTGGCCCAAACACTTCCTGAAACACTATCCATTCTTTAGTAAATATGGCCCATTTTTAAATTTTTAGCATAGGCCCACCTTGTTGCAAGTGTGACCTTGAAACCCTTTTTGCATAATCAGAATTAGGAGTTTGGGCTTGACCCACTAGGGTAAAAAATGAACCTAATTTCTGAAATACCGGTCCAGTCTTTATACTATGCGCCTCCATCTTCCTCCTATCTGTATGTGCTACAAACTGCAACTCGCTCAGGTCGTAAGTTGACCCACCGTACTCCATGACCGCGTCGAACTCCGGCGATTCGATTGTCAACAGAAGAGGGTTCGGCGGTTCCGGCGGTGGTCGGGACTTGACCGAACCTTGGACCACCCACATCTAAGCTATTTCCACCCATTCGACTACTGTCCACGGCGGCGTAGAAGCTTGTAGGCGTTGTGTTCCACTATTTTGAGGTACCCACGGTCAGCCAGAAGCTGGTCCCGATGGCAGCTTCCTCGTCTGGACAGAGAGCCTCGCCGGAGTTGTTCTTCACCTAACTAAGGACGAAGGAAACACACTTGGCGATGACGTTCGAGGCAGAAATGGAGAAGACGAAGCAGGACTCGGAACGCGATGGCTTGGTGGAAACCGTCGTTGGAAGGAGGCGTCGTCCGGCTAGGGGGACCTTTATCCGGTAGGTCAGACCAATTTTTAGGGATGGGGATAGAGTTTCCTTGATATGGAGGACAAGGAAGAAACCTTCTATGAAATTAGAGATAAGATTTTGACTGAATATTTTTCTGCTTGCCTTCTTTCATTCATCATTCAACTATATAAAGGCATACACAGTGCCAATGATTGACTATCCATAAAATAAGGAAACAGACTCAATAACAAACTAACAAACTAACAAACTATGACAACTATGAAATGGGCCTCTTGGTAATCATTTTCCAATCATTCCAACCCATACCCTATCACCAGCCCATACCCTATCATATGTGGTGTTGATTTTATTAAGGACTAGTCCGTAAGCTTTCAAATTAGAGAACATTATTAAACGAGGCATGCAAAGACAAATTGTACGAGGTTATATAATATATATTCTTAAGGTATCACCTATTTAAAACTTGGAGTTAATTTAGATTTTAGTTTCCTCGCTAGAGATCTAACTAGAAGAACATTGTACTTGAATAATACTAGGTTCAGATATGGTGAAGGACGGTCATCAACAATGAATCAGTGATTTTATCTGGTGATGCAACTTTATTGAATAAGTCAAGCTAAATTAATACTAATGGCACTTCTAGTATAGCCAATGACCTCAAACTTTTCAGCCATTGATCGAGTTTTTCTAGTTGTTTTCAATTGGATGAATATAGACTCTTCCATAGAATTTTCCCAAACAAAATATTAGAAAAATCTTGCCCGATGAAATATAGAATACAATGGAATGCATATGTCAACAGATAGAGTAATATTAGTCACAATTACACAAACATTTCGGCAAACTATCAGATAACTTTTGATCTTCTCAATACTTTTTGTTGATTTGTCCAAATTTTGCACATATCTCATGTATTACTACAATACCACACGAAGAAAACGAATTTGAAGTAAACTGCTACTTGTTGAACAAAGAAATGAAGAGACCAAAACACAAAATAACTAAAATCTTAAGTTTACCCACAACAGTAAATTCCTCCTTGCATGTTGGATCCACTTTTATTTACAAAAATGCCCTTCTAAATTGACGTTTGCCACTGTAAACGTGCGATCCGGATTGTCTCTTGCAGTTGTCTCTCCAGCACCCATCTCAACCATGCATTCAATGTAATGGTCCACAAAAAAGCCACATTATAAACATTTAAAAAAATTAAAATTAAAAAAATAGGCTCTTATCCCTCTCCAACCTCACCACCACATGCCACCTCTGGACATGGCAAGCCTCCGCCGGAGCCTCCGCCTCGACTGCCGTCTCAGGTCCTTCTCTCTTGCGCCATCATTTACGATTGACTCCTCCTCACTTTCCTCTACATCGTTCATGATATGTGTTGTAATGTGAAAAATCATGTCATCCTGCACCCACGCCATGTAAACTAAACAAGAAGACATCCTTATGGCCATGAAAACTGACACCAAAAAAAGGAACCCAACGTGCACCATTACACAAGACATCCTGCACCTAAACAAAAATTCAATTGCAAAATAGAAAACAACAACTCAAAGCCACAACAAAAGGAAATTCTGGGCACAAAACTATTTCTTCAAGCACTATGCTTAGGAAAACCTCATAACAGTTATAACCTCTAAGGAAATTCTGGGCTCAGGAATAGATGCCATATGATTGATGACTTTGAGAATGTATCCTCCTATGCCAAAACAGGAATCTCGGTCTTAAAAATAAGCATCAAGGCAGTGGTTCCACAAGTTCTCTTATGTTCTCATTAAGGTTGGTTTCACCCAATCAAAGAGAGATTACTCTCGTTTCACTATGGGTTTTGGCTCCTCATTAGTCATCCTTCTTGTATATGTTGATGACATCATATTGGCGGGACTAGACCCTGAAAAACATGCCTAAGCTCAGGCCATACTTTAACAACATTTCAAGCTCAAAGTTCTTGGTGATTTGAAATACTTCCTCAACTTAGATATTGTAAAATCGTCCTAAGGAATCCACTTGTGTCTCAAAGGAAGTATGCACTCTCACTCTTGGAAGACACATGTCTTTTGCCAGCCAAACTAGTCTCTCTTCCAATGGACCCGAGTGTTAAGTTGTCTGCATCTGATGGAGATCCACTTTCTGATGCTTCAGCATATAGACGGCTGATTGGCGGGCTCATGTACCTGACCATATCACGTACGAACATTACCATTCTTGTACATAAACCCATTCAGTACAAGCAAAGTCCTAGATTCATTCATCTGCAAGTTGTTCATCATCTTCTCAAGTACATCAAACAAGCTCCAGGACAAGGTATTTTCTTCCCACAATTTTCTTCACTCAACATCACAGCTTATGCTGAAGCGGATTGAGGAAGCTGCCTTGATACTCGTAGACACACAACTTGTTATTGTATCTTTCTTGGTGATTCCTTGGTGTCATGGAAACCCAAAAAGCAACACACTATTTCTCGCTCTTCAGTAGAAGCTGAATATAGAGCCTTATCATGCACTGCTAGTGAACTACTTTGGCTCAAAGGACCACGCCTTCATTTTGAAATCAAATTCAACACTACCATGGTATCCTGTGACAATCAGGCCTCAATTCATTTGGCATATAATCCCACTTTTCATGAACGATCAAACCATGTGGAGATCGACTGTCACTTCTTCAGGGAACACGTGAATTCTGATTTCCTCCTGTGACACCCTCTACCCTGCATGTTAATTATAAAACATTTACGTAAAATAGGTAAGATAAAAACATGAATTTATTTCATAAAATAAAAACCGGATAGAAAGCACCATATTGTAACGTCTCAACAACACGGAAAAGAAACATAGTTTTAAAAATAAACGTAAAACATAAGCATAAACATAACCCAACCCCGACGTCACATACAAAGCTGGTAAAACCGTTCCGGAATAAAATCTACGGAATACAACTAAAAACGACTAAACTAATAACAACTATAACTACTAATAAATCCTAACTAGAGTCGCGGCTCCTCAGAGTCACTCCTCCACTGGCTGCTCATTGTCCTCTGTATAAAGAGACACATGCCAAAACAGAAACAACGAAAACAGCGAGTAAAAAAACATGTCAACACAATGACATGAAGATAGTAAGTAAGATGAACATACATCATAGCATGACATAGAAATATACAACACAAATCATCAACATAATACAATCACATCAACATGCTATCTCAACCAACATATACTATGCAGTGCAACACTACTCTACTACTCCATTATGCATGTGGATCCAAACTATCTCAAGAAGGCAACTTCGGAGTTAGATATCCACACTGGCCAAAAAGCTCCAACGCTGGCAGTTCACTAAACCTTGGGTGAACCACCTGCGGACAGCCAGATCGCCGTACTCTAAGACGACCTCCCCTATGTTGATATTTCCCCACTAACAACTCCAATGCGTGATGCACGAGTACAACAACAAACAAGGGCAACCACCTCATTCACTTGGCCCAATAAGCACCTAAGACTTATTACCAACATCAACATCTTAACACTTAAGAGTCAAGGCCCCCTTGGCCAAAAAGCACCAAGGTTCAACTTATCAACACCTCAACCAAAAAGCATCGAGGCCATTTAGTGTCTTATCTGTTTGCCTTAATTAGTCTTTAATTAAGTTATCTAACTGTCTTCATTCGATTGGTGTCTTATTTGATCATTTGGGGCATTTGGTGTAGAACACCCCTTAAAACCTTTAATCTCATTCTGAACAGGAGGGGGAGCACGAGCGTGCTCACCTTATGCACCGGTGTGCTTCCATTTAAGTGAAGCACGATCGTGCTTCCTTTTATGCACGACCATGCTTGATGCACGGTCGTGCTCCTTTTCTGCACAGCCTTGTTTAAAGCCCGCCATCTCCCAGAATTCAAACTGGGAGCACGGGCGTGCTCCCTGTTCAGCATGGCCGTGCTCCTGGAGCTGGCCGTACTGTTCAGGGCAGATTCATGGTTATCTTGAAGCCAAGAACTCCCTACACACTCTCAAATCAAATCCTAGGGTCTTAACTAAACCATTTGGCGTAAACCTCACACCTCACTATTAATCCATATCTTATGAACACGTTAGGGGAATTATTCCCTTAACCGTTATGTTAATTAAGAGTCCTATTTTAGTAAGTTAGGGTCTTATTAACAAACCAACATCAACAAACATACATTTAGCCCATAATCATAACAACATTATCAATAGCACAACTCATCTAGTTAATCATAACATAACATATTAATCATCATTCATAATTGGCATTAAAACAGATACATGAACTAGGCATCAACAGCCATACCATTAACCAAATAACAATTATAACAGTTAATCCAAATGAACATATAACAAAATATAACATGGCATTGACAACTGTTAATAACAACGGGGCTATGGGAACCCCACACATCTTACGCTACCCCTTTGCCTAATGGTTACACTATCCTTCTCCCCATACCTGGTATGAAGAATCCAATAGTGACAAATCAAACGGTAAACCAACGCGTTCCTCAAGCGGCTCAGTTAGCTTTCCAAGCCTTATTCAAACAGAAAGGGTTAACCAATTAGTTCCCAAATCTACAAAACAGAAAAGGAAACACTAAGAGGGAGTTACCGTTGTAACACCCTGTTTTTCCTATGCTTTCTGTATAAGTAAATACATATTTAAATGTGTTTATTTTAGATTAAACTTAGAGGATGATTTTAATTAAACTAAAATCATTTTCTTGTGTTGTTATACCATATGAAGTTACGGTAAAAATTTCGGTTGAAAATTCAGAAAGAAGCCAGTCCGTGTTTTCACTGCCGGTACAAGGTTACTGAGCAGAAAACCTAATTTTGACCCGTGAACGAAACCGTTAGTGTTTTTTTGATGTTTTGTAGGATATTGAAATTTTCAAAAATTTGAGTTCGGAAATAAAATATAATATTTTATTCTGGCGAAAACGTCGGAAGAATTACGATCGAAAATGCTATCGGGTACGAAATGGAGCAGAATATGAGACATAAATGGCTTGAGGTGAGATGACTGAGTGAGGTGACTCACTAGAGGTTGACCTAAGCTACCTCCGAAAAAAGTGGTCATAATGACACTTTTTGAAATATAACATATTATATTCTAAAAACCAATTTTTCTCTCTCTTCTCAAACCAAACAAGGCATAAGGTCAAAACTTGCTCTCCAAGCTCATTCCTCTCTCCTTAATTTCGTGCCACTCTCTCCCCTCTATATATATCCCTCTCATTTTCACTTCATCATCTTCCTTCTTCAAACTCCATTAAACCTTCATCTTCTTCATTTCTTTTAAAAGTTCAAGCTCTTAAAGCTTTAGTTTTTATTCATCTTTTCTACTTGAGTTCTTCATTAAAGTTCTTCCTTATACTAAGGGTAATGCTCTCATATGAATCTTTTTGCAAGTTTCATATTTTATTTCTTAGTTTACTTTATGTGTTCTTTATATGCTTTAAACTTCTAAGATCTCTCTAAAATGGTAGAAAACTCCTTTTGAGTTGAAACCACTTTCTATAGTCTTGTATTAACTTATAGTTTCACATACTAAGAGGTTGTGTAAAACAAAAATCTCTACCCCATCTCTTCCAATGAAGGCCGAATGCTTGCATTTGTGACCTAGGAAGTTTTTGTTTCAACTTTTGGAATATGATCATGTGTTTGAGTTTCTAACTATCCATTGATCTTGAATCTATAAATCTTGGAAATTTTGATAGCTTGTTCCTATGATGACTGCAAATATGAATAAGTAAGCCTAGGATACTATGTTTCAACTTTCCAAGTATGATCATGGATTTAGAACTCTTAATACCTTATGATTCTAAACCTAAGAGTTATTGTTAAACAAAGAATATTTTCCTCATCATCCTATGATGGCCGAAACTTAGAGTTTAGGTACTAGGATGTTTGAGTTTTTATTTTCCAAAATGATCATGGACTTGAGCTCCATAAGATATTTGGATGCTAAGTCTAAGTGATTGGAAAGTTTAAGGATTTCTAACTTGTTTATTCTATGTTATTAAAGCTAGTATGTATTACTTTCATTTTTCCAAGATGATCATGGACTTGAGCTCCATAAGATATTTGGATGCTAAGTCTAAGAGATTGGAATGTTTAAGTTTCCATTGTTTTCCAAGATGATCATGGACTTGAGCTCCATAAGATATTTGGATGCTAAGTCTAAGAGATTGGAATGTTTAAGTTTCCATTGTTTTCCAAGATGATCATGGACTCGATCTCCATAAGATATTTGGATGCTAAGTCTAAGAGATTGGAACGTTTAAAGATTTCTAGCCTATAAATCCTATGAAGGCCGAACCTAGAAGGTTATGGACCTAGGATACGTTGTTCTTATTTTTCCAAAATGATCATGGTTTGAGCTTCTTAATACATATGGATGCTAAACCTAAGAGATTGGAAAGTTTAGTGAATGCTGACCTATTTTACTAGCCTTGACCGAATACCCTAAGTTTATAACTTAGTGGGATTTTAATTCAACTTTGTTAATTGATCATTGTTTATGAACTCCTAACACTTAAGGATCATAAATCCATGAGTTGTATACTTTTCGGGAATATCTATCCCTAAGAACATGTCATGTCCGAGCCTATACCTTGTGGTTTAGTGTTCTTGTTTGATTTTAACTTGTGATTGTGTGTTCATAACCTTAGATTTCCATCGCGGAGGAAACAAGGACGTTCATGGTATACCTCTTCGAACATCTAATCTCCTTACCTTCAAAGAAGGTAAGATGGGATTGCCTAGGGATTTCAATGACTATATGCATGTGTATGTGTTTACTTGAGTGATTTGAATATTATTATGATATGGAGCAAATACTTGAACGACTTGCTTACTTGAACTATTGTGATTATTACTTGAAGTTGATTATTACTTGCCTTAAAGTATTGTGAGTTGTATATATGTGATTAACTATCGTTAACTGTGATATTATTGTTGAGAATATATTACTGTTGATTGAAGTTTGAGAAGCCGGACTTGAGTCTGTGCACAATGATTATAAGGATTAAAAGCCTTAATGAGCCTTGAATAGAACTTTGAAAGTATTGGTTTCATTTATAAAAGTTCCTTGTTTAAAAAGCTTACTTCAAGAGAATGAGATTCTGATAAGCCTCTGGCTTATCTAGTTTTATGACTAGATGAACTAGGGTTTATGTGTCAATTTATTCGAGTTCACTCTCGTTTTCGCCCAAATTCGCCTTGTTTCGTTCCAAAGTTAGTCTTTGACTCGTTTGGTGTATTTTGTGTAGTTTTTAGGTTATTTTGAATAGAATTACGCTTGTGGTTGCTTTTGTTGTTTCAGGTTAAATAAATGAAGCTCTGAGAATCAAGGAAGTCAAGAAGCAAAGGGAAAAAGCACTTTTGGAGGTCTCGCCCCGCGAACAGGATTCTCGCCTCGCGAATAATGAAGACTTGGTAGTCAGAGACCATCACGGCCTAACCGTGATGTGTATCACGGCCATGACCCAAAATCCACACAAGTCAGAGACCATCACGGCCTAGCCGTGATTCACATCACGGGCCGTGAAAAGAAGGCTCGCGTCGCGAGACATACTTCGCGTCGCGAGGGTTTGAATCCCACAGAAGCGCCAAAAACAGAAGCCATCACGGCCAGGCCGTGATGACTATCACGGCCAGGCCGTGATGACTATCACGGCCGTGACGCGTGGCCTCCCTATAAATAAGGCACTGCAGAACAGAATTGGAGGACTTTTGGCATCAGAACTTTTCAGAGATCTTTTAGAATCCTTATTCTGGAGCTGCGTCTCCCCTTTTCTTCTCTTAATTCTTAGTCTTAGGATGATTTCCGATTGTACGTGCGTCGTTGTTACGGACATGCGGAACTAATCCCCTTGTCTAAGGGATCGATGAAGCCACCTATGGCGGCATAGTATTCATGTGATGTAACTCTCTCTCTCTTTTAATTCAATTATTGTTTTCCAATTCTGATTTCATTGTGTTGGTTATATGCTTGCGTGATCAACTAGTTAAACGTGTTTGAGGCCGAGAGGCGATTCGCGTTTTAGAACTTGAATTGGGAACATCGATCGAGTGTTGCACGAGAGTGAATAGGAGATCGATGCAACTCTTAGGGAACAAGAATTAATAGAATTCGAGATTAGGGTTAAGAGACCTAGTAAGTAATTAACTCAAATCATCGAATATGTCCTATTGAGCACGACAGTGGATATAGGAGAATTTAGGGGTCCCGTTGACATTAAAATTGAACCTAGGGAGGAGATCATTATCACTTGGGTACTTTGCATGATTGGGTAGGTGGATTCGAAACCTTAGATGCTTTTAATTCCAGATTTCATCACCATATCTTATTTGATTTGATTTGATTTGTTAATTTGAATTGTGATCCTAGTTTCTCTCCAACCACTTTCTCTACTTAACCAACTTATCGGATTTCTCGCGAAATTAGTCGAATTGGTAGCCCAATCCTTGTGTTTGACCTCGGTAGACTCTTACCGTGTTTTATTACTTGCGACGGCCCGGTACACTTGCCGGAGTCACCAACAAGTTTTTGGCGCCGTTGCCGGGGATTGGCACACCAATTTTCCTAATTTTTAGGAAATTCGACTGTTTGGTTAAGCTGACTTTTAGTTTTATTTTCTTTTATTTAATTGCTATTATTTTTCTCTGCTTCTTTGATTCCACTTGGCCTTTGCCTGTTTTTTGTATGCGAGGTACCCTTATACAAGAGGAATTGCTATTTGATTCCGAGATCACCAGGACCGAGAGGCAATTAAGGAAAGAAGCTAGGGAACGGAAAAGAATTGAAGGAATTAAAATAGAGGGCATGGCTGAAGAAAACCCTCCTCCTCCTCCTCCTCGTTACAAGCCTCTCTTCGAGTACGATCTACCAAGCTTGGGAGATTGTGACTCTTCTATTGTGAGGGGCAACCTGAACACAGACTCCTTCAGAGTTGAAGCATGTGTCACATTCCAGATCCGGGAGAATCAGTTTGATGGGAGTGGCAAACAGGACCCTCATAGACACATCACTCGCTTCCTTGAAGCTTGTGACTTGCAGAAGACCAGGGGAGTCTCTCAGGATGAGTTTCGCTTGCGGCTTTTCCCTCTTTCTCTTAGGGATGTCGCTCGCGATTGGGTTGTGATTTGGATAGGAACAAAGATCGAACTTGGGAGCGGATGGCACGAAGTTCCTAACCAAATATTTTCCTCCTCGAGAAGGCGGCACAAGCAAGAATAGCCGTCACATCATTCAGGCAGACGGAGGATGAAACTTACAATGAAGCGTGGGAGAGGTACAATGGGTTATTGAGAAGATGTCCCTCAGCGTTCTTTGACCCGGTTTCCAAAGTTCAGCATTTCTTTAATGGGTTAAGGGGACGCTATCAGATGAACTGTGATGCCGCAGCTGGTGGTTCTTTCTCTTATTTATCAGCGGAGGATGGATGGACATTGTTAGAGAAGATGTCATATAATGATTACAACCGTGGTAGGGAGACCTCAAGTGGAATCAGTTCTGGGACAATGGAAGCCATTTTAGAGCAAAACAGACTTTTGAAGATGCAGAATGAGGCATTGTCTGGGAACAAGAGGGTTAATGCGATACACGAGGGAATGCCTCCGAGTTGTGCAAATTGTAATGGAGATCATGACACTCAGATTTGCCCGCTAAATTTCTCTCAGGAACATGTGGACTCATGCCACAACTTCTATGACACTGTGCCCCAGAACAACTATCAGAGGAACAATCAGAATCAGAATAGGGGCTACATGAGAAGAGACCATCCGGGATTTGCTTGGAGTGATGTTAATGGTGGTCTAGCCGGTCAACAACATCCTCAACAGAATTGGCAACAACCTCAACAGGGTCTGAGACCGAACATTGGAATTCAGCAGCGCAATAATACTCAAGAGCTCTTCCGGGGCCTAATCAGTTGCAAATATCAGATGGTGGAAGACAACCGTGGGAGCTGGCCTTTGAGAAGATGACCGCGACAGTTGAGAAGTTGTCAACCTTTACAGGCAAAACTTTAGAGAAAGTGAATGCGTCAGTTGACAAGTTGGCAACTCATACAGGGTCGACAATTCACAATCTAGAGACGCAGGTTGCTCAGCTCGCAAGGCAACTTAATGAGCGTCCCCCAGGCACTCTCCCAGGTGACACCGAGAACAACCCGAAGAACCAATGCAATGCCATCACAACTAGAAGCGGAAGGGTGTTGGAACCTAGCAGGGGTACCACTAGTTCTCAGGATGACACGGGCCCGGAACAACTACCCGTTGAGGAAGAGCAACCAGAGAAAGAAGGGTTGGCAAGTGACAAGGCACCGGAGCAAGGGGGAAGGCTGAAACTTGTGGATGAAGAGTTCCGAAGGAAGAAGTGGGTTGAACCCCAAGACCTCCCGCCCTACATGAAGGTTCCGTATCCTGAAAGATTGAAGAAGCCTCAACAGGATAAGCAGTTCAACAGATTCCTTGATGTCTTCCGCAAGCTTCAGATTAACATTCCATTTGCGGAAGCCTTGGAACAGATGCCATCATATGCCCGGTTTATGAAGGAGCTTCTCACCAAGAAGCGGAGGATAGTGGATGAGGAAACGGTTGCTTTGACCGAGGAGTGTAGTGCCATTCTTCAGAGAAAACTACCTCCAAAGTTGAAGGATCCCGGTTCTTTTTCGATACCATGCACCATTGGGGGGATGACTGTAGGGAAGGCATTGTGTGATCTAGGGGCAAGCATCAACTTGATGCCCCTCTCTATGATGAAGAGGTTGGGGATCAAAGAATTCAAGGATACACGGATGTCGCTCCAACTAGCCGATCGCTCTATAAAATATCCTTATGGGGTGGTCGAAGACTTGTTAGTAAAAGTGGACAAGCTCATATTTCCGGCGGACTTTGTAGTGCTTGATATGGATGAAGACGCCGAGGTTCCTCTCATATTGGGTAGGCCCTTCTTGGCCACTGGGGGTGCCTTGATAGACGTGCGACAAGGGAAACTCACTCTAAGGGTGCAAGATGATGAGGTAGTCTTCAATCTTTTTGAAACAATGAAGCACCCTGCAGAGAGGACGGAAGTGTATCGAGTGGATATGGTGGATCCAACTGTCAAGGAAAAGGCAACTAGAGAAGCCCATGGTTCTTCACGTGCTCAAGTGTTGGTAAAATCCCATGATGATGAGGGTGAGATAAAAGACCCTTCGGGGGATGAGGTCTATCTTGAATGGTTAAAAGATATGGAAGCCATATCGAGTCTCCCAGAGGATGAATGTGCAAGGGAAAAGCTCAACAACAAGGGTATGAAAAAGGAGAATAAAGCACCGAAGTCGAAAGGTGGCACAACCGTGGTGGTCAATGGAAACAATAAGTTGATCCCAAAAAAGACCACCACGTAGTGGAGAGTTCGTGCTGATTATAGAAGGGTCCTGAACTTAAATGAGCTGTCCGGGAACCGCATGCGAGCATATAAAAGGGTACAAACCTACAAAGAACGGGCCAAGGAATGGCATGGCAAGCAGGATCTTCCTCCGGATTAACCCTTAGGGGCGACTTGAGTCAGGCTCGGGACGTTAAACAAGCGCTACTTGGGAGGCAACCCAAGCTAGGTATCCCTCTCTTCTCCTAACTTTTGTTTTGTTTTTGTTTTTTGTTTTGTTTTTGTTTGTCACTCTTGAATAATTTGAGAAGATCAAGAGTTGTTGTATGAATGTCGTGTCGGCAAGCTTGTTGGATTTTAATTAAATTGAGCATAGATTGATTGCATGAATTAATTTGACCATTGAAGATCCCCCCCTAGGTTCTAATAATAGAAAAGTTGATCCCCACTTAAAAATTGAAAATTGAACCTTGAGATTTATTATGATTGCTTGATTTATGATAAGTTTGGGGTGAGGGGGTGCACACACTAGGAATTGTATCTCGGTCAAACAATTTGCAAAATGTCCAGGTGAGGATTTGAGCCTCCAACTCTGTTTTTGATTGTGTGAATCACTTTTAAGTTGCACTTTCCCGGATTTGCTTGAATCTCTTTATGGTTTGCATGATTATGTGTTGCATCAAATGATTTAGGCAATTTTCTTTGAATTAACTACTTGGCCATAAATTGAACCAACCTTGATGAATGATCCCTAGTTAGCCACATTGAGCCTTGAAGTCTATTGTTCTTGATGACCTTACATTACAAGCCATTAACTCAGAAAAACCATGATTTTCCCGTATCCTAGGATTTAGGAGAGTATGGAATTTTAGCTTTGTGAGTGTTGTTGTGGAACTAAGTTTGGGGTGGCTACAAGTTCATGAATCATAGTTGAGAAAAAGAAAAATGGAAGTAAGGGCCGAAGGCTTGAGAAAAGAAAAAAAAAAGAAAAAGAAAAGAAAAAAAAAGGGTGATGAAAAGCATTGAATATGTGCCAAAAAGGGCAAAGAAAATTAATATAAAAAGGAAGAGGTGTGTAGCCACCAAATGCAAGGAAGAGAATAATATGAGAGTGAATTCAATTGTTGTGATACTAGTTTCATGCTCTCATTGATCCTAGGGACTTAGCCTCTATCCTTTGAATATCTTACCTTGAGCCAGGCCTCATTACAATCTTTAAAAGACCTTCTGATGTTGCATACATGTTTTCGTGGGAACTATGTTTGAGATGAAAATCAAATTCATGGGAAGTGCTCTTAGAATGTGAAAGTGAGTGAAAAGTTGATAGCCTAGACAAACTTGAGCGAATGAGTGAAATACTAAATGCCCTTGTGAGGAAAGCAATTGTTTGAAATAGGTGATCTTCCTTTGTGTGTATCTTTGAGCTTCAACTTAGAGTAATGATGGCATGAATGATAACTTCTCAATTGTTTAAAGTAGATGAATGTGGGGATTACATTGATGAAAAAAAAAGGGGGGGAATCAAAGAAGAAAAACTGTTTTGTAAAGTTGCATGAAATTTGTGCGAAATTGATTAGATCTTTCAGGTTTGCCAAGTCTTGAGTCATTTTTGAGTTTTAGCTTGCTTGGGGACAAGCAAGGTTTAAGTTTGGGGTGTTTGATAAGCCTCTGGCTTATCTAGTTTTATGACTAGATGAACTAGGGTTTATGTGTCAATTTATTCGAGTTCACTCTCGTTTTCGCCCAAATTCGCCTTGTTTCGTTCCAAAGTTAGTCTTTGACTCATTTGGTGTATTTTGTGTAGTTTTTAGGTTATTTTGAATAGAATTACGCTTGTGGTTGCTTTTGTTGTTTCAGGTTAAATAAATGAAGCTCTGAGAATCAAGGAAGTCAAGAAGCAATGGGAAAAAGCACTTTTGGAGGTCTCGCCCCGCGAACAGGATTCTCGCCTCGCGAATAATGAAGACTTGGAAGTCAGAGACCATCACGGCCTAGCCGTGATGTGTATCACGACCGTGACCCAAAATCCACACAAGTCAGAGACCATCACGGCCTAGCCGTGATTCACATCACGGACCGTGAAAAGAAGGCTAGCGTCGCGAGAGATACTTCGCGTCGCGAGGGTTTGAATCCCACAGAAGCGCCAGAAACAGAAGCCGTCACGGCCAGGCCGTGATGACTATCACGGCCGTGACGCGTGGCCTCCCTATAAATAAGGCATTGCAGAACAGAATTGGAGGACTTTTGGCATCAGAACTTTTCAGAGATCTTTTAGAATCCTTATTCTGGAGCTGCGTCTCCCCTTTTCTTCTCTTAATTCTTAGTCTTAGGATGATTTCCGATTGTACGTGCGTCGTTGTTACGGACATGCGGAACTAATCCCCTTGTCTAAGGGATCGATGAAGCCACCTATGGCGGCATAGTATTCATGTGATGTAACTCTCTCTCTCTCTTTTAATTCAATTATTGTTTTCCAATTCTGATTTCATTGTGTTGGTTATATGCTTGCGTGATCAACTAGTTAAACGTGTTTGAGGCCGAGAGGCGATTTGCGTTTTAGAACTTGAATTGGGAACATCGATCGAGTGTTGCACGAGAGTGAATAGGAGATCGATGCAACTCTTAGGGAACAAGAATTAATAGAATTCGAGATTAGGGTTAAGAGACCTAGTAAGTAATTAACTCAAATCATCGAATATGTCCTATTGAGTACGACAGTGGATATAGGAGAATTTAGGGGTCCCGTTGACATTAAAATTGAACCTAGGGAGGAGATCATTATCACTTGGGTACTTTGCATGATTGGGTAGGTGGATTCTAAACCTTAGATGCTTTTAATTCCAGATTTCATCACCATATCTTATTTGATTTGATTTGATTTGTTAATTTGAATTGTGATCCTAGTTTCTCTCCAACCACTTTCTCTACTTAACCAACTTATCGGATTTCTCGCGAAATTAGTCGAATTGGTAGCCCAATCCTTGTGTTCGACCTCGGTAGACTCTTACCGTGTTTTATTACTTGCGACGACCCGGTACACTTGCCGGAGTCACCAACAGATTCTAGTTTTGAAAAGAAACGTTGAAGTGTTTTTAAGTCAATAGAAATGACCTTTTTATAATCCAAAGTTTGTACTAGAGAAAACCTTTTTCGAACTATGTGTTTTATAAAGGAAAAACCCCTTTGAAAATATTTGACTTTATTCCATCATGGATTTCGAAAGCAAACAAATTTCCAAATGCTTTATAAAAGACTTTGTAAAGGAAAAGATTTTCTCCTAAATGATTTAGAAACGTTCCGGTTACTTGGATAAGTGACCGAGGTTTTGTTTTGGTTTTTGATTTTTCAATGAGTGAAAAGTAAGCACATGTGAAAGAGAATACTAGTACGCAAGATGTTGCCTCTAGTATTCAGTTTATGCACATGATCTGGGATCCGTGTCAAGAATTATGGACCAAGGGTCCTAATCGTGATATTATGGGCTAGGAGTCCTAATTTTGGAATTGAGGACCGTGTGTCCTAATTTCGTTGTTATGGGCTAGGAGTCCTTATCATGTTGAAATAAAACATGGATAAAATTATAATTGTTTCTACGACCACAACCTTGGACCGCGACATCGGTCTAAGGTGTTGTGATTGAGCACTCGGACTGCGTGTCCTGTGTTATTGATTTTCAAGTAATGAAAATTGTGAATAGTCGTTAGCTTTGGGCTTCGACAACGGAAAAGAGTGAACACAAAGAAAAGTCTCGATAATAAAAAGTCTTTTATTCATATGCATTTCCCCTTAGAAGACGTGCTTGAGTTAACCGAATACCCGCTTAAGATGTGGTATTCGATGAGGTATACATCCGAATGGCCGTTCTACGGGATTCGTGATGATGTTGATCCGGGTGCCTGAGGTGACTGAGACAACTTGCCAAATCTGGCGTACGAGCCTAATCAACTCTTTCTTTATTGATGATAAAATGGTGATGGTATCTCATGAGATTAGGTTTAGAGCCTGATGATTGACGTGTTATGCATTATCTTCACAAAACTGTTTGATTCGGGTATGAGACCCACTGATATAACACTTGTTGTTTTATCTATGAATAATGCTTAAATGCCAATATGCCAATGTGTTGTATGTATCATGTATATGGTTGTTGTATGATATATCCATTTGTCAGTGTCTCACTCTTATAGTTATATCAGGTCTCTTTGGGTTTTACTGTAGTACCTTGGTACTCTAGTACCGATGTTGCAGATGAGTCTTTCTAACTCACTTGAAGACCTAGTGTTAGAGGTTGGGAAAGTATTCTGATTGGGGGTCTCTCCAATGAATATTTGATAGAATGACCAACTTAGGAGTCTGAGTTGGGTTGTATATCTCAAGAGGTCGGTGAATGTAGTGTTATACACATCCATCTGTAGCATAAACTTTTTCTTTTGAAAATGGAAACTTAGAGAAATGTTGTATGTCATGGTAACTTGGTTACGAATGTGACTTTACGTTTTAAATGTATGTATTATGGATTTCAGGGTTATCCTTGAAGAAAAATTTTATACCCCAGTTTTCTGACTTAAAAGAAAACAATTTTCCGTAAGCAACCAGAAAATTATCGTTTTAATTTACTTCCACATGTGTTGCGTAGTAATACCCTGGGGGGGGGGGGGTGTTACAACCGTTACCTATAAGGATCAACACAGACGAACTAAACGTTCCCAAGAGTCTTTAAAGCTCCAACAATGCAATAGGTTTAGAAAGAATAAAGGAAAAACAGAGGTGTAGCCACACTAGGGTTTCTATTTATGCCAAAATAGGGTTTAGAACGCAAACCAACGGTTACTGTTCCATTTTATAGGCTCCAGGCCTAAGCACGGTCGTGCACCTTATTAAGCACGGGCGTGCTTACTTTAACGTCTCCGTGACGCCAATCCCTTACACGGTCGTGCATCCTATTTAGCATGGCCGTGCTTGTGATTCAAACGGTCACAAGACACAACATTGAGCACGGGCGTGCTGGATATGAGAACGACTGTGCTCATGTACCAGAGAGGGATTTTAACCCTAGAAATCCCACATAGCCCTTAAACAACAACTCTAAGCTAAGCCCTAAGGCTTAAACAAGCAAACAACATTCATATAAGCACTTAACGAAAAACGGGGTGTTACAATTCCACCCCCCTTATAAAAACTTAGTCATCGAAATTTCTACTCACCTCGATTGAAAAGGTGCGGATACGATTCCATCATTTTGATTTCCAGCTCCCATGTAGCACTTTCCTCAGTAGCCCCACTCCAAACAACTTTGACCAAAGGAATTTCCTTGCCTCTTAGCTGCTTCACCCTCATATCCTTGACTCGAAGGGGTAGTACCACAAAAGTCAAGTTCTCTTTTAACTGTATGGTATCGGGTACTATCACGTGGCTAGGGTCGTGAATATATTTTGAGTTGAGACACATGAAAAACACTATGAAGGTTGGACAAGAACGGTGGTAAAGCTATTTGGTAGGTGACTTCGCCGTCTCTTTTTAGAATTTGATAAGGACCAATGAATCTAGGAGTAAGTTTCCTCACTTTCATCACTCTACTTGTTGGGGTTTTCATGAGATAATCCTCATTAAAAATCATATCTCAAAGGAACAACAAGTTCTCAGGCTGCAATACTCAGAGCAGTAAGCCTCCAATTCCATGCTACCTCGCTAAACAAGAGTACTATTTAGTGTGCCACAATCAAGCTATCAGTCACAATAGATATCATGCATTAAATGCTATTTCTAAACGGGATTGTTCAAAATAACCGTTGATGAGATACAAGTGAAGAAGAAGGTCTCTATAAATAGAAGACCTGAGTTACTGAAGAACAACTCTTAACTGCACAACCTTGCGAGCTCAACTTTTGCCAATCGATAATCACTCATTCTTATATTCTTTCAAAAGCAAGAGTCTGTATTGTTAGTTTGAATATTGTGAAAATATTCATCTGATCTTAAACCGTCATATCCTCACACATAGTGAGTTAAGAAGATCAAACATTAAATCTCTTTGTTAGAGTTAGAGCCTGAAGAGGCTTGGTAAGAAAGAAATATTAGTAGCCTCGAGAGGTGTTGAATACTTTGCTGTAATCTATTTTAATAATAGTGGAGAAAATCCTTCAAGTAGAAGGGACTGGACGTAGCTCTTGGTTGGAAGAGAGTGAACCAGGATAAAACATCTTATGTGATTCTTCTATCTCTTAACTCTTACAGCTTTATTTGTTTCTTACTAACTGAGGGGTTTTGATATTGCTTTTGTTAAAATCTTTTAAAAATGATCTTTTTCTTTGTGCTTGATTCTGTTTCTAATCTCCTTGTGTGCAAAAATTGTTTTAAAGGTTGTATTCTAAAATTATTAACAAACACAATTCAAACCCCCCTTCTTGTGTTTGCCTGTGTCAACTTCACTTTTTCAACTAAGGTACAAACCAAAACTTCTTTCCTCAGCTAACTGGCTAAAACTTCATGAGTTGATCACGTCCTCCACATCCCTATTTTTAGGGAAGTGGGTCTTCAATCATGCTCCTCGACCTAGTCAACTCATGAACTACCTTGGTAGAGCGTATCATATTATAGACCAAAACCTACTATCTCAACTAACTTTCCCATCAGTTGACCACATATCCTTCATATCCCTATTTTTAAGGGAGTGAGTCTTCTTGCACGTGCTCCTTGGCCTAGTCAATTCACAAACTACCATAGATATAGCTGATCATCTAAGTTATGGACCAAAACTTATTATCTCAACTAACTTCCCTATCATCTGACCATGTCCTTCATATCCCTATTTTTAATGCAGCAAGTCTTCATGCACATGCTTGACAACTCATGAAATGCTATGGAGCTAAACCCATTATCTCAACAAACTGCCCTATCATGAGTGATCTAAAGGTTTGAGTTTAAACAAATGAGCGGTTGGGTTTATTCATCATTAGTGATCTAACAAGGATTGATTTTATTGATAATAGAAGTTTAAAAACTAATTGAGATCACTACAAGAAAACACAGGTTTAGTAATCGAAGAAATCGGTCACTAAATATTGAAATTCGATCACTAATGTTGAAATTCGGTCACTAACCAGCTTAGTGACCGAAATAACGAGCCAATAAACGAGCGAGGTTACAAACACCCTAGTCGCTAACCCATTTAGCGACTGATTTCCTATTAGATTTCTATTTGCTACCGTCGTATCCAATCATTAAAAAAGAAGATCTAGTCGCTATCTGGATGGTTGCTTCGTTGTTGGAGACCACTTTAGCGATCGAATCTCTAGTCCCTGACTCAGTTGCTAATCTTGGATTAATAAGGGATTGGTAACCAATTTAGCGACCAGATTTTCAATCTCTAATTCGGTTGCTAAGACTAAGCACTTTTTTTTAAAAAATATTTAATCCAAATATATTATTAATATATTTATTATTAATATTATTGTTATACTAGAAATACTTTTTTTATTAATAATATTTGAATTATTATTATTTTAAATTTTTTATTATTATCTTTTTGATTTATTCATAATAGCAACCGATAATCAATATTGGAGAAAAATAAAATTGTAACACAAATCAAAATTTACTAAACAAACATTATATTAATAAAGTGGAATTCGCTATTATAATGTAAATATCAAAATAAAAAATTACAAAAAGTAATCAAGATGGAGCTGGGTCGTCATTCTAGCCATCAACGTCATCCACGACATCGTTCTCTCCCTTGTCCCAATCATCGTCCTGAGCTGGATGAGACGGTGTAGGACGTGACACTAGTGCAGCAAGAGATTTTACGTCAGTTAAATTTTTTTTAACGTCTGAAAAATACCTGACGTTATCCGAGCAGATGTAAAAAGTGTAACTTTTAACCCCAGTTGAGAATTGATGTTAAAAGCAAATTTTTAAAGTCAGTTAATTAATATAACTGACATTAAATGTGCTACTTATAACGTCTATTGTTTTAAACAATAGACGTTATAAGTATATTTTTTTTTGAAATTATTTTTGACGTTAGTTCATACGGTTTTGAACTAACCAAAAAAAAAAATGTTAACAGAAAGCACCTAGAGGAGAAGAGAGATGTTCTTGCAAAGAATAAACCCGTAAAAAAAAGAAAATGAACACAGAAAGTTTCAATAACAGAAAGCATCAAAGGTTACAAACCATAAACAAAAACAAACCATGAACAAAAAGCAAGAAAGTTTGGAACTTTCAAGAAAAAGCAGGAATTTCTTCACAGATCTTCATTCGCATGTCTTCTTCTTAGCAGATATAGTCCCTTCTTCGCATATCTGACCCCTTCGCTCGAAGATCTGACCCCTTCGTTGGCAATCTTCTTTTTCGCAGATCTGGTCACTTCTTTGTGTGGCGGTTCCAAAGGCGGAACGCTGAACAGATGAGCCATAGTCGATGGCTTCAAGGTACTGAGATGACAGCAAACACAGATCCAAAAGGGCGAAAAGAATTGAGAGCTCTGCGTTCGCCCTCTACTCTGCCACTAGGTCTCTCTGCGAGAGAGGAAATAAGTCTTTGAAGCTGCCAGCCTTTGGTCGTCAACGATGGTGGAGCAAAGATAGAGGGCCGGGAACGAGACATTGAGGAAGGGGCGAAGAGACTAAGGAAGAGACTTGAGGGTTTAAGACTGGAATCAGGGAGGATTAGGAAGAGAATGAACGCAAGAGGGAGGCGGAGAGTGTTAATGTTATTAGGAAAGGGTTTCTGAAGTTAAGGCAGTGAACACTTTGTGAATATTGGTTGGGCCGGTTAAAACAACTAAGTTATCTTTTACTTCAGTTGTTTTAATAACTGACGTAAAAGATACATTTTTAACGTGAGTTGTTTAAACAACTGAAATAAAAGATGACTCCCATCACTTTTAACGTTAGTTGTTTTAAACAACTGACATTAAAAGTAATTTTAGTGAACCTGATATTTATGGTTCTGCTACCGCCTCCTTTGTTACGTCTCATTTTTTGTTGACAGACGTTAACATTTCCCGTTTATTACATATTTTGCACTAGTGTGGTGGTAGAACTGGAGGCTGAAGATGTGGGTATATGCCTTGACAGATACAATTGTGTTGATGATTGACAAAAAGCTAAAGTCAGAAATAACTATTATGCAAAAAGTGTAAAAAAGACCAACAAGTCAATACATTGGGTTAAGGGATTTTATTTTATTGTATTGCTTGTTTTAGAATTAATTGTAAGTGGTTGTGTGGCTCTCAAGTTAATTAAATAACACACACACTTTAAAATTATTTTTGAAAATAAACTTAAAAATACTTTTAATTAGAATTTATTGAAAATATATTTCAGTCTTTAAAAAGTTTTTCAAAATTAAATCTTTTGAGGAATAATTGATTAGTATAATCGATTATGCAACTCATAAATATGCTTAAATGAGTCTTACACTATCAGCTGGCATAGCAGCCACTGACCCGTCCGTGCATGAGGGATGTCTGCTGAATTAGCCATGTGTATGCCTGTTTAGATATAAAAAAAGGTTAGTTTAACATGGATAAATAAAAATAAATCTAAATAAACATGGATAAATAAAAATAAATCTAAATTAACATGGATAAATTAAAATAAATCTAAACTAACATGGATAAATAAAAAACTTGCCCTAAAAGAACAAAACTCACACTATGGATAAACATAACTTACACTATGGTCAAGTTTAATTTAGCTAGATCAATATCCCTTTGTGATGATCATCACAAGTGGCATGTACATCGTCCACATCATTTTCCTCAATGATAGTAGGCATGTGTATTGAGAAAGAAGGAGTCTCAGGAATATCAAGAGTTGAATCTTGATTTTCTTCACTACCATTATGCATGCTTTTTCCTTGGAGAAGCACAAACAACCTTTTGTTAGAAGGATCACTGATGTAAAACACTTGTTTTGCTTGGGAAGCCATGATGAAAGGCTCTTCCGTATGACCTACCTTGCCAAGGTCTACCAACGTAAATCCCCATTAGTCGGTTTGTACACCACTTTTACTGTCAATCCACTTACATTTAAAAACCGGCACCGTAAGCTTAGTGTAATCGACAACCCAAATCTCTTCAATGACTCCAAAGTAAGGTATCTGTGCCATAACGGGGTTTGTATCTTTTGAACTAGAGAAGTACGTGGATTCAGCCATGATCATAACCCCACTATTTTGCATGGTACTCTTGTTATCTTGTTCCTTTGTATAAAAGGAAAAGTTATTGATGTCGTATATGCTCCAACATATAACATTAAAGCTAGGCCCACGTGTTAGCCATTTTAATGTATCAGAAGCAGTACTACCATCCTTCATAATTTCTTCTTTAAACCATTGTAAGAAAGTCTTGTTATGCTTGTTCAACAACCATTTTTCATTCATTCGAGAGTTTTCTTCCTTGACTTTTCTTTTGTGATCACAAAAGTAAGGTTGAATTTCATCAATGTTATTCAATATATACAAATGTGCTTGAAGCACTTCCTCCCGACCCTTGCTCTTAACCATTACACAATGCATACCCTTACCTTCACATCTTCTCTCATCATGACGAGGCTTAGGAACCCTATAGGATCCGTTTTAGGAAGGTAGTCTAAACAAAACTCAATAGCTTCTTCTGCAACGTACCTTTGAACAATAGATGCTTGGGGGGGGGGGGGGGGTGTGGATTCTTCACATAACCTTTCAATATCTTCATGTATCTCTCAACTGGGTACATCCACCTCAAAAAAAGGGGTCACATAATCTAATCTCCCTCACTAAATGAATAATTAAGTGAACCATGATGTCGAAAAATGAAGGAGGAAAATACATCTCCAATTGGCACAAGATTATAGCAGCCTCAACTTCCTAACTCATCCAACTTATGAGTGTCAATGACTTTTCTACATATAACATTGAAGAATGAGCACAAACTAGTTATGGCATGTCTTACATTTTTAGGAGCAATACCACGAATAGCCACGGGCAGTAGTTGTTGCATCATGATGTGGCAATCATGAGACTTTAAGCCAACTAATTTGAGATCACTTGGGACAAGCCTCTTGACATTTGAAGAGTAACCATGTTGAACTTTGATGCCCTGAAGACACTGACAAAAACTTTGTCTCTCTTTTTTTGATAAAGTATGACATGCTGGAGGTAAATATGTCTACTTACCATCCTCAATAACTGGAACTAACTACTCTCGTATACCCAACGCAACGAGATCGAGACGAGCACTCACGCCATCCTTTGTCTTGCCCTGAATGTTGAGAAGTGTTCTGATTACACTATAACACACATTTTTCTCCACATGCATCACATCAATACAGTGTCTCACATCAAGCTTGCACCAGTATGGAAGATCAAAGAATATCAACCTCTTCTTCCATATGTTTTTCTCAGTAGCCTTAACCTTCTTTTTACCCTTGCCGAAGATAACATTGATGTGCTTCACCCGTTGATAAACTTTCTCTCCGTTTAAGACCGTCGGAGCATTTTTACTCTCTTGGCATCCGTTAAGAGTTTTTTTCAATTTACGATATGGGTGATCACGTCTAAGAAATCTCCGATGCCCAAGGTAAACCGTCTTCCTTCCATGATGCAACTGAGTGAAGCATGTGCCTTCTTCACATATAGGTCATGCTATATGCCCCTTAACACTATACTCGGACAAGTTCCCATATACTGGAAAGTCATTGATGGTGCAGAATAACATGGCTCGCATCTTGAAAGTCTCGTGAGAACACCCATCAACTACATCAACACCTTCCACCCACAACATTTTCAAGTCTTCAATCAAGGGACTTAGATAAACATCTAAGTAATTTCCTGGTTGTTTTGGGCCCAAAATATCATAGATAACATCATGTATTTATGCTTTATGCACAACCAAGGAGTTAGGTTGTAAATTATCAGGAGAACAGGCCATGAACTATGAATACTACTTAAGTTACCATATGGTTTCATTCCATCCGTAGAAAGTCCAAGCCTAAGGTTTCTTGGCTCATTGGCGAAATCCGGAAACAATGTATCAATTTTCTTCCATTGCACAGAATTAGTCGGATGGCGAACCTATCCATCACGTTTCCTCTCATCATCATGCCATCTAAGGTTCTTTGCGTCTTTTAAATTAGCGAACAATCGCTTGAACCTTGGAATTATTGGAATATACCACAACACCTTTGTAGGAGGACCTTTTTTTTCACATCACAACTAGAATCATCAAGATCATCACCATCATCATCATCCTTCACCTTGTAGCGTGATAACCCACACTTGGGGAAATCATGCATCTTTTCATAATCACACGTGTACAATATGCAATCATTGGGGCATGCGTGTATCTTCTTATACTCCATACCCATTGGACACAATACCTTCTTCGCCTCATAGTTACGGTCAGGCAATGTGTTGCCCTCTAGAAGCAAGTCTTTCAACAATTCAAGCAATTTGGTGAAACTTTTATCGCTCCAACCATTTCTCACCTTCACACTAACCAATTTTAACACCGTTGACAACCGTGTATGAGTAGTACACCCTTGATACAAAGGCTTATCCGCATCACTGCACAATTTTTTATACACATGTGCTCGCTGAAAAGATTCTTGTCCAATATCACGGATCATGTTCTCTACTCAATCATCTTCCATATCTACGTTAACTTCCTCACTTTGGGAGACACTTGGCTTGTTATTTAAAAACACATCACCATGCCATATCCATCTTGTTTAATTCAAGTAAATCCGAAAACAAATAAGATGAGTATGTATATCCTTGACCGCACATTTCCTTGTATTCAAACATTTGACACAAGGACAACAAAACATTCCATTACTTTTAGGAACATTACTTTGAGAAAATTATATAAACTCTTCCACTCCCTTCAGATACTCATCACTTGTGCATTTACAAACCATCCAACTACGATCCATAGCGAGATAGGTTCTATAGATATACACACATATATCCAATATAAGCACAATAGGGGATTTTGGAAAATCACTAGTATTTGAAAACCTAACAACCATATATATCTTAATTGAGTAATTGGCTAAACATCATCCTAATATACCTTAATCAACATTTCAATGCCAACAATAAGCCTATTACCGAGTAAACTAGAAATCTAACCCCGACAAAAAACTATACCCAATGTGGACCTCAAATGGACATGATATATCCTTACAGCAAGTGTTTCCAATGACTTGCCTAATGTCTAAGAAACCAGAGACAATATTCAACATTCCATTACTAATCAACAAGACATGACTTGCCTACTTTCTAAGAAACCAGTGACAATATTTAACATTTATCAAGGATTTTTTTATACTCGATATTTGTTTTCTTATAAGCTAGTCCATTTAAGTATAAAAAAATTAAAGATTATACAATATTTTGTTTCGGAACAAAAAATCACTTTCTTTTGAGGTGAGGTGAGGTGAGGTGAGGTGAGGACTAGGAGTGGAGAGTTTCTCATTGTCCCAATCCTAAATTATCACTTTCTTTTCTATTATATATTTAACATTCCAATCCTAATTCAAACTATTTTGTCCATGACTTCATACTATTTTCATTTCAAGTTGCAACAAATTCAGTCTAGAAAATAGAAGCATATTGAACCAACCAAGTATTGAAGGAATTTTAAAAGGTTACCTTCAATGGCATCTCAAGCCAGCACTTTTCCAGAATATGTTCCCTCCCTTTCCAGGCCTATTCCCCTTCACGGATTTCTTGGAGCTGAAAGCAAAATCACCACCATCACTAAAACTAACACTAACACTAACACTAACAGCAACAAACATATGAAACAAATGCATGATAGCGTTCAAAGATGGTTAAGCTTACACAAAGTTCAAAGGGCGTTCACAGAGAGGAGAAGGAGAGAGTTAGGGCTCAGTGGTGGTGGTACGACATCTCTGTCTCGGTGTTCGAAGTGGTTGCTGGGAGTGAGACATACAGAGAGGGTTAGGGCAGATAGTTAGGGAAGAGTGTGAAGTTCAGAGAGAGAGAGAGCTAGAGATAGATAGATAGATAGATAGAGAGAGAGAGAGAGAGAGAGAGAGAGAGAGAGAGAGAGAGAGAAAGGGTTAGTACCTCGTGGTGGTGGGGGAGAGGAGCTCGCGTTGGCGGTGGAGAGTAGATCGCACGTGGTGGTGATCTAGAGAGAAAGGGTTGGGGCAGAGTGAAAGTGATGAAGAGGCGCGCGGCTAACGTATACTTTCTTAAAATTTTGGAGATCACTTTTAACGTCTATTGTTTAAACAAAAGATGTTAAAGTTCATCTTTTACGTCTGTTATGAGGCACCCCGATGTCCCATTAAAGAAAATCATATTTTATTTAGAACCTAATCTTGATATTATCGTTTAACAAATAAATAAAATAGCAGAGAAATAACAACTTAGATAAAACATCAATCATATACTTCATAACACCACAACTATAAACAGACACACACACACACACACACACGCGCACACACACACACACACACACACACACACGCATATATATATATATATATATATATATATATATATATATATATATATATATAGACACACACACACACATAGAATCATCTGAGTCTAGTCATAAGGTACAGTAGAGGGAATCTCATCGGTAGGATCCCAAATATGTACAAACCTGGTAGATAATAAAATACATCTAAAAGTCTAAACAAAATATGCCTCGCCGTCTCTCCACACGCAGTCCCGCTCAAAATACATCAAAATCCTCACCACACACCTATGTACATGCAGCTGGATAGAACTGGCCGGTACTATCACATACGGCTACTACTACCCTCACTATCACCCCTAGGTCTTGTTGGTCCCACCACTCCTCTGCTGCTACTAGAAGAACTCCTCCCGGTATGCCTCTGAAATAGGCATCGGTATGCAAAGCTGTGACGAGACGATAGTCTGGATGACTCGAAATAAACAGGTCTAACATCTGGGGCAAGCATGTGATCTACATCTGGTACAACCTGATCGTCATCAGGTACCGGTGCAAGAATAGGTACATATGCTGGCTTAGGAACTATTACGAGATCTTGCACAAGAACTAGAACTGGTACTATATCGGGCATTGGTGGCATCAGTGCTGTTGGAAAATCAATAGGGAATGGGAGGGTCTGGCCAACTCTAAATGTCCCGACCATACCGAAGGGTGCTCCATTCCCTATACCCGTAGTCACCGATACAGGACCCGTATAAACTTCGAAACGAGTGACTGGGTCCATAAGCCATCCGTTATCATCAATAAACTCCAACATAAAAGTTCCCGTCAGGGGGAACCTTGCCGGAGCCTCCATCCACTAATGCCTCCAGTGCGCCATCCGTACTATCCGGGTCCGTACGTACAAAGATAGAAAAGACAAACACCAAAGAAAGGACAAAGGGGATAAGAAACAATCTAATATCAAATAGGGAAAAGGTTTGTAAAATTTAATCAATAAGGCATACAAACATGCATCACAACATATTTATATATGCAATCATACTTGAAGCACATTATTTTCCTCAACCCTTCCCCATGATGCAAATGATATGTATGATAACGTGGCTGCCTCCAATCCGGATATATATATCCCTCATCTGCTCAGTCAGTCGTCCAAGCGACACATCCCCAAACCCGGTGCACATCCTCATCCGCGGTGAGAATGCCCATGCAAAGCAATGGCATTATAGCCGCACATCTCCCGCCGGTGCACACCCTGGTTTACTCTCGAGGGTGCTCATTCATCGTAATGAAACTATAGCTGCATAGCCAATATTAAATTGGGATGGTCCCACGGGACTCCGAATCTCGTGTATTCCCAACACACGGAACCACAACATGCATATGAATAAATATCACTGACATATCTCGAGTCATACCCTAATGCCTTAACCTCTCATCACTATCTCATAAAATATACTCAACAATCATATATCCTCAATATCATCATAATACGATATTAATATTTATGTTAGGCACCTCTAAAAACATATGTCATGTACCCCGCATACATCACCATAACTTATCATGTATCAACACTTAACAACCCCTAAACATGTTATAGCACCTAGTTAACTTGTCCTATCGAGCATATAAAAATATACAGTAATCATAATCATGATAATCCAAATAAATAAAATAAAGAAATAAACATACCAATTCAGACAAATTATCATATTTCAAACAACACACCATGAGCAGTTTAACAAGTAAAACCATGCAACCTCAAATATTATAATTTTAACCTAACGACGATAAACCAACAATTTCAATATCATCAATGGTACCACTAAGTAATCCCCAACGTGATATTGATATTGTCCATTACTCGCTCACTAGTAGGGTTTAGGTCGCCCTACGCCATTGTTGAAATAAATGTCACTTAGCCATTTCCGACTTTAGATAGCTTCTTTCCCCCACCTGAGCTGTCGTAGGATGACTAAGACGCAACAAAACGAACATTGGCCTCTCCCTCTCAAATATGCCACGCAAGGAAACAGGGTATTCGGACCTCTGAAAAATTCACCTGAATACCACATTACAAAGCATACGTTATAGGTAACCGTAAAATGAAGTTAGAATTGAAAACAGATAGACGAATAGAAAGATAAGCCTAATACAGTCACCGATGGCATTTAGACATAGAAAGGGTATAGATTACCTTAGCTTAGAGAAGAAAAGGAAGCTAGGGTTTAGAAGATGTCGTTGCCACGCTCACAATGACGTACTCGGAATTTCGTCGGGACGATTGGATTTCTTGAAATCTCGACCCGAAGCTCCATCTCTGTAACTCTTTCTCTCTACTTCTCCCTAACTCTTTTTCTGCCTCAGATTCGTTTTTAATTAAGGGTGAAATGTTTCACCCTCTGGCCTTTTTATTTTTGCCAATCTGCCATGCCACGCTTGAGCGTGGGATGGGTCATGCTTGAGCGTGGGATCCTCCATGCTTGAGCGTGGATAGATAACCGCCACTGTGCATGCAACCAATTAGGGATATCCACGTGGAGTCAACCAGAAAACCTACTATTACATTTCGTCGCGTTCTGAGTCCGTTCGACGTCCGATTGATCTCAAATTTGGAATATAAACTTATATACCTAAGGAACAATCTCAAGCCCTCAAATATGCCTATTCTATTCCTCAAACATAATTTTCTTATTCACACACTGAAACCTTTTAAATGATATACGTAAACCCTAGAACACACTCACGTTCTTTCCGACGCCAAATTATCGTGTACTTCCTATGCAAAGGTTCCTAGACCTTAATCAACATATTAATCATACCATAAAATAAATTCCGTCCTCGGAATTTACATACCTGAAAACAAGTGTGAATACTGCCGATGCATGTCTGCCTCACACTCCCAAGTAGCATCTCCTCTAATCTCATCCTATATGACCTTAACCAAAGGAATTCGTCTACCATGGAGTTCTTTAATCCTTATATCTGTAATCTTAACCTTCAAAGCCTCATATTATAGATTCTCTCGGATTTGTATCGACTCAGGCTCAAGTACTTGAGAAGGATCGTGATAATATTTCCTTAACTGTGAGACGTGAAAGACGTCATAAAGATTAGAAAGGTTAGGTGGTAAGGCTATATGGTAAGCTACTGGACCAATCCATCGAAGAATCTGAAAAGGTCTAATGAATCGAGGAGTAAGCTTTCTAGACTTGATAGCTCTGCCAATTCCAGTCTTCAGAGTGATTCTAAAAAACACGTGATCACCTTCCTATAATTATAAGGGTCTCCTCCTCTTGTCACTGTCGCTCCTCTGCCTAACCTGCACTTCCTTCATCTTTTACCTTATCTTCCTAACTTGTTCCGTTGTCTCTTGTACCACATCAGGGCCCAACACTTGACTCTCTCCAGTCTCATACCAACATAACGGAGTCCTACACTTTCTGCCATATAAATCCTCATACGGTGTCATCCCGATACTGCTATGGAAACTTTTATTATATGTAAACTCAATCAGAGGTAGGAATTCATGCCAACTGCCAATATGTTCTAACACACAGGCCCAAAGCACTGTGTAATTGCCTCTAAAATCTAGATGTGAATCTAGGTTCTCGGTCAGAGACAATACTTGATGGTACTCCATGCAACTTAACAACTTCCTTGATATAGGTCTGGGTCAACCTCTCTGAATCGTAACTCTCACCAATAGGTAAGAAGTGAGCGCACTTAGTTAACCTATCAATGATAACCCAAATCACATCATATCTCTTCAGAGTTTGTGGTAATCCCACCACATAGTCCATAACTATACTATCCCACTTCCACTCTGGGATATCCAGTGATTGCAACAAACCAATAGGCTTCTGATGCTCTATCTTAGCTTTTTGACACACTAAACAAGATAGAACATACTCTACCACTTCTTTCTTCATCTTTGGCCACCAAAACATCTTCTTTAAGTCTTGAAACATCTTCGTGGCTCTGGGGTGAAAACTCAGCTTACTCTTATATGCCTCTTCCAAAATTATCTTCCTAAGCTCTAAATCCTCTGGCACACATATCATGTCTCTAAACCTTAACACATCATCTTGCCCTATACTAAACTCTTAAATCTTACCCTCAACTATACCTCAAATCACCTCTTGTAGATATTGATCCTGAACTTGTTTATCCTTAAGATCTCTCAGAAACTCACTACTAATAATGATCACATCTAAGCATATTCTATTCTCATCCAACTCCATACCTAAGTTCAAGTCTCTAAACTGTCTCATATTCAATTCCTTATGATCAAATAGATACTTCAAACTCTTATGGTCACTGTAAACATTAAATCTAGCTCCATAAAAATAGTGTCTCCATATCTTCAATTCGAAGACTATAGCGGCCAATTCCAGATCATGGGTCAGATAATTTCTCTCATGAATCTTTAACTGTCGGGAAGCATAAGCTACCACTCTTCCCTTTTGCATTAACACACAACCCAAACCTTGATATGACATGTCACAATACACATCAAACTATCCTAAAGGATCTGGTAATATCAGCATTGGAGATGTAGTTAACTTCTCTTTCAACTTCTGAAAACTTTCTTCCCACTTCTCTGTCCAAACAAATGTTGTACGTTTTCTCGTTAACTGCGTCATAGACAACGTAATCTTCGAGAAACCTTATATAAACATTCGATAATAACAAGCTAAACCTAGAAAACTTCTCATTTTACATACTGACTTAGGTCTCTCCCACTTAATCACAGCCTCCACTTTAGCTGGATCAACTGCTATTCCTTACTTATTGATTATATAACCTAAAAACTGAACCTCTTCTAACCAAAATTCATACTTAGACAGCTTAGCATATAACTGGCTATCCTTCAACACCTGCAATATAACTCTCAGATGTTGCTCGTGTTGTTCCCTGCTACGGGAATAAATAAGGATATCATCAATGAACACCACTACAAACTTGTTGAGGAACGTTCTAAAGATTTTGTTCATATAATCCATGAACATTACTGGAGCATTAGTCACACCAAAAGGCATAACTAAATATTCATAATGTCCATACCTCATTCTAAGCGCCGTCTTGGTTATATCCTCCTTCTTTACCCTAATCTGATGGTATCCTGACCTTAGATCAATCTTGGAAAACACTGAATCTCCCTTCAATTGATCCATCAGATCATCTATCCCAGGCAACATATACTTATTCTTGATTGTCACCTTATTCAATTGCATGTAATCCGTACATAACCTAGCACTCCCGTCTTTCTTCTTTACAAATAATACCGATGCTCCCCAGGTGAAATGCTAGGTCTGATGAATTCCTTCTTCAACATATCATCCAATTGTTTCTTCAATTCAGCCAACTCTACGGGTGACATCTGATAAGGAGCTATTGATATAGGTCCTGTCCCTGGTATGAAATCTATCGAGAATTCAACTTCCCTCTCTGGTGGCAGACTTGGAATATCATAAGGGAAAACCTCAAGAAACTCTCTCACGATAGGCATAGAATCTATACTCGGAGTCTCCTTAGCTTCCACTGAGCAAAGCATCACGTATAGCGAGCATCATCATTCTTCATAGGTACTCCTTCATTGGAAGATACTATGCTAGAAGGCTCAAGAAAAGATAAGGTCTTCATGGAGAAATATAACACTACATGGTTAGCCGAAAGCCAATCCATGCCAAGAATAACATCTATCTGTTGCATAGGCAAACAGGTAAGATCCACAAGGAATGTCCTATTCTCAACAACTAAAGGACAATATAGATAAACAGACATAGTAGTCAAAGAATCATTCGTCGGGGTAGATACTGTAAGAGTATAAGGTAGCTGAGAAACGGACAAATGTAAATGATCCACACACTCATGTTAAATAAAAGAAGGTGTAGCACCTGAGTCAAACAACACAGACTAGAGTCTACCGGATATTAAACATATACCTTGGATAAGATCTACAGATTGAGAGGATTCAGCCCCTCCCACGATAAACACTCTCCCTGTGGCCTGAGGTCTGTCATCCGCTGTCCTGCTACGGAAATTCCTCTCCCAGCTCCACCTCTATAACCTGTAGCTCCTCTACCAGCAGTTGTCTGCTGCAGTATCTCTCTCTGCCTGCAATCCCAAGCTAGGTGACCTGGTTTCCCATAGATGTAACAACTAGGTCACTCTAGACAATCTCTAACAAAATGTGGACTTTCGTATCGGAAACAGACTGGGGCCCTCTGCTGCTGGCCTGCTCTATCAACTGGTGCTGATGTAACTGGTACTAGTGCAGATGTCTGAACACTCTGCATTGGTCTGGTATAGGGTCCTCTCCTCCACTGAGAACCACTACCAACCTTCCTCTAGAAACCTAATCTCATAGGTCCTCCGTTCCACTGCTGTCTCTACTCTGCAGCCTGTCTCTGATCCATGCTCTCTATGGCACTGCATCTCTCCACCAACTCGGGAAAGCTCTGAATGTCAAGCGGCACTATAGCTCTCCGCAACTCATGACTTAACCTCTCCTCAAACCTTTAGCACTGCCAATCCTCAACAGGGAACTTCTGATAAAACGCCGAAAAATGTAGCAAGTCCTTGAATCTAGCTGCATAGTCACCAATAGACGTGTTACCCTGTCGGAGACTCATGAACTCTCTCTCCTTCTCGCGTCGAACCAACCGTGGAAAGTACTTCTTGAAGAAGCACTCTCTGAATAACTCCCAGCTAATGACTCAGCCCTCGGCCTCCAGCAATCTCCTATTGCCTCTCCACCATGACCGTGCTCCTCCCGTCAACATGAAAGCAGCATAGGTCACCTTTCGGTCATCTTTGCATCTCATAGTATCAAAAATCTTCTCTAACTCTTGAATCCACCACTCTGCCCACTCTGGATCATCATCACCTCTGAATTGAGGTGGCTTCCCTTTCAGGAAGGTAGCCATCCCTACATCCTCTGCCTCTGCAGCTCTCCTCAGATTCTCTCGCTCCTGCTGCTCTCTTTCCTGCTGCATCCTCTGAGCATTCTGCTGCGTCCGCTCCCGCAGTGCAGTAGCCAAGTCACGAATGGTCTGAAGAGTCTTAGATGACTCTCCTCCACCTCCACCTCCTCCCGCAGTATGAGAAGTCTCACCAGCGACTCTCTCTGGGATCCTACCACCACCTCGTCCCCAACGTCCTCGACCTCTACCTCGAGCTATGATCCTGTCAAAGAAATCATTAGCTCACATTCATATGACATATAATACTACATAAAACTGGAATATAAATACTATATGCCACATAAATGTTAATTACCGTGTCCGGACTCACTACCCAACTTCTAAGCATAGTCGATAACCGATGTGGATTCGACTAAATGGCCAGTACACCCTAACCTCACAGTCTGAACATAATCAAACTGCTCTGATACCTCCAAATGAGACACCCCGATGTCCCGTTAATGAAAACCATATTTTATTTAGAACCTAATCGTGATATTATCGTTTACTGGATAAATAAAACCGCGGAGAAATAAAAACTTAGATAAAACATCCGTCAAATACTGCATAACATCACACACACACACACACACACACACACACACACACACACATATAGTCATCTGAGTCTAGTCATAAGGTACAGTAGAGGGAATCTCATCAGTAGGATCCCAAATATGTAAAAACCAGGTAGATAATAAAATACATCAAAAAGTCTAAAAAAAAGATGCCTCACCATCTCTCCACACCCAGTCCCTCTCAAAATACATGAAAATCCTCACCACACACCTATGTACATCGAGTTGGATAGCACTGACTGGTACTATCACAAATGGCTACTACTACCCTCACTATCACCCCTAGGTCTCGATGGTCCCACCACTCCTCTACTGCTACTAGAAGAACTCCTTGGCGAAATCGATGCTGCTGGAAAACCAATAGGGAATGGAAGGGTCTGGCCAACTCTAAATGTCCCGACCATACCGAAGGGTGCTCCATTCCCTATACCCGTAGTCACCGATACAGGACCCGTATAAACTACGAAACGAGTGACTGGGTCCATAAGGCTCCCGTTCTCATCAATAAACTCCAACTCAAAAGTCCCCGTCAGGGGGAACCCTGCCGGAGCCTCCATCCATGGATGCCCCCAGTGTGCCATCCGTACTATCCGGGTTTGTACGTACAAAGATAGAAAAGACAAACAACAAAGAAAGGACAAAGGGGATAAGAAACTATCTAATATCAAATAGGGTAAAGGTTTTGTAACATTTAATCAATGATAACCTTTAGAAATAAAGGTTATATAGCCTATTTTATGTATTTAATCTAGTTAATGAGGAATAATTTAGAATAGATTTAGTGTTTAAAGTTAATTAAATTGCATGATATGTTAGAAGCAGTATAGAGTCTGGCAATTGCATGTTTAATGGTGTTTTTGAGCTGGGTAATATAAGCATGAGCTTAAAGATTTAGCAGAGCTGATATCAATGCTTCAGAGTGATGCAGCTTAGAATTGTAACAACCTGATTTTTTAATTATGTTGTTTTAACAGTAAAAATATATTTAATTATATTTTTATTCGAGACCAAGAAAATGATTTTGGATAAAAAAATCATATTCATGCTCTATCTTATGGTAGAAGGTTACGGTGAAATTTTGGGTTTAAAACTCAGACGGAAACCGATCTGCGTTTTTACTGACAGTATAATTTTATACCGGCAAAAATCCCTAATTTGACCCGAAACTGAAGTTTGTAGTTTTTTTATATTTTGTCCGTGAGGAATTCTATTTTCCCAATTTTTGATCAGAAATAAAATGTTATGTTTATTCGGACGAATTTTGGTGAAAGTTCGAACGAAAAACGGTCGGTATTTTCACTAACAGTAAGATTTTAATGATCAAAAAACCTAATTTCGACTCGTGAACCAAATGGTTTATGTTTAAATCATATTTCCAATGAGTTTCGTTGTTTTGAAAATTTTCAACCAAAAACGAAATATTATGCTTTTATTCGGGTGTAAAACCCTAATCGGGAAACCGACGGAATCAGTAATGGAACTGCAGAGATAGAAGGGGACACCAGAGGAGCTGAGCTATGGGATGACTCATCAAGAATTTATGAGGCAATTAACGTTAGAAATTATGAGTTTTTAAGTGAAATGACCAAAATGCCCTTTAAGCTTAAGCTAAGCTATTCTAGTTAGACTTTAGCCATGGTTAAGGTGTGACACCCTCTACCCCACATGTCATATAAAGCATTTAAACATACAAATATAAAGATATATAATCATGTGTAATCATTTAATTAACAAATGAAAGGTCTATGGGTAGAAAGGTCCACATGAACAAGTTCATCAAACACGGAATAAAACATAAGTTTTGAGAAAAATAAAAAAAACATAAAGACATAAGGCAATAACATAACACCCAACCCTGATGTCACATTCAGAGCTGGTAATAAAGGTTTTGGATAAATCCACGAAATACAAAACCACTAAATTAAACAACTAAAACTGATAAAGCTAAACATCCGACTAAGTCGTGGCTCCTCGGAGTCATTCCTCAACAGGCTGCTCACCGTCCTCTGTAAAATGTCAATCAGGCCAAACAAGACGAACAGAAGAGGGGAGTAAGAAAACATATAATCACAACGGCATGGAAATAGGAAGCAAGATGATCACATATCATGGCATAGCAATATAACAACATACAATACATACATCATCGCATAATATCATAATAGCATGTTAATCATCCAACATATGCTATGCGGTGCAATGCAACACTACTCCGCTACTCCATCAATGCATGTGGATCTAACTAACTCAGGAAGTCAACTTCGGAGTTACATATCCAAATTGGACATAAAGCACCAACACCGGCAGTTCCCCAAACCATGGAGGAACCCATTGGATAGCCGGCATATCATAACTGGATATGCCACCTTGGGGGCACACGGTTCACCAAACCATGGGTGAACCACCTGAGACTTGGGCCATATCATCATAACTAGGACGGCCTCCCCTATGTTGAACATCCACCTCAACATCAACTCCAATGCTCTATGCAAATGGCACAACAACAAACAAGGTAACCACCTCCTTTGCTTGGGCCAAAAGGCACCCAAGACTTATCATCAACATCAACATCAACACCTTAGACCCAAGTCCTGGGGTCAAGGCCCCCTTGGCCAAAAAGCACCAAGGTCCAACATAACAACACTTCGACCATAAAGCATCGAGGCCACTTTGGCCAAACAACATTAAAGTCCAACAACGTGCGGTAACCCATTAGGCACCGGCTTATCCAATTATCGTTGTAATTATCTTAATTAATCATTAACCAAGTTATCTAAGTTCCATTCGTCCATTGTTACATTATCACATCACTATTGGGGATAGTTGGGGTCAAAACCCCTTAATTTCCTTTAATTCAGTTCATATCCAGGAGGGGAAGCACGGGCGTGCTTGTCCCCTACATGACCGTGTTGATCACTGAAGTGAAGTACAGTCGTGCTTCCTGTTATGTATGGTCGTGCTCCTGGAGCCAACCATGATGTTCTGGGCAGAACAAAGCCTAAACTTGGGGTTAAAAAGCCCCCTAACACTCTTAAATCAAGCCTAGAGTTTGTACTAAACCAATCATCACAGAACCTCACAGTTTACTAACAATCCATAATTAATTAAAATCCTTAATTAATTATTCCCTAATTACTATATTAATTAGGAGTCCTAAACTAACCAAATTAGGGCCTTATTAACAATGTTACCTTAACCAACATATATAAACCAAAACAGTCTCAATAGCAACAACGTCAACCAACAGATCATGGCGTGTTATCAACCAATTCCATCAACATAATAGGTACAACATCATAACCATTAAATAAACATAACAACTCATCATAGGCATATTCAACATATTAATGTAGTCAATAACACACAATAACCTATCATAACATCAATAATCAATAATAAGCATCTTAGAGACATGTCATTTGTCATATAATAACTCAACGGGGTCATGGGAACCCATCATATTATGCTACCCCCTTGCCTAGAGATTATACCATCCTTCTCCCCATACCTGGGATGAAGGTTTCCACTTGCTAAACACCAACGGTAACCCGGTCACGTTCCTTTAAGCGGCTCAACAACCTGCAAGCCTTGGCCAAACCAAAAATGGTAACAAATTATTTCCCAAATCAAGAACAAGAAAAAGGAAACTAAAATGGAACAAACTTTACCTTTACTAGGATGAACAACACCAACTAAATCTTCCCAAAGGGTCTCCAAACACCAACAAGGTAAGGGTTTAAGAGAAAATAGGGAAGAAATTCGTAGTAGGGTGACTGCTAGGTTAGAAATAGGGTTCCAAAGTGAACCCTCGGTTTCTATGCCAACTATATAAAGGCTGCACCTGAGCACGATCGTGCTCCTCAGTAAGCACGGTCGTGCTCCTCAGTAAGCATGGTCGTGCTGGACTTAGCATCAGCGAGACGCGGTCCTCAAGCGAAAAGGTGTGGGTACGCTTCTATCATTTTGTTTTCCAGCTCCCAGGTAGCACTTTCCTTAGTTGCCCCACTCCAAACCACTTTGACCAAAGGAATCTCCTTGCCTCTTAGCTGTTTCACCCTCCTATCCTCGACTCGAAGGGGTAATACTTCAAACATCAAGTTCTCTTTCAACTGTATAGCGTCGGGTACTATCACGTGACTAGGGTCATGGATGTACTTTCTGAGTTGACACACATGAAAAACATTGTGGAGGTTTGACAAGAATGGGGGTAAGGCTATTTGGTAGGCAACTTTGCCGACTCTTTTGAGGATCTGGTAAGGACCAATGAACCTCGGAGTAAGTTTCTTCGCCTTCATCACTCTACCAACCCCAGTTGTCGGCGTAACTCTCAAGAATATATGATCACCTTCCTGGAATTCAAGCGCCTTCCTCCTTTTGTCATGGTAGCTCTTTTGCCTACTTTGTGCCACTTTCATCGTCTCCTGAATCATTCTTATCTTTTCAGTTTTTTCTTGCACTATTTCAGGTCCTAGCATCAAATTATCACCAGGTTCATTCCAACACAAGGGTGTCCTACATATCCTCCCATAAAGAGCCACACAAGGTTCCATCCCAATACTGGAATGGAAACTGTTGTTGTAGGTGAACTCTTTCAGGGGCAAAAACTTGTCCCAACTAAATGATTGCTCTAGCACACAAGCTCTTAACAAGTACTCCAAGGACTGGATGGTTCTTTCAGATTGCCCATCAGTCTGTGGGTGGTAAGCTGAACTAAGCCTAAGCTTTGTCCATAAAGCATCCTGTAAACTATTCCAGAACCTAGAGGTAAATCTAGGATCTCTATCTGAAACTATGCTAGAGGGTACACCGTGAAGCCTAACTATCTCTCTGATGTAAATCTTAGCCAACTTCTCCAAAGGATGTTCCATATTCATCAGGATGAATTGGGAAGACTTAGTCAGTCTATCCACAACAACCTATATAGCCTCAAAACCAGCTGGAGTCCTAGGGAGTCCAGACACAAAATCCATGAAGATGCTATCCCATTTCCACTCCGGGATACTCAAAGGTTGTAACTTACCTGATGGCTTTTGGTGTTCTATCTTGGCTTTCTGACAAACTAGGCATGCATACACAAACTCAGCTACATCCTTTTTCATCCTAGGCCACCAAAACATCCTCTTAAGGTCCTGATACATCTTAGTGGCACCTGGGTGCACAGTTAATCCACTCCTATGTCCTTCCTCAAGGATCAACATCCTAAGGTCAAGAACATTCGATATGCACACTCTATCCTTAAACCTCAAGATGCCATCACTTCCATCCTTAAAACTAAGGTCTCTACCCTGAGCAAGCAACTCTCACTGGTCTAAGAGAAACTTATCTAACTTCTGACCCTCTCTAATCTGGTCCATCAAGCTATTGGTAACCTTCAAGGTACCAAGCCTAATACTCTTAGGGGTAAACTCGCAAGCTAGACTAAGATCTCTGGACTCTTCAATCAGATCCATCTCCCTAACCATCAAAGCGGAGACGTGCAAGGTTTTCCTACTTAGAGAATTGGCCACTACATTGGCCTTTCCTAGGTGGTAGGTTAAATCAAACTCATAATCCTTAAGGAACTCCATCCACCTATGATGCCTCATATTCAACTCCTTCTGGTCAAACAGATATTTTAAACTCTTATGATCGCTAAAGACCTCAAACCTCGTCTCATAAAGGTAATGCCTCCAATTCTTTAAGGAGAATACCACAGCTCCTAGCTCTAGGTCATGGGTAGGGTAGTTCTTCTCATTGGTTTTCAACTGCCTAGAAGTATAAGCCACTACCTTACAATCTTGCATCAACACTCCACCTAAACCTTGCTTAGAAGCATCACAGTAAACTATGAAAGGTCTACTAGGGTCTGGCAAAACTAACACTGGAGCTGATGTCAACCTAGTCTTAAGGGTTTGGAAACTCTCTTCACACTTAGAGTCCCACACAAACAATTGTCCCTTCTTGGTGACACGGGTTAAGGGTAAGGCTATCTTAGAGAAACCTTCTATAAACCTCCTATAGTACCTTGCTGATGAGTGTGATTACACCTCATATTTCTTTATCATATTGCATGCATTTTCATGTAGTTTGGGAATTTTTAATTTGATTTTTGTTATTTTTTACCCTGGAACTGGAAGGTAGTTTTGTGGTGTTTGTGTGCAGGAATTGAAGATTAAAATGTTTAGAATCAGTTATGATGGAGCTTGCAGGAAGACGGAGCTTGAAAAACAAAGAAAATAAGCCAAACAGAGCCTATCATGGCCTGGCAGTGATAGGAATCACGGCCACGATCGAGTAGGGCTGAAAAGAAAGAAGGTTGAACTCAGAACTGATCACGGCTAGGCCATGATGGTGGTTACGGTCGTGACATTCAAAATGAACCAGACCCTCACCGGCAAAACTGATCACGGCTAGGCCGTGATGACAGGTAAACCAATGCCAAGTTTTCCAAGACAGAATCTGTCACGGCCTGGCCGTGACAGTTATCACGACCGTGACATGCAATATCTAAAGATTTAATTGCTGATTTGATCTGATTTTGTAACAGTTTGGAATTCAAGTTACCTTTCATTATAAATAGGACTCTAAGGCTCGAAAATAGGGATCTCTGGGGACTGCTACCTTACGCAAAAATTAGGATTTCTCTTCTTCTCAATTTCTTCTTTTCTCTTACTTTTTTTTTATGTTTTTGTTAATCAAGCTTTCTATGAGCATGACAATGCTTGAGTAGCGTTTCTATGTCTAGGAATTGGAGCTATGCCCGAGACTTGTTTTATGTTATGAATTGATGTTTTCCCTTTGTTAATTCCAATTTGCTTTCGATTTGATTCCTATTACATGAATTACTTGTGAATTTGGTGCGCACTTATTTGCATGTCATGTGAACTTAGGTATTGGATCTATAGGGATTGAACTTAGGACTTAAATCATGAGAGTTAGAAGCGGTCCTTCGAGAATGAACTGTCACGAATCTTAATGGGTTCAATTTAAATACAATTACCACGAGAGTATGGGTTGGTTTAATTGGGCACGGTTCTTGTATTCCGAGAGGGAACATTAACTTATTTAGGATAAATTCACCTTCAAAGCAATTTTGATAATTACCAAGAGGGGTAGTCAATTTAGTAGCATGAGCAGTCTTGTTGGTAACCTAATTCCTAGAAATCTCTTTTAATTTGAAAATCTCCAGATTTGATTTGATTGCGATTTTATTTGATTGCGTTTTAAATACTTGATTTGTTAGTTAATCTTATTTCAAAAACCAAATCTTTTCCAAATCTTTTTCTTGTCTAGTTTAATTAATTTAATAAATAATTGTTATTTAAGATCACTGTCTCTGTGGGTTCGATCTTTTTATTACTTGACGATGAAGCCGTTCACTTGCGGATTCACGCCATCAAGTTTTTGGCGCCGTTGCCGGGGACTGTGCTTTCTTGAATTTCAATCCAATTTTTAAATTGATTTTTCTGGACAATTTTTTTCATTTATTTCTTTTTCTTTTTCTAGAGTATCTATCTCTCTTTACAGGTATTTTTCTCTTTTATGCGAATATTCCAAAGTCTTGGAAATCTTGTTGAAGTTGACCCCGGGATTGAAAGGACCTTTCATAGATGTGGGAGACGACAAAGACAAAGAGAGAGAGAGAGAGGTTGATTCCCATTCCACTTTTGGCGAATCTACCGGATACCAAACCACTGAAGGACTACACTATACCGCCTCAGTAATTGGCATGATTAGGCAACATCAATTTGGAGGATTACCCTCGGAGGACCCAACTGATCATGTGGAGACATTCTTGGAGTTCACTGATGCAATTGGAATTCAATGTGTCCCGATTGATGCTATTCGCTTGAGGTTATTCCCCTCCTCTCTGACTGGAAAGGCGAGAGCTTGGTTGAAGTAAGTGCCCGCTAATACTTTGTCAACTTGGGACCAACTGGAGTGGGCATTCTTGGAAAAATTCTTCCCTCCATCCAAGACTGCTTACCTACGAACTCAGATCACCGGCTTCTTCCAAAAGGACGGAGAATGCTTATCCAAAGCTTGGGATCGTTACAAAGGATTGTTCGAGTATTGCCCACATCATGGGCTCGAGAGGTGGTTGTTAGTGCATACCTTCTACAACTGATTGGATTACTCTTCAAAGGTGTCACTTGACTCCGCAGCTGGTGGAGCCTTTATGAATAGACCACTGACTGAAGCATTCAATATCATTGAAAACGTAGCCACCAACTATTACCAATGGGGTTCGTAAAGAGGTAATAACCCAAAAAAGCTTTCGGGGGGTAAGTTTGAAATGAAGAGTAATGATTTAATTATGTCTAAATTTGACTCATTAAATAAACGCTTTGATAAGCTTGAAAAGGCTAATGTGAGTTCAATAGGTGCTACTAATGTTGTTTGTGAGATTTGTGGAATGCAGGGACATGACATGATGGAATGCCCACATGGTAGTACTCCTGGATCCGGCGCATTGGGTGAACAAGTGAATTCATGTCACAATTTTTATGACACGAACCCGAAGTTGCCAAACTTTGTTCCCCCAAATTCTTACAACCAAGGAAGGAAGAATAGCCCTTATCTCTCCTACTGGAACTACAACAACACATTGAACCATGAATTCCAAAAAGGCCAAGGTAATAGGAAACCCGCATCGGGGTATCCTCAAGTACAAAAGTATAAACTTGAGTCTCTTTTGGAAAATTTTGTTGAAACTCAAACAAAGCAAAATGAAGAGTTTAGGCAACAAGGTAGGGCAGATAATGAGGCAATAAAAGAGTTAACATCTAAGGTAGATAACGTAGCCATCCATAATAAGATGTTAGAAACTCAGATTGCCCAACAAGCTAGTACATATTCTGGAACTAAGGGCACGTTTCCAGGACAACCCGAAGTTAATCCCAATGAGCACTGTAATGCTATATACTTGAGGGATGATAAGCTTGGGGTAGTTGAAAAGGATGTGTAATGTGAGGAGGACATGAGTGAACATGAAGAGATAGAGCCAAAGTATGTCCCTCCACCACCTTACCAACCCCCAATACCTTTCCCACAAAGGTTGGTCAAGAAAAAGCAAGTAACAAAAGAAACTAAGAGCTTAATTGAGGAGCATGATGCCATGATAAAAATTAATATGCCTCCTAAACTAAAAGATCCAGGAAGTTTCTCCATTGCTTGCTCAATTGGGGAAGTGAAAATAGACCAAGCCTTATGTGACTTAGGGGCTAGTGCAAGTTTGATGCCACATACCATCTTTGAGAGGTTAGGAACCAAGGAATTGAGTCCATCCAAGTTCTCTTTACAATTACGGATGGCTTAACTAAAACTCCTCTAGGCATACTAGAGAATGTCCCCATAAAGGTAGAGAAATTTTTCATTCCTACCGATTTCAGGGTGTTGGATATGAACGGGAATTCTAAATTCCCTATCATTCTTGGAAGGCCATTCTTGGCCACAGCTGGAGAAATAATAGATGTAAAAAATGGTAAGCTCTCCTTGAATGTAGAGAAAGGAAGGATGGATTTTGATTTGACTAACTCATATAACAACCCTCCTTTTGAGAGTCATGTGTGCAGGATTGAGATAATGCCTCCAAAGGTGAAGGAAGATCTTAACATGGAAGCAAATCCCAAACTTTGCATGACAAATGATGCACCAAATAATGATGAAATTGGAGTTGCTCAACATGTGGAGTTAAAACTTCCGCCGGGAGGAAGTAAGGCCATGAAACTCAATGAAAAGAGCAAAGCGAAAGCGCATGTGGCCATATGAACAAAATAGGCTCTTTGAAGGACTTCCTTGGAAGAGAGGTGTTCTTTCACTTCTAAGCCCAGCTGATCCCAGTTGATTGAAGGGAGTATGGTCAAGCTTAAGACCGTAAATAAGCGCTTCTTGGGAGGCAACCCAAGTGTTCTTTCCCTTTTTAATTTGTATTTGAAATTTGTTTTTGAATAATTTGAGAAGATTAAGAGAAGAAAAATCACAAATTGATGGTTTTGCCAAGTATTTTCAGGTTATGAAGGCATGAAGAGAAAAAAGGCATGGAAAAATAAAGTCAAAGGAGATCATGGCCTGGCCCTGGTGGCTATCATGACCAAGATGGAGCAATTTCAAAAAGGAAGAGGAGACCAGAATCTATCACGGCCTAGCCGTGACGAGGGTCACGACCGTGATGCGCCGGAAGCTGAAAACCAGAAGTGATCACGCCCAGGTTGTGATAGCCATCACAGGCGTGATGTTAACAAGTAGGAAGTTAGAATTGATCATGGCCCAGCCGTGATAGCCATAACGGGCGTGATGAGAAGGAGCCCAACAGAATAGAACTGATCACGGCCCACCCGTGGCCGTGACAAGGCCCAGTAGCCAGCATTCGAATCGATCACGGCTTGACCGTGATGAATGTCACGCCCGTGACGCGTCTTCCAGCAGCTCTATGATTGGCATCTGAGCCAGCACCCACCACCACCTCAGTGAGTTGTTCCAATTTTTATTTTTATCCTCCATCCTACTTGAATATTTACATTGGGGACAATGTAAGTTTTTAAGCTTGGGGTAGGGGTATTATTTTTGGTTTTATTTTTTGCATGTTGCATTCATATAGGCATAGTTTTGCATAATCACATGATTAGATTGCCCCTTACTTAGAGTATGCATCCAATTGTGAGAACTTTGTGCCAAATGAATTGAGACAGTGGATTTTTTAACCCAATTTTTGTATTCTTGTGATAGGCTAAAAATAAAAATGCTTGAGATGATCTTTTGATAGTTGATAATTAGCCTGTGGTTCCTTGGATTTGTGTTTCTCATTAATTTCAAACTACTAAATGTGAGATTTTTGAGCATAAAAGGGGTACTCACTAAATCTACCCCATTCTTTGTGATTAGGTGTTTTATTCCTCCTGGATTGTATTCTCTAGAACTTGACTTGAAACCGTTTTGAAACTTAAAAATTTTTGAAAACATATTTGAAAATGATTTAGGCACTATGTATTTTTCTGGCCTTCTGAGCTTTGACTGATTAAATTCTACCCCTTAGTTGCCCAATTTTGAGCCTAATAGAATAAAATGCTTTTCTTGGTACCTTGATTTATTTTGATGAATGATACTTGGTATGACACCTTTTAAAATATTCCAAAAAGGTGGTTTGAAAAATAAATTGTGGGTTGAAAAAGTTAGAAAAATATTTCTCTTAAGTTGGAAATCTCCCCTTCTCCAAATTGAAAATAAAATAAAATAAAATAAACAATTAAAATGGAGAAGGGGGTGCGAAAAAGAAAGTGATAAATAAGAGAAAAAAAAAGGAAGAAAGAAAGAAAGGTGGAAAAGTGAATTAAAGCCCAAAAAGGTATTTTAGAAGTTTGTCATGCTTTGCATTGTTTGATATTTTGTTTAGCCTTCTTGAATTTTCCTTTTCTTGATTTCGCCACCTAACGATTAATCCCATAGCCCCATTACAACCAAAATAAAAGACCTCTTGATTCTTATGTGTTTTCATTAATAAAGTAGAGATTTGGTTAATAGTCAAGCTTATGGTAGAATACCTTCCTTGAGGAAATTGAGTGAATTGTCAAATGTCCCTAAACACTTGAGTGGGGTGAGAAGAGTACCCGAATTAGTGAGAGGTATGAATTTAGGGAACCTAAGCTTCTAATTGGACTTGAAATTGATTGTCTCTTGGCTTCTTATTGGATATTCCTGTTACTTGGATTTGTTACTCGGGTTCTTGGTTCACTGTCCATGCTCTGATTGCTTATCTTGTCTGGCCTTGGTTATCGCTTGAGGGGACAAGAAAAATCTTCTGCTTGGGGTATTTTCATGAGTGTGATTACACCTCATATTTCTTTATCATATTGCATGCATTTCATGTAGTTTAGGCATTTTTAATTTGATTTTTGTTAGTTTTTACCTTGGAACGGGTAAGGTGGTTTTGTGGTGTTTGTGTGTAGGAATTGAAGATTAAAATGTTCATGATCAGTTATGATGGAGCTTGCAAGAAGATGGAGCTTGAAAAGCAAAGAAAATGAGCCAAACAGAGCCCATCACTACCTGGCCGTGATAGGCATCACAGCCACGATGGAGTAGGGCTGAAAAGAAAGAAGGTTGAACTCAGAACTGATCATGGCTAGGCCGTGATGGCCATCACGGCTGCGACAAGCCAACAAATACCAAGTTTTCCAAGACAGAATCTGTCATGGCCTGGTCGTGACAGGCATCACGGTCGTGACGCGCAATATCTGAAAATTTAATTGCTGATTTGATCTGATTTTGCAACAGCTTGGAATTCAAGTTACCCTACATTAAAATAGGGATCTCTGGGGGCTGCTACCTTAGGCAAAAATTAGGATTTCTCTTCTTCTCAATTTCTTCTTTTCTCTTAGTTTTTTTTATGCTTTTGTTAATCAAGCTTGCTATGAGCATGGCAATGCTTGAGTAGCCTTTCTATGTCTAAGAATTGGGGCTATGCCCAAGACTTGTTTTATGTTATGAATTGATGTTTTCCCTTTATTAATTCCAATTTTCTTTCGATTTGATTCCTATTGCATGAATTACTTGTGAATTTGGTGCTCACTTATTTGCCTGTCATAGATACTCTAAGGATGAACCTAGCGATGAACTTAGGTATTGGATCTATTGGGATTGAACTTAGGACTTAAATCAAGAGAGTTAGAAGTGGTCCTTCGAGGGTTCATTGAATTGTCACGAATCTTAATGGGTTCAATTCAAATACAATTACCACGAGAGTAGGGGTTGGTTTAATTGGGCACGGTTCTTGTATCTCGAGAGGGAACATTAACTTATTTAGGATAAATTCACCTTCAAAGAAATTTTGATAATTACCAAGAAGGGTAGTCAATTTAGTAGCATGAGCAGTCTTGTTGGTAACCCAATTCCTGGAAATCTCTTTTAATTTGAAAATCTCCAGATTTGATTTGATTGCGATTTTATTTGATTGCGTTTTAAATACTTGATTTGTTAGTTAATCTTATTTAAAAAACCAAATCTTTTCCAAATCTTTTTCTTGTCTAGTTTAATTAATTTAATAATTAATTGTTATTTAAGATCACGGTCTCTGTGGGTTCGATCTTTTTATTACTTGATGATGAAGCCATTCACTTGCGGATTCACGCCATCACCTGCTAAACCCAAGAAACTCCTAATCTCGGTCACTAACTTTCGCGCTTCCCATTGGAGCACCGTCTCAACCTTAGCCGGGTCAAGGGCTATTCTGCCTTTCGAGATCACGTGACCTAAGAAACTAAACTCCTCTAACCAAAACTTGAATTTAGACAACTTAGCATACAACTGCTTCTCCTTAAGGGTTTGCAAGACAACCCTCAGGTGTTCCTCATGTTCCTCCTTGGTCTTGGAGTACACTAAGATGTCATCTATAAACACCACCACAAACTTATCCAAGTAAGGGTGAAAGTTCTTATTCATGTAGTCCATGAATACAGCAGGGGCATTGGTAACACCAAAGGGCATAACCAAGTACTCATAGTGACCGTAGCGCGTCCTAAACGCTGTCTTCGGCATGTCCTCAGACTTAACCTGAATTTGATGGTACCCTAACCTCAAGTCTATCTTAGAAAAGACACAAGCCCCTCTCAACAGATCCATAACACAGGTGCTCCCACTGGGCCTAATGAACTGCTTCTTCATCAGGTCCTCCAACTGCTCTTTCAACTTAGCTAGCTCTAGAGGAGACGTTCTATAGGGTGCTATGGAGATTGGCCTGGTGCCAGGCACTAAGTCTATGGTGAACTCGACATCTCTCTCTAGGGGTAAGTTATAAACATCCTCGGGAACACTTCAGGAAAGTCCCGCACAACAGGCAAGCTGGTGACATTAGGAGGGTTGTTCTCTACTTCTAGAGAAGCTATCATCATGTACACTTGGGATTCATCTTTCATCGAAGCTTGGACTTGGTTGGCAGATAGAAAGGTCGGATCCTTAGACTCCATAGGAGTTCCAAAAAATAAGGTCTTATCAAAATAGTTTAGAAGGACATGGTTGGAAGATAACCAGCCCATGCCAAGAATAACATCAAGGTCTTTCAAGGGTAAACATACAAGATCAACAGTAAAGGTTCTACCATCAATAAAAATACGACAATTCTTGCATGCCTGAGAAGTAAGAACAGGTTTATTGGTAGGTGTTGAAACAATCAGATCAAACTCAAGAAAGGTAACAGGAAATTTTAAACTCTCGAACCTATCACGTGATATAAACGGGTGAGTAGCACCCAAGTCATACAAAACAGTCAAAGGAGTCCGATCAATTAAGCACATACCTTGGATCAAGTCGTCGGACTCAGAGGCCTCAGCTCCACTAAGAGTGAAGACTCTCCCATTGGTCTTCAGTCGGTTGGCCTGAGACTGTTGACTTTTTCTGGCACTCACAGGTTCTGGCTTTGATCCTCCACAATCTTGACTGATATGGCCACACTTGCCACACTTGAAGCAGATGACGCTCAGTTCCTTACACTGGATGGTGAAGTGATCTGATGCTCCGCACTTGCTGCACTTCCTGGACCAAGAGGCATAAGAATTTCCGCCTCTAGACCTATCATAAGAAAACTGTGGCTTCCTGCCACTCTGTTTGAAATCCCAGCTGACTGGAGCGTAACGCTGCTTGGACTTATCCTTGTCCTTCTGCTCGGTCTTCTTACTACCCTGGCTTTCTGAATTCCTATAGCTGGCGACTCTGGACTTGTAGGCATCTTCAAAGGTTCTACACTTGTTCATCAATGTTGGGAAGACTCTGATTTCCTGATAACGAATCGCCTGCTTGATCTATGGGCGAAGGTCGTCTTCAAACTTCACACACTATGACCGATCATCCACCATGACCTGGTAAGGGGTGTAATACCTAGCTAACGCCTCGAATTTTGTCGCACACTCACCCACTGACAGATTCCCTTGCTTCAGTGCCAAGAACTCCATCTCTTTCTTGTCACGTACATCAGCCGAAAAGTACTTCTCCATGAATCTATCTCTAAACACAGCCCAGGTGACTGCCGTACCCTCAGCCACCAACCTCTGAGGACAGTTCTCCCACCAGTGCTCAGCCTTCTCAGTGAGCGTAAATGTGACGAAGATAACCCACTGCTGATCATTGCAATCCATAGCTCTAAAGATCTTCTCGATCTCCCTCATCCAAAGTAAGGCTCCCTCGGGGTCATTAGCCCCTCTGTAGGACGGTGAGTTGTTCCGTTGGAACCTGTCGAGACCCTGAAACTCTGTCGGTCCCACGTGATTGTTGTTCTGAACCTGGCAAATGGCATTGGAAAGAAGTGCCAAAGCATCGGCGGTAGCTTGATCATTCCTACCTCTTCCTGCCGTTGGTACCTGCATTTACCCGAGACAACAATTAAATACAGGAAACCAAGCAGGAAGGACTAACAGATCTTAATTCTAAAGCATCATTATCTATAAGAGTATAGACAATTAAAACAAGAGCACACAACAGACTCATACCATGTCTGAACAAGGTCAAACTGCTCTGATACCACTAAATGTGAAACCCTCTACCCCGCATGTCATATAAAGCAGTTAACCATTCAAAGATAAAGATATATAATCATGCGTAATCATTTAATTAACAAATAAAAGGTACATGGGTAGAAAGGTCCACATGAACAAGTTCATCAAACGCGAAATAAAACATAAGTTTTCAGAAAATAAAAACATAAAGAAATAAAGTAATAACATAACCCCCAACCCCGATGTCACATTCAGAGCTGGTAATAAAGGTTCCGGATAAATCCACGGAATACAAAACCACTAAACTAAACAACTAAAACTGATAAAGCTAAACATTCGACTAAGTCGTGGCTCCTCGGAGTCACTCCTCAACAGGCAGCTCACCATCCTCTACAAAATGCCAATCAGGCCAAACAAGACGAACAGAAGAAGGGAGTAAGAAAACATATAATCACAACGGCATGGGAATAGGAAGCAAGATGATCACACATCATGGCATAGCAATATAACAACATACAATATATACATCATCATATAATATCATAATAGCATGTTAATCATCCAACATATGCTATGCGGTGCAATGCAACACTACTGCGCTACTCCATCAATGCAAGTGGATCCAACTAACTCAGGAAGTCAACTTCGGAGTTACATATTCGTATTGTCCATAGAGCACCAACACCGGCAGCTCCCCAAACCATGGAGGAACCCCTTGGAAAGCTGGCATATCATAACTGGATATGCCACCTCGGGGGTGCACGGTTCACCAAACAATGGGTGAACCACTTGAGACTTGGGCCATATCATCATAACTTGGACGACCTCCCCTATGTTGAACATCCCCCTTAACATCAACTCCAATGCTCTATGCAAATGGCACAACAACAAACAAGGGAACCGCCTCCTTTGCTTGGGCCTAAAGGCACCCAAGACTTATCACCAACATCAACATCAACACCTTAGGCCTGAGCCGTGGGGTCAAGGCCCCTTTGGCCAAAAAGCACCAAGGTCCAACATAACAACACCTCGACCATAAATCATCGAGGCCACTTTGGCCAAACAACACAAAAGTCCAACAACGTGCGATAACCCATTAGGCACTAGCATATCCAATTATCGTTGTAATTATCTTAATTAATCGTTGACCAAGTTATCCAAGTTCCGTTATTGGGGATAGTTGGGGTCAAAACCCCTTAATTTCCTTTAATTCAGTTCCTGTCCAGGAGAGGAAGCACGGGCGTGCTTGTCCCCTGCGCGACCGTGCTGATCACTGAAGTGAAGTATGATCGTGCTTCTGTACTGCACGGTCATGCTTACTGCGTGGCCTTCCAGAATTCAAATGGGAAGCACCGGCGTTCTTCCTATTAAGTACGATCGTGCTCTTGGAGCCAACCATGCTATTCTAGGTAGAATAGAGCCAAAACTTGGGGATAAAAACCCCCTATAACACTCTTAAATCAAGCCTAGAGTTTATACTAAACCAATCATCATAGAACCTCATATTTTACTAACAATCCACAATTAATTAACATCCTTAATTAATTATTCCCTAATTACTATATTAATTAGGAGTCCTAAATTAATACTAAGCATCTTAGAGACATGGCATTTATCATATAACAACTCAATGTGGTCATGGGAACCCCTCATCTTATGCTACCCCCTTGCCTAGAGATTATACCATCCTTCTCCCCACACCTGGGATGAAGGTTTCCACTTACTAAACACCAACGGTAACCCGATCATGTTCCTTTAAGTGACTCAACAACCTCCAAGCCTTGGCCAAACCAAAAATGGTAACCAATTAGTTCCCAAATCAAGAACAAGAAAAGGGAAACTAAAATTGAACAAGCTTTACCTTTACTAGGATGAACAACACCAACTAAATCTTCGCAAAGAGTCTCCAAACACCAACGAGGTAAGGGTTTAAGAGAAAATAGGGAAGAAATTCTTAGTATGGTGGCTGCTAGGTTAGAAATAGGGTTCCAAAATGAACCCTCGGTTTGTGTCAACTATATAAAGGCTGCACCTGAGCACGGTCGTGCTCCTCAATAAGCACGGTCGTGCTAGACATAGTGTCTGCGAGACGTGGTCCGCACAGTGAGCACGGGTGTGCTCACTATTGAGCACCGGCGTGCTCAACTTACACTTGGCAACGCGTGCCTGACTTTAAGCACGGGCGTGCTGGCTAATGAGCACGGGCGTGCTGATGTATCAGAAAAGGACTTTTAAGCCAAAAATCTCACTAAGCCCTTAGCCAACAATTCTAACTTAACAAAACAAGCTTAAGGAAAGAACTTACGAAAAACAGGGTGTTACATAAGGAACCAAGGTTAGTTTGTGTGGACAAGCAGCAGCTACACCTTCATTTAATGTGAGTCACATGTTTATTAACCATAGTTAGCAAGGTAACCCTAGTTAAGTTAATTATTAACCATAGTTTATCATATATTAATTAAATAATCACAAAACTCATTAATCTAAAAGCTAAAAACCAAACAAGGTATAAGATTTTCCCTGTAAAAGCCCCTCAAGGCCACAGTCCCCCTCCCCATTTATCTCTTCATCATTTTCATTCTTCTTCATTTTCTTCACAAACTCCATTATCATCTTCAAAAGCTTTAAATATTTTCATTGAAGAAACTTGCCAAGATCATCAATCTCCTTCTTCTATTTTCCTAACTTGAGGTAACATGATCATCTCCTCTCTTGTTTAAGCTTTTGTTCTTCATATTTCATAGTTTTCCATTTCTAGATCTAGAACTTTGAATAATTCTAGAAAATTGTAGAAAAATCATAAAAAATGTGAAACTAATTTCTATGATCTAGTTATGACCTTTACTTTCATTATCCAAGAGCATGTAAGCAAAAACATTTTCCTTCCCTAATAACCATTTTTGACCGAAACCTCTAGGAAAAATGGGTTTTGTATTTTTGATCCATTTGTAAAATCTATTGTTTGTTTTAAACTCTCTAGCATCTATATGATCATAATCCAAGAGCTTAAGTTCAAAAAAAATTTGCTAGCTTAAATTTCTAATTTGGAGCGATAGTTTGTGGCCGAACCAGGATATTTGTGTTCATCTTCTAATACCCTATCTCTTTTATTTCTGCTTTACCGCTTATAAAACGTTTTTATTTGCACGTGTCTTTTACAAGCGGTTTTTCTGAATATAATAAAAGGAAAAATTTTATTTTGTCAAAGTTTTTGAAAAACACAATTCACCCCCCTCTTGTGTTTGGAGTCACTTGTCAACAAGTGGAATCAGAGCTTAACTCTTGGATATAAAGTATGAAACTATCTCAAGAGGAAAGATGAATTCAAACAATTTTTGTAACGAGGGTAATTCCCTAAACAGACCCCCATCGTTCAATGGTGAAGGGTATGAATATTGGAAAGAAAGAATGCAAATTTTTTTAGAAGCTTCTGATATTGATATTTGGGATGCTGTGGAAAATGGTCCATTCATCCCTAAGCATGAAGTCAATGCTGCTTCGGTGGATAAACCAAAAATCCTTTGGACCGACGAGGATAAGAGAAAGGTCCAATACAATTTGAAAGCTAGGAACATGATCACCTCAGCTTTAAGCTACGATGAGTTCTATAGGGTCTCAAATTACAAGACCGCTAAGGAAATGTGGGACACCCTTCAATTGACTCATGAAGGTACTACCGAGGTCAAAAGGGCTAGCATGAACACATTAACCCATGAGTATGAGCTATTTAAGATGAAATAGGGTGAAAGCATACAAGATATGCAAAAACGTTTCACTCATATAATTAATCATCTTAGGGCTCTTGGGAAGTCGTTTTCAAATGAACATTTAATTAACAAAGTTCTTAGATGTCTAAATAGAAGTTGGCAACCAAAAGTAACTGCTATATCTGAATCAAGATATTTATCTTCTATGTCTTTGGCTACTTTGTTTGGTAAATTGCAGGAACATGGACTTGAGTTAAACCGCCTCATTGAAAGTGAGGAAAACGACAAGAAAAAAGAAAGGCCTTGCTCTTAAGGCCAGTATGAATGAGACAGTTGAGGTTGACAGTGAATATGATGAGTTTGAAGGACTCGATGAAGGATATGAGATCATAAGCTTAATGGTTCGTAAGTTTAAAAGTTTCCTAAGAAACAAAGGGAAATCTCCTCAAAACTTCACTCCTCAAAAGAAAGTTGAAGGAGAAACAACTTCCTATGTACCTACGTGCTTAAATTGTAAAAAGAAGGGCCACATTCGTCCCGAGTGTCCTCAAGTCCAAAAGATAAATGATAAGATGGAAAAGAGGCCATAAAAGGATAAAATGGGAAGGAAGGCCTACATTGCATGGGAAGACAACGATATGGACTCTTCAGATGAATCCGATGATGACGAAGCCAACCTTTGTCTTATGGCCAATCATGAGGTAATCAATGATGGAATTATTGTTGAATTATCTTATGATGAATTACTTGTTGCATGAGAAGAATTGAATGACAAAAGCATGCGTCTTAGAAAAATAATTTCTGCATCTAAGAAAAGCATTTCTAGTCTTTAATTAAAAATTGATTCTTTAAATAAAGAAATGGAAGAAATAAAGGAAAAACAAGCTTTGTTGAATAAAACTTCATCATGCCTATATTGTGAAAACAAAGTTTCAAATTGTAGTGAATGCAAGTTTTTGAAAGTTAAAATTGAAGACCTATACAATACGCTTGCAAAATTCACTAGTGAAGGGATAATCTAAATGTTTTGTTAGGAAATCAAAAGCGAACCTACGACAAAGCTGGTTTAGGCTATCACCCTAAATTGCATGAAAAATCTTTTAAAATGTTCTTTAGCCCAACAAACACATCTAGTAGTCCTTTTTTCAAGTGCTTTTATTGTGGTAGAAAAGGACACACTGCTTCAATTCACACTGCTCGAAAGAATAAGATCTTGAATGGCAAGAAAGTATGGGTACAAAAGGGCAATGCGCCGAAGGCTAACTCCTATGGACCAAACAAGATTTGGGTACAAAAAGTTAAAATCTAAATCTGTTTTGTAGGTGTGCTTGAAAGCAAAGAACTCAAACTGGTATCTGGATAGCGGATGCTCCAAGCACACAATGGGAGACAAAAACAAATTCTCCTCCTTCTCACCCAAAAAGGGTGGTTTCGTTTTCTATGGTGACAATAATAAAGGTAGAATTTTGGGAATCATGACTATTGGTAAGAGTCCTAACCCCACCATAGAAAATTTTCTATATGTGGAGGGTTTGAAATACAACTTGTTAAGTGTAAGCCAACTGTGTAATAAAGGATTTAATGTCGTGTTTGATAACTCTAAGTGCATGGTCATGGATGATAACAAACAAACTAAATTAGTTGGTTAACAATTGGAAATATCTATATGGTTTACTTGGATGACCTACCTTCAAATGATGTATGCTGTCTAATAAGTAAAGAGGATGAAACTTGGTTATGGCATAGGAGGATGGCTCATATTCACATGGAACATCTTAATAAGTTGGTTCGCAAGGACCTAGTAATTAGTTTACCAAAGCTCCATTTTGAAAAAGATAAGATGTGTGATGCTTGTCAAAAGGGTAAACAAGTAAAGGCCTCTTTTAAATCTAAAAATGTTGTTTATACAAATCGGCCTTTACAGCTTTTACATATAGATTTGTTTGGTCCATCTAGAACCATGAGCTTTGGTGTTAATTACTACGCGCTTGTTATTATGGATGAACATTCTCGTTATACATGGACATTGTTTATTCCTCATAAAAATGATGCTTTCGGTGCCTTTCGTAAACTTGCCAAGGTTATTCAAAACGAGATGGGTTTAAACATTGTAACTATCCAAAGTGATCACGGTGATGAGTTCCAAAACGAGGCATTTGAGGCCTTTTGTACTGAAAATGGAATCGGGCACAATTTTTCCTCACCTAGGACTCCCCAACAAAATGGGGTGGTGGAAAGGAAAATCGGCCTCTAGTAGAGCTAGCAAGGACGATGCTCAATGAGACCAACCTTCCTAAGTATTTCTGGGCAGACGCGGTAAGCACCGCATGCTATGTGATTAATAGAGTCCTCATAAGACCTATTATGAAACAAATGCCCTATGAAATTTATAAGGGAAGGAAGCCTAACATCTCCCACTTTCACGTATTCGGATGTAAGTGTTTTGTTTAAAATAATGGTAAGGAAAACCATGGTAAATTTGATGCTAAAGCTGATGAAGGTATATTTCTTGGATATTCCAATTCTAGTAAAGCTTTTCGAATATATAATAAAAGAACTATGACCATTGAAGAATCTGTGCATGTTTCTTTTGATGATACTAACCCTAAAATTGTAGTAGAGGAAAGTGTTGATGATCTTGCAGAAATTTTGGGAAGTGCCAGTCTTGAGAACAAGAACTCTCAAGAGAAGGATATTGTTGATCAACCACCTCCACAAGAAGAAGAGACACCTCATTCCAATCTTCCAAGAGAATGGAGAACATAAAGACACTATCCTCTTGACAACATTATAGGTGATATCTCCAAAGGCGTAACAACTAGAAACTCTCTTAATCATATGTGTCATTACAAGGCTTTCATTTCTCAAATAGAACCTAAAAATGTTGATGAGGCCATAATTGATGAACATTGGACTCTTACTATGCAAGAAGAGCTAAACCAATTTGAAAGAAATGATGTTTGGGAATTAGTCCATATACCTAAAAACCATTTGGTAATTGGAACTAAATGGGTTTTTGGTAACAAGCTAGATGAAAATGGAATTATAACTAGAAATAAAGCTAGGCTTGTTGCTAAAGGATATAACCAACAAGAGGGAATAGACTTTGATGAAACCTATGCTCCCGTAGCTAGACTAGAGGCTATTCGTATGCTTCTTGCTTTTGCTTGCATCATGGATTTCAATCCATTTCAAATGGATGTCAAAATCACCTTCTTAAATGGTTTCATTCAAGAAGAGGTTTATGTAGATCAACCTCCTGGTTTTACAAATTTTGAATTTCCAAATCATGTTTTCAAATTGAAAAAGGCTTTGTATGGTTTAAAGCAAGCCCCTAGGGTTTGGTATGAACGTTTAAGTATGTTTTTCCTTAAAAATGGTTTTCAAAGAGGAAAAGTTGATACCGTACTTTTCATAAAAAACAAAAAGCATGACATTTTACTTGTGCGAATATATGTGGACGATATAATTTTCGGTGCCACTAACGAAGCTTTGTACAAGGACTTTTCTAAAATTATGCAAAGTGAATTTGAGTTGTCAATGATAGGGGAGCTAAACTACATTCTTGGGTTGCAAATCAAGCAATAAAAGGAAGGAATTTTCATCAACCAATCCAAATATTGTAAAGAGCATCTCAAGAAGTTTGGGAAGAACAATTCAAAGGAGCTATCCACTCCCATGAGCAGATCTTGTTACCTTGACAAGGATGAGAATGGTAATTCCGCCGACGTAAGTAAGTAGAGAGGTATGATAGGCTCTCTCCTTTATCTTACTGCTAGTCGCCTTGATATCATGTTTAGTGTTTATATGTGTGCACGGTTTCAATCGAACCCAAAAGAATCACATCTCGCCGTGGTAAAACGCATTATGAGATATCTCATTGGCACACAAAATATGGGTTTATGGTACTTTAAAAGGGCTGATTGTACCCTAATTGGGTACTCGGATTCTGATTTTGCGGCCGAAAGAGCACTAGTGGAACTTGCCACTTATTAGGAAATGCTTTAGTTTCTTGGCATAGTAAGAAACAAGCAAGTGTGGCTTTATCCACCGTCGAAGCGGAATACGTTGCGGCGGGTAATTGTTGTGCACAAATTATTTGGATGAAACAACATTAAATGACTATAGAATTAATCTCAACACTGTTCCTGGTACTATTTCATTAGAAAACATGTTCAAAATGGTGATTTCATGATTGAATTTGTTGAAACATCTAATCAACTCGCTGATATTTTTACAAAACCCTACTTAAAGAAAGCTTCTTTTTCATAAGAACTGAATTAGGGATTCTAAACCAGTCATGCATTGATTAATCTCTACATATTACACCTTGTTATTTGCTGATATGTTTATTGAGTGTGTAGGCGGAGAGAACATAATCGATTAGCATAATCAATTATGCCAAAGTAAAAATTTCAGTCCAACAAACAAAGAGTCCATAATCGATTACAATAATCGATTATGACTACACTGACTTTTTGAGCAACGTGGACAGAGGAGCAATAATCGATCGTGGGAATCGATTACTCTACAAAATTTAAAATTCTAGAAAGTAACTAATCGATTACATAATCAATTAGTGTTCTTTGTTCTTCATCAGTAATCGATTACATAATCGATTATGTGAAGATGAAAAGATTAGCGCCAAAACCACACGAGCATGAACCAACCACTCAGGAGCTTTCACGTCATCAAAATAATCGATTAGTAGGGTAAAATAATAGATTATTACGCGAGTAATTTAAAATCTGGAACCCTAGCGCCTCAATTGCATGTGGTTTACCATTTTTGCACCCTGACTTGCGATTTTTCTCTGGTTTTTGCTCAAGATCCTTATACTTCAAAAACCCTTAATCTCCTCTCAACTCCCACCATCACTATGCCTCCCAAGCGCCAAAGGACTGCTGTCATCCACCCTGGACCACTGACACAAGAACAAGTGGAAAAATTCTTTTCCAATGGAACTCAATATGCAGAATTCATGAGCAAATATTGAGTAAGGAATTTCAAAAGCCTCATTTTCTAGACATTGAATGGATGAGGAAAAGCAATTTCATATTTTTGGAGTTCTTGGACTTTGCTGGAATCACGATGTTTCTGTCTCAATCTGAGGATATCTATCCGGAGTTGGGTAAGGTATTCTACTGCAACCTAAGGCTTGTTGATGGTGTTATGATTTCTGAGATTTGTAGCAAACCCATTCGTCTCACAGATGAGTCGTTTGGTAGAGTAGTTGGCTTGCCTTCTGAAGGCACCTATGCCACTGTCGAGGGTCCTACTGCTAAACCCTAGGATTCAGGCTATCAAGGATGTCTTGACTGACCCTATGGATGCAAATGACAAAGAGATAACTGCTGGTCAAATGAAAGTGCAAAGTAGGTTATTGCACTATGTGTTAGGTTGACTTATGTTTCCTAGACGCCATAATTTTTCATAACTGTTAAGGATGGATGTTGCTTGAGAAGAAGAAGAAGAAGGTAAACTAGGCTGGCTTGGTCATGCGGCACATGTATGACAATAGGGGGGGTGTTGAGTTGCCCTATGGTCATGTAGTGACCCGCATCCTTCGGCATGTTAGGTTTAACCTCACTGGTGAGGCTAAGTTGGACTACAAGAAATTCCATGCTATGATGAAGGAGGGCACAATAAATCAAATGGAAATCATTAACGATAGTGGTGATTGGGTTTACAAACCCAAAAGTCTGAAACTGTATGATACTCAGCCACGTCGCACAGATGGAGCATCGGCTTCTTCACAGGTCCCTCCATCTCCCGGTTCCTCAGATATGATGGCTTTACTTCAGAGTATTATTGTAACACCCCGATTTTCGCTGCTTTGTAATATCGGTAATAAATATATAAATATATATTTTTATCCGAGACTTAGACAATGATTTTGGATAAACCAAGGTCATTTCCTTGTTATACTTATTTTCATAAGGTTACGGGGAAGTTTTTGGTTGAAAATTCAGATGGAAGCCGGTCTCCGTTTTTTGTGTTTTCACTGACAGTAAAAGTTTACTGCTCAGAAGACCTAATTTTGAGTTGTGAACAAGATGAAAAATTTTTTAATCGTATTTACTACGATACTGGAAGTTTTTAAAATTTTGGTAAAAAAATTAAAATATTATATTTGTTGCGGGCTTATACGCCGAGATTATCTCTAGGAAAAACCTGTGCCAGATGAAACTCGGAGTCGGCAATGTAGCTGAGATAATGGATTTGACCGACTTGACGAGCATTTATGACGAGCTTATCCCTGTCATAATGGCAATAATTGCGCATTTATGGCAGAAGGTATCTTTTGCCTGGAAATGACCATTTTACCCTTGTCTTTTTATGACAATTACAAGCCATGCCATTGGAAAATTTGAAGAAATCCAACCCAAAACTCACGGGTCCTTCCTCCATTCAAATCACTTGGACATCACTTTTCCTAAGCCATAAATGAGATTTATGTTAAGTGGATGAGTTATAAGGCAAAGTCATTCTCTCATCAATCACCCGAAACTGCCACGAAATTCTGACCAATTTCTGATATGAATCTCGGAAAACTTTCAACATGAAAGTTGTTCATCTTTCTCTCTTCTTTCCAACGACAAAAAGATCATCCAAAACGGACAAGTATGTTGAGAGATATACCCAAATTACTAAAACTGTTCTAAACCCTCATCATGTTCATCTTCTTCTCTAATGTTCTCAAATCTTCTTCAAGTTTCTTGATTCTTCTTAACCTATCTTTGACTCATAAATTCAGCCAACAAAGTCAAGATAAGCTTGCATTAAATGTGGCAAAATCATCATCATGGCACTTTATTGACAATTTGCAAACTAGTCCTTCAACTTTTGGAATCTTTGCAAATTGGTCCTTAGAACTTAATTGCATTTGAATCCTTTAGCAAGACAACTCATCATCATCTAGATCCTTCCTAAGATGGCGCCACTACCTCTATAAATACCATACTCTCACTTTTCATTTAGTTTCTTTTGCCATTTGCTTCCAAAACCCTAAAGTTATAAGTCTTCTAGTGTTAGATTTGTGAAGAAAGTTCTTGGATCTTCACTTGTTCTTGATATCCAAGAGGTGAATCCTATTCTTCTTCTCTAATCATGTCTATGTTCTTCAATCAATTTCTTGACTCAAAGTTTATTTCATAGTTGTTCATCACTTTTAAGTTTCTAGATCTAGAACTTTGAAAATTCATAACTAATTCTATAAAAATCCTATTGACATGAAACCAATTGCTATGATATTATAATCATCTCTATTTTCATCATCTAGAAGCATAAGATCATGAGAAATTTCTTTCCTTGATTTCTGGTCATGGCCGAACCTAGGTCAATATCATGTTCATAGGTTTTGTTTCATTTTCATGTCTTCATTCATGATTCAATCTTCTAGTATCTTGATAGTTCTTGTATTTAAGTATATATAATCAAAAATCAAACTCTAACCTAGTGATTTCATCAAGGCCGAAACCCTAGTTCTTGGAACTAGATGAGTTTTGTTCAAAGTTTTCCTTAATGATCTTGTTAATCAAACTCTTAGTATGTATGCCTTATAAATCCAAGTTGGTTTATTAAACTAAGAACCCTAACCCTATGATCATGTTGAGGCCGAATCCTTGTATAAAAGAGTTAGGAAGTTTTGAGTTTCAACTTTAGTTGTTTAGTCACTAATCCATGATTTAGGTTAATCAAGGATCATTAATCTATGACTTAATCATGATTAGGAATTTTAAGGATTTTGAACCCTAAAAGTCAGTCCATGGCCGAAACCCTGACCCTAAAGGTTAGAGGATTTTGTTTCAAATTTTAGTCTTGGAATAAGTAATCTATGTTAGTTAAGACTCTAGTAACTAGGATCCAAAAGATGGCATTAAGAAGATAACCCTAAACCTATTTTCTAAGTCTTGGCCGAACCTAGCTCTAAAGTGTCATAGATGGGTGTTAGTTGATTAATTATAAGTATGTTGTTTGGTTGAAGGTGGTTGTGTTAACTCGTGGCAGAATAACGAGGATCGTCGTGTACGTGTTTCCGGTGCTAGCTCAGGTGGGGAAAAGAATCAACCTATCGTCGGAATCGATAAGTAGTAGATTATATGATAATTGTGTAGGGCGACCTAAACCCTACTAGTAGTCGAGTAATCGACAAGACCAAAATCCCATTGGAAACCTTTTTTGTAAAACCAATGGTGATTCGGGGATTGTAGGTTTATCGACATTAAGTTGATTTTAAGTATTTGAGGATGTTTGATTTTATGTTATCGAATTTATTGTGATACGCTGGTTGAGGTATTCCATCTGCATGTGACGTATTGTTTTGGTGTTTGAATAATTATGATAGTGAGGATGTTTGCTGTCTGTCACGGCCGTGATGGTTGTCATGGCCAGGCCGTGACAGGTTCTGTTTTGTAGGATTCTTGCCTTTGTTGTCTGTCACGACCGTGATGGCTATCACGGCCAGGCTGTGACAGAGTCTGACTTTGTTATTTATTTGGTTTGATTTTTATGAGTTAGTTGTGATAAATTGCCTTATTGAGATATTTGAATATTTTGTTGATTAATGTGTTATGCATGATCTGCCTGGTTTTTAATACTATACCTAGTTGAGTTTAAGTAAGGATATATATTGTTCGGGAGATGATTGTTTGGGTTAGAGAATGAATTGACTTAGAGGTTCCTAGCTTAAGTAAGTTATCTAATGGATGAGATGTGACATAGAATGCGAGTTGAGGTTATGATGGGAGTTTGAGGTACAAGGTTGTTATTGATTTGAGATAGTGAGATTCATATAGAGGCTTTGATGCAAATACTTTTTCAGTACATGACGCGTAGATATGATGAGTTTTATCCTATCGAAAGATAGAAGGGCACTATGATGAGTTTTATCCTATCGAAAGATAGAAGGGCACTATGATAAGTTTTATCCTATCGAAAGATAGAAGAGCACTATGTTGAGTCTTATCCTATCTTCGATAGGAGAGCACTATGTTGAGTCTTATTCTATCAAAAGATAGAAGTGTACTATGCTAAGTTCTTTGCATCAGACTACCCTGGACTACTAACGAATGTGAAAGGAATAGAGACAGTTATGATAGTATAAGTGTTTAGACTACATGAGCTGAGGGTAGAGGATGATATAGTGAATTGAGGATGATTGTTGATTTTGAGTGATGCGTGTCTGTGACAATTACTGTATAATTTACTATTACTCTTTTATGCTTTTTGATGATAGAACTGTTTCTTATTCCCTATATCTTTCTGTGTGTTGTATTTTATTTCTGATGTGATCGTACGAGAAGACCCGATGGAGGAACCAATTGCTGAGGAGTTAGATGGAACTCTGTATGAACCGTATGCTGGAGGTCGAGATGTGATCCAGGACGATTAGAGTATAGACATGATGGCCAGTGTGTCTAAGGAGTATTCATAATTCCGCTAAGTATGTCTGTAGTGAAGTTTATGTCTGTGAGGGATCCTACTGAGAGGATACCCTCAACAGTGTTTTGGTAATGCAGTAAATAAACATGTGTGTAATTATATAGTTTTGGTGTGTTTATATCTGCATAAGTTATATAATTATTAATTAAGTTTTAATTTTTACGTATTTTCAACGTTAAGCGAGCGATTAAGTAAATAAATATTAAGGTTTTAATGTAATAATACGATGGGGCACAACAGGGTGTCTCAATTATTGCTGAGGTTCAGGTGAACACCATGGAGATCTGAGCTAACTCTACTGCTATTTGTGAGCTTTCATTGGAGGTCAAATCCTTGGAGCGTAGAGTTACTGCAGTTGAGGTCAGTCCACTTCGAGCAGCGCCATATACTCATGAGGACTTTGATAGCCGCAACACGGATGATGATGATGGTGGTGATGATTGTAACACCCCGATTTTTCTATTTGTCTATAATCTGTGTTTCTGTGGATATTTGAGTGTTTATTATTATAATTTAGGAAGAATTATTTTAATAAACCCAATTTCATTCTCATAATTTATTTTATTTTGGTAAAGTATAGTTGAATCTTTCGGTAGAAAATTTCAGATGTTTCTGGTCCGAGTTTTCACTGTCAGTCAAACTCTACTGACCCAAAAAATAATTTTCGTTACGAAAAATAGAATTTCTAATTTTTACTAACTAAATTATAATTATTTTCATGATTTTAGAAATTATTTATTTCAATATGAATTTTCGGGTGGAAAATTAACAAAGCAAAGTACGGTCGATTTTACCGCTAAGAAATAAATGGAACCGGAATGAGCCACATTTATCTAAATTAGATTTTTCTGCAGATTTGAATAGTTGGATGTGATTTAGAATATTTTTACCTTTAAATCACAACATCATGATTTTACATCTAATGATTTCATCCATTTTTACAAGAAATCCATAAATTATTAAAAAAATACAATTTTTTTGTTCTAACAAAGAGGATTTTATTCAGAACATATTAGGTGCAGAAATTTAAGATTTGATGTGAAAATGACCTTGATGGATTGAGATGAATAGTAATTCCATTTAAAACATATCATCATTTTCTTTATTTTTGCAAGAAAGCATTTATTTTTTTATTTCTATTGTGGACTTTATTTTAAATAAAGAAAAAAATTTGAGAAAACTCACCCCCTTGGGCAAGCCCAACAGCGCCACCCCACCCCCTCTCTCCACTCTATATATACCTCCATCATACTCCATTCTTCACTTTTACTATTTCTCTCTCAAGCTCATTCTCACTTACTTGTCTACTATTCATCATCTTCAACCTCTTAACTTTTGAGCTTTTGGAAGCTAAGGAACCATCTTCATCCTCATCTCTTACTCATCATCTTCATCTAGAGGGTATAAGCCCTCAACTCTTACTCTTCATTTTCTGAGAAGCTTTTATGTATCTACATGCATGATTCTCTCTTTGATTTCATGTTTATGTTTTTGATTTAAAACTTTGAAAAAGAGCTTAAAAATATATTTTGAACAAGAGATGAATTTTTTTTAGCTCATCATCATCTCTACTATTTTCTTGTGGGATTGCATGTGACGAAGAACTATCCAAAACCTATTTTTTTGGTTTGGCCGAAAAACACGTAGAGGGGAAAGTTGGTGTTTTGTTAAAATTTCAACTTGCATGTCTTTGAAATCTTATTGCATGTGATTTCTAAGCTTAAGGACTTCATACAAAAAATTGAGTTTTCCTTTCCTATTTAGAATATAAGGGCCGAAACCCTAATTGTTAGCGTTAAAGAGGCTTGACTTTGATTTTCCTGAGAATATGTTGTTTTGATCCTTGTATTTTTGACATGCATGTGGTACCAAATTTGAAAATGGTTTGTTTTTAAGTTTTGAGAAGATAGAGCACTTTGATCATCATGTTAATCTTTTGCATGTTGCTAAAAGGTTGAAGAAATTTTGAGTTATAGTTGTTTTAAGAAAAATGTGTGCCTTAATCTCTATTTGGATGCATGTATGTGATTATGAAAGTTGAAAATTTTAATTTTCTAATCTATATTTTTAAGAAGGCCGGAAATTTTATTTTTAAGGTTAAGAAAGTTAGTCTCAAAATTTTTTAGAAGTTGCATGTTTTAAAATCTTCATTTTTAGTGCATACAAATAAATGAAGTGTTGAAAAATAGATTTATAGTATTTATTTTAAAAGCCGAAACCTATTTTTTTGTATAAAGTTGAAGGGTTTAAAATTTTAAGTTTAAGACTTGATTTATTTTGTTCCTATAATGCTTAAGGATTATAATCCAAAATCTTATAAAAATTTAGAATTTTTATCATTCTTTGCATGTCATAGCCGAGACATGCATGAGAGTTTTGAAGTGATTTTGTCAAATTTTAACTTGTGTTCAAATTATATGCTTGTTGTGTTTGAATTTATGTGGTTGCGTTGATGTTGTCGTTGTTGTGGTTGTTTTAGAATTATTTGAATTTTTGGCCTTAATGATGTGTTGGATTAAATTATATGCTTGTATGCTTTATTGGTATTATAAACAAGTGTATTATGTTGATTAAGTTGCAATTGTTGAAAGTTGCTTGGTTGTTGCATAGAAGTCTAACCATTGGTTAGAGCTCAATTATTAATATAAGGTAAAAGTCTTAAGAAAACTTATATGAAAAACCACAGAAATAAAGGTTTTAAATTTTGAAGCAACATGTTGATAAAAGAGAAAGAAAAATATTCTTTTAACATTTGGAGAAGATTTAAGAACTTTAAATAAAATCTTGGAAACTAAAGATGTTATTCTATGAAAATCTTAATTTTTGAGACTATTTTATGGTGAAGAACCATAGGGGAAAACAAGTTTAACTTCAAGTTCTTGATGAAGAGATTTTAGTTATCAATATTTTAGAAAAAGTTTTCTCTAAAAAAGTTTTCAATATTTTGGAAAGAGAAATAGATCTTTTCCAAAGTAAAGATGGATTTTTAGAAAAGAAAGAGACTTTCTATAACTCAAGGTTTTTAAAATGAATTTCAAAAGACAAACATTATTTCAAAAGGTTTTATTTCAAAATAAAAATATCTGATAACTTGGATAAGTTACGGAAGTTTTGTTTTGGATTTGTATTTTCACCGAACGAAAAAGAACGTTGAAAAGTGAACCTATTAACCGAGACGTCGGTATACTAAGGTTTTAAAAAAAAAACATGTTGATCTGTGATCCGTGTCACATTGTTATGGACTGTGTGCCCTAAGTACGTTGTTATGGACTGTGTGTCCTATATACGTTGTATTAAAACGTGGTGAAAGTAGTAAAAAGGTGAAAGTTGTTTTCTATGACCACAAAGTCTAAGACTGGTGCATCGGTCCAAGACTGTTGTGATTAGACACTCAGACTTAAAGTCCTGTGTTGATAATAAGAGTTTTAATACATTGAAAATTTAAGGAAGGTTAAGACTTTTACATGCATGGTCTGGCTTTTATGCCGATGTGGCAGACGTGCCATTGTGTATTCGAGCTACAGTTTCACAAAGGGTGAACTGACAAACTGAATAGTTACGAACCAAAGACTGCTCCTTTAGTTTTTGGGTCTTCAGGGACATTCGGGTTCGAACTCCATGAAATGCTTGAGGCTTTGCAACCTCTTGTTGTGGAAATCGGCTACCCTGTCGAAATGTACTCAATCAGGAACTATTCTGTATTATTTAGGTGAGATACGACACCCTAGAACAATTCGGGATCAGACCTAAATTGAGAGGCCGACCCAAAACGCACGGGACAATTGTGTTATGGGCATTATCGCGATCCTATCATGCTCGACGAAGGAAAGTTAGGATCTCCGAAGATTGGTGAACTAGATAGTGAATATTGAAGTGACATGAAATGTTTTACAAAATGCATTTGATTGTCAGGAATGGATCCCTGTGCTTATGGTTATGATATATTGTATGTCATTGTGTGATAATTGTGTATGTGACTGCTATGATAAAACTCATATGTCGGTATCTCACATTTGCATTATTTCTGTTTGGTTTCTTTTGTGGTATTTTGGGTTTGAGTGTACAGATGTTGCAGAGAAGTTCTCAGCTTCACTCGGGGATATTAGTCCCGATCCTTTAATGTCTGATGTTAGTTATAATGGTGAGAACCATGGGGTCTTCCCCAGGAATATCTTTTAGTGCGACCAGCTTAGTTTATCGAGTAAATTTTATTTGGAGAAAGTCGCAGTTATAGGTATTATGAATCTGAGAGTCTTTTATTGGATTAATGTTATGCGTACGTATGTTTACGGCTCGGAGAGCTTCTATTATGGATAGGATGTTTATGGCTCGGAGAGTCTTTATTTTGGGATGAAAATATAAATATTTTAGCAGATGTTGTTATTTTGGGATGGAATTACAGAGGAGACTCTGTCGAAATTTTTATAAAAAAAAAGTATCGATCTGTATTTAAGTACTTATATAAATTATTTTCAAAAAGTAAACCAACAATTATTATTTTATTTTAATAGGTTATTACGAAATTAAGTTAGTCATGTAATGCCCAAGGGGGGTGTTACAATCGGGATGAAATGGGCAGACTTAGTCAATCTATCCACAACAACCCATATCGCTTCATAACCTACTGGAGTCCTCGGGAGTCCAGACACAAAATCCATGGCAATACTGTCCCATTTCCATTCTGGGATACTCAAAGGTTGCAACTTTCCTGATGGCTTCTGGTGTTCTATCTTAACCTTTTGGCACACTAAACAAGCATACACAAACTCAGTCACATCTTTCTTCATCTTAGGCCACCAAAAAATCCTCTTTAAATCCAGATACATCTTAGTGGCACCTGGGTGCACACTCAGTCCACTCCTATGTCCCTCTTCAAGGATCAACTTCGTAAGCTTCAGGATGTCTGGTATACAGATTCTATATTTGAACCTCAAAATTCCATCACTTCCGTCCTTAAAACTAAGGTCACTACCTTGAGCAAGCAACTCCCTCTGGTCTAAGAGAAACTTATCTAACTTTTGGCCTTCTGTAACTTAATCCATCAAACTGTTGGTAACCTTCAAGGTTCCAAGCCTAATGCTCTTAGGGGTAACTTCCCAAGCTAAACTTAGGTCTCTAAACTCCTTGATCAGATCCATCTCCCAAACCATTAAAGCGGAGACGTGCAAGGTTTTTCTACTTAAAGCATCGGCCAATACATTGGCCTTTCCTGGGTGGTAGGTCATATCAAACTCATAATCCTTTAAAAACTCCATCCACCTACGCTATCTCATATTGAGCTCTTTCTGGTCAAACAAATATTTCAAACTCTTATGATCACTAAGAACCTCAAACTTAGCTCCATAAAGGTAATGCCTCCAAATCTTCAAGGCAAACACCACAAATCCTAACTCTAGGTCATGGGTAGGGTAGTTCTTCTCGTGGATTTTCAACTGGCTAGAAGCATAAGATACTACCTTACCATCTTGCATCAACAATCCACCTAAACCTTGCTTCGATGCATCACAATACACTACGAAAGGCCTACTAGGATCGGGCAAAACCAAAACTAGTGCTGATGTTAACCTATCCTTCAAGGTTTGGAAACTCTCCTCGCACTTAGAGTCCCACACAAACAACTGTCCCTTCTTGGTGAGACGGGTTAAGGGTAATGCTAACTTAGAAAGGCCTTCTATAAACCTCCTATAGTACCCTGCTAAACCCAAGAAACTCCTAACCTCGGTCACTGACTTTGGTGCTTCCCACTGGAGCACCATCTCTACCTTAACCGGATCCACGACTATCCCACCTTTAGAGGTCACGTGACCAAAGAAACTCACCTCCTCTAACCAAAACTCGCACTTAGACAACTTAGCATACAACTGCTTCTCCGTAAGGGTCTGCAAGACAACCCTCAAGTGCACCTCATGTTCCTCCTTAGTCTTGGAGTACACTAGGATGTCATCTATGAAAACCACCACAAACTTATCCAAGTAAGGGTGAAAGTCTTATTCATGTAATCCATGAACACAGCAGGAGCATTAGTCCCACCAAAGGGCATAATTAAATACTCATAGTGACCATATCGCGTCCTAAATGCTGTCTTCGGGATGGCCTCAGACTTAACCCGAATCTAATGGTATCCTGACCTCAAATCTATCTTCGAGAAAACACAAGCCCCGATCAACTGATCCATAAGATCATCAATCCTAGGGAGGGGATATCTATTCTTAACGGTCACTTTGTTGAGTTATTGATAGTCAACACACAACCTCATACTACCATCTTTCTTCTTCACCAACAACACTAGTGCTCCCCATGGGGATATGCTAGGCATGACGAACTACTTCTGCATCAGATCTACTAACTGTTCCTTTAACTTAGCTAGCTCTAGAGGAGACATTCTATAGGATGCTATGGATATAGGCCCAGTGCCAGGCACTAAGTCTATGGCAAACTCCACATCCCTCTCTGGGGGTAGTTCGTAAATATCCCCTGGGAACACTTCAGGAAATTCTAGCACAACAGGCATGCTTTCAACATCAGGAGGGCTCTCGACTTCCAGGGAAGATAGCAACATGTACACTTGGGCTCCTTCGTTCATCGAAGCCTTAACTAGGTTAGAAAGAAAGCTATGATCCCTAGACTCCACTGGAGTTCCAAAAACTATGGTTTTATTGAAGCAATTCAGAAGAACGTGGTTGGAAGATAACCGGTCCATGCCAAGAATAACATCAAGGTCTTTCAGGGGTAGGCATACAAGATCAACAATAAAGTCTCTTCCATCTATGGTAATAAAAATATTCTTGCATGCATAAGAAGTAAGAATAGGTTTATTCGTGGGTTTGGCAACAACTAAATCACGTTCAAGAAGTGTCACGGGCAACTTAAGACTATTAGCACATTCATATGACACAAACGAGTGGGTCGCACCGAATCAAACAATACAGTTAAACAAATTCCCTTAATGAGGCACATACCTTGGATCAAATCTTCGAATTCGGAGGCCTCGGCTCCACTGAGAGTAAAGACTCTCCCTGTGGTCTTCAGTCGGTTGGTTTGAGGCTTCTAACTTTTTCTTGCGCTCTGTGGCTCTGACTTTCCTACCTCGCAGTTCTGACTGATGTGGCCATGCTTGCCACACTTGAAGTAGATGATGTCCGTTTCCTTGCATTGGGTAGTGAGGTGGTTCTGTCCACACTTGCCATAATGAAGAGGTCTAGAATTGGAAGAATCCCATCTCTTGGACCTGTCTGAAGAAAACTGAGACTTCTTTCCATCCCGCTTGAAGTCCTTGCCAGCTGGAACGAGACGTGGCTTCCACTTGTTTCCCTGATCATTCCTCTTGTTTCTCTGGTTGTCCGATCCCTTGGAAGCTGACCTTCCAGACTTGCAGGCATCTTCATAGATCCTTCACTTGATCACGAGAACAGGGAAGTCTCTAATCTCCTGGTAGCTGATAGCATGCTTGATCTCTGGATGCAGACCATTCTCAAACTTCACGTATTTGGAACGATCGTGTAACACCCTTACCCGGGAATTACATTAACTAACCATTTTTACTAATATTAACGTTATTAGAAGTCATGTCGATTTCTTTCGGAATGTTTATATCTAATTAGTAAATCATTATTAAATAAAACTCATAACTTAAGACAATGGAATTAAAAGACCAACTTACATTCATAGAAAACATACATGATATTCACATTGATAACAAACACCTTCTTAGTGACAGGTGCATTGACAGAAGTTTTCTTAAACGAAACACTACATTGTACTAGAGTTTAAAGAGACAAAATAAAACATGCGACTGACAAGATCCATCCAACATCACTGCCCCAAAATAAAACTAGACTTCCTAAGCTGGTCAAGACAAACTAGTGATACCCATTCGAGAGACACGGGAGTCTCTCCCATATCCAGAAGAAGTATCAGAAGAGGATACTTCCACTCTGGCTCCCTCGCCAGGTGCATCATCATCATCATCACTGCTCATAGGATGATACAGTGGTTCTTCCTCCATGAATTCCTTGGGGTCCTCCTCTATGGGTGAAGCTGGCGCCGCATTCAGAGGTGGTGGATCCAACACTAGCTGTCCTTGCTCAGCTAAATGTTGTACATAAAACCAGACTGGATGAAGTGAAATCTGGATGGTCTCCACGGTATGAATCCTCCTCTCTTGACCTCCCTCCTGTGTTCCTTCTATAGTGCAAACCGGGCCAGTGTACTTGGCCGTGTGATTCCTTGGATGAATCACCCAAGCCCCAGGGTTGTCGGCATCATCAAACATGATCGCCCGCACGCGAGAGTGCACGAGAGGCAGAGTTGGGTCCATCTAGTCTCAACATAATAGGATACATACATACATACATACATACATACATACATACATACATACATACATACATACATATATATATATATATATATATATATATATATATATATATATATATATATATATATATATGAAGGAAAATGCAAGGGTAAGATACCAATATATGGATAATTATGACAACTATATGCACCCAAAACATACAAAAACATCATATACAAATAACAAGATACCACTTTAAGCAGTACATAGAAAGAGATAATCATCACTTTTTGAAAACCATAGCACTTCTATAATTCAACTTCTATCCTAATCTCCAGAGACCCCAACTTCACTTTGTTTAAAATGAGATGTTCATGCCAGAAATTTTTACCATAAAAGGCACAACGTGTTAGTCCACTACACTGCCCAAAACTCCTAGCACAGTGTGCAACGTGCGTGGATGTCCATACCCTACTATCCAACTCAAGGCATATTAATAAAGGCATATGGATTTCATTGTCCGCCAAGGCACAATGATACAACGTAGCATGATATACCCTGCCCTTCAAGGTATTCACACAAACCAACTTTGGGCACGTCTACCAAATGCATGAAAAACATTTTATTATCGCAGCTTTTCTTTGTGTATAATTCTTTCCTTGTCGAAGCCCAAAGGCTCACGACCTCCATAATTTTTCAATGTATTAAAGTTTGTAAACATAGGACATTTGAGTCCGAGTGTCCAATCACAAGAGTCTTAAACTGATGCACCAGCTTTAGACATTGTGGTCATAGAAAAATCAACTTTTCACCTTTACTTCTTTTACGACGTTTGTATAACGTATGTAGGACACATAGTCCACAACAATGTATAAGGACACACTGTCCACAACAACTTGACACGGATCATAGATCAACGTGTTTATTATCACTAGTAGTCTGACGTCTCGGTTACTAGATCCATTTTTCAACGTTTGTTTGAAATTCAATTTCAAAAATCACCTTGTTTTTAAAAATTTCATTCTTTTTCAACGAAAATCAAATTAACTTTTCTTTTAAAAGAATTCCTTCTAATTTATGGAATTAATTTGGAAACCCCTTTTTACTTGTTAATTTATTTCCAAATATTTCCAAAAATTCTACTTCTCATCAAAAGAAAAAATATTGCCCTTTTTCATAAAATTTATAATATTACAAAATAAATTTGAAGTATGATTTTATTTTTCTTCTCTTTTCAATCAAAACTTATTTTCAAATAAAAATATTTATTTATAACTTCCTCCACAATTTCTATTAAGACTTTTGTCTTCATTTATTTAATTGAGATCTAACCCAAGGTTAGGCTTTCAATGCAACAACTTGAACAAATATGTCATTACGCTAACACATTTATATAATCATAAACTTTGTACAAATCAAGTAAACACATAATGCATATAGATCACATAAAAACTCATCATATTCATCCAAACAAAATCAATCATCATTAAGCAAACATAGGTAACACATAGTCATCATAATAATAATATCCCTCAGGCTTTCTTCCCTTACCTCAGAGTAAAATGGTAAAGGATTCGATCGCGGTTTCAAAGCAACAAACTTGAGTTCTCGTTGCGATTGCAATTCTAATCAAAACAAATGTTTAACATAAGTTAAAAAATTTATAAATCACCCTTATTCTTCATGCATGCTTCGGTCATGCTCTATAAAATAGGCTAGAAAATTTTAATTTCTACAAGCTTTTGGATTTAGACTTTTTAAGTATCAAATAGGTAAAACAAGATTTAAAACTTGAAAAATAAAATTTCAAACCCTAGCCTCATCAACCATAGGTTTCGGCCTCCACAAGAAATGGTGGAAAAATATGATTTTTCACCAATCTAATTTTATGCATGTAAATACTATAGTGTTCTAAACATCCTTTTACTTAAAAAAAAATTTGAACAAGCCTTACCAACTCATCAAGTGAGTTTCGGCCCCTTTAAAATACAAGGGTTATGAACATTAAAATTTTTCAAAGTAAACATTACTTCACTCAAACAAAGTTTATAGTTTCATTAAACATGCATCCTTCCAATTACCGAGGTCCCCCTCATATTGGGGAGGCCCTTCTTGGCCACAGGGCGTGCTTTGATTGATGTGCAACAAGGGAAGCTCACCCTCCGCGTGCAAGATGAGAATGTAGTCTTCAATGTCTTTGAAGCGATGAAGCACCCCGCGGAGAGGTCGGATGTGTATCGAGTAGATGTGGTGGATAGTATTGTCGAGGAAAAGACCACTAGAGAAGCCCATGGTTCTTCACTTGCACAAGTGTTGGTAAAATCCCATGGTGATGATGGAGAGGAAGAAGACCCCTTGGGGGATGAGGACTATCTTGAATACTTGAAACATATGGAAGCCTTACCGAGTCTCCCAAGGGATGAATGTGCAAAGGAGAAGCTCAACAAGGAAGGCAATGAGGAAGATGGAAAGATACCGGAATTGAAGCAACTCCCGACCCACTTAAGGTATGCATTCTTGGGGGAGAAGGGACAACATCCGGTGATCATTAGCAATGCCTTGAAAAAGGATGAAGAGGAGAAGCTGTTGAGAGTTCTTAGGGAACACAAATCCGCCATTGGGTGGAAGATTTCGGACCTGAAAGGTATAAGCCCTTCCCTATGCATGCATAAAATCTTGATGGAGGATGGTTATAAGCCAGTGGTTCAACCACAGAGACGGCTAAATCCCATCATGAAAGAAGCGGTGCGTAAGGAAGTGATTAAGCTTTTAGATGCCGGAATCATCTACCCAATCTCGGATAGCAATTGGGTTAGTCCGATTCATGTGGTCCCGAAGAAGGGTGGAACAACCGTGGTGGTCAATGAAAACAATGAATTGATCCCAACAAGGACTATCACGGGGTGGAGAGTTTGCATCGACTACAGAAAACTGAATGAAGCAACAAGAAAGGATCACTTCCCTCTCCCCTTCATTGATCAATGCTTGAGAGGTTAGCCGGATATGAGTACTACTGTTTCTTGGATGGTTACTCCGGCTATAATCAAATTGTGGTGGTTCCTCAAGACTAAGAGAAGACGGCCTTCACTTGCCCATATGGAGTCTTTGCCTACAGGAGGATGCCCTTTGGATTGTGCAACGCTCCCGCTACTTTCCAAAGGTGCATGCTCTCTATTTTCTCGGACATGGTGGAGAGATGTATTGAGGTGTTCATGGATGACTTCTCGGTCTTTGGAACTTCTTATGACAACTGTTTGAAGAATCTGACTTTGGTGCTTAAAAGGTGCCAAGAGACTAACCTTGTGCTCAATTGGGAGAAATGCCACTTCATGGTCAAGGAAGGTATAGTCTTGGGGCACAAAATCTCCCACAGGGGGATTGAGGTTGATAAGGCGAAGATCGAGTTGATTGAGAAGCTGCCCCCACCAACCACTGTAAAGGGGGTGAGGAGTTTTTTGGGGCATGCCGGGTTCTACCGGAGATTCATCAAAGACTTCTCCAAAATCGCAAGGCCGCTTTGCGACCTTCTTGTGAAGGATGTATCCTTTGATTTTAATGATTCTTGTTTAAATGCCTTCACTGATTTGACAAATATGCTTGTCACCGCACCCATAATCACTGCACCTAATTGGAATTTGCCATTTGAAATCATGTGTGATGCTAGTGATTATGCGGTGGGGGCTGTTTTGGGGCAGAGGGTGGAAAAATTAGCTCATGTCATTTATTATGCAAGTAAAGTTTTGAATGAGGCACAAGCTAATTATTCCACCACTGAAAAAGAACTACTTGTTGTGGTGTTTGCTTTGGATAAGTTTAGATCCTACATCGTGGGGTCTAAGATTGTGGTTTTCACTGATCATGCGGCCATAAAACACTTGATGACAAAACAAGAGGCCAAACCTAGATTAATTCGGTGGATTCTTCTTTTGCAGGAATTTGATCTCGAGATTAAGGACAGGAAGGGATCCGACAATGGGGTGGCGGACCACTTATCTAGGTTGGTCAATCCCGACACCGAGGACGAATTGTTAGACATCAAGGAAGGGTTTCCTGATGAAAAGCTGTTTGCACTTATTGAAAATTCCCCTCCTTGGTTCGCGGATATGGCCAACTTCAAGTCTTCAAATGTGGTTCCGCAAGGTTGGACTAATCAACAGAGAAAGAAGTTCTTCTCGGATGCAAAATATTATGTGTGGGAGGACCCCTATCTCTTCAAGCAGTGCTCGGATGGGATCCTCAGGAGGTGCATTCCCCATGACCAAATCGGAAACGTGTTGTGGCATTGTCATAGCTCGGATTACGATGGGCATTATGGGGGAAAGAAGACTGCAGAAAAGATCTTCCAAAGTGGTTTCTTTTGGCCGACGCTCTTCAAGGATGCCTACACCTTTGTTGAAAACTGTGATCATTGCCAAAAGGTTGGCAATATTTCTAAGCGGCATGAACTCCCCTTGAATTGCATGCTCGAAGTAGAGCTCTTTGATGTATGGGGGATAGATTTCATGGGACCATTCCCACCCTCTTTCTCTTACCAATACATTTTGGTGGCTGTGGACTACGTGTCGAAGTAGGTGGAGGCAATCCCAACAACCACAGATGATGCGCGGGTAGTCATGGATTTCTTGAGGCGCAATATCTTCTCGAGGTTTGGGGTCCCAAGAGTGTTGATCAGTGATGGGGGATCCCACTTATGCAACAATCAAATGCACAAGCTTCTTGAGAAGTATGGGGTCAAGCACAGAGTCTCTACTCCCTATCATCCCCAAACAAATGGGCAAGCATCAACTTAATGCCAAAAACTTGTTGTGACGCCGGCAAGTGTACCGGGTCGTCGCAAGTAATAAAAGAAACACGGTAAGTAATTATCGAGGTCGAACTCAGGGATTGGGCTACCAATTCGACTAATCCGCGGGAAATCAGATACGTTCGGTCAAGTTACAGAATGTGGTTGAGAGAGAGAGATTAATATCTAAAATTCAATTAACAAATCTAATGAAATAATTAACTAAAAATCAGAAATTAAAATATCCAAGGTCACAAATCCACCTACCCAATATGTACACCCAAGTGATGATGAATTCCTCCCTAAGTTCAATTACAATGTCAACCGGGACCCCTAAATTCTCCTAAATCCACTCTCGTGCTCATTAGGACGTATTCGACGATTGGATTAATTACTTACTAGGTCTCATAATCCTAATCTCGAATTTGGTTAATTCTTGTTCCCTATATGGTTGCACTAATATCCTACTCACTGCCGTGCAATATTCAATTAGCAATCCCGATTCAAGTTCTAAAACGCGAATCGCCGTTCGGCCTCAAACACGTTTAACTGATTAATCACGCAATACATATGATCAAGCATTCAAATCAGAATCGGAAAACATCAATTAAAAGAAGGGGAGAAAGACATACATCACATGAACACTACACTGCCATGGGTGGCTTCATTGATCCCTCGGACGAGGGGATTAGTTCCTCATGCTCATAGACAAACAATCGGAACTCGTCCTAAGACTAAGAATAAGAGAAGAGAAGAGGAGACGCAGCCCCAGAATAAGGATTCTAAAATATCTCTAAAAAAGTTCTGATCCAAAAGTCCTGCAATCTGTTCTGAACTGTTGTATTTATAAGGAGGCCACGCGTCACGGCCGTGATGGTCATCACGGCCAGGCCGTGACGGCTTCTGTTTCTGGCGCTTCTGTGGGATTCAAACCCTCGCGACGCGAAGTATGTCTCGCGACGCGAGCCTTCTTTTCACGGCCCGTGATGTGAATCACGGCTAAGCCGTGACGGTCTCTGACTTGTGTGGGTTTTAGGTCACGGCCGTGATATACATCACGGCTAGGCCGTGACGGCTTCTGTTTCTGGCGCTTTTCTGGAGTTCAAACACTCGCGACGCGAAGGATGTCTCGCGACGCGAACCTTCTTTTCACGGCCCATGATGTGAATCACGGCTAGGCCGTGATGGTCTCTGACTTCCAAGTCTTCATTATTCGCGAGGCGAGCATCCTGTTCGCGGGGCGAGACCTCCAAAAGTGTTTTTTCCCATTGCTTCTTGACTTTCCTTGATTCTCAGAGCTTCACTTATTTAACCTGAAACAACCAAAGCAACCACAAGCGTAATTCTATTCAAAATAACCTAAAAACTGCACAAAATACACCAAACGAGTCAAAGACTAACTTAGGAACGAAACAAGGCGAATTTGGGCGAAAGCGAGATTGAACTCGACTAATTAGCACGTAAACCACCGTCTTACTAGTTATAAAACTAGATAAGCCAGAGGCTTATCAATGATCTCGGGAACGCCTGCAGAAATAGCGTCTGGATGAACAACAATGTTTTCAGTCTCTGGTGCACGTAAGTTAATTTTAATTTTATAACTTATTTATTTTTTGTATTTTTCCATTTAATAATTTATTTTAATTTCAATATATATATTATGTAATTAACATCCACACCTTTTCTTATCTTAGGTATCTCCATCGTCTTCAGCTTGATAAGGGCGTTGCATCAGTTTACGGTTTCTTAGATCCGTCAATCCTTCTGCCCGATTTCTTTGCTGGCGATGCATTGAGTAAAAACTTAGGGAACTTGTTGGGAGACAATCCGAAAGAATTATATCTGGCTCCCTACTGTATGAAAAGCCATTGGCAGTTGTTCGTACTTCACCCGTCTAGGCATAGAGTCATATTCTTCTGCTCTCTCCCCCAAGATCCGCCACCGAAGGTGGTGGAAGCTGTAAATAAGTAAGTAACTAATCTTAAATTTAATTTAAGTTTTAATATCAGTTGTTTTTAGTTTATTACACACATGATATATGAATTTGTTAATTGATCGACATGATTATTTGATTATGATAGCGCGCTGAAGGCGAGTAGATAGCATAAGTTGCACCAACGGAGAAGTAGGACTTCTAAGGCTAAAGCAAATCCTGTATGGAACATCCTCAAGGTTTGGTAGTTTATTTATCAAATAATTAATATTATAATTACTAATTTATATGTATATTCAACTGACGTTGAAATTAATTTTGTTGGTAGTCTCGATTTCAAATTGACGGGTGGTCGTGCGGCTATTATGTGATGCTTCATATGCTGAACATAGTCTCCACATCTATTACAGATGGATGGATTAAGGTAATATTTAAACAACTTGTTAAATTATATATTATAGTTTTGAATATGACTTGCATTGATGTTATTGTTATTATTTGAACGTGCGTAGGCATTTAACGACCAATCGCCTATTCAAGAAGATGAGTTAAGAGACTTGAGGATGCGTTTCGCTGAATTCTTCTTCAAGTATGCGGCTGAAAAAGGAATTGACAAGATACCTCCGCAATACTTAGATAAATAGTTTTTTTGTTAGACTTTAGAAACTAATTAATAACATGTATATATATATCCTTAGATTGGTAGTTTTGTTTTTTAGACATTGGAACTAAAATTTATTTATATATATACATGGGTTTTGGTTTTAAGTCCCCCCATTGTTCCATTTTTCCTTTGCAATTCTGTAATGTGTGTGATATTCTGTGTTACTGGGATATTTACTGAATGCAGGGATAGCTGAGGGGAGTGATATTTTAAAACTGAATTTAAAAAAAAAAACCTATTAACGTCAGTTGTATCAAACAACTGACGTTAATAGTATTTTATAAAATATAAAGTACACTATTAACGTCAGTTGTTTATTAAAACTGACGTTAAAATTAAACCTTTAACGTCAGTTCTTTATAACCACTGACGTTAGTTTTAACAAAATTAACGTCCGTTGTCTTAAAGAACTGACGTTAATAGTTTTATGTTTAACGTCAGTTGTTTAAAAAACCGACATTAATTTTTACAAAATTAATGTCGGTTTTGTTAAGGAATTGACGTTAATAGTTTTATATTTAACGTCAGTTCTCAACTGACGTTAAAATATTAACTATTAACATCAACTGTACTTACGTCAGTCAGTATTCTGACGTAAAAAATCAATTTTAATTGACGTAAAAAGCACTTATTGCACTAGTGAAAGTTAGGCTTCACTGACTCAAATATTTTAGAGTTTTAGCCATAGAATCACAACAAGGAAGGAATACATATTGTTAACAACTACATAATTTGAAAAATACTTAAATCAAAGTCCTTAAGCCATGCATGTGGGATTTTCATCAAAAGCTCTCCTTTTTTCCCTCTTGGTGTTTTTGGCCACACCATGATCATAGGGAGGATAACTTTTTGAACACATGCAAGACATGAAAATGAAAGTGAAAATGAGTAGGAGTTGCTAGAAACCATTTTCATGTAAAAAGGATTTTTCTTCTAAGACCGTGAGTTGGAACCATGAACATATAGCATAAATAATTAACATGCATGTAGAAATTTTTGCAAAACCATCAACCTTTCCTCCCTTAGGGTTTCAGCCACCCATCAAAATAGGTCATGGGAAAGCCTTTTTCAACATGCAAGTGTTGATGATGGTGATGAAGAGGAGTAGAACTTGAAAGGAAGTGGTTTTAAAGCAAAAGGAATAAGCTTTCATGAACAACTTTGACATGCATGTGTAGAAAGTAAAAATGGCAAGAAACTTACAGTAGAAGAGATGAACGTTATACCTAGGTGCAGCAGAAATTAGAAGCCTTGAGAGCAAGACTTGAGTTTGCTCAAAAACAAGAAGAACTTAAGCAAGTGTGTTATGAGTGCTTTGGAGTTTATGAGAGGAAAAGTGAAGAAGTGTGAGGAAGAGGGGTTTATATAGAGGAGGGGGCGCTGGTTCAGCAGAAAAAGAGAGGAAAAATTAAAAGTTTTAATTTGTATTTTTAATGATTTTTTTTGAAATATAATAATTTATTATGAAAATAATGATTTCATGTAATAATGGTTTACTATTCAAAGAAGATTTTGCTCACCAAACACTCCAAAATCTTATGAAAATAAATTCATTGACATCCCTTTGTTTCGTTCCAGTTCAATTCCTCTCCCCGGCAGTGTAAAACAATCGTATTTCTTATGAAAATCGCACCCGAAAAATCAATAAAATAAATTTTTTTAACAAAAAATTTTAAAATAGTGGAAACATTAGCAATCATAATTAGAAGTCCAATCATTTCGTTCACAAGTAAAAATTTCATTTTATGATCAGTAAACTTGTACCGATAGAGAAAATGCAAACCGAAATTTGTTTGCCGCATACTGATACAGTGTATAGTAACGGGTGAGTTCCTCAAACTTAGCCACATACTTCCCTACCAACATGTTGCCCTACTTCAGTGCCAGAAATTACATCTCCTTCTTGTCCTTGTTGTCTATCGGGAAGTACTTCTCGAGGAATCAGTCCTTGAAGACAATCCATGTGATCATCGTACCCTCCCCCTGCAAGCGATGACGACAGTTCTCCCACCAATTCTTAGCCTCCTCAGTCATCATAAAAGTCCCAAAGATGACCTTCTGCTAATCGTTGCATCCCATGGCTCGGAAGATCTTCTCGGTCTTCCTCATCCACAACAGGGCACCCTCGGGATCGTATGCTCCCTTGAAAGACAGCGGATTGTTCCGCTGGAACTTGTCGAGACCCTGGAACTCAGCTGGTCCCCCGTTGTTGTTGGCGTTCTGGTTTTGGCCAATCGCGTTGGCAAGGAGTGCAAAAGCATCTGCGATAGCCTGGTAGTTTCTGCCTCCTCTTCCTGCTATAAGTTCTTGTAAACACCCAAGACAACTTGTTAAATACAGGGAACTTAAATCATGAAAAGCTAAGGCTCCTAACATATAACATCATTGTCTATAACAAGTATAAACAATTCAAATAAGAGCACACAACAGACTCACAACAGACTCATACTACGTCCGGACTGGACCGAACTGCTCTGATACCACTAAATGTGACATCCTCTACCCCGCATACATATAAAACGTTAAAAGATAAGGTAATTAAAATAAAACATGCATTAATTATTAAAATTAAAACAACCAAAACAGGTAGAGAACACCACATTGTATCAAGTCTCAAATGCGGAAAATAAAACTTAACATAACATTAAAGAAAACCCAACCCCAATGTCACATTACAGAGCTGGTATAACCAATCAGGAATAGATCCTCGGATACAACTGAAAACAACTAACTAAGCAAACTACTGAAAAACTGGAAATCCTAACTAAAGAGTCGCGGCTCCTCGAAGTCACTCCTCAACTGGTTGCTCGTCGTCCTCTGCATAAAAGATACATGCCATAACAAGAAACATAGAGATAGGGAGTAAGAAACATGTATACGAATATAACGGCAAGGAAGCAATTAACAAGCCGTTCATACATCAAACAATCATGTTATAGCAAACAACAGTATAACATATCAACATCATGATACAAATGTGTATGCTATGCAATGTAACTATGCTCCACTACTCCGTTATGTACTTGGATCCGTCTATCTCAGAAAGTCAACTTCGGAGTTACATTTCCACATTGGCCAGTAAGCACCAATGTCGGGCCAATCCACCAAACCTTGGGTGGACCTCTCGGATGCGCCACCACGGTTGTACATGATTCAGTTGAATCACCGTGGACGACCAGATCGTCTTACTCACGGACGACCTCCCCTATGTTGAACATCCTCCACTAACATCTCCGTTGCATGAATGCATGCTCAACACAACAAGCATCTTGCACTCTAGTCGTTCTGCACTAGAGATTACCACCTTGACAAACAAGCATCAAGGCCCCCTTGGCTACTAGGCTACCAAGGTACCATATCATCATTAACACTCTAGTCATTAAGCACTAGAGATTATCACCTTGACCATCATGCATCAACGCCCCCTGGCCACTAGGTTACCAAGGTACAGTAATCTTATCACTTGTCTTGGGTCTTCATGTTTCGTTGGTATTTTATTAAGTCTTTTAGTGTATTCGGGGTCAAACACCCCTAACTCCGCATTCTTCGTCTGTTCCATTTTTTGTTCTGACCGTGCTCACCCTTAGCACGGGCGTGCTGGTACTACAGGCAAGCGCGACCGTGCTGCCTATCAAGCACGAGTGTGCTCAAAAGCACACCCGATTTCTGGGTTTGAAAGGGAGCACGCCTGTTAAGCACGACCGTGCTCAATGGAGCAGGACCATACTGTTCTGGGAATAAGGGTCGCAAACCCTTTGCCAATTTCTTGGGGCAGTTCCAGATTCAATCCTAATGGGTTCTACTAATCCATTGATCATCAGTTTCGTAATTCTTAATTAAATGTACATGTCTTATAAAAAAAGGGAATTAATCCTTTAATCTCAATCATTTAATTGTCCCTAATCACTCATAAATCAATCCCTAGTGTTCTTGACTAACCATTGACATAATCCTCACTCATTACTATCGTTCAGATTTATGAACAAGGGGAACAATCTCCCTTAACATTATTAACAGATTTAACGTTTAACATTAATGTGCCACAACATCAATCAACGGCCAATACATCTCAATATCATAATTATGATAAAACACTCAATCATGGCATCGTCACATTAACATGTTCATAACAGACAACATTAATCAACAATAATATTCTTGCCAATCATTAACATACTAAACAGTTAAACGTCATATAGCAAACATGCATAAAGGTACATAGACATGTTATCAAGGGAAAGGGTAATGGGAACCCTTCATCTTATGCTACCCCCAAGCCTACATATTCATACTAGTCCTTCTCCCCATACCTGGTATGAAGAATTCCAGCTAGACTGAAGACGATCCTAAACCGGTTCCCTCGAACGGCTCAACGAACGTTCCCAAGCCTTGGCCAACGCAAAAGGGTTAACCAATTAGTTCCTAATTCACAACAAGAAAAAGGAACTAAGAAAGGGAAGAACTATACCTTTGCTAATTGGCACTAACTCGTGATTGTACTATCTCAACTACAAATGGAACACCAAACAAGGATTTGGTTCAAAGGGGAAGAGTGAGAGAGGCTGTCGTCACACTTAGGATTGCCTAAAGTGCCAATTTTGAGGGTTTCACTCGTAACCCTCATTGATCACTATCTATATATAGACTCTGCACCGAGCACGGCCGTGCACCCCTTTAATCACGGTCGTGCTTGACTTAGCGTCAGCGAGACGCGCTTGCACCTGAGCACGGTCGTGCTCCCTAACAAGCACGGTCGTGCTCCCTAACAAGCACGGTCGTGCTTGTGGCTCTGGTAGCCACAAGACACGTGCTCCAAGCACGGGTGTGCTGATACATGAGCACGACCGTGCTCATGCACCAGGAAGGGATTTAAAGCCTAAAATCTCACTTAGCCCCTTCTAAACAGAACTAAAGCAAACAAGACATACACAATTAAAAGCACTTATACGAAAAATGGGATGTTACACAGACCAGTCTGAAAATGAGGATTCTGAAAGTGATGAGAAGCTATCTCTTTTAACCAAAAAGATAAGGTTACTCTTGAAGAAGAAGAAGTTCATAAATGAGAAGCCTTTCAAAAGGTTTCATAAGGAAAAGAACTTCAAAGAGTCTACATCAATAGACAAAAGCCCAATTGTCTGCTATGAGTGTAAGAAGCCTGGTCACATCAAGGCTGAGTGTCCTCAACTCAAGAAGGCCCTTCAAAAGAAGTTCTTCAGAAAGAACACTACATGAAAATGTGTGAATATTGGCGAAAATATAACGACGGTTATATAAACTGCTGCCGGTTAATGGGTCACAATTGAAAATAGCAGCGGTGTTGATAAATGCCTCTATCAATTTAATTTTAGTGGCGGTTTTTATAGAAACCGCCACAATCATCAATAAACTCTCGGTGTTTTATGTTGAACCGCCACAAAATTAATCCATTTTTTTACATATGACCATTTCAGCGGGATTCTCAATTAATTCCTGCTACTTTCACATGTCGTTCTCCACTTCTTCAATGCCATCGTGGAAGGCAGGTGTTCCTCAAGCTTCGTCACTCTCCTTTTTCCTCTGCCCGCTTCGTTACTCTACTCTATTACTCTTTGCATTTTCTCACTATATTATTTCAGTATTTTTGATTCAAGTGTTCCTCAAGCTTCGTTACTCTGTTATAATGATCAATTCAATGGAAATCACTGATACTCTGCTATATTTGCTTCTTTTTTGTTCGGTGCTTTGCTCAGTTAGTTGCTGGGGTTTTTGATCAATGGTGGTTGATTCTGAATTCTGATCGCAAGCTTAAAGGTATGTAATATGTATTCCTACTTTAATTATTCAGATATTAGGACATTGATTGACTTAAAGCTTAAAGCTCTGCTTGCGTTTTAAATGTAGCAATCTGATATAGACTTTAGTAGTTTAGTGAATGAAGGGCCCTATCTTTGAATGATGGTGCAGAAGCTTATTTCTAAATAGAAATAATTGAAAACAGTAAGTGTCTGTTTGGATAATGAATAAAAAAAACAAGGGAAAAGTGATTACCTTATTTGGTTGGTTGTTTTGTTTAAAATCCTACGAAATTGGGAAAACTTTGAAATGACAATAACAGTGAATGAAGGGAAAATGAGTGTCCGCTAACTCATGCAAACCTTCAACTTAGTGTAAAGGTGTGTAAGCTTGTAACGTTAAAAGGAAAAGGACAGAATGATCACATTACTTTGTGGCATGTGTGCTATCATGTAATTAAAGTGATCAGAGATACTAATAAGTAATAATATACATGCTTGATGTGGCATTCTTCTATTAGAATCTTACACTATGTGATTTATTATTATATCTACCTGCAATAGCTATGTCTTTGGCTGTTAAGCATTCATGCTATTCACACCTATCTATAGATCTTTATAGGCTATATCTTTCATGGTCTAATTATCAATAACTATGCTTAGGAGCTGGTTTAATTTTTCAATATTGGCAGTTATCTAGTTGTGTGTTTGGTCTGCTGCTTTGGGTTGTGTCTATTGGTAGAATTAATTCAGCTGCAAGTTTAATTTCTCTGGCTTGGTTGTTTCTTTGTTTCTGTCAACTGAAGCTGCAACTTTCAACTTATTTCATTTAAGGTTAGCAATCTTGGCTTGACTAATTGTTGTTTAAGCAGTTGGAATATATACTTTATGAATTATATGCATGTGTATACAAGTTGCATTCAAGTCTGTGCTTCTTCAATTCGCTCAACACAATGGATATTATACTGATGAAACTGTTGAATTCGTAGTTGGTTGTGTTTCTTAATGGAGCTATTTTCCATATTTAAATTTTGAGAAGCCATGGAATGTATTGTTAATTTCCTGTATATATGTTGCAGTTGCAGGAAGGCAGAGCTCAAAAATGGCAATGGCGATCAGGATTCAATTAGCGAGACTTGGGTGCTCGTGATATCATTACATGCATATTTGCTGCAAGTTTTTTCTTTTTTCTTTTTTAATAATTCATTTGATTTAGGTATCACAAATTGTGACCACACATCAATATTAATTGAAGTTTGAAATTAAGGGGACCATTGTCAATTTCACTCTATAATGTTCATGTGATTGTGAATTATAGCATATAGCGTGAAATTCCATTTAGAATTGATTGATTTCATTACTGGTTTTGTATCTGCGAATAGTTTAGCACTTTCTGTTTTTTATGTAATGAAGTCACGTGAAATTCCATTTCAGTTTTTTAGTGCTTCATGGAGCATCAAGTACTCCTAGGTGTTTGATTATATCACATAAATTTGAGGTGTAATTATGGAACCCTTATGCTGCAGCTTACTGTCTACAATTACAATGGTGGTCTGGTCCTTCACTCCTTTCTATCGATGCCTCTTTCCCACTCCACCACCTACAACAGCATGCCAAAGATGTGCTGACAGTGGAGTTCTAGGAGTAGGTAAATTTACCAGTGTTTTCAGTTTTATATAAGTCTGAACATTTATATAAGCATGAACAAAGTCAGATTGGAATTAACAAAACGGAGTCTGGTTGTTCCATTCCTTTGCCATAAAATTCCGTATAAACTTGAAAAATCGATCTTGTATAGAGAGCCATTAAATCTAACTGAAATGTAGTGTGATAACTTTAACTTTGGCTAGAGAAACTACTGACTGTAGCTAAGGTTGAGGAGATAATGATTTATAGGGGAGTGACTTTTTCATTGTTATCATTAGTAAAAGATATATTTCATGTGTGAATGCTAATAAATTGTTCTACCAGAACATGGGAAATGTTTGCTTAGGCATTCTAAACGGCTCTGAATAAAGTAGAAATGGGAGATCTGAACCTATTGGAGGTAGGAATGTTGTTACTATCTCTTTTCTTCTTATACTCTTTTTGGATAATGGATATTCATTTCTAATGCTATTCTTCACATTATTCACATGAAATTCAATCTTCAGTTCTTGCTGACTATGATGACATGAAGGCGCAACTTAATTTTCTTGTGCCAAATTATAAGGGAAATCAAGTAAATGTTGCAACTTGTTGAATTGATGTCTTTGTTGTGAAATTAGTTGTTCTCGTCTAATTTGGGATTTTATCTTCCAATTCTAGACAGTAGACTTACAATCGCATAGAGAAGTAAGACGATCTTCTGCCTTCAGTCATGAACCTGAAGATCTTGGAGCTTCATCATCACACGAGCTTAATTAGATATATTAGCTAGATTTAAATTGTGTTAGGGACTTGTATTTACGCATGTTTTTATGTTAGGATATTTTTGAATTACTTTTGAACAAGACTTGTGCTATTTGCAGATTATTAACATTTTTTATCATTAATGATCACGTTTTGAAGCATTTTTTGTATCAATTTGATAAATATTTTATTAGTTTTTAGTCTAAAGTTTTTATTACAAACAGGTATATTTAAAAAAAATGTACCAAAAATTTGTTAAAAAATTTTGACACAAATAATGATAATTTAATATTTAAAAAAATATATTTAATATTTTGCGGCGGTTCAAACCGCCGCTATATTTATAACCATAATTTACATATAAAGTTGGTGGCGGTTCTCAACTGCCGTAACAATTTCTAGGTTTTAAAATCATGCTATTTTGCGACGGTTTCAAACCGTCGCTATATTTTCCCACGATTTAAAACATGTTATTGTGGCCGTTTTATACCGCCGCTATATTTGCGACCGTCATGCCAGCGGTTGTACAAAACCGCCACAAAACAACTTCTCGACGGTCATTTCTGAGGCAGTTTTTAAACCGCCGCAATTTGACACCAAAAACCGTTGCAAAACTAAATATTTTTTGTAGTGGAAGAAGAAATGGAATCTGGCTAACTGGGAGGATCTGGTGTCAACATCTTCTGAAGACGAAGAATGTAACATCCTAAAATTTCAATATGATTATTTTAACAAAAAGATTAAGTTGTTATGAGTTTAGTATGAAAATTTATTGGTATAAGAATTTATTATAATTGTTTTCCTTATAATAAATATAAGTTGGCCTATTATATTGATTTGAAAGTATTAAAAAAAATTTAAAAAAATAAACGAAATCATGCAGGGACCACGTCCATTACACTTTTGGCTTTTGCTAAATAAATGTTCCAGGTGCAAGACTACAAGACACATGAAGAATGGTTCTTAATTTTTATATTAAAATAAAAGTTCAGTGGCCCATTACAATATAGTTTGAAGTTGAAAGATAGTGTTATATATATATATATATATATATATATATATATATATATATATATATATATATATGAACAGCGTGTCCAGGAGAGATTGATTTTAGGTGAAATAGGTTAAAAGGCTTTGGCAGAAGAAATTTGCATGTGACTTGGGGCTTTGACAAATAAAAGGTAGGGCCGCACATGAACTGAATATAAAAGAGGAATACAGGATTATACCTCATTCTGTGAAAAGGTGACGCACAATATGGAGTATGGTAGCGCCGCACGGGTCTGCTAATAAAAATATATACACACACAGCGAGACAGAGATTATCGTGGGGTGCTATATATTTATATTTGCAGTGTGAAGTGTGGAACTGCACTGATTAAAAACATCAAAGAAGAGAAGGGTTATTGGTGAAACACTTTGAATTTATTTTAGATAATTTTTAAAGTATTTTGGAGGTTTATAAAAGGTAATTAAACATCATTTTCTTAAACTTTCATGGTATAAATTTTAAAGGGTTTGAGTATGAAATCAAATGGTAATTATTTGGGGTTTTATCCTTAAAATGAAATTGATATTTTATTGGTGATTGATTGTTATGAGATTGAATATTTAAATATTGAGTGATATGATTATTATTATTTGGTATGACGTTTTATGATATGTGATGTCTTAGTGTTGTTTTGATATGAACTTGACGAGTATTAATGCATGTGACAAGATGTTATGTATTGAGATTATTTTGGAATGATTGTTTGGTAACATGCGTGTATTTGGTTATCTCCCTTGGGTAGAGATACCTCCTTCTGGGAAGGGGGATGACATATACCTCATCGTTAGAGGGGAAGACAGATACCTCCTTCTGGGAAATGGAAGGCAGTTGGACGCCATTACATTTATCATGAGCTCATAAACTAAAATTGGGTAATTGAATAAAAGAGGGTTGAATGATAAATTAAGATTTTTTGGACACAAAGAGATGTCATTTGTATGATTTTATTTATGTTATACGTACTTTAGTGATGGATTATATCTATTGATGATGTTATGACTTGTGCATGAATTCCGTGAGACTGTATTGATTATCCTTAATTGTATATAAAATATTTTGAGTAAAATTATTTTGGAAATAGCGGATTACCATAGTTGTTTTTCCAGTTACCGCACCGGCTGAAAGCAACATCTTTTCAAAAACCTTTTAGAATTGTATTTACTTATTGGGATTATAAATCTCATTAGTGGTGTTGTCTTTCAGAGTGTACAGGTGATGAGATAAATGATGCAGCGTCTTGAGAGACTCTTGAAGATATTAGTTCTAGTTTATTTCTTTTTATTTATTTCTTTTAGGTTTATTAGACGTCCGTGTACGTTTTGAGGCAAAAACAACTGTAAAAGAGTTATGTGATTTTTAATAATTAATATTTATGAGACTTTATTTTATCTGGATATTGTAACAACCCTCTTGGGCATTATATGGTGAACACGTAATAAAACTTAAAATAAAATGGCTAGTTGTTTTCGGAAAATTATTTTCTATAAGTCAAAAACTTCGGTATAAATTTGTTCCTGCCGAATACTTTGAAAATGTGACACACATTAAAACAGTAAAACAATATTATGCTTATCAACACACATAAACTGATTGTATTCATAATCAAACAACCACATCGTGTGACACCCTAAAACCCGGCATCACATGGTTACCCGACGCGGAAAAGAAACTTATTTAAAACGCTGGTCACCTTCGGAAAAATAACCATTTATATAAGGATACTGAAAAAGGGTACTCTTTTTTTTTTTGTTAAAATAAGTTTAGATAAGGTGATGCACTCAGAACATGAAAATCAACATCATACATATAAATATAACTATCTCACTTGGGATCTTAGGTTTGATTACAAGACATGCCTTGTCGAACTGGCCAACATACGCTAAAACAGCTATTGAAGAAATAGGTAAAAAGAAAACATCAAACCGGGAATAGGGAACTAGGTACAAGACTCAAAAGATGGCTTTAAAAGCCTAGGGACAATCGGGACAACTCCAAAAGCCGACGGATGATCTACCAATGCCTCCTACATGCAGAGTGACCACAGACGCTACCCTCTGACGAGATATTAGATGCCGGATCGATAACGTCACCTCCATCGTCGATAGGGACGTCGTCATCGCCAGGATCCTGCGGATGGTACTCTGGCTCCGCCTCCTCCTCGTCCTCGTCCTCGACCTCTATCAGCTCAAGAGGTTCTTCCTCGGGATCCTCCTCCACTGGATCCTCCGCAAGCGGTTCGACTGGATCAAAATGCTCATGAAGGAGACCGGTGACTTGTAGCGTATGAAGGTAGTACCATGGAGGTGGAAGCGTCACAGTCCTCGTCTCGATGGTATGAATCCTTCGTACGGGCACTCCGTTAGCATTCGTCTCGGTAGTCGTGACTGGTCCTCGATACGTCGCGGTCGTCGCACCCTCATGTATAATCCAGTTCCCTGTCGTCCCAGCATGATCAAACACTTAACACTTAGCTCCTCGAGATCGACTGTGCCAAGGGAACGTCCGGATCCATCTAAAAGCACGCGCATACCCGATACAAGAAGAAAAGAACAGAACATACAGATGTGCAAGAGTGAGATACCGTCATAAGACATATCCCACAACAACCATATACATGATGCATACATCACATAATCATATAAGCAGTTAAATCATGCATATACATAACATAACAGTGTTATATCAAAGGGTCTCAAACCCGTACAGTCAACCTTTGAAAATATGCATGACACTTCAATATCAGGCTCTAACTTAATCTCATGAGATATCAACACCGTTTTCCACTGGAGAAGAATTAGAGTCGGTCAATCTCAAGCCCATCGGGCAGTTGCCTCCATACCCTCATGCATTTAAGGTCTCAGGACGAGCAACGTCACATGTGCCTCTGAACCGGTCACATGGACTGACTCCCATATACCACCTTGTATCTGATATGTAAGAAAGGCACGTCTGCTTGGGGAAATTCACATGAGAAAATATTTTATTCAAAAGGTTTTCTTTGTGTTCATTCTTTTTCGTTGTCGCAGCTCAAAGCTAATGACTTAATCATCATTTCCCCATCACTTGAAAACTTAGAAGCGTAGGACACACTGTCCGAATGCTCAATCACAACGCCCGAGACCGATGCACCAGTCCTAGGCTTGTGGTCATAGAAAACAACATTCACTTTTAACAACGTTCTACACAACGTGGTTAGGACACACAGTCCACAACAACGTGATTAGGACACACAGTCCACAACAACGAAATCAGAACGCACTGTCCTCGATTTCGAGAATTGGACCCTCAGTCCAGAACATCATGAATAGGACTCATGGCCCCGAATTAACACTGATCCAAGATCATGTTTGTATAACTGAATACTAGAGGTGACGTCTCGCGTACTAGATTCTCTTTCTTAAGTACTTATTTTTTGTTCAGTGAAAATCAAATTCAAAATCGAATCCTCGATAACCTATCCAGGCTATCGGAAAGTTTCTAAAACATTTAGGAGAAAACCTTTTATTTGAAAATCTTTTATAAAACATCTTTGAAATACATTTATCTTTGAAAATCCCCAATAGGATATTGCCAAACAATCTTGAAAGTTTTCACTTGAAGGCACATAGTTCGAAAATGATTTTTCTCTTGTATAATAATAGTTCACCAAAACCATTTCAACATTTAAAACAAGTACTTTAAGTTAATGAGCTTTTGGAAAAGAACACCAATCCCTTCATCTTCAAAGCTTATTAAGGTTTTTAATCCTTATAACAGTTGAGCACAGACACAAGTCTGGCTTAGCAAACTTCCAATCAACAGTAGTATATATTCTCAGTTCAATGCTAATATCACAGTTGAAAGTAGTTCATCACAGATATGCATTATAACATTTAGAACAAGCACAGTTCAACCTCAAATAATAGCATAACAGTTCAAGTACATTAGATAACCAAGTAAGCTCAATCAATATATAAATATCCAGTTAAATACATACACACATGCATACAGTTATTAAATATCTTTCGGAAATCCCCTCTTACCTCACGTCGGAGTTAAGAGTTTTGGATTTGAAAAGAAGGTTCAAGAACGTCCTCGCATCTCCGGCGATGGAAGTCTAAGGTTACCAACATAAAGTCACGAGTTAAAAATAAATCAACTCTAGAACACTAACCACAAGGTATAGCTTCGGTTCATACAATAAACTAGGATTAGGGGTTTCCGAAATTTATGCGACTCTTGGATTTATGATCCTTAAGTGCTAGAAGTTCATAAACAACAATCTTTTAACAAAGTTGAATTAAAAATCCCATTAAGTACTTGACTTAGGGTTTCGGCCAAGAATAGGTAAATAGGCTAGGAATTTCTAAACTTTTCAATCTCTTTAGGTTAGCATCCATACATAGTAAGGAGCTTGAAACCATGATCATTTTGGAAAATGGAAAAATCAAATGTCTTAGACCATGAACTCTTAGGTTCGGCCTTAACAAGTTTGTGAGGTTAGAGATCTTTAAATCATCCAATATTTTAGATATAGCATCCTTTAACATGAAGGAGCTCTAATCCATAATCATCTTGGAAAACAAAATAAAATAACACATCCTAGGTCAAATGTTACATTCGGCCATCATAGGAAAATAAAGCAAGAAAATATTTTAAACTTTCCAATCACTTAGACATAGCATCCTTTAACATAAGGAGCTTTTTAGTCTATGATCACTTTGGAAAACAAAAATCAATATCTTTGCCATAACCATTTAAGGTTTCGGCCTTTTCAATAAATAGGGGTTAGAAATCTTCAAACTTTCCAATCTCTTGGACTTAGCATCCTCCTATATCAAGAAGTCTTAATCCATGATCATTTTGGAAAACAAAACTTAAACACCATTGTCTTAAAACTCATTGATTTTGGTCTTTACATAAAAATATAGTAAAAATCTTTAAACTTTCTAATCACTTAGACATAGCATCCTTTAACATAAAGGAGCCTTGGTCCATGATCATATTGGAAAACAAATCTTTAAACTTTACAATCACTTAGACATAGCATCCTTTAACATAAAGGAGCCTTGATCCATGATCATCTTGGAAATGAAACTCAAATACAAACTCATACATGTAAAAGTTGAAACAAGATTCATCTAAACCATATACATGGTTTCGGCCTCCTTAGAAAGAAGAGGTTATGAAACTTTGTTTTACACAACCTTTTAGTATGTGATAGTATGAGTAAATACAAGAATTTATAAAGTGGTTTCAACTCAAAAGGAGTTTTCTACCATTTTTGAGAGGTTTTAGAAGTTAAAAGCACATAAAGAACATATGAAGAAAACTTTGAAATAAAAGATGAAACTTTGAAAAAGAACTACATAGAAGTATTACCCTCAACAAGATGAACAAATTTGATGAAGAACTTTAAGAGAAAAGCTTGATAAAAATGTAAACTTTGTAAAATGGAAGAAGAAGAAGAAGAAGAAGAAGAAGAAGTGTAGTAAAGTGAAAATATGAGAAATGGAGGAAAGTGATGAAGTATGGAAATAAAGAGTATTTATAGAGCGTGAGGGATAGAGACCACCGTTTTGGAAGAAGAAAGAAGGTGGGTTGCTTGTAGAGAGGATAAGGAGTTAAGGTGATGTGATGTGATTGGAGAGAGAAAGATGAAAAAGTGAGATTTTTGAAAAAAGTCAAGATTCACTTTTTAAGGTATGTCATAGCCTTCACATAAAGTCACTTCATGTCATTTCATCCTCTTGATGCTCTGCTCCATTGCGTATCAGATGACTCTCCCGATCGTATTTCCCGACGATTTCGCCCAGGAAATCCCTAAGATTTGACCCCGAACAAGATTTTTCGAAAAACTCCAAACCCACACAAAACACCATAAAAACACTAACCGTCTCGTTCACGAATTAAAATTTGGTTTTTAGCTTAGTAAACTTGTACTGGCAGTGAGAACCCAGATCGATTTTCGTCTGAATTTTCGACCGAAAATTTTACTGTGACTTCATACGGTAAAACAACACAAGAAAAAATTTTAATTTAAATAAAATCATCCTTTGGATTTTATCATAAATAAACACATTAAAGCATGTATTTACATATAAAGAAGCATACGAAAAACAGGGTGTTACAACTCTACCCCTCTAAAAAGAATTTCGTCCTCGAAATTACGTACCTTGAAATAACTCAGGGTACTGCAATTTCATCTTGTCCTCAGCTTCCCACGTTGCTTCTCCGGTTGTCTCATTCCAGATGACTTTGACCAAAGGAATTTGCTTACCTCATTGTCATCCTATCCGCGATTCGTGCCGGCGAAGTCACAAAGGACAGATCCTCTTTTAACTGTACTTTATCAGGCTTTATGATATGTGATGGATCAGGAATGTATTTTCTCAACTGAGAGACATGAAAAAAAATCATGGATATTGGAAAGAAAGGGTGGTAAAGATATTTTATAAGCTACTGGACCTACACGACGAAGAATTTGGTTGGGTCCAATGAACTTGGGAGTAAGCTTCCTGACATACCAAACAAGAAGCGACGTATTCCATTACATTTCTCTTCATCCCATACCACCAGTACAACTTCTTACGATCTTGATACATCTTCGTGGCTCCTGGGTGCATACTCAACCTACTCTTATGAGCCTCTTCTAAAATCAGCTTCCTCAGCTCAGTATCATCAGGTACACAGATTCTCTCACCAAACCTCAAGATTCCATCTAATCCTTCTCTAAATTCGGACAGAGCTCCTTGACGTACTAAGTCTCTTTCTGTCTAGAGATACTGATCAGTCTCTTGCTTCTCCTTTATCTTCTCCATTAATCCATTTGAAACGGTGGTCCTGTTTAGACTCAGTTTTCCTGGTGTACTCTCAACTGACAAACTTATATCTCGCAATTTTTCCAGCAATTCCTGCTCTTTAACCATCATTACTGATGCATGAATTGACTTCCTGCTCAAGGCATCAGCCACTACATTCGCCTTTCCAGGGTGATAATGTAGTTGAAAGTCATAATCCTTCAGGAATTCTAACCAACGTCTCTGACGCATATTCAACTCCTTTTGATTAAACAGGTACTTCAGGCTCTTATGGTCACTGAAAACATTACAAGTAGCCCCGTACAAGTAATGTCTCCAGATTTTTAGAGCAAAGACCACAGCAGCCAGTTCTAAATCATGCGTCGGATAGTTCCTCTCATGAATCTTCAACTGCCTCGAAGCATAAACTGCAGCTTTCCGATTTTGCATCAGCACACAGCCCAAACCTTGATACAAAGCATCACAGTAAACCTCAAAAGATTCCTTGGGATCAGGTAGGATCAATACCGATGAGGTTGTCAACCTCCTTTTAAGCTCTTAGAAGCTTCTCTCACAGGCTTCTGTCCACACGAATGCTTGGTCCTTACGCGTCAACTGGGTGAGAGGTCCTACAATCTTGGGAAATCCCTCAATGAACCTCCGGTAGTAGCCAGTCAAACCCACAAAACTACGGATTTCTGTTGCCGTTGTCGGCCTTTCCCATTCCAAAACAGCCTCGACCTTCGTCGGATCCACAGCGATTCCTTTGCGGGATATTACGTGACCCAAGAATTGAACTTGATCCAACCAAAACTCACACTTCTCTGGTTTCGCATAGAGCTGCTTCTCTCTCAGGATCTGAAGAACAATGCTAAGGTGTTCAGCATGAGTCTCCTTGTCCGGAGAATAGATCATAATTTCATCAATGAAGATGACTACGAACTAATCCAAAAAGGGACGAAAGATCCTATTCATATAGTCCATGAATATAGCAGGTGCATTCGTCACTCCAAACGGCATCACCAAATACTCATAATGCCCATAGCGTGTTTGAAACGTTGTCTTAGGAACATCTTCTGCTTGTACTCGTATCTGGTGGTATCCTGACCGCAGATCTATCTTTGAAAACACTACCGCGCCACTCAACTGATCCATAAGATCATCTATCCTTGGAAGAGGATATCTGTTTTTAATCGTGACTTTGTTTAACTGACGAAAGTCCACACGCAGCCTAGCAGTTCCATCTTTCTTCTTTACTAGCAGGACTGGAGCTCCCCACAGTGACACACTAGGTCGTATAAACTCTTTCCTCATCAGCTCCTCAAGTTGGTCCTTCAAGGTTTCTAACTCTGATGGCGACATGCGATATGCTGCCATGGATATTGGTCCAGTGCATGGAATCAGATCAATCGTGAACTCGATCTCCCGAACAGGTGGCCATCCAGGCACATCCTGAGGGAAAACCTCCGGAAACTCTCGAACGACAGGTATGGATTCCAAGTCAAACTCGCTCTCGACATCCAAGGAAAATAGTAGCATGTAACCTTGAGCTCCTTCTTTCAAAGAAGCTCTTACCTGACTAGCAGATAAAAATCCAGAAATCTCCTCCCTAAAGATTAAGGTTTTCTGAGCATAATCTATTAGGATATGGTTGAAAGATAACCAATCCATGCCTAAGATTACATCTAACTGTACTAAAGGCAAACAGATCAAGTCTACAAGGAAATATCTATTCGGAACGATGATAGGACAGTTTAAGCAAACAAAATTAACGGTCACAGGTTCAGCAGTTGGGGTAGAAACAATTAGATTATATGGCAAGGAAGAAACAGACAAATCTAGAATTTTCACACGATCCATTGAAATAAAAGAAGGAGTTGCACCTGAATCGAAAAGTACAGACAAGAGATTACCAGCAATGTTGCACTTACCTTGCTCAAGAACAACAGAGTCCGATGCCCCATCACCACTCATAGTATACACTCTTCCCTTAACAGTTGGCTTGTTTACTCTGGCATGATTGACAGAATGTTCCCTCTTCGGTGCACGACACTCCTTTGCCAAGTGTCCCACGCGGTCACAGTTGTTACACTTGTAATCCTTCTTCGAGCGAGCATTGGCCAGAAAAGGGATGTGAACCACGGTTTGCCACACATTACCTTAAAGAAGTAATTCAAACAACGTCCAGACAAAGAAAAACACAACTTCGACACAACAGACCTAAAACCAAACATTCTCGAAAGACTCGACTAGCTCTGATACCAACTAATGTGACACCCTAAAACCCGGTATCACATGGTTACCCGTTGCGGAAAAGAAACTTATTTAAAACAATGGTCGCCATCGGAAAAATAACCTTTTATATAAGGTTACTGAAAAAAAGGGTACTCATTTTTTTTTTTGTTAAAAGAAGTTAAGAAAAGGTGATGTACTCAGAACATGAAAATCAACATCATACATATAAATATAACTATCCCACTTGGGATCTTAGGCTTGATTACAAGATAGGCCTTGTCGAACTGGCCAACATACCCTAAAACAACTACTGAGGAAACAGGTAAAAAGAAAACATCAAACCGGGAATAGGGAACTGGGTACAAGACTCAAAAGATGACTCAAAAAGCCTAGGGACTATCGGGACAACTCCAAAAGCCGACGAGTGATCTACCAATGCCTCCTACATGCAGAGTGACCACAGACGCTACCCTTAGACGAGGTATTAGATACCGGATCGATAACGTCACCGCCATCGTTGATAGGGACGTCATCATCGTAGGGATCCTGCAGATGGTACTTTGGTTCCTCCTCCTCCTCGTCCTCGACCTCTATCAGCTCAAGAGGTTCTTCCTCGGGATCCTCCTCCACTGGATCCTCCGCAAGCGGTTCGACTGGATCAAAATGATCATGAAGGAGACCGGTGACTTGTAGCATATGAAGGTAGTACCATGGAGGTGGAAGCGTCACAGTTCTCATCTCGACGGTATGAATCCTTCTTATGGGCCCTCCGTTAGCATTCATCTCGGTAGTCGTGACTGGTCCTCAATACGTCGCGATCGTCGCACCTTCATGTATAGTCCAGTTCCCTGTCGTCCCAGCATGATCAAACACTTTGCTCCTTGAGCTCGACTGTGCAAAAGGAACGTCCGGATCCATCTAAAAGCACGCGCATACCCGATACAAGAAGAAAAGAACAGAACATAGAGATGTGCAAGAGTGAGATACTGTCATAAGATATATCCCACAACAACCATATACATGATACATACATCACATAATCATATAAGCAGTTAAATCATGCATATGCATAACATAACAGTGTTATATCAAAGGGTCTCAAACCCGCACAGTCAACCTTTGAAAATATGCATGACACTTCAATATCAGGCTCTAACTGAATCTCATGAGATATCAACACCGTTTTCCACTGGAGAAGAATTAGAGTTGGTCAATCTCTAGCCCACCGGGCAGTTGCCTCCATACCCTCATGCATTTAAGGTCTCAGGACGAGCAACGTCACATGTGCCTCTGAACCGGTCACATAGACTGACTCCCAGATACCACCTTGTATCTGATATGTAAGAAAGGCACGTATGCCTGGGGAAATGCACATGAGAAAATATTTTATTCACAAGGTTTTCTTTGTGTTCATTCTTTTTCGCTGTCGCAGCTCAAAGCTAACGACTTAATCATCATTTCCCCATCACTTGAAAACTTAGAAGCATAGGACACACAGTCCGAATGCTCAATCACAACGCCCGAGACCGATGCACCTGTCTTAGGCTTGTGGTCGTAGAAAACAACATTCACTTTTAACAACGTTCTTCACAACGTGGTTAGGACATACAGTCCACAACAATGTGATTAAGACACACAGTCCACAACAACGTGATTAGGACACAGTCCACAACAACGATATCAGAATGCACTGTCCTCGATTTCGAGAATTGGACCCTCAATCCAGAACATCATGAATAGGACTCATGGCCTCGAATTAACACTGATCCAAGATCACGTGCGTACAACTGAATACTAGAGGCGACGTCTCGCGTACTAGATTCTCTTTCTTAAGTACTTATTTTTCGTTCAGTGAAAATCAAATTCAAAACCGAATCCTCGATAACCTATCCAGGCTATCGGAAAGTTTCTAAAACATTTAGGAGAAAACCTTTTCTTTGAAAATCTTCTATAAAACATCTTTGAAATACTTTTATCTTTGAAAATCCCCAATAGGATATTGCCAAATAATCTTGAAAGTTTTCACTTGAAGAGACATAGTTCGAAAAGGATTTTTCTCTTGTATAACAATTGTTCACCAAAACCATTTCAACATTTAAATCAAGTACTTTAAGTTAATGAGCTTTTGGAAAAGAACACCAATCCCTTCATCTTCAAAGCTTATTAAGGTTTTTAATCCTTATAACAGTTGAGCACAATCACAAGTCTAGCTTCGCAAAATTCCAATCAATAGCAGTATATATTCTCAGTTCAATGCTAATATCACAGTTGAAAGCAGTTCATCACAGATATGCATTATAACATTTAGAACAAGCACAGTTCAACATCATATAATAGCATAATAGTTCAAGTACATTAGATAACCAAGTAAGCTCAATCAACATATAAATATCCAGTTAAACACATACGCACATGCATACAGTTATTGAATATCTTTAGGAAATCCCCTATTACCTCATGTCGGAGTTAAGAGTTTTGGATTTGAAAAGAAGGTTCACGAACGTCCTCGCATCTCCAGCGACGGAAGTCTAAGGTTACCAACATAAAATCATGAGTTAAAAATAAATCAACTCGAGAACACTAACCACAAGGTATAGGTTCGGTTCATAAAATAAACTAGTATTAGGGGTTTCTGAAATTTATGCGACCCTTGGATTTATGATCCTTAAGCGCTAGAAGTTCATAAACATCAATCTTTTAACAAAGTTGAATTAAAAATCCCACTAAGTACTTGACTTAGGGTTTCGGCCAAGTATAGGTAAATAGGCTAGGAATTTCTATACTTTCCAATCTCTTTAGGTTAGCATCCATACATAGTAAGGAGCTTGGAACCATGATCATTTTGGAAAATGGAAAAATCAAATGTCTTAGACCATGAACTCTTAGGTTCGGCCTTAACAAGTTTGTGAGGTTAGAGATATTTAAATCATCCAATCTTTTGGACATAGCATCCTTTAACATGAAGGAGCTCTAATCCATAATCATCTTGGAAAACAAAATAAAATAACACATCCTAGGTCAAATGTTACATTCGGCCATCATAGGAAAATAAAGCAAGAAAATATTTTAAACTTTTCAATCACTTAGACATAGCATCCTATAACATAAGGAGCTTTTTAATCTATGATCACTTTGGAAAAATAAACTCAATATCTTTGCCATAACCATTTAAGGTTTCGGCCTTTTCAAGAAATAGGGGTTAGAAATCTTCAAACTTTCCAATCTCTTGGATTTAGCATCCTCCTATATCAAGGAGTCTTAATCCATGATCATTTTGGAAAACAAAACTTAAACACCATTGCCTTAAAACTCATTGATTTTGGTCTTTACATAAAAATAGAGTAAAAATCTTTAAACTTTCCAATCACTTAGACATAGCATCCTTTAACATAAAGGAGCCTTGGTCCATGATCATCTTGGAAAAAAAATCTTTAAACTTTTCAATCACTTAGACATATCATCCTTTAACATAAAGGAGCCTTGGTCCATGATCATCTTGGAAATGAAACTCAAATACAAACTCATACATGTAAAAGTTGAAACAAGATTCATCTAAACCATATACATGGTTTCGGCCTCCTTAGAAAGAAGAGGTTATGAAACTTTGTTTTACACAACCTTTTAGTATGTGATAGTATGAGTAAATACAAGAATATAGAAAGTGGTTTCAACTCAAAAGGAGTTTTCTACCATTTTTGAGAGGTTTTAGAAGTTAAAAGCACATAAAGAACATATGAAGAAAACTTTGAAATAAAAGATTAAACTTTGAAAAAGAACTACATAGAAGTATTACCCTCAAAAAGATGAATAACATTGATGAAGAACTTTAAGAGAAAAGCGTGATAAAAGTTTAAACTTTGTAAGAGAGAAGAAGAAGAAGAAGAAGAAGAAGAAGAAGAAGAAGAAGAAATTTAGTAAAGTGAAAATGTGAGAAATGGAGGAAAGTGATGAAGTGTGGAAATGAAGAGTATTTATAGAGAGTGAGGGAGAGAGACCATGGTTTTGGAAGAAGAAAGAAGAGAAGAAAGAAGGTGGGTTGCTTGTAGAGAGGATAAGGAGTTAAGGTGATGTGATGTGATTGGAGAGAGAAAGACGAAAAAGTGAGATTTTTGAAAAAAGTCAAGATTCACTTTTTGAGGTGTGTCATAGCCTTCACATCAAGTCACTTCATGTCAGTTCATCCTCTTGATGCTCTACTCCATTGGGTATCAGATGACTTCCCCGATCGTATTTCCCGACGATTTCGCCCGGGAAATCCTTAAGATTTGGTCCCGAACAAGATTTTTCAAAAAACTCCAAACCCACACAAAACATCATAAAAACACTAACCGTCTAGTTCACGAATTAAAATTTGGTTTCTAGCTTAGTAAACTTGTATTGCAGTGAGAACCCAGACCGGTTTTCGTCTGAATTTTTGACCGAAAATTTTACTGTGACTTCATACGGTAAAACAACACAAGAAAATGATTTTATTTTAAATAAAATCATACTATGGATTTTATAAAAAATAAACACATTAAAACATGTATTTACTGATAAAGAAGCATACGAAAAACAGGGTGTTACACATCGTACTAGTTGTCTGGAAAATGCCTTCAATATTCAAAATTGAAGATTTAGAACAAATAGGGGTTCACATATCACACATACCGACCTCCACAAACCTACCACCCAAAGAAAATCCTAAGCTGGTCACTTTACAAAATACCCACTGGGAAGACCCCGTGATCATCCCCGCTGTCAACGATTACTTCAAAACAGAATTAATATTCTGTATGCAACTAGGAACTCCTCTGCATCATCTATACTCGTATACAAGATACAACAGCAAAACCAGAAAACAGATATATTGCAAGGGTGAGATACTGACAAATGAGTTTTATCATGATAACTACATGCGCGACACACAAACAACAACATATATATATATATATATATATATATATATATATATATATATATATAGCTTTCCAAGAATAATCATAATAATTTAACCAATGAGATTCATACCTGATAGTCATTGAAATTTTTAAAAATGCATGACACTTTATTGTTCCTCATCTATATTTGATATTTATTCTCCGGAGGTCCTAACTTCCCTTCGTCGAGCAGTATAAGCTGCAGTATCCCCAAAACACGATTGTTTCCGGAAGGTCGGCCTCAAGCACCAAAATAATATTAAATAGCTCCCTATTGAGTACATCCGTGCAGGGTAACCGAGTTCCATGACCTGAGATTGCAAATCCCCGAGCATTCCGTGGATTTCGAGCCCGAATGTCCCTAATAGACCCAAAGACCCAAGAAAATATCTTTGGTCCGTAACTGTCCAATTTGTCAATCCACCCTTCATGAATTGTAGCTCGATACGCAATGGCACGTCTGCCAGACTATGCATGTAAACCAGTTGTTTTCATTGCTTTTTCTTTTTCGTTCATTCTTTCTTTGTAGAGGCTCAAAGCTCACGACTACCTTTACTCAGGTATTAAATTCATTTCACTACAAACGTGGGATTTTTGAAATCCGTGATTTATAATTTCTTTCCCATATGAGACTAGCTCGATGTCTCAGTAATCTAGGTCCTTATTACTTTTCTCAATATTTCCAATAGGAAACTAGCCCGATATTTCGGCAATCTAGATCCTTATCTCTTTCCTCAATTTTTACAACAAGAACACTAGCCCAATGTCTCGTCAATCTAGGTCCTTACTTCTTTCCTCAATTTCCTTTAAAACACAGTTTTCGTTCTGTGAAACACAAATACCAAAAACAAAACTCTGAAAACTTATCCAAGTTTATTGGAAATATTTTCTCTAATTTAAAACCCTTTTTACAAAAAATCTTTTCCGCTGAAATTCGTTTATAAAATGTTAAATCACAACGAAATTCATTTTCCTTCAATATCATTTTTAAAAAAAAAATTATTTTTCGAAAAACAATCAAATTCTTGAAAATCATTTCTAACTCATTTCTGTCCAAAGTAATAAAACTATTTCTCATAATTTCGCCGTAAAAACACTTTTCTAACTTGTTTAGAATAATCATTTATAAATCAAATGATATGTTCTTTTACAAAAATATTTTCACCATCAAAATTAATATATTTTTGAAACTTAATTTATTTTAATTACTATTTATTTATTTTTTGAATTTATTTTGGAAAAACTAACGTAAATGAAATTTTTTCACTGTTCCGTCCTCATTGTCACTCATTGACTTACTCTTTCACCAAAAACTCATTAAATATTATTATTTTCCACATTTTCTTCCACTTTCATATTTCAAAAACCCTTAAGTTTCTCCTCAAACTTTTTAAAGTTTTATCCTCAATTATAATTGAGCACTGACCACTGTCAGGCTTTCAGTCAATAACCCAAACAATAGTTAATCCATACATCACAATTATCACATGCTTTCACAGATAACATTATAATTCACATAAACACGTAATAATTAAATCAAACACCACAAAATTACCACGGATACATACGACATACTAATAGCATATAGCTATCAAAAACCCCTCAGGTAGACTCCCATTACCTCTTGTAGCACCCAAAGTGCAACTCGATCCTCTTTAATCCATAGAGAAACCAAGTCCATCTTCATCCACAAAGCCACACCAAACCAACTCTAACACCAAACCTTAATCAACCAACAATTAAACTAGTTAAAACATGAAAATCCAAAGTCAAAACCCAAGGTCAAAACCCAAGGTCAAAACCCAAGGAGGTGCTCACGGCCAAACACTGGATTATAGGGCTAGGATTATTTGTTTTCAAAATCATTTGGTAGACATGTATGGATAGGTATTTCTACTATAGAAAATTTGTTGGAAGTTCAAAAAGCTAAGTATGCAAATTTTTATGAATTAATTCATAAATGATCAAGAATATGGAAAGTAAAATAATTTACATATAAAGGATGCTAATGAGGGATGAAATAAGATTATCAACATATAATCTTAGTTAGAAGTTCAAAAATCACTATAGGAAAGAAAAGAAGTGACTTTTACCTAAAGCACTCCAACTTTGATCTTGAAGGAACTCTGTCAAGATGATTTTTTTTGATGAAAGCCTCAACATGAAAGTTGTTTGGAATGATGATTAGATTTAGGAAAGTGGGTTGAAATGCTGGAACAAGGATTGGATGTTGGAAAGATAAGCTTGACCGAATATGGCCTCTAGAAACCCATTTTGAACACAAGCTCTAAATGGATTTTTGTGTGAAATAGAAGGTGTCTAGATCATCTAGAGGAGTAAGAATATGATCTTAGAAGATAAAAACTAGGTTTGGATGATGATTTACGGGTGTGGGCCGAATTTGAGAGAAAAAGGAGATGAACTTGAAAGTTCATGGATCTAAGAACAAAGTGGATCAAAGTGAAGACAATGATCTAAGGAACAAGTTTCGTGAATGAAAAATCATGAAATCATGTCTCTAAGTTAGTGGTAAATGGAAAATAAATGAAGAACAAGTTAGAGGAAATGAAGAACATGGGTTTTTGATAACTAACTTAAGTTAGTGACTTAAGTGTTTTAGAACAAGACAATGAAATGAAACAAATGGAAGGGATTGGTGGAGGAGGGTTGGACGTGTACTCATGCCCACAAGGAGAGGATATTTTGTTAATCAACTCAAGTGAAGACCATGGTTGAAGGTAACTAGGCATAGGTTAGGTTAATGCCCAAAATACCTAGATATTATGTGTCTTGCATTTATGAGCATTTATGATGAAGGTGAGTCATGGCAAAGGGGAGGACATAGATGGATGAGGGAAATATGTGGTGGAGGTGTATTTAGGGTGATGTGGCCGTGTGTGTACCACATGGAGGAAGAAGAAGTCAAATTGGTTTTGTCTTGGTTACTAACCTTAGGTAGTAACCATGGTTTTAGGTTAGGTTAGAAAATAACTTAAAATACTTAGGTGGCTTCATAATCATCATTATCATCTAGAATGAAGTGAAATAATGCCTATCCAAGAGGCTTGGTCGAAATTATACATGGTAGAAGGAAGCAAAATTGTCAAAACACTTGTTGGACATCAAAGGAATTCATAAAATGATCAAAGGGTATTTTGGTCATTTCGTAAGGATATTAAAATAATTTGTTACGAAGTCATGATGAATAGGTGACTTATGTGTTGCTAGGAGGACTTGGTCCAATTTTATGGACCATGGAGCAAGAGGAAGAGAATTTGAACACAAACTCTTAACGTGTGCAAGATAATGATTCACTACTTTTCATTTATGACTTTGGTGATTCACCATCTTTCATTTATGGTCATTTATGACTAGGGTGACTCACTAAGAGACCCATGCAGGTGAGTTGTCCAAGTTTAATTATCATTCCTATCCTCCGACATATTTCTGCATATCCGAATCTAGTTCCGTCGTTTACCCGATTAGGTTTTCCGCCCGTTTTTCGCTAAAATTTCACCCGATAAAATAAAATATTTTATTTTTGAGTAGAAATTCTTGATATATATTTTTTCCCCAACAAGTGGCAAAATTTTGAAATTTTTCGTTTTCCTGCCGAAATTAGGGTTTTCGGGTATTACAAAATTGCATTATCCATAAAAATGCAGACCGGCTTCCATCTGAGTTTTAAACCCAAAATTTAACCGTAACTTCCTTCGATATAGAAGGTCTCCACTATGATTTTTTTTCCTCAAAATCATTTTCTGGATCCCCGGTAATAATATAAAATATAATTACCGGTCAAAAGACTACAAACGGGGTGTTACAGATATAATGATTTATTTAGCACTATTACTTTATTTAATTATTTTGAATATACAAGATACTTTCAGACTTAAATATATTGTGAAAATTTTTATGACTCGACTATTTAATTTAAATTATTTAAAGGCTTTTACAGAAAAATAATTTGGGCTACTAATGTAACGAAGGACGTTACAAGGAACAGAGGAGGAAGCCAATCTCTGCTTGATGGATAATACAGACTCAGATTTTGAAGATAAGGCATACCCTGACTTTGAGGAGTTGCATGATGCCTATGAGGAGTTTCCGGAGGAATCCAACTGCTTATCTAAGGCCTTCAAATCCCTCAAGAGAGAGTATATAAAGCTCCTTGGTGAGCATAAACAGAAATCTCAAAAGTGTGAGAAGCTGGCCAAAGAGAAAAGTGAACTGAAGACTATAAAGTCTAATGAAGCTAAGATCACTAGTGAAACATCACAGTCTGAAGAAGTTGTTAGACTTAAACAGAAAGTGGAAGGGCTCACTTCTGATCTTTCCAAATTTGTTAATAGTAGAGACAATCTGACTAAGCTGCTTGACTGTCAGAGACACTCCCTTAACAAAGAAGGTATTGGATATGTCCATCAGACACATCATAAAGTATCAACAAAAACCTCTAAAGGACTGTTGAATCAATTTCCATTAAATCTGTTGACGAATCTGGGCAAGTATACCCAGTTGTGCAAGTAATACGGTGGTAAGACCGGTTATCGTATCCACGGGGACTACAACAAGTACTAGCACGTACCAATTCAATTACTATCTAAGCGATTCTTGGATTGAAGAGAGTTCTAAACTAACAAAAGCTAGAACTAACAACATAAGAAAAACAAACTCTTTTTGTACTTTTCTCAAACACTTGGAAGGCAATAAAAGATAGGTTTCAAATATGATAAAAGATGTTGGGATTAGGTTCACCAAACTTCATCCTCATGCAACGAAATGACTAATAAACAGTTTTCACTTCAATTATGACAATCAATCCACTAAATTACTCAAGCCCCGATTCCTCGGATGACAAGAGCCTAAATCCACTAATAGACCCTAATTCCTTAGGTGGCCTAGATTAATGAATTTGCATTATGGTTAGGGATTACACGATTGCTAATAAACCTAGTTCCATTCCTAGATACAAGGCTTATCAGGTGATTAATCTCAATTCCGGTTTTAACACGAATTTTCCAATTGCATATCAAAACACTAATCATGTCATGGGGGTGCTAGCCACAACAAGCATTAAGCATAGAGAATCAATCACTCAATAAAGAAGTAAAAACCATATTACAAGATTCAAGTCATATGCATAAGAATTCAGAAATGGCTACCCTAACCCCAACAATGGGAGTTTAGTTACACATCATCAAAGGAGAAGGGAAAAGGAAAGATACTAAGATGAAGGAAGGGAAACACTCCATGGAAGGATGAACCCAGCCACCACAGCAGCAGAAATTCGTCTCCTAGGGTTTCTTTGGGCTGCCTCCTTTTCTCTGCTCCAAAAACTCTCTCAGTTCTGTCTGCTGCGTTTCTTTATATAGACCTGCTGCGCGTCACGGCCGTGATGGGCTCTGTTTCTAGTAGTTATGGGAATTTTAATCTCTCGCGTGGCGAGCCCCTTCCCGCGTCGCGAGCCTCCTTTTCATGCCCATGATCTCCATCACAGCCAAGCCGTGATGGATTCTGACTTGTGGTGGTTTTGGGTCACGGCCGTGATGTGTATCACGGCCAGGCCGTGACAGACTCTGACTTTTGCCTTCTGCTCTGCTTCATCAAGGCTGATTTTGATCATTTTTACATTGAATTCCTGCAAAACAACACCAAGAAACCGCTTCACCCGTTCCAAGGGAAAATCTAACTAAATCAACTAAATAATGCCTAATCTCTATGAAAAATGCATGCAAAAGTATATAGAAAATATGATGTAAAATCACACTATCAAATCACCCCAAGCTTATTCAATTGCTTGTCCTCAAGCAATCACTAAGGCCAGTAGAAGAAAACAGAACATTGATAGTGAACTAAGAACCCGAGTAAATGATCCACATAATAGGCAATTCAAACAATTCAGCAAGAGACAATCAATTCAAGTCCAATTAGAGGCTTAGGTTCCTTAAACTCACGTTCTCACTGATTTGGGCACTATTTCTCACTTGAAGCTCACCCCAAGCTTGTTCTTTTGCTTGGCTCTCTTTCTAACCTCACTCAAATGTTTAGGGGAATAAGACAATTCGCTCAATTTTCCTCAAGGAATGACTTCTACCATAGGCTTGACTATCAACCAAATCTCTACTTTATTAATGAAAACAATTAAGAATCAAGAGGTCTTTCACTTGGTTGTAACGTGGCCATGGGATTAATCGTTAGGTGGGGATAACAAGAAAAGGACATTTCAAAAGGCTACATAAACATCAAGCATTGCAAACATGACCTTCTAAAATACCTTCTTGGGTTTTCAATTTATTTTTCCACCTTTCTTTTCTTTCTTTTTCTTTTTATTTCTCATTTCTTTTTGTCATCCCCTTCTCTATATATATTTCTTTTCTCTTGTTTATCTTTTATTTGGACAAGGGAAAATTTTCAGCTCAAGAGAATTTTTTTTTTTTCTGATTCTTTTCCCAAACTTTCAACTACCTTTTTCACCCTTTTTGTAATACTTTAGAAGGTCCCTTATCAAGCATATTTATCAAAACATTCCAGGGTACCAAGAAAAGCATTTTTTTTTTCAAGCTCAAAATTGGGCAACTAAGAGGTAGCATTTCATCATTCAAAGCTCAGAAGGCCAAAAAAAATACCTATTGCCTCAATCATTTTCAAAAATGTTTCCAAAAATTTTAAGCTTTGAAATGGTTTCAAGTCAAGTTCTAGAGAATAACAAACCAAGAGGAATAACACTCTACACAAAGAATGGGGTAGATTTAGTGAGTACCCCTTGGTGGCTCAAAATCTCACATTTTATTTCAGAATCAATGAAAATCACAAGTCCGCAGAACCATATGCTAATTATCAACCATCCAAGATTATCTCAAGTATTTTCATTTGCAGCCATATCACCAGAATGAAAAAATTGGGTTCATCAATTCACTATCACAATTTTAATAGGCACTTAGTTCTCACAATTGGATGCAAAATCTAAACAAGGGCAATCTAATTGTGTGATCATGCAAAGCTATCATGCAAACTATATGAATGCAACATGAAAAATGCAAATGTAAAATCAAAATACCCCTACCCCAAGCTTAAAAATTTACATTGTCCCCAATGTAAACAATCAAGATGGAAAGAGGAGAAGAAAAATAAAATAAAACAAAAAAATTGGAACGGCTTACCGAGGCGGTAGCGGGTGTTGACTCTCATTCCAGTCAGAAAATCTGGCCATGATGGGTGCTGACTTTTCTTCTTGTTCTCCTTGCTCTTCCTTCCTTCCTTATTACCCTGCAAACACTAGGCAATTCTCAATTTATTATTTTTCCTCTTGAGCTTCTCAAATTATTCAAGAGGTTAACCCAGAAACAAAATTATTAAGAACATGAAAATAACTAAGGAGAAGAGTTAAGAAACTTGGGTTGCCTCCCAAGAAGCGCTTCTTTAACGTCACTAGCTTGACGTGTAGACAACTTCTTTCAATTAACCGGGGTCTGCTGGACATAGAAGTGCAAGAGCACTTTTCTTCCATGGAACTCCTGTAAAGAGCTAATTTTGCTTAGAAGGTCAACAATTGTGCTTCCCCTTTGCCCCCTTCACTCTGGGCCTCTTGCCCTTTTTCTTACTCCTTCCCAGTGGAGGTTCTGTTTTCACAAGATGGGCAGATCCAACTTCCTCACCAATTGATACATCATTTGTCTTGCATAGCTTCAGATTTGCTTTCATGTTGGGCTTTTCCTTCTTCTCTGGAGTAGAGGGGTGGTGTTGATGTGCAACAACTTCTTCAGCCACTGTATCCACCATATCCATGAGGAAACACTCCTCTTCATTGCTCGTGCGATGCATAGCTTCCAATACATTGAAATTGACTTCTTCTTCTTGCACTCTGAATTTTAGCTGGCCTTTTTCTACATCTATCAAAGCTCGCCCCGTGGCTAGAAAAGGTCTCCCCAGTATGAGCGGAACTTCAGCATCCTCCACCATGTCTAAAACCACAAAGTCCACTGGAAAGATAAACTTATCCACCTTTACCAGAACATCTTCCAAAATACCATAAGGATGCTTGATTGATCTGTCAGCTAACTGCAATGCCATCCTGGTTGGTTTCACCTCTCCTCCTCCAAGCTTGTTTAACATGGAAAGCGGCATCAAATTGATACTTGCTCCCAAGTCACATAAGGCTTTTCTGATAGAAACATTCCCAATAGTGCAAGGGATTGTAAAACTCCCAGGATCTTTCAGCTTCGGAGGTAGCTTCCTTTGCAGTATCGCACTGCACTCCTCAGTTAAGGCAACAGTTTCGCCTTCTTTAATCTTTCTTTTCTTCGTGAGCAGTTCCTTCATGAATTTTGCATAATTGGGCATCTGCTCAAGTGCTTCAGCAAAAGGGATATTGATCTGCAACCTCTTGAACATATCAAGAAACTTGGCAAACTGTTCATCTTTCTCCTTTTTCTTGGTCAAATGAGGGTATGGCAATTTCACATAAGAGGGAATCACTTGAGGCTTGTCCCAATCTTTCAAAAGCTGACTTTTAGTCTTCCTCAAAATTGAATTCTCATCTACTAGCTTCTCCCTCTTGTCTTGTGCACTGCCCTTTTCTTCTTCCTCAACTATAACATCTTGACCGTTTGCTTCTTTTTTCTCAGCACTCAATTCTGTTTTCCCATCAACATTCTGATTCTTCACCAAAGGTTCACCGGTCACATTCTCAATACTTTTTCCACTCCTCAGCACAATGGCATTGCAATGCTCCTTCGGATTAGTTTGAGTGTTACCAGAAAAACTGCTGCTAGTTTGCTCAGCTAGGTGCTTTGCAATTTGGCCAACCTGAACCTCCAAATTCTTTAGAGAAGCATCGGTATTTTTCTGGTTCGTCATGGACAACTGCATGAACTGATTAAGTGTGTTCTCCAGAATAGAAACCCGATCTTGAAGCGGTTGTGTAGGAGGAGGCTTGCTTGTTTGCCCGGCATCTTGATTCCAACCAAAATTTGGTTGATTCCTCCACCCTTGGTTGTTGCCTTGTCGCCCATAGTTCCCCATATAATTGGCTTCTTCATGGGAACTAGGTGGTGCCTCACATCTTCCATTCTCATGATCACCTCCACAGAAATCACATCTCAGTACCTGTTGGTGTGGCATTGTTGTCCCTTGAACAGATTGGAGTTGTTGTGGGAGTTGAGCTAGTTGTTTGGTAAGAGACTCCAATTGTTGTGTCATGATCTTGTTCTGAGCCAACAATGCAGTTTGTGAATCTAGCTCCAACACTCCCCTTCTTTGTGTGGGACCCCGATCATGATGCATCAAATAATCATTAGAGGCCATTGCTTCTATCAAAGTCAGGGCTTCCTCTGCTGTCTTTGTATTCATTGAACCTCCAGCTGAGGCATCCAACATGTACCTGGTTGATGGCCTCAATCCATTATAGAATGTTTGCATCTGAGTAAGATCATCAAAACCATGGTTTGGGCACCTCCGAAGTAATTCCTTGAACCTTTCCCAGGCATCATGCAGTGTCTCACCTTCTTGTTGAGCAAAACTCATAATATCACCCCTTGCCTTTACAAATCTTGATGTGGGGAAGAACCTTGCCAAAAATTTTTCTTCTAAGTTGTCCCATGTAGTGAAGCTCCCCCTTGGTTGTGATTGGAGCCAAGACTTGGCTCTATCTCTTAAACAAAAAGGGAACAATCTCAATCGAATTGCATCATCAGAAGCACCATTTATCTTCACTGTATCGCACAACTCCAGGAAAGTGGAAATATGACTGTTAGGATCTTCCTTCTCCAATCCAGCAAACTGATTTTGTGAAACCATGTTGATGAGATTTGGCTTGAGTTCAAAATTGTTGGAGTTCACCGGAGGTTTCACTATACTAGTGACATGCCTGTTGAAATTTGTATTGGAGTAGTCACCAAGTGTCCTCCGTGGTGGTGGAGGAGTATCTTCACCATTCCCTGCCATTCTGAATTCTTCTTGACAAATTTGAGTGGTGGAGGCCTCTTGTGCTTCTCCCTGTTGTCTTACCAAATTCCGTTGTCTTGCTTGCTTCCTATTCGCCCTAGCTGACCTTTCAATTTCTGGGTCGTAGAGGAGGTGATCAACTGGGATAGTACCTCGCATACACAAACAGTCTAGCAAACAAGAGTGTTAGCAGTAAAGGTTAGCACACAACAGCAACACACCAGAAAAATGACAGCAAAAACATAACAGAAAATTATGACAGAAAACAGATTATAGCAGAAAATTTTTGCCTAAATTAGTAACCGAAATGGATATGCTAATATTGAGACGCAGTCCCCGGCAACGGCGCCAAAAACTTGTTGACGAATCTGGGCAAGTATACCCAGTCGTGCAAGTAATACGGTGGTAAGACCGGTTATCGTATCCACGGGGACTGCAACAAGTACTAGCACGTACCAATTCAATTACTATCTAAGCGATTCTTGGATTGAAGAGAGTGCTAAACTAACAAAAGCTAGAACTAACAACATAAGAAAAACAAACTCTTTTTGTACTTTTCTCAAACACTTGGAAGGCAATAAAAGATAGGTTTCAAATATGATAAAAGATGTTGGGATTAGGTTTACCAAACTTCATCCTCATGCAACGAAATGACTAATAAACAGTTTTCACTTCAATTATGACAATCAATCCACTAAATTACTCAAGCCCCGATTCCTCGGATGACAAGAGCCTAAATCCACTAATAGACCCTAATTCCTTAGGTGACCTAGATTAATGAATTTGCATTATGGTTAGGGATTACACGATTGCTAATAAACCTAGTTCCATTCCTAGATACAAGGCTTATCAGGTGATTAATCTCAATTCCGGTTTTAACACGAATTTTCCAATTGCATATCAAAACACTAATCATGTCATGGGGGTGCTAGCCACAACAAGCATTAAGCATAGAGAATCAATCACTCAATAAAGAAGTAAAAACCATATTACAAGATTCAAGTCATATGCATAAGAATTCAGAAATGGCTACCCTAACCCCAACAATGGGAGTTTAGTTACACATCATCAAAGGAGAAGGGAAAAGGAAAGATACTAAGATGAAGGAAGGGAAACACTCCATGGAAGGATGAACCCAGCCACCACAGCAGCAAAAATTCGTCTCCTAGGGTTTCTTTGGTCTGCCTCCTTTTCTCTGCTCCAAAAACTCTCTCAGTTCTGTCTGCTGCGTTTCTTTATATAGACCTGCTGCGCGTCACGACCGTGATGGCCATCACGGCCAGGCCGTGATGGGCTCTGTTTCTGGTAGTTCTGGGAATTTTAATCTCTCGCGTGGCGAGCCCCTTCTCGCGTCGCGAGCCTCCTTTTCATGCCCATGATCTCCATCAAGGCCAAGCCGTGATGGATTCTGACTTGTGGTGGTTTTGGGTCACGGCCGTGATGTGTATCACGGCCAGGCCGTGACAGACTCTGACTTTTGCCTTCTGCTCTGCTTCATCAAGGCTGATTTTGATCATTTTTACATTGAATTCCTGCAAAACAACACCAAGAAACCGCTTCACCCGTTCCAAGGGAAAATCTAACTAAATCAACTAAATAATGCCTAATCTCTATGAAAAATGCATGCAAAAGTATATAGAAAATATGATGTAAAATCACACTATCAAAATCCAAACTTGTCCATAACTTCTGTGGAAAAGCTGGACATATTAAGTCTAAGTGTATTCATATGAAGAGAAAGAAGTCTTCACAGACTCCTAGAACTAACATAAAAGGACCCATAAAAATATGGGTACCTAAAGATCAAATAATCCATTTTGCAGATGTCCTTAATAGGACAAAGAAAACACCTTTCTTGGTACCTGGATAATGGTTGCTTGCGACACATGACAGGAGAAAGTTTATGTTCCTAGACCTCGAACTTAAGAAAGGTGGACATGTAGCCTTTGGAGGAAATCAGAAAGGGAAGGTTATTGAAATTGGTAGTATTGGTGGTAAACCCTCTCTTCCCTCATTCTCTAATGTTCTCACAGTCAAAGTGGCAAGACCCTCTTTTTAGCTAGTAGGCAGTAAAATCTTTACAAGATTGAACTGCTAATCTCTCAAATCAAAGTGTAACCTGTCTGATGTCAAAAGAGGATGAAATATGGTTATGACATAAGAAACTAGGACATGCTAGTATGAAAATAATGTCAAATTGAAAAAGGCACTAGTGCAGAAAAGGGATTTAACGTCATAGATTTAACATCGGTTTCTTTATAACCGATGTCTAAAACGAGGCGGTGGTAATTTTGAAATTCATCTCAAAACTTTTATCATCTGTTTCCTAAATAACCGATTTTGAAACATTTTGACATCGGTTATTTTTTTTTAAACCGATGTCTATAAATAAAAGGAAAAATGAATTTTGAAATTAATGTAAAACTTTTAACATCGGTTAATTAGTTAACCGATGTCGTAACTATTAAACATCGGTTGGTATTAAAAACCGATGTGGAAAATTGAAATTAAAAAAATAACAAATAAACCAGGTATAACTTTAGACATCGGTTTTTATATTAACCGATGTTTAAATTTCAGGCATAATTAAGTTCTTTTCAGTTCCCTCCTTTCTCTGTACCCTACTCAAAAGATTTCGAACCCTACCCTCATTTCTCTGCTCACACTATGTCGTTCGTCCACCTTTTACCGTTCGTCCAGCTTCAAACGCCGCCACTCTCTGATGCTAAATCATTACCGTGCGACCGCCATGCGTCCAGACCCTCTTATCTCGTGAGGTAGTGGGTGGTACAAAGAGGTGATTTGGGTTTCAATGTGGGTTTTCCCTTTTTCACACCACCGCTGCCGCTGCTAATTTCACACAACTCCGGGTGGTCCTTGCTCGCTCCGCCACGATGCCATCGTGACCATGTAGCCTCAAGTCTTCTTCTCACGTTTAGGTACCTCTCGTCACCAGTGCGTGTAACAGCCTGATTTTAATTATGTTGTTCAACCGGTTAAAATATAATTAAATTATATTTTAAATTGAGAGTTATAAAGTGTTTTTGATTAAAATAAAATCATATTCATAGTCTACTATATGGTAGATGGTTACGGTAAAATTTTCAGTTGAAAATTCAGACGAAAGCCGGTCTGCGTTTTCACTGCCGGTACAAGTTTACTGTGCAGAAAACCTAATTTTGACCTGTGAACGAGATAGTTAGTGTTTTTATTATGTGTCCTTCAACTTTGGTTATTTTGAAAATTTGCGTTCAAAAATAAAATAAAATATTTTATTCGGGCGAAAACGTCGGAAGAATTACGATCGAAAATTCAACCGGGTACGAAATGGAGCATAATAGGAGATATAAAAGGCTTGAGGTGACATGAGGGAGTGAGGTGACTCACTAGAGGTATGGCCTAAGCTACCTCCCTAAAAGTGGTCATGATGGACTTTTTGAAATATATCATATTATATTCAAAAAACCTATTTTTCTCTTTCCTCTTCAACCAAACAAGTCTTAAAGACAAAACTTGCTCTCAAAGCTCATCCTCTCTCCAAAATTTCGTGCTCCCCACTCCCTCCTCTATATAATCATCACTCATCTTCATTCTCTCATTTTCTTCCTCCATCTTCATACTTCTTCAACTTCTTCCATTTCTTCTTTTTTCAAACACTTAAAGCTTCCATTTTTATTAGTCTTTTCCACTTGAGTTCTTCATTAAAGTTCTTCCTTATACTAAGGGTAATGCTCTCATATGAATCTTTTTTCAAGTTTCATATTTTATTTCTTAGTTTGCTTTATGTGTTCTTTATATGCTTTAAACTTCTAAAATCTCTCTAAAATGGTAGAAAACTCCTTTTGAGTTGAAACCACTTTCTATAGTCTTGTATTAACTTATATTTTCACATACTAAGAGGTTGTGTAAAACAAAAATCTCTACCTATCTCTTCCAATGAAGGTAGAATGATTGCATTTGTGACCTAGGAAGTTTTTGTTTCAACTTTTGGAATATGATCATGTGTTTGAGTTTCTAACTATCCATTGATCTTACATCTATAAATCTTGGAAGTTTTGATAGCTTGTTCCTATGATGGCTGAAAATGTGAATAAGTAAGCCTAGGATACTATGTTTCAACTTTCCAAGTATGATCATGGATTTAGAACTCTTAATACCTTGTGATTCTAAACCTAAGAGTTATTGTTAAACAAAGAATATTTTCCTCATCATCCTATGATGGCCGAAACTTAGTGTTTAGGTGCTAGGATGTGTGAGTTTTTATTTTTCCAAAATGATCATCGACTTAAGCTCCATAAGATATTTGGATGCTAAGTCTAAGAGATTGGAAAGTTTAAGGATTTCTAACTTATTTATTCTCTGTTATTAAAGCTAGGCTGTATTACTTTCATTTTTCCAAAATGATCATGGACTTGAGCTCCATAAGATATTTGGATGCTAAGTCTAAGAGATTGGAATGTTTAAGTTTCCATTGTTTTCCAAGATGATCATGGATTTGAGCTCCATAAGATATTTAGATGCTAAGTCTAAGAGATTAGAATGTTTAAGTTTCCATTGTTTTCCAAAATGATCATGGACTTGAGCTCCATTAGATATTTGGATGCTAAGTCTAAGAGATTGGAAAGTTTAAGGATTTCTAACTTGTTTATTCTATGTTATTAAAGTTAGGATGTATTACTTTCATTTTTCCAAGATGATCATGGACTTGAGCTCCGTAAGATATTTGGATGCTAAGTCTAAGAGATTGGAATGTTTAAATTTTCATTGTTTTCCAAAATGATCATGGACTTGAGCTCCATAAGATATTTGGATGCTAAGTCTAAGAGATTGGAAAGTTTAAAGATTTCTAACCTATAAATCCTATGAAGACCAAACCTAGAAGGCTATGGACCTAGGATACTTTGTTCTTATTTTTACAAAATGATCATGGTTTTGAGCTCCTTAATACATATGGATGCTAAACCTAAGAGATTGGAAAGTTTAGTGAATGATAGCCTATTTTACTAACCTTAGCCGAATACCCCAAGTTTATAACTTAGTGGGATTTTAATTCAACTTGTTAAGTGATCATTGTTTATGAACTCCTAACACTTAAGGATCATAAATCCATGAGTTGTATAATTTTCGGGAATATCTAACCCTGAGAACTAGTCTTGGCCGAACCTATACTTTGTGGTTTAGTGCTCTTGTTTGATTTTAACTTGTGATTTTGTGTTCATAACCTTAGACTTCCATCGCGGAGGAAATGAGGACGTTCGTGGTATACCTCTTCGAGCATCTAATCTCCTTACCCTCATAGAAGGTGGAGTTAGTACTTTGTGGTGTGACAACGAGGAGCATCGAGTTCGGGAGTCCGGTGATAACCCAGGTGGGGGAAAGAACCAACCTATCGTCGGAATGGATAAGTAGTAGATTATATAATAATTGTGTAGGGCGACCTAAACCCTACTAGTAGTCGAGTAATCGACAAGACCAAAATCACATTGGAAACCTTTTCTGAAAAACCAATGGCGATCCGGGGATTGTAGGTTTATTGACATTAGGTTGATCTTTATATTCTTGATGGTTGATTTGATTTTATTACCTTTATTGAATCGATTTTGTGCTATGTTGGTAATATGGGAATATTTTGATTGATATTGTGTTATGCATGATCTGCCTGGTTTTTATTATTATGCTTAGTGGATTTTTAAGCAAAGATATATATGTTGTCTAAGAGATGATTGTTTTGGGTGTGAGGATAATGATGATTTAGAAGTGCCTAACTTAGATGAGGAATGTTAAAGAGGTGTTATGTCATAGAATATGTGTCAAGTTCTAATGGAAGGTTAAGGCACTAAGATGTTGTTAAAACAGGTTGGTGAGATTCAAGTATATATAGGTGTTGTTGTCCACAACCGTGTATTGGTAATATATACACAAGGACAAAAGTGTATTGGTAATATAATACTGGTAATATAATACGCAAGGACATCTGTGTATTGGTAATATAATACACGTAAAACACTTCTGTGTATTGGTAATATAATACACCGTGTATTGGTAATATAATACACGTAAAACATTTCTATGTATTGGTAATATAATACACCGTGTATTGGTAATATAATACAATTGGTAATATAATACACGTAAAATCAAGAGTTCTCACAAGATCACTTCCACCCTAACGGGAATGGGGGTGGAACACCTTAACGGGAATGGAGGTGTGCACTAGGTGGAACATCCTAACGGGAATGAGGGTGTGCCCCGATGCAAATGAGGGATGGTGAAAGGAGTGGTAGTGGCCACGATAACGTAAAGACATGGTGACGGGATTAGAGAGGTTATGTTTAAATAACATGTTGGTTTGCCTGAGAGTAAGGGTAGAGGATGATATATATTAACCTGAGGATGATTCGTTAGTTATGTGTGTTGATTATCTGTGACAATTACTGTATAATTTTACTATGACTCTTTTCCGCTTTTTGATGATAGATCTGTTTCTTATCCCCTGTATATTTCTGTATGTTGTATTTTATCTCCTTGTGGAATTGTACGAGAAGACCCTGTGGATGAGCGTAACCAGGAGGCGTTGGATGGAACTCCCTACGAACCGGAGGCTGGAGGACGAGCTGTGACCCATGGTGATTAGGGTCTAGTTAGTTATGGCAAGTGCGTCTCGTGAGGCGTATTTTTATTATGTTTTCCGTTGTTTAACTTTTTGTCTAAGTATATGCCTGTGAGGGATCCTACTGATGGGATATCCTCAACAGTGTTTTGTAATATGCATAATATACTTATATTATGATATGCCATTCTATATGAAGTTGTATACTTTATAAGTTTAGTTTTAATTTTTACGTATTTTCATGTTAAGCGTGCGATTAAGTAATTAAATAATGAGGTTTTAATCTAATGATACAAAGAGGCATAGCGGGATGTCTCAGTGCGCAACCAAGACAAGTGATAACATTGTCTTGTCCAAACATACGAACGACTACAAGGTCCATGTAATCTCTCTGTCCGAACCCAACGCTCACAAATGCAGCAAAAACCATAAAACCTCTTTTTTCTTTTTTTAAAAAATAATCTTATATTTCTTTGATTATTATGCTCATTATTGTTATTATTGTTATGATTATGATTATTAATATTAATATTTAGGTTGCCATAGACTAGGCTTGTGGTCCTGGCAATGTGGATTGTACAACGATCCAACCTAGCCAGCCTTGTTTCGAGCCAGATAACTTAGTTTCACATGCATCATTTGCTTTTAATAGCTATTACCAGCAAAATGGGGCTTCTGATATTGCATGTAGTTTTGGAGGGACAGCTGTAAAAGTTAATAAAGATCCAACTATGTCATTACAACTCATCACCAATTCCGCTTTTCTTTTTTTCTGTTTTTGTCATATGCCATTTTACTGGGATACTATCTATGCATATTTGTTTGCCTATGTTGGCATACATACGGCCTTTTCATCACTGATTGAGAGCTGAAAGAGCTAGTCAAATTGAAAAATATAGTAGTGGCTGAAACTGATGTATGTAGTACAATGAGTAGGAATGTATTTGTTTGAGCTTTATGATCCCTGAATGCTGGATGTTGTTCTAGTTATTCACTTAACATTCATGTTAACGATATCTCTGAGCATGCTAGCTATGGGTTTAAATAAAGCTACTCAAAATGAAAATCATTTTATCAGAAAAAATTAGTAACGTTTGAAGAGGGATGTGTTTTATGTGGAAGTTGCAGCAATTGAAAGTTGTTTGGTGTATGTAGTGCAATGAATAGGAAGGTCTTTCTTTGAGCTTTATGGTAACGTTTTAGCAGAAAAAATTGGTAATGTTTGAAGAGGGATGTGTTTATGGACCAGAACAATTGCAGATCTTATCCTTGTTTATGGAATTTGAAAATAGTTGCTATTTTTGTTAATCTTTTGCTTGCTTTGTCTTTTATCATTCTGCTCAATGTGATTGTGCTTTCCTTGAAAGAGCTGTTGTGTCATATTTCTAGTTTAATTGCTTTGCTAATTTATGCTCTCCAGACCTGAATGATGGTGTTAATTCACCCCAGATATTGTAAACAAACCCTTAAATTAGTTATTGTCGCCTGGCCTTTATATGAATAATAATAATACTATATGACCTCTTTCTTTCTTGGCATTTGGAAAGATCTGAAATTTCTCATCTAGGTGGTGTTAACTAGTAGTATCCGGCATTTGTATCCCAATCCTTTGATCACCCCCATTTTGTATTAAATTGCATTATTTGGTTTCAAGGGCATTGCATGCATTTGAAATATATTAATTTAATGATCCTTGTTATTAAAACTTAAAATAAAAGGTAGCATGATTTTTGATTTTTGAACTATAAAAATTTGATTCAATTAAATACAATGTGATTCCTTTGGTAACCATTTGAATTTATTCTGTATTAAACTATGAAGCAGGTAACCTGAATGAATCCAAATGCTGAAGTATGAAAACTGTTTTGGTTTTACATTTTATGCACTAATTATGTTCCTAAAAGATGGCACCTTGTAATCTTTTAATTCTGAGAGCTATCTCTAACCAATTAATAATATAATATGTCTTGAAATGTCATAGCCTTTTTATTTTGTAGATATTGAACATAATTTGGTGGCAGTGCTTCACAAAAAGAGAAAATTTGGTGACAGTTATTCAGTGCTCAAATGATGGGCTAACAATTGATTATATGTTGTTGCATTGTTCTTTCCTAAAACGTTGGTTTGGTTATGAACAATTTGTAATTGAGGTGCTAACTGGCTATGGAAAGATTTTTAAAGTTTGAACTTGGAATATTTTAGCTTTCTTTATTTTCTTTTTCCTTGATAGTGCAAAATTTCATGGACAAACTACATAATATAGTAAACTTTATATTTTGGATCCTTTCCATCTTATGGTTCCTTTGAATCTTTTGGTTTTGTTAAATTAGTTTTAGCTTCTTTCTTTTTCTCTTTTAGGGTTTCTTGATTATTTCACACTTGGGATTTCGTTTCCACACTGGTTTTGTGTTCTTCCCACACCCGGTAAGCTTTCTCCTCTCTATTATTCTATTTTGATTTTTGTTTGCTTTAACTTAGGGATTGAAGTGTTTTATTATTGTTTTAGTGTTAATTAATTAGTAAAGCCTTAGTTTCCCATTTGAGATTCAATATTAATGAGCATATGTGTACTTGTTTAAGGTACCACTCATTGTATTGAATCTTGAATTGTCCATGTTTGACAGTTTGGGGAAAAACATTTTCTTCATTCAGTTAAAATAGTTATTCATTGATTCTCATATGTTAAATACTTGATGAAAGTTCGGTCTGATGCATTTCCTTTCGTTCTCCAAGTGCATACTTTATCGTGGTGTTTTTCACTGCGTTCATGTCGTGTACGCCAGAGACTGATGGGAAATGCTACCGAAATTTCGTCAAGTATTAGCATGAGTTAAGGACTAACTGTTAACCGAATATTGAAAAAGTTTCTTCTCGAATGGGATAGGGCCATACCCTATCATAAGAAGTATTTGATGAAGATATTGGCCTAAGTAGGAAGTTATTGTTGTAGTCATGGATCGCGGTTGGATGAATGCTAGACGGACAAGTGATGAGTATAAGAATGGAGTGGAAGATTTTCTACAATTTGCAAAAACAAATGCTCCTGATAGTAGTGACGGAAGGTTTTATTGTCCTTGTGTTAACTGTTTGAATGAGAGACGACTAGAAGCTGAGGAGATACGGGAGCATCTTATTTGTGAGGGGATTTGCAAGAGTTATACAATATGGATATGTCATGGTGAATCATTAGACAGGTCAAGGGTGTCGCATAGAGAGGAAGCTGATGACGTAGATATGGAGGATGGACTAGAGGACATGATCCGTGATATTGGGCAAGAGTCTTTTCGGCGAGCACATGTGTATGATACTTTATGCAGTGACGCAGAAGTTGCTTTGTATCCGGGGTGCACTAATTTCACACGGTTTTCAGCGGTGTTAAGATTGTTCAATGTGAAGGCTAGAAATGGGTGGAGCGATAAAAGCTTTACTGAATTGCTTGAGTTGTTGAAAGACATGCTTCCAGAAGGTAACATATTGTCGTCCCGAAACTATGAGGCGAAGAAGATATTGTGTCCAATGGGTATGGAGTATAAGAAAATACATGCATGCCCCAATGATTTCATATTGTACAGGAAAGAGTTTGAAGAGATGCACGAGTGCCCCAGCTGTGGGGTATCACGCTACAAAGTGAAAGGGTGATTCTAGTTGTGATGTGGTCACCAAGGGTCCTATTGCGAAGGTGTTATGGTATCTTCCAGTAATTTTGCGGTTCAAGCGATTGTTTGCTAATTTAAATGACGCAAAGAACATTAGATGACATGCAGATGAGAGGAAATGTGATGGACAGCTTCACCATCCGGCTAATTCTTTGCAATGGAAGAGAATTGATAGTTTGTTTCCAGATTTCGACAATGAGCCCAGAAACTTCAGGCTTGGACTTGCAACCGATGGAATGAATCCATATGGAAAATTAAGTAGTATTCATAATTCATGGCCTGTTCTCCTGGTAATTTACAACCTATCTCCTTGGTTGTGCATGAAGTGCAAATACATTATGTTAAGTATGATGATTTCGATTCCAAAACAGCCAGGAAATGATATTGATGCTTATCTGAGTCCCTTGATTGAAGACTTGAGAATGTTGTGGGATGAAGGGGTTGATGTGATCGACGGGTATTGCCATGAGACTTTCAAAATGAGTGCCATGTTATTTTGCACCATCAATGACTTTCTAGCATACGGGAACCTATGCGGGTATAGTGTTCATGGAAGGAAGACAGTTTACCTTAGGCATCGGAGATTTCTCCGGCGTAATCACCCCTATTGTAGATTGAGAAAAGCTTTCAATGGACTTCCGGAGAATGAAATTGCTCTGGTGGCCTTGACTGGAGAGCTAGTTTATGAACTTGTTAAGGACATTAATGTTATCTATGGGAAGACCCAAAAGAGGGCTACTGAGAAGAACATATGGAAGAAGAGGTCGATCTTCTTTGATCTTCCATACTGGTGCAAGCTTGATGTAAGACATTGTATTTATGTGATCCATGTGGAGAAAAATATGTGTGACAGTTTAATCGGAACACTTCTCAACATTCAGGGCAAGACAAAGGATGGTGTGAATGCTCGTCTGGATCTAGTTGCGATGGGTATACGAGAGCAGTTAGCTCCATATAAAGTTGGGGGGGTAAGAAGACTTATTTGCCCCCAGCATGTCATACTTTATCAAAAAAAGAGAAAAGAAGTTTCTGTGAGTGTCTACGGGGCGTCAGAGTGCCACAGGGTTGCTCTTCAAATGTCAAGAGACTTGTCTCAATGAAAGATCTCAAATTAGTTGGCTTAAAGTCTCATGATTGCCATCTCTTGATGCAACAACTACTACTGGTGGCAATTCGTGACATCTTGCCTAAAAAAGTCAGACATGCCATTACTAGGTTGTGCTTATTCTTCAATGCTATATGTAGCAAGGTCATTGACACTCAAAAGTTGGATGACTTGGAAAATGAGGCAGCCATTATCTTGTGCCAATTGGAGATGTATTTTCCCCCTTCATTTTTTTACATCATGGTTCATTTGATTATTCATCTAGTAAGGGAGATTAGAATGTGTGGTCCAGTTTATTTAAGGTGGATGTACTCGGTTGAGCGATACATGAAGATCTTGAAAGGGTATATGAAGAATCCACACCATCCTGAAGCATCTATTATTGAAAGGTACGTTGCAGAAGAAGCGCTTGAGTTTTGTACAAACTACATGTCAGAAGCGAAATCTGTAGGGCTTCCGAAGTCTCGTCATGAAGGAAGATATGATGGTAAGGGTACACGAGGTATTACTGTTAAGAGCGTGGATCGAGAGGAAGTGCTTCAAGAACATTTGTATATATTGAATAACACTGATGAGGTTGAACCATACTTATAGAGCACAAAAGCATCATCAATGAAACTTACCCTCGCATGAATGAAAAATGGTGTTTGAACAAGTATAATAAGACTTTCTTGAACTGGTTTAAAGAAAAAGTTGAAAATGATGGTACTGCTTCTGATACATTAAAATGGCTAGCACAGGGGCCTAACTTTGATGTCATATGCTGGAGTGGGTACGATATCAATAAGTTTTCCTTCTATACAAAGTCCCAGGATGACAAAAGTACCGTGTAAAACATTGGGGTTATGGTCGTGACTGAGTCCATGCATTTCTCTAGTTCAAAAGATACAAACCCTGTTACGGCATCCGTATCGTACTTTTGAATCATTGAAGAGATCTGAGAGGTTGATTACACGAAATTTAGAGTGCCTGTTTTTAAATGTAAGTGGGTCGACAGTAACAACGGTGTACAAACCGATGAGTTAGGATTCAAATTGGTGGACCTTGATAAGGTGGGTTATAAAGAAAAGCCTTTCATCATGGCATCAGAAGCAAAACAAGTGTTTTATATCCGTGATCCTTCAAACAAAAGGTGGCCAGTGGTTCTCCAGGGAAAAAACATGTCTAATGGTAGTGAGGAAAATCAAGATTCAACTCTTGATATTTCTGATACTCCTTCTTTCTCAACATGGGTGCCTACTTTTGATGAGGAAAATGAAGTGGATGACGTACATGCCACTCGTGATGATCATCTGGAAGGGTTATGGGAGAACCTTACTACTTGACCACAGTGTAAGTATAGTTTAAGTTATATATGTTTCAAGTCATCTTATAAGTTATGTTTACGTTGATATTTATAAGTTAAGTTATGTTTGATATTTATCCAGACATACTGACATTATGTTTTTTTTTGTCTAAACAGGCATACATGGCTGATCCTGAGGATATCCCTCCTTCACGCAACGGATCGGATGCCCCGTCGACAGGCAGAAAGGGTCGACGTGCCACACGTATGAAGAATTTGACCGTCAACCGTGGTGCAAATCAAAGGATAAGAATCGAGTTTGATTGTGACCTTAATCCTATAGGGCCAATGGCCGATCAGTTTAACAGTTTTGTGGGGACCCTTGCTCGAAACAAGCCTAGTATACTTATTGAGAATTGGAAAAATGTACCGGAGAAGGATCAGATATGGGATAGTATTCTGGTATCTATACTTTTAGACTCTTTTTTTGTATCTATTTTATTTTAATCTTATTAATATCATACACTAATTCCTTGATTTTTTTGGTGTTAATGTAGCTCACCTTTGATGTGCCGGATACCAAGAATATGAGGAGGCGTTTGATAAAGTATGCAGGTGAGAGTTGGAGGGTATTTAAGACGGACCTAGGTAGAAACTACATATTCAATCCGAGTCAAAAGAACCCACTTGAGGTGTACCTGTTTCTTGACCAGGAGACGTGGAATCGCTTTGTTCAGAGCCGACATGATCCCAGCTTTCAGGTTAACTTAATTGAGTTGTCTCTAAATTTAATTAATTTAATTAATCTTATTAATTTACTTATGTAATTTAAATGTCTTTTATTTATAACAGGTGAAGAGGAAAAAGGGGAAGGAAATCCAAAGTAAGAATCTCCACCCCCATATATTGTCTCGTGGGGGATATAAAAGGCATAACAGGAAAATGGTGGAAGAGGAAAATAAAAGACGTCAGGAAGAATCATCTCAGGCTGATCCTACCACTGAAAATCATCCAGAAGTTATTGATCCACCTCCACCCACGTGCCATCGTGCATGGAAGAGAGCCCGACAAAGAAGTACGGGACAATATACATTTGAGGAGGCACACCAAGTAGCTGAGAAGATTGTAATTATAGTTTGAATTCTGACTGTGATTTTAACAATGTTACCTAATTGTAATGTGATGTAATATTCTATATGTTATAGGATGCCTTGGACGAATAGGCCACTCAAGGAACCTTTGTTCCTAAAGGCCGCCAGGATATCTTAGTTGTTGCCATCGGTAAACAAGACCACCCGGGCCGTGTGATTGGTGTTGGATAGGGCTTTGGCATTCGCCAATACCATGGTTCATCTTCACATCGACGCCACAGGGATGATGATGCATATAGAGAACGGCTAAAACGAGAGATTGCAGATGAGCTTAGATAGGAGATGACCCAGCAGTTTTCTCAGTAACTAGCAGCTTTGGCTGGTATGTCCATGCAAAACACAGGTGTCCAACCCTCTAGCCATGTGAGCACTAAGGGCTCATGTGATCCTCCTCATCAGCCTAATGACGATGATGAGGATCCTGATAGGTGTGAGTTGTATGTTGATGGTCATCATGATCACCGCTCAGTGGCATTGGGGAGGGCACACAACTTGGGGAATACCATACACCACCGTACATTAGCGGATGATCAGGTGAGGGTGCAGGTTGAAGATATTCGAGATGATGATGCTTGAGTCCCTATGCCCACTGAGGAGGTTCAAACAGTGGGCGAGGCCCCCGGTAACTTCATCCCCTGGCCAAGAAGATTGGTCAGGTTTTTTGTTGCATCTGAGGTATTCAATTACTTGTGTTTTTCTATATTTACAATTGAAATAATTTATTTGTGTTTACTATTAATGCTTTATTTTTTTTTATTTAGGATGTTGGAAAAGATGTCCCACCTAAAAGGTCGGATCCGGGAAGACATGAGAAGTCTGCTCCTGCCAAGGTATTCATTTAATCATTCAATTAATTATAAATGAAATAACTTAACTGTGATCACTAATGTTTTGTGTTTGTTGTTTAGGGGATCGACAAAAGGGATCCTGATGATGTTTTTAAACGACTGGCTATATAGGTTGTGACTTTAGGGATGGGTGCAACTTTTGTAAAGTTGGAACATGATGGCAGGTGTGATGACCATTTGAATATCCAAGGGAGGGAAATTATGGAGATGGATCTTGAGGGTGAAATGGTTAGGGCCGCGAACATCTCGTTATGGTGCACGTAAGTACATTTTATTTGTAATTTAACTAATTAAATTTTAAATATTATTATAATTAACATGTTTTATCAATATCTTAGGTATCTGCATCGCTTGTGTCTTGATAAGGGCAACCTCGCCATTTATGGGTTCAATGACCCTATGTTCATTCAGGGTGATGTTCTGCTTCTATCAGAAGACATGGTCATGAACATACGCCCTATACTTGCTCGAGTCAATCATCATTGCTACCTTGCGCCTTACCTCAATAAGTAAGTACAAGTTTACAGGTTATTATGTAATTATAACTATATATGACTTGTCACTAGCTGTTTCCCAAATGCAGTAAACATTGGCAAGTATTGATCTTATGTCCTCGTGTGAATGTCGTGGTCTTCTTCTGCTCGGTGGGAAGGAAGCCGAAGAAGGATCACAAGACCGCTATTGAAACGTAAGCATTTAATTAATCAATAATCAAGTTGTTTTATTTATCCGAAATCTATAACATATACTTTAATTAATGTTTATTTTCTTATGATAGTTCAATGGATGCGAGCCGCATTTTCGGTGGTGAAAGGCATATGCCTATTAGGTGGATTATTCCTAACGTAATATGTTTATTACTACAAATGCTTCAAGTGCAGTTTACAATAGTTATTACTTTGTGTTTAATTCCTTATATTCAAATTTGGTTTCATTTGTAGTCTCGTAGACAGCGTGGCGGATGGGAGTGCGGATATTACGTGATGAAGTGGATGCTTGAAATTGTCTCCACCAGTATTACTGAAAGATGGCAGGAGGTAACTAATTAGTAACACAATTAGTTGTAACAATTAATTATAGATTAATTATGTTTTATTTTAGTTTATTACTTATAAGATTAATCTTATGTCCAATTGAACGTGCATATGTTCGATAGTCCGACTCCACTCTCTGTAGGGGACATTATTGACATAAGGTTGTGTTGGGCAACCTTCTTTTTTGAAGTGTACCAATCATAGTTTGTGTAGTTAGTTTATAAACATATCATGTACTAGCTAGTTTTTTGACTAATGTATATTTTGACTTGAAATCTATAACATATCATGTACTAGCTAGTTTTTTGGATTCTAAGTATCTTTGTTGTCATATTGTTCAGTTTACACTAATTGCGATATTATTACGTATTTAGCTCTGAAATTAATTGAAGTGTATGTATCGTTCGTAATCAATATAGTATATTAATTTAGTGTGTTTTGGTTGTATAAGTGATTCAATGTTGAGAATATTTAGATTCTGTTAATTTACTGGGAATGATCTAGATGTAATACTGAAGCAGGGGAAATGATTATAACTAATGTAAACTACTTATTTTAAAAAAACACTATAGACATCAGTTATTGCCTAAACCGATGTTGAAAACTCTGTTCTATTTATTTTTAAAAAATGAATAGAATCTCAGACATCGGTTAAAATATAGAACTGATGTCTAAAGTGTAGTTTAGACATTGGTTCTATATTTTAACCGATGTCTAAAGTTCTCATTCAACAAATAACTTCAGTAGAACAACACTTTAGACATCGGTTAAAAGCTAGAACCGATGTCTAAACTGCACTTTCGACATCGGTTCTAGATTTTAACTGATGTCTAAAGTGCTGTTCTACTGAAGTTGTTTGTTGAATGAGAACTTTAGACATCGGTTCTTTCTAGAACCAATGTCTAAACTGCACTTTAGACATCGGTTCTATATTTCAACTAATGTCTAAAGTGTTGTTTTGCTTACAGTTTTTTGTTGAATGAGCACTATAGACATCGGTTTTATCTAGGAACCGATGTCTAAAGTTCCAATATACAACATCGTCCGTTTCAACATCGATTCTATATTTCAACCGATGTCTAAAGTGTTGTTCTAATTACAGTGTTTTGTTGAATGAGCACTATAGACATCGATTTTATCTAGGAACCGATGTTTAAAGTTCCAATATACAACATCGTCCGTTTCAACATCGATTCTAAAACCGACTTTAGAGGTCAATTTTAACCAACGTTAAAACCCTTTTCTGTACTATTGAGGATAACCTTGTGAGAGGATTTCCTGATATTAGTTTTAAGAAATATGTCTTGTGTGATGCATGTCAGAGAGGTAAACAAGTAAAATCAAGTTTCAAATCTAAAAACCAAGTATCAACTCTAGACCTCTTCATTTGCTACATATGGATTTGTTTGGGTCAGTTAGTGTTGCAAGCTTGGCTGGAAGGAAATATGGATTTGTCATAGTTGATGATTATTCTAGATTTACATGGGTACTCTTCCTAACCCACAAGAATAAGTCTTTTAAGGCTTCTCTGTATTCTATAAGAAAGTACAAAATGGGCAAGGTTTCTGTATTTCTACTCTTAGAAGTGATCATGGGGGAGAATTTGAAAATGAGAAATTCATAATGTTCTGTGAGGAGAATGGGATCTCTCACAATTTCTCTACATTAAGAACTCCACAACAAAATGGAGTAGTTGAGAGAAAGAACAGATCTCTGCATGAGATGGCTAGGTCAATGCTCAATGAGAATAATCTCCCTAAGTACTTCTAGGCTGAAGCAGTAAACACTGCATGTTATGTACAAAATAGAATACTTATAAGGCATTTTCTAAAGAAGACTCCTTATGAAATATCGAAAGGAAAAAGACCCAACATATCTTACTTCCATGCATTTGGAAGTGGGTGTTTCATTCTAAACACTAAGGATCAACTTGGAAAGTTTGATTCCAAAGTGGATATGGGTATCTTCATTGGATATTCTTAAATGTCTAAGGCATTTAGAGTTTATAACTCTAGAACCTCTGTTATTGATGAATGTATTCATGATAAGTTTAATGATGGTTTACAGACTGGTAGGGAACTATCAGATCTAGAGGATGATCTTGCAGGACTTGATATAAATAAGCAAGATAGTCAACAACCTAACTTGTCTAAAGCAGAACCTGCTAAAAAGTCTGACAGACGAGTAGAGAAGACAAGTCATCAGACCAGTCAACAGACAAGTCAAAATCAACATGATGATCTCAGAAGAGACTAGAAGTTCAAAGCTCATCATCCTAAGGATCTCATCATTGGAAACCCCTCAGAAGGAGTGAGAACCAAATCAACATTAAGGGAATCAAACAATATGGTGTTTCTATCAAAGATTGAACCAAAACATATTGATGAAGCTCTTGATGATGAAAGCTGGATTCTTGTTATGCAAGAGGAACAGTTTACAAGAAATGATGTCCGGACACTCGTATCCAAGCCAATAAACAAGTATGTTATTGGAACAAGATGGGTTTCCAGAAACAAGACGGATGAAGATGGTAATATTGTCAGAAACAAAGCTAGGTTGGTAGCCCAAGGCTATAACCAACAAGAAGGTATTGATTATACTAAAACCTTTGAACCTGTTAATAGAATAGAGGCCATTCATATTCTAATGTCATATGCTGCACAACACCAAATCACTCATTTTCAAATGGATGTAAAAAGTGCTTTTCTAAATCCCATGATTGAAGAAGAAGTGTATGTTAAACAACCCTATGGTTTTGAAGATATTGATAAACTAGATCATGTTTTCAAACTTAAAAAGGCTTTATATGGTTTGAAACAAGCACCTAGAGCATGGTATGGTAGACTTAGCTCATTTTTCATGCATAATGGATTTACTAGAGGACAAGTAGATACTTCTCTTTTCAAGAAATGTTCAAAAGATAATTTTATAATAGTTCAAATATATGATGATGATATTATCTTTGGAGCAACTAATGAAAAGTTGTGCAAGGAATTTTCTAAGCTAATACAAGCAGAACTTGAGATGAGCATGATGAGAGAGTTAAAGTTCTTCCTTGGACTGCAAATCAAGCAGACAAGTGATGGAATCTACATTCATCAATAAAAATACACCAAGGAGATTCTTAATAAGTAAAAAATGGAAAATGGCAAACCTATGAGAACTCCCATGTAACCCAATTCAAAATTAAACAAAGATGGAGAAGGTGAAAAGGTAGACCAAACTGTCTACCGATGTATGATTGGCTCTCTTCTGTACTTAACTTCGAGCAAACCTGATATTCAATTTAGTGTCTGTATGTGTGCAAGATTCCAATATGACCCTAAGGAATCCCATCTTAAAGTTGTTAAACAAATATTTAGATATTTACTTGGGACAACTAATCTTGGTTTGCTATATTTGAGAACAAAAGAATACAAATTAGTGGGATATTGTGATGCAGACATAATATAAAGAAATAGCACCAATGGAGGATGCCACTTTAATGGAGCCAGTTTAGTCTCATGGACAAGCAAAAGACAGACAACAATTGCTTTATCAATTGTTGAATCAGAATACATCTCAGCTACTAGTTGTTGCTCACAACTCTTAGGGGTAAAACATCAACTTGAGGATTACTCTATATTTGAGCATAATATATCTGTGTGGTGAGATAATTCCAGTACAATTTTCTTATCTAAAATTCCCATACAGCATTCTAAGGTTAAGCATATTGAAATTAAACATCATTTTATAAGGGACTATGTTCTAAAATGTATGTTTGATATTAAGTTCGTTAAAACTGAAAATCAATGGGCTGATATTTTCACAAAACCCTTAGCTAAAGATAGGTTTGAATATATTAGAGACAATCTTAACATGCATTGCATTGTTAAATAACATGTGTGATGTTGCATGCTTAACTTGTCTTATGTGTTTAAATGAACTGTCTGTGAAACCTATCTGACCCTGATGAGTCACATGTGAACTCAACAGTTTTTGCTAAAATAGTTATTATTTATTTAATACCATTTAATAATATGAAGCTAATCATTTACTTGGCAGTTTTTCCTTCTTGAAACCATGTTTTCATAATGTCTTAGTGGGCTTTTGGTTTACCATATATTTCGTGCCGTTGTAAGCATTAAAATTGTCTTTTTCTCTCTCCTGACTTTATGTCTATAAAAGGATAAAAAGTCTGAAAGCTTGTCTCTTTACGCTTTCAAATATTTTCAAACCTTTCATCTTCTTCTCACTCTAAAAAACCCCCAAATCTCTCAAACCCTAAACTTGTCTTTCTCTATGGCACCCAAAAAGAATCTCTCTGCTAGAGAAATTGTTACCAAATATGGCATGAAGATTGATGATATGGAAAAGATCCTTGCTGGAAAGGTGGTTGATCTTTAACAAATAAAGAAATGGGGCATGGATGTCACTGAGGAGTTGGAACACCATAGAGAGCAATGCCCCATTTCTTCTGCACCAAGGATGAGCATGTGCAAAATTTTTTTTTTTTTGCATTGGCTAGCGTTCAGCACTAGGAATCCATGCTCAGTGCCCAAGGTGCAATATTTTCTGCTGAAACTGCTTTCTGTTTGCGCTTAGCGCTCACAGTAGCGCCCGACGCCCACAGAGGGTCATTTTCACCATTCTCTTGTGTCATTTCTGCCTTTGGTCCTTTTTCATTAGATGTGCCAACATAACAATTCAAAGCAATTACACCACATTATATGACCTACACATCAAGGAAACCACTCAATCATCTCAATGAACTACTTTTTTTTTTCATGATAAGGACGAAAAAAGAACAAAAATACAAGAAGAAAAATGTTTCGGTTGCCTCCCAAGTAGGGTTTCTTTAACGTCACTAGCTTGACATTTGATCTCTTTTCTTAGGGCGGTTTATATGACAAGAAGAATATATCCTCCTTCCGCTTTCTTTTCTTCACAAGTTGTCCCATGTATTTACTATAAGGAAGCAAATGTTCCCATGCCCCAACAATTAGGCATTTGGAATATGTGTTTCCCCATTCTTGAAGTATATAAAACTCATTTCGCATGGGACTATTCTCTTTAATCACCAAAGGTTGAGTCTCGGCCATATGAATCTCTTCATGCCTTACCCTTGGCTTCTCTTCGATGTCACTATTTTTCATCTAATACTACAACTACACTTTCTTTTTGTTTCTCATCCACCACTTCTCTTGAGTCATGTTCACTTTCCATTTCTACAAATACTTCTTCTTGCTCAACCATTTCCCAAACATGTGACTCTTGCTCTCTTACCAACTCTATCTTTTTCTGTACAAAACAACCCAATTTCTCAAATAATGTCCCAACTTGAATCTCAAGATTCGTGATCGAAGCTTATGTGTTCTTAAAATTCGCTTGAGTAGCTTCCATGAATTGAGTTAAAACATTTTCGAGGTTGGAAACTCTATCCAAATACTCATTGGATTGGTGGTGAGGTTGTGCATCTTGTCCCCTCATAAGGTTCTCCATGTAATAAGCCTCCTCTTGTGCATTGAATTGAACCTCACAATTTTCAAGTTTATGGTGTTCACCACAAAAATCACATGTAGGTGGCAATGGTTTCATTGCCTTCACTTGCATGACTTGAAGTTGTTTAGACATCAACTCCAATTGTTTTGCAATAAGTTTTCTTTGAGTAAGAAGAGTAGCTTCAAAGATGTCCATGGTCTGTAGTGGATACTTTGCTCACAAAACAAGAATCCAAAGTAAGGAATTATAACAATGAAAACCAATTACTAAAATGAGAATTAAAAAAAAAACAATGTCCAAATTAGCAATGCCTTTGTTTCCTTGATATTGAAATCAACAATCCTCGGCAACGGCGCCAAAAACTTGTTGATGGTTTGGCAAGTGTACGAAATCGCGACAAGTAATTGAGTGAGAGTAGAGTATCGTTCCCAACGAGGATTGTGATCAAGTATCAACGTAGCCTAGGCAATAGCTATTTGAAAGAATGAATGTCATGGTTTCAAAACATTTATGAATTTTTGTATTTAGAGTTGTCACAACAATGAATTAAACAACAACAATTAAGGAATGAATTCAATATAGGTAAAAACGGTTAGGTATCGGAATCCCTCAATTTCCACCTAATGTAACTTTGTTCAATCTTAATCTCAATCCAATTCATTCAATTGACATTCAAATCACTAACCTAGATTTATCCCTAATTCCTTAGGTGATAATCCTTTTGTTACAATTCAAGAACCCTAATTCCTTAGGTGATGCAAGATTGGAACAAACATTAAGCATTGGATTCACAAGAATGTATTGCAATATAGTTCTATTACTAGAATTAACAACACAATATTAATGAACTTTATTTCCAATTAAGTCACCAATTTTCCAATTGTGAAATTGAACCTAACGTCATTTCAAGGTTGATCAATCCAAGAAAAGCATTAAGCATAGAAGAGATTAATCAAACTGAACAAAATTGCATTGAAATCACAAATCAAACTTCATTACATCAACATTCAATCAAGTTCATCCTAAACCTAACCTAAGAGATCTAACAACTCATAGTCAAAAGAAAAGGGAAGAAGAAACTTGAGTAGGAATGAGTGGAGGAAGCCATGGAAGCTCCAAATCTTGTTCCCAAGCTTGAATCTCCAAGGAATCCAGAGAGAAAATGCTGAACCAAGGTGAAATCGCACCAAAAATGAGTCAAAGATCTAGTTACAACTGCAGAAATATGAATTTATAGGTTCTTTGCATTTTGCATGTTGCATTCATATAGGCATAGTTTTGCATGATCATTCTCTAGATTGCCCCTCACTTAGAATATGCATCCAATTGTGAGAACTTGGTGCCAAATGATTTGAGATAGTGAATTTTTGAACCCAATTTTTTATTCTTGTGACAAGGCTAAAAATAAAAATCCTTGAGATGATCTTTTGATAGTTGATAATTAGCATGTGCTTCCTTAAATTTGTGTTTCTCACTGATTTTTGAACTACTAAATGTAAGATTTTGAGCCAAAAAGGGGTACTCACTAAATCTACCCCATTCCTTGTGATAGATTGTTTTAATTCCTCTTGGATTGTATTCTCTAGAACTTGACTTGAAACCGTTTTGAAACTTCAAAAAAATTTGAAAACATATTTGAAAATGATTGAGGCACTAGGTATTTTTTCCGGCCTTCTGAGCTTTGATTGATTAAATGATACCCCTTAGTTGCCCAATTTTGAGCCTAAAAGAATAAAATACTTTTCTTGGTACCTTGAATTACTTTGATAAATAATGCTTGGTATGACACCTTTTAAAGTATTACAAAAGGGTAAAAAGGTAGTCTGAAAAAGTTTGGGATGAGAAAGTTAGAAAATATTTCTCTTGAGCTAAAAATCTCCCCTTATCCAAATAAATAAAATGAAATAAACACAAAAAAAATGGAGAAGGGGATGACAAAAGAAAGTGAGAAATAAAAATAAAAAGAAAGAAAGAAAGGTGGAAAAGTGAATCAAAGCCAAAAAAGGTATTTTAGAAGGTGTCATGCTTTGCAATGTTTGATAATTTGTTTAGCCTTCTTGAAATTTCCTTTTCTTGATCTCCCCACCTAACAATTAATCCCCTGGCCACATTACAACCAAAGTAAAAGACCTCTTGATTCTTATGTGTTTTCATTAATAAAGTAGAGATTTGGTTAATAATCAAGCTTATGGTAGAATACCTTCCTTGAGGAAATTGAGCGAATTGTCATATACCCTGGAACACTTGAGTGAGGTGAGACGAGTGCCTGAATCAGTGAGAATATGAATTTGATGAACCTAAGCTTCTAATTGGACTTGAAATCAATTATCTCTTGGGGATTTATTCGAATGTGCCTGTCACTTGGATTAGTTTCTCGGGTTCTTGGTTCACTATCCATGCTCTGATTATTTATATCTTCTGGCCATAGTGATTGCTTGAGGACAACCAAAATCTTAAGCTTGGGGTGATTTGATGAGTGTGATTTCACCTCATCTTTGTTTATCATTTTGCATGCATTTTCATATAGTTTAGGCATTTTTAATTTGATTTTTGTTAATTTTTACCTTGGAACGAGTAAGACGGTTTTGTGGTGTTGTTTTGCAGAAATTAAGGGTTAAATGCTCAAGATCAACCATGATGGAGTTTGGATGAAGATGGGGCTTGAAAAGTGAAGAAAATGAGCCAAACAGAGCCCATCACGACCTAGCCGTGATGCCCATCACGGCCATGATCGAGCAAAACTGAAAAGAAAGAAGGCTAAAGTCAAGCTGTCAGGGCCAGGTCATGATGGACATCACGGCCGTGATGGCCATCACGGCAAGGCCGTGATGAGCATCACGGCCATGACAGACCATTTATTGAAGCAGCGCACAAGGCAGAAGCCATCACGGCCAGGCCGTGATGCACATTACTTGGATCAGAAGCAACTGATTTAGATCTAATTTGTGTTAGATTGGGATTCAAACTTCCCAAATCTATAAATATGGGATCAAGTCAGAGTCTTGGAGGACTTTTGGCTTCTACCACTTAGGCAATAATCTAGGATCTCTCCTCTTCTTCTTCCTCTTTTTCTCTGATTTTCTGCTTTCATGTTATTTGTAATCAAGCTTGTCGTCACCATGACCATGCTTGAGTAGTAGCTTAGTTTCTAGGGATTGGGGCTATGCCCAAGGTTTGTTTATGACAGTAAACTGATGTTTCAACTTTGTTAATTGCGATTTTGTTTTAGATCTGACTTCTAGTGTTTTAACTATTTGTAAATCTGGTGCGCGCTTATTTACATGTCGTAGATATTCTAAGGAGGAACCTAGCGGTGAACTTAGGTGTCGGATCTATAGAATCAGACTTAGGACTGAAATCACGAGAGTTAGAAGCCGTCCTTCGAGGATTAACGAATTGTCACAAAACGTAAATGGTCCAATCTGAATTCAACTACCACGAGAGTAGGGGTTGATTCAATTGGGCACCGTTTTTTTAACCCGAGATGGAGCTTAAACTATTTGAGGATAAATTCGCCTTCAAGGCAATTTTGACAATTAACAAGGGTTAATCGGTTTAGTAACATAAACGATCTTGTTGGTAACCCAAATCCCTAGGAATCCTTTTAGATCTGAAAATCCATAAACTGTTTACTTTCTGTTTATTTGACTCTGATTTTAGGTTATCTCTTAATTCAAATTCAAAACCTTTTCAAAATTCAAAAATCTTTTTATACAGTTCAGTTTTATCACTTAACAATTAGTTGTGATTTGAGATCACGGTCTTTGTGGGATCGATATCTTTTATTACTTGGAGACAATCCGGTACACTTGCCGGAATCGCACGTGCATTCGCACGACATCATCGCCCAGCGCTGAGCATCCTGATCCCAGTGCTGGGAGCTTCAGAACTGCCCGAAAACCTGCTCTCTGTCTCAGCTGGCGTTGAGCACCCAAGGCTGGCGCTGAGCGCTGCCTTGCTGTGTGCATCCAGGCGCTGAACGCCCCAACACCAGCGCTGAGCGCTGGTTCATGCCCTGCTGCTATTGCTTTCTTCCGTTTCTGTCCTAGCTGAGCGCTCGGTTCCAAAGCTGAGCGCTCGGCCTTCAATCCTGAATATTTTTAACATCTTTTTGAGTATATTTTTCATATAAAAGATCAAAACTCTAATCAAATGAATGTGCATATTTTCCTATCACTTTTCCTATGAATTCTAAGATTATTTACAAACTCTTTCCTAATTACACTTCCAAACTAACATATTTTACACATTCATCACTTGTGTTGATATATGTGTATGTGTTTTATGTGGTGTCTAGCATGTAGTTGTCGAGTAAAATCCATATATAGGTTTCTCATTCTTGCATGTTTTATTTGTGGTTTCTCTACTTGTGCATATTGTTAGACTCAATGACTTAGAGATTTTGATATATGATAAATACAATTTAATGTGTGTGCAAGTGTTTTAGTGTCAAATTGCAAAGACAGGTATCAAGCAGTAATCAACAAGTTCAATGACCAATTAAAGGAAAATATTCAAGGAAGAACTTGAAGGAATCAAGGAGCTGCATGGAGGAATCAAAGAGCAAAGACAAAGATCAAAGGATCATCAAGACCAAGCTTAACGGAGAATTTTAGATTGAAGTCTTAAATGATTTGTGAGAGAAAGAAATCTCTTAGTCACAAAATAGCTCAACTAAAAAGTTGCATGAAGAAAATCAATTTTCATAACTTGCATTAAAAGGAATAAGTTTTTGTTAATGAAAATTATTTTTGGAAATAAGAACAAGATTCTAATTTTGCTCATCCAACACAAGTGACAGAAGTGCTCTGCCATTAAAGTGATACAAGCGCTCGTCCACTAAAGTGACAGAAGCGCTCGTCCATTAATGTGACAGAAGTGCTCGACCACTAAAGTGACAGAAGTGCTCGTCCACTAAAGTGACAGAAGCGCTCATCCACTAAAGTAATACAAGCGCTCGTCCACTAAAGTAACAGAAGTGCTCGTCCACACAAGTGACAGAAGTGCTCGTACACACAACTCTTTGGACTTGCTAAGTCCTTAATGAGAAGCTCCGTCCAACGATATGGCATATGGAGCTCGTCTACTAGCTCGTCCGATGTAAAATCTTAATTCAAAATGGCTAGATGGACGCGCACAATTTCAAGATGGACGTGAATTCTATAAGAGCCGATGTAGAATCTTATTTCAAGAACCAGAATCAAGAAAACAGATTCTGTTATCAGATCCAAATCTGTTTTGATTGATCCCAACGACTATAACTTGTTTTCTATATATAGAGGGATCAAAGGAACATTTTTATAATATCGATCACAGATACAATATACACATATCATTCATCAGCTTTCTTGAGCTAATTGTGAAAAGGATTGTTTCGTTCTCATAAATGCTTCAATTTGTTTATCTGACTATTGAGAGTTAGGAATCAATTTTTCGTTTTATTTGATTGTAAAGAGAGAGGGAGTCTCTCTGAGTGATTAGGGTGAGGTATCACTAAGGAAGAACATTGAGGCTCTTCACAAGAGTGTGGTATCTCGAGGTGAAGGAGTGCTCTGTGGTGTAAAGGTTTTTCAAGCTACCTGGCTAAAGCTTGTTGTGTTAGTGTGTTAAAACCCACAGGTGGAGTGGGGACTGGATGTAGGTCACAATGGTGGTGACTGAACCAGGATAAATCTAGTTGTGTGGTATCTATAAACTCAAACTCTTTTACTTTCTGTTTATGTTCAAGAACCTGTGATTTTGATGTTTAAAGTACAATATAATTTCTGTTTTTGATCCGTATAAACTGTATTGAAACCTGAGTCTGATTGTAATCAAGTCTGTGTTATCTGTGTTCAAAACTGAGTTGATCAAAACCATTCTTGATTTTTGAAACTGAACTAATAACTGAAACTGAAACCTGCAAGTTTGTTCTTGATTGTTAATGCTTGTATATGAAACTTGCATAACTTGTTCTTAATCTTTAAAGGTTTAATCAGTTTCCATATTTTGTTATTATTGAGTTTTCAACCTGAACCTATTCTGTGATCTATTAATTCTGAATCAATCTTTCTTATCCTCATCAACTTCTATTCAAGATTTCATAAAAACCCTTCACTGTTTTTTTTTAAAAGATCCTGAGGTAACTCTAATTTGAAAAGTAAGTTTTTGAAAAGGAAGAATTTTTGAAAACTCAATTCCCCCCCCCCCCCCCCCCCCCCTCTTGCGTTGTTGAAGCCAAAACAACAATTGGCTTCAGAGCTAAACTCTTAAGTTTGGCTTAACAGCTATAAGAGTATAGCTTCCAATGACTGTTTGAATGAAGGGGCTTCCCTTGCACGTCCTCCTGCCTTCAATGGATCTGAGTATATCTATTGGAAGGAAATAATGGTAATCTTTCTTAAGGCAACAGGTGTTGACATATGGGATGCAGTAGAAAATGGTCCATTTGTCCCATCTGCTATAGATGCTAATGGTGCTCCAAGAAATAAGCTTAAAACTAAATGGAATGAGGATGATAAGAAAAGAGTTCAATATAATGCACGTGCTAAGAAGATTATAACATCTGCTTTAAGCCGTGATGAGTTTTTCAGGGTTTTAAATTGCAAATCAGCAAAGGGGATGTGGGATACATTGCAAGTAACACATGAAGGAACCACAGACGTCAAAAGAGCAAGAATGAACATCCTCACACATGAGTATGAGCTGTTTAGAATGAAGCAAGGAGAACCTATGTCTGAAATACAAAAGAGATTCACTCACATTGTCGACCAACTTGGTGGTCTTGGAAAAGCTATATCGAATGAGGATCAAATTAACAAAGTAATGAGATGCTTGAGCAGGGAATGACAGCCTAAAGTCATTGCAACCTCAGAATCTAGAAACCTCTCATCAATGACCATTGCCACATTGTTTGGAAAACTGCAAGAGCACGAATTGGAGTTGAACAGACTGAATGAGAATGAAGAAACTGAAAAAGAAAGAAGGGATTGGCACTGAAATCACAAGTCAAAGAAGTAGAAGACAGTGATGATGATGATTCAGCACAAGAGGTCAGAATCTGAATAAGAGATGGGAATGCTAGTTAGAAAATTCAAGAACATCCTAAAGAAGAAAGGCAACTTCAAAATAAAGCCATCCACTTTTCCTAAAAGAAATTTCAGCAAAGGTGACAACTCTTCAAACAACATCACATGCTATGAATGTGGAAAGATTGGCCACATAAAGCTTGACAGTCCAAAGCTGCAAAAGAAGGACAAAACTAAAAAAGTTTGACTCAAAGGACAAGAAGTGGAGAAAGCCAAGAAAGGCCTACATTGCTTGGGATGATAATGATCTAGACTCCACTGAAGAATCTGAGGAGGCAAACCTATGTTTGATGGCCAACAATCATAGTGATTCAGAAAGAAAACCATCAGACTTGCTAGATTGCTAATTAAGTCTAAGAAAACCATTAGACTTGCTAGATTGCTAATTAAGTCTAAGAAAACCATCACATGCCTAGAAGAGAAAAAATTTGTTTTAAACAAAGAGCTAGATGAATTAAAAACAGAAAATTGTGCTGTAAAAGAAAGATTGGCTACTGTTTTGGAATCAACTATATGCTCTAATTGTTCTAAGTGTTGCACATTGACTAAAGAAGTTGAAAAACTGAAAAATGACTTAGCCAAGTTCACAAATGGTAGAGATAACTTGAATGCTTTATTAGGACAGCAAAAATGTGTTTATGATAAGGTTGGAATAGACTATGAACCTAAGATACATGAGAAATCTTTCAAGAAATTTTTTGCTGCACCTAAGACATCAAACACACCATTTGTTAAATGCAATTTTTGTGCTAGAAAAGGTCACACAGCTTCTACATGTCAATACAGAAAATCAGCATACAATAAATCTAAGTATATATGGGTTCCTAAAGGAACTATTGCTGCAACTAACTCAAAAGAACCCAAACAGATTTGGGTACCTAAAACACAAACATGATTCTGTTTTGTAGGTGTGTTGGAAAACCAAGAATGTGAAATGGTATCTTGACAGTGGTTGTTCCAAGCACATGATTGGAGACAAAACCAAGTTCATTTCCTTTACCCCTAAGGCAAGTGGTAGTGTTACCTATGGAGACAACAATAAAGGGAGAATACTTGGCATTGGCAACATTGGAAGTGACTCAACAACAATCACTGATGATGTACTATATGTTGAGGGACTGAAACACAACCTATTAAGTATCAGTCAACTATGTGACAAAGGCTTCAAGGTAAAATTCAATTCCAATAGTTTCTTAATAGAAAATCGGCATGATGAAAATTTGAAATTAATTGGACATAGGACAGATAACATCTATATGCTTGATTTAGATAATATCTCATCAAATACTGCATGCTGTCTTATTTCAAAAGAAGAAGAGAATTGGCTTTGGCATAGAAGAATTGCATACATTCACATGAACCACTTGAATAAACTGATTTGTAAAGATCTTGTAGTTGGTTTGCCTAAACTGAAATTTGTGAAAGATGGACTATGTGATGCATGTCAAAAAGGAAAGCAAGTTAAGGTCTCTTTTAAACCAAAGAACATTGTTTCAACAACTAGACCCTTACAACTTTTACACATGGATTTATTTGGTCCATCTAGAACCAAAAGCTTTGGTGGTAGCTCGTATGCACTGGTAATAGTAGATGATTACTCTAGATATACATGGACATATTTTCTATCTCATAAGAGTGATTCATTTGCTGCATTAAAGAAAATGGCAAAAATTGTGCAAAATGAAAAGGACATGAAAATTGTTTCTATAAGAAGTGATCATGGGGGAGAATTTCAAAATGAAGTGTTTGAAAATTTGTGTGATGAGAATGGCATTCAACATAATTTTTATGCTCCTAGAACTCCACAACAAAATGGAGTAGTGGAAAGGAAGAATAGATCATTAGAGGAGAAAACAAGAACTATGTTGAACGACTCTAACTTGCCAAAACATTTTTGGGCAGATGCTGTCAATACAGCATGCTATGTGCTAAATAGAGTCTTGATAAGACCAATCTTAAGAAAACCCCTTATGAGCTTTACAAAGGAAGAAAACCAAATATAGCACATTTTCATGTTTTTGGTTCCAAATGCTTTGTTCTTAACAATGGAAAGAATAATCTTGGAAAATTTGATGCAAAGGCTGATGAAGGAATTTTCGTAGGTTACTCTCTATCTAGTAATGCTTTTAGAATATATAATAAGAGAACACAAACTATTGAGGAATCCTTGCATGTGACATTTGATGAGTCTAACCCCAAAAGGTTGGGAAAGGATTATGTTATTGATGATCTTGCAGATTCAATTGAGAAAAATCTCCTAGAAGAGAAACAGGACAATGAAGAAGATGAAAGCAGAAAGAATGAATTGCTGCAGCAGGAGCAAACAGAACAACAGCCTGACCTACCAAAGGAATGGAGGACTGTCAGAAATAATCCAATTGATAACATCATTGGTGAAATTACAAAGGGGGTAACTACTAGACAATCTCTTAGAAATGCCTGTAATCATATGCCATTTGTGTCTCGAGGAAAACCTAAGAACATGGATGATACTATAATTGATGAACATTGGATGATGGCTATGCAAGATGAGTTAAACCAGTTTGAAAGAAACCAAGTTTGGAAACTAGTGCCTAAACCCAAGAACTGCCAAGTAATAGGTACAAAATGGGTTTTTAGGAATAAACTAGATGAAAATGGTATAATTGTAAGAAACAAGTCTAGATTGGTAGCCAAAGGGTATAACCAAGAAGAAGGCATAGATTATGATGAAACATATGCACCAGTAGCAAGATTAGAAGCTATAAGAATGCTACTTGCTTATGCTTGCATAATGAGATTTAAATTGTATCAAATGGATGTTAAGAGTGCTTTCTTAAATGGATTTATACAAGTGGAAGTGTATGTTGGTCAACCACTTGGTTTTGAGAATAATGAATTGCCTAACCATGTTTATAAACTGTCTAAAGCACTATATGGCTTAAAGCAAGCTCCTAGAGTTTGGTATGAAAGGTTAAGTAATTTTCTCATTGAAAAAGGATTTAAAAGAGGTAAAGTTGACACAACTTTGTTCACTAAGAAAAAGGCACACAACATTTTACTTATACAAATATATGTGGATGATATAATTTTTGGTGCCACTAATGAGCATTTGTGCAATGAGTTTACAAATCTTATGCAGAGTGAGTTTGAAATGTCAATGATGGGTGAGTTGAACTTTTTCCTTGGACTGCAAATAAAGCAAACTAAAAATGAAATCTTTGTTAGCCAAACCAAGTACTGCAATGAGTTGATCAAGAAGTTTGGCATGGAAAATGCTTAGGAGATGGCTACTCCAATGAGTACCTCCTGTTATCTGGACAAGGATAAGCAAGGTAAACCTGTTGCTGTTTCTAAATTCAGAGGTATGATAGGCTCACTACTTTATCTTACTTCTAGTAGGCCAGATATCATGTTTAGTGTATGCATGTGTGCTAGGTATCAAGCAAATCCAAAAGAATCACACTTAACAGCAGTTAAAAGGATAATTAAGTATCTGTTAGGAACAAAAGACATGGGATTATGGCATCCCAAGGGAGCTACATGTACTTTAATTAGCTATTCAGACTCTGATTTTTCTGGTTGTAAACTAGATAGAAAGAGTACTAGTGGAACTTGCCATTTACTTGGAAACTCATTAGTATCATGGTTCAGTAATAAACAATCTAGTGCTGCTTTATCCACTGCAGAGGCTGAATATGTAGCAGCTGGTAGCTGTTGTGCACAGGTTTTATGGATGAAACAACAATTAGTTGATTATGGTGTGCAACTAAACCAAGTTCCTATTAGATGTGACAATACAAGTGCAATTAACCTAACTAAGAATCCCATAATGCGCTCTAGAACTAAACACCTAGAAATCAGACATCACTTCATTAGAGACCATATTCAAAGTAGAGAAATTGATATTGAATATGTTGATACAACTAAATAACTTGCTGATATTTTTACCAAGCCCTTGAACAAGAAAAGCTTCTTTTTCATTATAAGAGAATTGGGCATAATTGATCAATCCTATATCTCATCTATAAAGAAACAAAAGAAAATAAAAAAGGAACAATTTTAGATGGACGCTTTTTTTTTTTTTTTTGATTTATCCCTGCACCTATCCCTCTATCATGAACAATTTTATATGCTATGTTTGAATGTTTAAATGCTTGCCTTCTCTATTGCTTTGAATATTTTTTTTTTCTTTACCCTTTTTATGATGCCAAAAAGGGGAGGAAAAAGTATGATATAGAGAAATGGGATAATAACAAATTATACATGCATATGTTGAGGTGGAGCTTATAAGCTTACATGATTAATGGGGAGTAAATCAAATTCTGCTCTGATATACTTCTGCTCTGATACCATGATATAAATCTATCAAAAACACTTAGCGTCTGCTACACTTATACTCTGATCTTATACTTCGTTAAAATATTTGTCATAATTAAAAAGGGGGAGATTGTTAGACTCAATGACTTAAAGATTTTGATATATGACAAATACAATTTAATGTGTGTGCAAGTGTTTTAGTGTCAAATTGCAAAGACGGGTATTAAGCAGTAATCAACAAGTTCAATGAGCAATTAAAGGAAAATATTCAAGGAAGAACTTGAAGGAATCAAGGAGCTGCATAGAGGAATCAAAGAGCAAAGACAAAGATCAAAGGATCATCAAGACCAAGCTTAACGGAGAATTTTAGATTTAAGTCTTAGATGATTTGTAAGAGAAAGAAATCTCTTAGTCACAAAATAGCTCAACTAAAAAGATGCATGAAGAAAATCAATTTCCATAACTTGCATTAAAACGAATAAGTTTTTGTTAATGAAAATGATTTTTGGAAATAAGAACAAGATTCTAATTCTGCTCGTCCAACACAAGTGACAGAAGTGCTCGTCCACTAAAGTGATACAAGCGCTCGTCCACTAAAGTGATAGAAGCGCTCGACCACTAAAGTGACATAAATGTTCATCCACTAAATGACAGAAGTGCTCGTCCACTAAAGTGATACAAGCGCTCGTCCACACAAGTGACAGAAGTGTTCGTCCATACAAGTGACAGAAGTGCTCGTCCACACAAGTCTTTGGACTTGCTAAGTCCTTAATGAGAAGCTCCGTCCAATGATGTGGCATATGGAGCTCGTCTACTAGCCCGTCTGATGTAAAATCTTAATTCAAAATGGCTAGATGGAAGCACTTATTTTCAAGATGGACGTGAATTCTATAAGAGCCGATGTAGAATCTTATTTCAAGAACCAGAATCAAGAAAACATATTCTGTTATCATATCCAAATCTGTTTTGATTGATCCCAACGACTATAACTTGTTTTCGATATATAGAGGGATCAAAGGAACACTTTTATAATATCGATCACGGATACAATATACATATATCATTCATCATCTTTCTTTTGCTATTTGTGAAAAAGACTGTTTCATTCTCATAAGTGCTTCAATTTGTTTATCTGACTATTGAGAGTTAGGAATCAATTTTTTGTTTTATTTGATTGTAAAGAGAGAGGGAGTTTCTCTGAGTGATTAGGGTGAGGTATCCCTGCGAAAGAACATTGAGGCTCTTCACAAGAGTGTGGTATCTTGAGGTGAAGGTGTGCTCTGTGGTGTAAAGGTTTTTCATGAGACCTGGCTAAAGCTTGTTGTGTTAGTGTGTGAAAACCCACAGGTGGAGTGGGGACTGGATGTAGGTCACAGTGGTGGTGACTAAACCAGGATAAATCTGGTTGTGTGGTATCTCTAAACTCAAACTCTTTTACTTTCTTTTTATGTTCAAGAACCTGTGATTTTGATGTTTAAAGTTTAATATAATTTATGTTCTTGATCTGTATAAACTGTATTGAAACCTGAGTCTGATTGTAATCATGTCTGTGTTATTTGTGTTCAAAACTGAGTTGATCAAAACCATTCTTGATTGCTGAAACTGAACTAATAACTGAAACTGAAACCTGCAAGTTTGTTCTTGATTGTTAATGCTTGTATCTGAAACTTGCATAACTTGTTCTTAATCTTTAAAGGTCTGATCAGTTTCCATATTTTGTTATTATTGAGTTTTCAACCTGAACCTATTCTGTGATCTATTAATTCTGAATCAATCTTTCTTATCCTCATCACCTTCTATTCAAGATTTCATAAAAAGCTCGTTACCGTTTTTTGTAAAACATCCTGAGGCGACTCTGATTTGAAAAGTAAGTTAATTCACCACCACCCCCCGCCCCCTCTTAAGTCGTTGAAGCCAAAACAATACATATATCTTTACGTCTGAGGTTAGATGGAACCGGATATGCCTCTGGCACATTCGAGGCTTCAGTCGATCATGTATGATCGCGCTCATTTTGGTGGTGCCTGGGAGATGAACCCTAGGGCACTCAGCGCCAGCTATCATGGCCCTAGTAGAGAGGTTGTTGGTACAGTAGTGGCAGGACTGCGGCAAAGGACGCTTGTTGTGGAGACTGTTGAGGTATCTCTACCTCCGATATGGCTATACTTACAGCGCTTGGCTGAGCACGGGTTACTTGATTTACCACCTCAGTTGATTCCGCTTCATATAGCAGGACCAGTAGTACCTCCTGTTGAGGTAGTTTTGGGTGAGGTCGAGGAGGACCCATATGAGTACTTTGAGGACAATCTTGAGTTCCACCCTCCTGCTGTTGATGATGATGATTCTTCCAATGAGGGAGCGGGAGCGGAGGTATCTTCATCTGATACATCTGCTGTAGGTGGGGGTGATTATCATGATCTCCCCAATGGTTTTCATTAGCTTGACCAGCTATAGGTATAGTTATGGGGTAGCGAGTCTTGTCGGTTTTTGATGTGGCTATTGAGAGCCATGAGTTTTTGGTATGGTTTTGGACTGCTCGCTAGTGATATGCATATGTCTTTATGTTCTTTACTTAGTTTGATGTAGAATAGCCTACATTTATGAGGGCTCTTTTGTTATCTCCTATTAGATATAGTGTGTATTTAAATGATGATGCATATATATAGATATATGTATACGTTTGTTTACGTTCACGATGGTTGCATGTTTTTAAAAAAAAATTCAGCACTATTTTCGTAATGAGACGTTTACTTTAAAGTATATTTTTCGAAAGTAACCAGCGATTAATAATTTAATTTTCCTCTTTTGGGTAACTGCGTGATGACCCTAGAAGGGGTGTCGCATTCCATATAAATTAAAGGGATCATATTGACAATAAAAAACCATGAAATCATATCTATTTTTTAAACAAAATTCATAAGCTAAAATAAGTAAAATAGAATAATGTAAAATGGAAATTTAATATTTTTGGGATTGCTTTGTGAAAGGTATTACACTCAATTTCTTGGATTTGGGATCGCTCTATGAACGTACGTGCCATGTTCTATCTGGTTTATGAGTTTTATATATTTAAAAATTAGGCAATAAAAAATACAAAAACTCTATAAAATAAAAAATCTTCTCATAAAAATTAAAATCAATCAACAAATCAAGCATTTTGTAGAAGAACTATGCGCCTTTGAATTTCTCATCGCAGTGGAAATACGTAGGAGCGGGATTAATCATCCTGTCAAGCCAAAACTAATTTTCCTTATTTTTGTGTTTCTTTTGGTGAGTATCAAATTAAAATAATTGAAATTGTGTTATTTTGGGATTGCTCTATGAAAAGTGTCATGTTAAATCTCTTAGATTTGAGGTTGTCCTCTAGACCTGAGTACATGTTTAACCTCATTTAGGATTTTCAATATTAAAGTTGCAAAATCAACAATAATTACAAAATTCGTTAAAATAAAAATAATTTTCTTGTTAGTTATTTTTGTAAATATTGATTCATATTTTTTTTTCACAATTTGTAAATACTTTTTGAGGTAAAATAAATATTTTTTGAAAGCTATAAAGTTTGCGCAATTAATTTAAGGATCCATTCGTAGAATAGGCAATATAGGGTGCTAAAATATTCTCTATTCATAACCGACTCCCAAGTTCAATATCATATTTTAATGATAAGTTTTTCGAATAAAAATGATTTTTCAAGGTTTTCTTATTTAAATAAATTTTGGTGGCGACTCCTCTGATCTTATTTATTTTCCGAGGCGTCCAGACGGGACGGGCACGACATGGTTCATGGAGTGTTTTATTATCAGGTAAACTATATTCCCAGGAACACTTCTTTCCCACCTCCACACTTGGGAATAGACTTTTCCACCTTCATTCACTTATTTTATTCCTGAGAATGTTTTATTTCTTGTTAATTCTTTTTTAAAATATTGATTCATTTTTTTTCATATTTTGTAAATATTTTTAAAGGTAAAATAAATATTTTTTTGAAAGCTATAAAGTTTGCACAATTAATTTAAGGGTCTATTGGTATAATAGACGATGTAGGATGCTAAAACCTTTCGTATTCGTAACTGACTCCCAAGCGTAATATCATATTTTAATAATAAGTTTTTCAAATAAAAAGGATTTTCAAGTTTTTCTTAATTAAATAAATTTTGGTGATGACTCCTCTGATTTTATTTATTTTTCGAGACATCCGGACGGGACGGTCGCGACATGATTCATGAAATGTTTTATTATCAGGTAAACTATATTCTCAAGAATAGAGTTTTCCACCTTCATTCAATAATTTTATTCTTAAGAATAATTTTTTAAAACTTACATCAAATATAAGAAACTTTTATTAAGTTCATGCCCCCGAATTAAAATAAAACTTGTATCAAAATTATCTTAGCGAGTTAGAGGAAACTAATGAAGGGGACAGTCCCAATTAGAAAAGAGCTCTATTTATTATTACTTTCTAAACCTAAAATAGTTTCTAATAAAAGTATTCATGGGTTGGGCCGTAAGTAATTGCTGGAGAAGGTTCTGTCTTTTTCTGCCTCCACTTTGTTTCCCAAAAGCCACTTTTCCCCCTTTTGTCTCTTTCTATTATTTTTTTAATAATTGCTTATCTTTTTATACGTGGTTCTCCTCTTTTTATAATTTATGATCCATTAGAAATGTCTAATCATTATTTTTGTCTTTTTTATTATGACTTGAATATTGATTTGTTTAGAAGTTTTATTTTAATTTATTGGTTATTTAACGAGTTATTTAACTTTAAAATATTAATATTTATTATTTATTTATGTTAAAATATATCTTACATGTTTTTAAATCATTGGTTATGTAGGTTACGATTCATGATTCGATTCAGCTCATGATTCATGTATATAAAATTCAGATAGAAATCCAAATTTCTTGCAGCAGCCGAGGCTTTAATTCCTGTACTCTAGCAATTTTGCCGTTTAAAAGCTAAAGGATAATGGTGGCTTCTAAACCCAATTTGAATATGCTTTAGTGTCTGTTTGGTTGAGATTCTTCTCAACACAAATGATAAATTTTTTTTTTTTCGGTTTGAGATCACTGTTTATGTATCTGGGTACTGTTCATTCGTTTGTTTATGACACTCCGTTGGAAATAATTGATTCCTGATGGGTCAAAATTAAGTTTTGTGGAAACAAAAATTTCTAGCTTTTCCATTGAAAATAATTGATTCTAGATGTAGGATCTACAAAATTCTACATATTTACACTTCAAAAGTGATTTTACTTTATCATCCAAACAAAATCAATTCTTCTAAACCCACTTTTAAAATATTGTTACAAAACACAATCAATTTTTTTAACCTTGATTTTTTCAAAATCAATTCTTCCAAAATCAATTCTATCAAAATCTAAAATAAACGGATCCTTACTATTTTGGTAATTTAATTTTTTTAGTCAAGGCTGATTAAAACATATAGAATAGAGGTCCACACTATCATATAATTTTTTGGTCTAAATCCAGTATATCCCAACACTGGTAACAAAAGATTAATCATTGTTCGTGGGGTGTGGCAACTATTAATTATAATTTTTTGATAGCATACTGCATATAGGAAGTAGAATCTATTAAGTATTAAATAGGTTAAGCCTAGTTGATAAGTGTCATTCAACCATATAATCTCGAGAGGCATACTAGGAGATAAATTGGCCGGGAAGGAGTCTTTTTATTTGAATAAGAACTAATAGGTTCATTCCAACGTCACTTAGTTGAGATAATAAGGACTAATTGAATTATTAAATGTCATGGGTACAATCAAAAGGATTGAGGATTTGAGGGAATAGTTTTTAATGTTAATTAATTTTACAGGCAACTAAATAAAAATAGGCGTTTCTCTATATATAAGTAATTGAGAAAGAATACCATCCTATTATTTTATTTTATTTTATTATTATCATCCTGCTTTTGATTGGTTCGGCAATATTGGGTTAGATCATGCACCTTTATCGCTCATGCTCTGAGTATCTCTAAAAAGTTTTATTTAGTTAAAGTATCTTTAAAAAGTTCCATTATAAATCAATTAAAAACATTTCCGATAGCAGATATTTATCTTTAATACTTGAACTATATTTGTCTTAATAGCAGATACAAACATAGCAATCCTGGCCATTAGATGCTCCATATCAGTTGCCCTGTAATGAATGCATTCTCACTCTCCTTTTAAGGAACAAAAAAAAGATGGCTTGAAATCAATAATGGTAAATTGACACAATTCGTGGACACCATACGGTTAACACAATATGAACAATGTATTATGTGGCACTGTAGTTGTACTGTACGGCATTATAGTGGGTCCTTTTTTTAAAAAAATAATAATAATTTTTTATAAATAATTTTTTTGATTAAGTATGTGTGAATATCTGGTGAATCGAGTATAAATATCTGGTGAATTCAGTTCATTATCTGGTGAATGAGTTTTTTTGAGAAATAATTTTTTTGATTAAGAAGTGCAAATATATGGTGAATCCGGTATAAATATCTGGTGAATTCAATTCATTATCTGGTGAATAGGTTTTTTTGAGAAATAAATTTTGTGGTTAAGTATGTACAAATATATGGTGAATCAGGTATAAATATCTGGTGAATTCAGTTCATTATCTGGTGAATGTGTTTTTTTTATAAATAAATTTTTTTGGTTAAGTATGTGTAAATATCTGGTGAATCGGGTACAAATATCTAGTGAATTCAGTTCATTATCTGGTGAATGAGTTTTTTTTGAGAAATAATCTTTTTGGTTAATTATGTGCAAATATCTGGTGAATCCGGTATAAATATCTTATGAATTCAGTTCATTATCTGGTGAATAGGTTTTTTTGAGAAATAATTTTTTTGGTTAAGTATGTGCAAATATATGGTGAATCGGGTATAAATATCTGGTGAATTCAGTATGATGCGTCCTACTCTCTACTCTGACTGGAAGTACTTCACTTCACTTCTATTCTATAGCAAAGAATATTCCTTTGTGCTTTCATATCGAGAAATTCAAATTCAGAAGCTAAAAGCATCAACCCGTGCTTGAAATTCTTTTTGTTGCAAAAGGCAAAATGAACTTTACTCAGTCACAGACCCGCGTTGGACAAATAAGGAAAGTTGCGCTACTCAAGTCTGAAAGGCAACATACACTGCTCTGAATCAAGCTGCACTCTGATAAAGCAATGCCAACATATACGTTCAACTTGTCTTGAAGCTCTCCAACGACCATAAATATTAAATGCAAGTTCAGAACGACTCTTTGACATTAATGAATGAAGAACAAAAGTTTACTCATCTGAAGAATCCTCCTCAACGAATTTTTTACTAATGAGTATAAATAGAAGACTTTGAAGACTGTTGAAGAAACACATCAGAACGAACTTACTCAAGCATTCAATACTCTCTTCAAAGCTCTATTAAGTTCTTCCTAGGAAAACTTCTCAGCTCAATCATTTCTATATATTGAGAAGTCTTTATTGCGGTCATACGAACCTTAAATATTTACTCACTCATTGAGTGTTACTCGATTGACTTGCAAAGTTGTAATCCGTGAAGCTATCGCTTCATTCAACTCCTATCTTTTGTAGAGCCCGAAGAGGCTTGCTGAAAGAATACTTGTTTGAGCCTGGAGAAGGTAGGTGTGCAAACAATACTTGCTAGTTGAGTCTGTGGAGGCTAGGTGTACAAAAAATACCCTTTTGTAACCTGAATAGTTATAGTTATTTCACTTGGGAAACCAAGGACTGGACGTAGCCCAAGGTTTGGGGTGAACCAGTATAAATCTCTGTGTTGACTCTCTTATCTCTTTCTTTAAGTTTACTTTATATTCTTTGTGCTAACTGGGTTGAAAGTGTTAAGTTTTCATACCTTCTATTTTACAACAGACGCCTTTTGTGTCTGATTGCTTCTTTGAAAGAAAACTTTGTGATTTCGAAAATGTTAACTAAAACACAATTCAGTCCCCTTTCTTGTGTTTTATATCTATTCATTTCAGTTGGTACCAGAGCTTAACCTCTAGGGTGAGCACTTAACAAGGTTTAGGAAAGATCATGTTGAACATAAATCATGATGGCTGGAGCTAGCATAAGCGGAAGCAACTCTAGAGAAGAAGCATCCATGTCCAGACCACCCTTATTTGATGGAGAAAATTATATCTATTGGAAGGAAAGATTCCAGTGGTTCATCATGTCAACAAACTCTGATCTATGGGATATCATTACCGAAGGTCCCTACACTCCAAAGAATGATGATGACACTGACAAATCTAAGGTTCAGTGGATTGCTGCAGAAAAGACTAAGTGGGAGCTGAATCATTAAGCAAGGTACTCCTTGATGTGCGTCCTAAGTCAGGAAGAATTCAAAAAGGTCCATGCATGTGGATCTGCTCTTGAAGTACTTCATGAAGGAACGACAAAGGTGAAAGAAACAAAGATAAATATGTTTGTACGAAAGTATGAGCTATTCATCATGGAAGATGGAGAAAGCATTGTTCAAATGATATGAAGATTTCAAACCATCACAAATAATCTGAAATCTTTGGGAAAAACATACACTAATGCTGAGAAAGTTGGCAAAATTCTAAGGAGTCTGCCCAAACAGTGGAGACCTCTAGTTACATCAATTACTCAAGCCAAAGATCTCACAACTCTTCAAATGAATGATCTTCTTGGAACTCTAAAGGTTCATGAACAAGAACTTAATGAAGATAGCTCAACAAAGAAAGGAAAATCCATTGCTCTCAAAGCTGAGAAGACTCCCTCAAAGGCTCTCAAGGTTGAAGAATCAGATCCAGAATCAGACGCTTCTGAAGAAGATTATGATAGTGATGATAAAATGTCACGACTTACTAGGAAAATGAGGAAGCTGTGGAAAAAGAATAATTTTAGAATGGATAAACCTTTCAAGAAGTTCAACAAAGAAAAACATTTCAAAGAAAACAACAGTTTAGATAAGAGTCCTATTGTCTGCTATGAATGTAAGAAGCCAGGACACATCAAATCTCAATGTCCTCAGTTGCAAAAGCAACACTTCAAAAAATTATTTTAAAAGAAGAGGAAAGGAATGATGGCAACATGAGAATATCTTGATGGCAGTTCATCGGATGAGGATGCAGAAAGCGAATAAGCAAACATGTGTCTCGTGGCAAATGTTGATTCCGACTCTGAGGTAATTTCCGATCTTAAGGAATTGCAAGATGCCTATGATGAATTGATTGACGAATCTAACTGTTTAACTAGGGTCTTCAGAACACTTAAGAGGCAACATGTGAAACTCCTAAAAGAGCATGAACATAAGACTCAAGAGTGTGACAGACTGTCTCAGGAATTGCAAGATGCCTATCATAGTTGAGATGCTACAATCTGTAGAAGTTGTCAAACTTCAACAAAAGGTAGAAGATCTCACCTCTGATCTTGCTCGTTTTGTCAATAGAAGTGATAATCTAACTAAACTTTTAGGAAGTCAAAAACCATCTCTTGATAAAACTGGTATAGGATTCATTGACCAGACGCATCATAAAGTATCTAACAAATTCTTAGGACAAAAGCCTAAAGCTCTTTATGATAAGGTCAATTTAAATAAGGAAAGTTGTAAAAACTGTGGAAACGGTGGACATATTACGTCTAAGTGCATCCATAAAAGGATGAAGTTGACCCAAGAAAATATGGGTACCTAAAGCATTAATTATTCCTATTGCAGATATCCTTAATAGGACAAAGAGCACACCTATCATAGTACCTGGACAGTGGTTGCTCACGACACATGACATGAGAAAAGTCTATGTTCCTAGACCTCCAATCTAAAGAAGGAGGACATGTTACCTTTGGTGGAAATCAGAAAGGAAAGGTAATTGGGATAGGTAAAATTGGTGGGAGATCACCTTTACCATCTATCTCTAATGTTCTGTTAGTAGAAGAATTAAGACATAATCTGCTTAGCATAAGTCAGTTATGTGATAATGGATACAATGTTTCCTTCACTAAGAATGCTTGTATAGTCAAAGACACTAACTGTGTGTTTGGATGGAGCATTTAAAGGAAGGAATGTATTCTTTTAGGGGATTTTAATTCCTTTTCACAAAATATTTTGTTTGGATATTTTAAATGAGGTATTTTAAAATTCTGGGAAATTTTATAAAGGATTTCCTTTCCTGAAAATGGGGGATTTAGAATTCCAACTAATTAGGTAGAAATTTGAAATTCCACTCCTAATCATATCTCTCTCCTTCTCTCTTTCTCCACTCCACCGTAAGATATTCTTCCTCCACTCCCAGGAAACATCCTTCTTCTCCATTCCACCTGAAGATCTTCTTCCTCCACCACCAGTAACCATCATTGTCGTCGTGGTCGTGAATGGGATCCGATGGTGGACCAGACTGGCCACCGCCTTAGGAGGACCGGCCACCACCGACGCGATTGAACTGACATTTTCTCAGATGAACGTTACTTAGGACCTGTGTAATCCGTCGTGATTCCTCCACCGGCACCAGCGCTGAGAAGTTTCTACTGTGGATTCTGATTTCTTGAGTTGTGTCGCGACGGCATTGAGGAGGATGTCGCCACCGCAGCAGCTAACGTTGAGGTCGAGAATCATGGAGGACCAGAGACGACGATGATGACGATACGCTGAGCCGTGTCATAGTGAAGAGCGACGACAAAGTAGAAGAAGTTGGCGGCAACAAAGTAGAGGCAAAGGGCGGAGAGGGTCGTGACAAGGTGAAGAGGTACCAGTACCAATCCCCTTGTATTGTGCATGAGCACTGCGTGTTAACCGAGGAAGAGGATGGTTTAAGTTTAATTTAATTCCTTTATATATTTTGTAGCTATCCAAACAAATAATTTTGTAAATGATTGGATTTAAAATGCATCAATTCAATTACTTGGCATTTTAAATTCTCTGGAATTTCATAATAACTCATCCAAACACAACCTAACAGTAAAGTTCTATTTTCAGCAAACAGGCAACAAAATCACTATCTGATCAAAGTGTCACTTGTTTTGTGTCAAGAGAAGGCATAAGAAGCTAGGACACACTAGTATGAAACAAATAACCAAACTTCAGAAATATAGACTCGTGAAAGGTCTACCTGATATAAGTTTCAAAAAGGATGTCCTATGTGATTCTTGCCAATGTGGAAAGCAAGTAAAATCTAGTTTTAAACCTAAAAATCTAGTATCTTCTTCTAGACCATTACAATTGTTGTGTATGGATCTGTTTGGTCTAGTAAGTGTTGCTAGTAAGGCAGGAAAGAAATATGGTTTTGTCTTAGTCGATGATTATTCTAGATATACATGGGTACTCTTCTTAACCCACAAAGATGAGTCATTCGAAATGTTTTCCATATTCTGTAAAAGAGTACAGAATGAGCAAGGATTATGTATCTCAGCTATTAGAAGTGACCACGGGGGAGAGTTTGAAAATGAGCACTTCAATAATCTCTCACAACTTCTCTGCTCCTGAAACTCCTCAGCAGAATGGAGTAGTAGAAAGGAAGAACATATATCTACAAGAGATGGATCGAACGATGCTCAATGAAAGCAAACTCCGAAAGTACTTCTTGGATAAGGCAGTAAACACTTCTTGTTATATGCAGAACATGATACTGATAAGACCCTTCTTGAATAAGACTCCTTATGCATTGTGGAAAGGTAGAAAATCCAACATCTCTTATTTCGATGCTTTTGGATGTGAATGCTTTATTTTAAATACTAGAGATCAACTTGGAAAATTTGACTCAAAAGTAGATAAGGATATATTTCTCGGTTACTCAGACACTTCTAAAGCTTTTAGAGTTTATAACTCTAGAACAGATCAAGTTGTTGAAGAATCTACTCATGTAAGATTCAATGATGGTTTAAAGACTAAAAGTAGACTATCAGATCTTGAAGGTTTAGATCTTGGAAAACAAGATGATCAAACTCATGATAACCTGAAGACTGAGAATGCAGAAGCAACTATACAAGTAGCAGATTCATATACCCAACAAACATCTGACACTGAACTCAGACGAGACTGGAAAATCAAAACTCATCATCCTGAAGAATTGATCATTGGTAATCCCTCTCAAGGATTCAGAACCAGATCAACATTCAGAGACTCAAACAACATGGCTTTTTTATCTTAGATAGAACCCTAGAATATTAATGAAGCTCTCGAAGATGAAAGCTGGATTTTAGCTATGCAAGAAGAGCTGAACCAGTTTAAAAGAAATGATAAAATCAAAGGAAAATTAGTTATTGGAACAAGATGGTTGTTCAGAAACAAACTTGATGAGGATTGTAAAGTGGTCAGAAACAAAGCAAGGTTAGTATAGATCAAGGATATAACCAACAAGAAGGTATTAACTACACTGAAACCTTTGAACCAGTATCTAGGAAAGAAGTTATTCACATACTTATGTCATATGCTGCACAACATCAAATCACTTTATTTCAAATGGATGTAAAAAGTGCATTTCTTAATGAAATAATTGATGAGGAAGTACATGTTAAACAACCACCTGGTTTTGAAGATAATGATTGATGCGTAATTTTTAGAACAAAGACAAGTGCACCTTGTCGCAAACAAGTAATACGGTGGTGAGACCGGATATCGTCCTCAGGGATCGGTTGTCAATTACCAATTCACAAACTCAACAACTATCTAGACTGAACTATGGTATGAAGAGATCATAAAATAAAGAAATAAAAGCAATACAATATTTTTTGTCTTTTTGGACTTTTATCGAACACTTGGAGGGCAACAGAAATGCGGTTAAAGCTGTAAGGGTTAGACTATACTAATCATTCCTTAATTGCAATGAAATGGTTATCAACACAAGTCCTAATTCAATTATGACAATCAAGCCTTTTTAAATACTCAAACCCTAATGTCTTAGGTGGAATGAGCCTAAAATCCCAAATTAAGCCCTAATGTCTTAGGTGGAATAACCTGAGATTTTGCATTAAGAATCAAGACTTATAAGATTGAAAGCAACCCAAGACCTATGTCTAGGTTCATGAACTACTTGGCATTCGATTCATGAGCATGCCCTAACATCAATCTTTCAATTGTCTATCAAAGCAACAAATCATTCCATGGGTAGCTAAGCCAAGAAAAGCATTAAGCATAGAATCAAACACTCATAAAGAAATAGAAACTTGTATTGAAACCAAATCAAATAACAATAAGTTCAGAAAAGCTACATCTAACCCCAACAACAAGGGGATTTAACTACTCATAATAAATGACAATACAAAAGAGAAGGGGAGAAGAGATGAAGAACTCTATGAAGAATCTCCAATCTTCCTCCATTCCCAGAGCAAGGAAAACCTCCCTTTTCAGGGTTCGAACCCTAGTCCAGCCGCAGCCTCCAAGTGCCCAACCAAAAGCTCCCCCACTTCTGCCCTAAAACAGCCACTTATACCAATCAGACTCTGCGCGTGCTCGCTAGGCGAGACCTGGCTCGCGAGGCGAATGTTAAAGATCTGGTCTTCAGAGATTGGATCTCTCGCGACGTGAATGGCCTCTCGCGACGTGAGACAGTAAGGGTCTTCTCGAATACGCCCGTGATGAGTATCAGGGCCTGGGCGTGATGGCTTCTGGTCCTCAGGCTCGCGAGGCGAGACATGGTTCGCGTGGCGAGACAGAAATGGTGACATCTCTGGAACAGTCAAGGCTTCAGTCTCGCGAGGCGAGATGGTGATTCGCGGGGCGAGACTTCCAGGATTGCCTTTCCACTATTTTCTTCATTTTCCTTCACTCTAAGAACTTCACTTTTGACCTGAAAATGTAAGATAGCATTAAATGCTTTATTTGACTCAAAATTAACTACAATATCCTAAAAACTACTTAAGAGATTAAAAGTGTTGCTTGAGGACAATTAAATCTAATTTGGGCGAAAATGAGATATAAACAGCACAAAACCATGGTCTTTCTAGTTATAAAATTAGATGAGCCAGAGGCTCATCAATGATAAACCAGAACTTGTTTATAAGCTCAAAAAGGCTCTACATGGATTAAAACAAGCACCTAGAGCTTGGTATGATAGACTTAGCTCTTTTCTCATGAAAATGACTTTATTAGAGGAAAAGTTGATACAACTCTCTTTAGAAAAAGCACTAAAAAGGATTTCATTATAGTACAAATCTATGTTGATGATATGATATTAGGTGATACTAATGAAAAACTCTGCAAAGAGTTCTCTAAGCTTATACAGAACGAATTTGAGATGAGCATGATGGGAGAATTGAAGTTCTTCCTTTGTCTGCAAATCAAACAAACAGATGATGGAATATACATCCATCAACAGAAATATACCAAGGAGATCTTACAGAGGTATGATTGGTTCTCTTCTATACTTAACTTCTAGTAGACCTGATATTCAATTCACTGTCTACATGTGTTCAAGATGCCAATCTGATCCTAGAGAATCACATCTCAAGGCTGTTAAAAGAATATTTAGATATTTGCTTGGAACCAATAATCTTGGTTTGGTGTATTTAAGAACACAAGAGTACATATTAGTTGGATTTTGTGATGCTGACTATGCCGGAGACATAGTTGAAAGGAAAATTACCAATGGATGATGTCACTTCATTGGAGCAAGTTAGTCTCTTGGACAAGCAAAAGTCAAACAACAATTGCACTATCTACTGCAAAAGCAGAATATATTTCAGCTGCAAGCTGTTGTTCACAGCTTTTATGGGTAAAACATCAACTTGAAGATTATTCCATCTTTGAACATAATATATCTGTTTGGTGTGATAATTCTAGTGCTATATGTTTATCTAAGAATCCCATACAGCATTCTAAGGCTAAGCACATAGAAACTAAACATCACTTCATAAGAGACCATGTTCAAAAAGGTGTTTTTGACATTAAGTTTGTCAAAACTGAAAATCAGTTGACTGACATATTAACAAAACCTTTAGCTGAAGACAGGTTCGTATATATTAGAGATAATATGAACATGCATTTTATAAATGAATGATATCTGTTGAAATGCGTCTGATCCAAGAAAAGCGTCTGATGACGTGGATTAATGACTGGGACTTTACATTACAATTTTTCTAAAATATATTTGAATTCAAAACGTTTTGTCTTTATTACTTTCAACTGCTCTTTTCTTTCAAAACCTTTTATTTTAAAAGTAAAACTCTTTTGTCAGAAAACCTTTACCGTTTCAAAAAGCTTTTTTCTATCTCTCTCTCTCATGCGAAAAACCCTTTCGAAACGCTTCTCTCTAATCCTATCAACCAATATTCATGGCACCCAAAGGACCCTCGAAGAAACTCGTGTGTGCTGCTGCTCGTCTTGGTATGCGTATCGACGATATCTCCATGGTTGTCCCTGGAAGATTTGTCAAGATGAACAAAATCATAAAAGGAGGTATAAATGTGTTGCCTGAACTGGAAGCCTCACAGTGGGTAAGGTTCTTCGATTTGCATGAACCAGTGTACCCATTGCATCTACAAGAATTCTGGAAAAATGTTGAAGAAAGGATGTCTCAATCTCAGATCTACATTCGGACACAATGCAATGGAAGACCCTACTCTTTCACTTTCAACAGTATTCAGAAGGCAACCGGCTGCCCTAGGCAAGGTGCTGCCTTTACTGATGACTAGGAAAATGAATTTGGTGAGGAAACTGTTCATCAAGTTCTGTTCGGGGTATCTAACCCTAGAAATAAGGCTGCTTCCAAACTAATCCTAAAAGGAAGATTTCTACATGTTATGTTGATCAACTGTGTCATGCCAAGGACCAGTGCTCGAGACAATGTCAACAAGATGGATAGGTTTGCCCTATTTCATCTATTAAGTCTGACGAAGATAGATCTCAATGATCTAATCTTCAATTACATGTTGAGAATGGTAAAGCCTCAAAACAGAACATCCTATTCCTATGGGATGCTGATTACCAAGTTGTTGGACATCAGAGATATTCCCATCACTGGGAAGATTGATATGGCAACTGCCATAAATGAGAAGTCTCTCTCTCAGATGAAGCTGAGGCCACCAGGAAAGATTCTTGATTCTGATGAAGAGGAAAAAGGCAAGAAGCTTTTAGAGGAGTTTAAAGAAGAAGAATCTGAAGAGTCTGATGACTCAAAAGCAACTGAGATGTCTTTACCTTTAGATCCCAAGGTCAGACCTAAACTTCAAGTAAAGAGGAAGCTGGTCATCACAGAGGATTCTGATGATGATGATGACCAACAAATTTCTAAAGTCCTGAAGAAAGAATTGGTTAAAGCTGTTACTCCTCACAGGGAACTAAAGAGGAATGCTGTAGTTATAGCTACACAAGTTAGAAGGTCTACAAGGCTGAAGATTGTTGAGCCTATACAGGTCCATTTACAGATAATGTCACCTGCTATTTCACCATTAAGGTCATCTGAACCCTTACCACCTTCACCGGTTAACTTACCTTCACCTACCACATCTTATTCATCTTCATCCCACACTACTCCCCTTCATAACCAAATTACCACTGCTGAGAATATTCTAGCTTTATCTCTATGAGATTTCAATCTGAATCTTACTCCAGACAACCCTTCACCATAAACACAATCTTATCCATCACCAAATCACAACTTAGATCATCACTCGTCACCCTCATCCTCTCCTTCACCACAACATCAAACACTTGTCCCTGTTACACAAGTCTTTGAATCCATCCTTCTACCACTTTCTGACTTGTCACCACCATCCACTTCATCACCAACATTACTTGATCCTACCATCACAAACATTACCACTATCATAACACCTTCTTCTACCCCATTTCCAATTGATCAAATCAACCCAAACCACCTTACCTCAAATAATCTTTAGACCATCAACGATCTAATTGCTGAGCAAGCTGCAGTAAGGCTAAATCAAGCCTCTTGGAAATATAAACCGAATCCGTCTGCTTGTATGGGGCCAAATACTATGATGAAAATCTGTCCTGACAGAGGAACCCCTCCCAAGAAACAGAAGTTGAATCCTAAATCCAAGAAGCCCTTTGTTTGGCTGGAAAGAAGGCATATAAAACTCAAGTTTCCCCGTTGGTCCACATCTTTCATGAGCCACCTTGAACCAAGGATTTTTCAAGCTCCTATTCCTCACTGTGGATTACCCTTGGTAGAGAAGCTCAAGACGCCTACAGACAAGGCTAGGCTCACTTTTTATCTGATTCCATGGATTGGATATCCAGATGAAGCCCGAGCTGATGCAAGACAACTATACCCCTTCCAACCAACCTTCATTTTCACTCCATTTATGTTTATCTTACCTTTTCGTTTTTATAAAAACCCTTTTTCTATCTATACTTTAAATTTTCCCGTTTCTTCTGAAAATTTGACTTGGTTTTTCACTCATCTATCTCATCTTATTTACTCTCTTTCAAATTTTGAATTCATTTCTTTTCAAATTCCATGTTTGCAACCTTTGGGAACAGTTCATTCGGCGCTTCCTTTAACCCTCTCTCTTTTTCCTATTATCTTTGATATTTCTTTCATTTATTTATTTTGGTCTCTCCCATCCCTAGCACTGTCTTGAACTTGTTCCTTATGAATCTCCTAAGACATCTGATGCCTCTTCTGAACCTGGTCCTTCAACTACATCAGCTCATGATGACTTCACTGAAATGGCATCCACCATCATTAGCATGGATCCTGTTGCCATAGCAGAAATCAGTGCACTTCGTGAAACGATGGACTATGTTGTGACCCTACTTACAAAATTTCTTGCCAAGCAGAATCCTTAATTTTTGTGTTTTACTTGTATCAGCAATGTAATAGTCGATGATGTTCTTTTTCAACAAATACTTGCATTATTCTGTGTTTATTTTCTTTTTGCTGATGACAAAGGGGGAGAAAGAGAAAGAAAAATAAACAATGATACACACACTTATTTGCATATCATAATACTACTGAATGGTATCTTATACATAAAAAACTCTCTATCTAAATCATCTTATAATCGTACCCTAAAACATGTGTAAAGAAAGCATCAGTTTAAGGGGAGCATAACGGCTTTTAATTTTTCTCTTAAAATCTTACTTTGATTATATTTAAAGTTCATTAAAATCATAAGATTAGGTTTGTCATCATCAAAAAGGGGGAGATTGTTAAGTCTTGGTTTTTGACATCTCTAATTTTGATGAATCCAAATAAAAGAATGATTTTAAATGAATCTCTTGAATCCATTAAAATGTGTATAAAGTGTGCAGATAATAAAGCAACAGCATACAAATCTTAAAGATATGTCTGTATTACGATGCGCGTGAAAAAGACTCGGCTTCTACAAGCTATAATGATACGTCCTACTCTCTACTCTAACTGGAAGTTCTTTGCTTCACTTCTATTCGATAGCAAAGAATATTCCTTTGCGCTTTCATATCGAGAAATTCATATTAAGAAGCTAAAAGCATCAACCCGTGCTTAAAATTATTTTTGTTGCAAAAAGCAAAATGACCTTTACTCAGTCCTAGACTTGCGTTGTACAAAGAAGGAAAGTCGCACTACCCAAGTCTGAAAAGCAACATACACTACTTTGAATCAAGCTGCACTCTTACAAAGCAATGCCAACATATACGTTCAACTTGTCTTGAAGCTCTCCAATGACCATAAACAGTAAATGCAAGTTCAGAACGACTCTTTAGTATTAATGAATGAAGAACAAAAGTTTACTCATCTGAAGAATCCTCCTCAATGTATTTATTACTAACGAGTATAAATAGAAGACTTTGAAGACTGTTGAAGAAACACACCAGAACGAACTTACTCAAGCATTCAATACTCTCTTCAAAGCTCTCTTAATTTCTTCCTAGGAAAATTTCTCTGCTCAATCATTTCTATATATTGAGAAGTCTTTATTACGGTCATACCAACCTTAAATATTTACTCACTCATTGAGTGTTACTCGATTGACTTGCAAAGTTGTAATCTGTCAAGCTGCTGCTTCATTCAACTCCTATCTTTTGTAGAGCCTGAAGAGGCTTGCTGAAAGAATACTTGTTTGAGCCTAGAGAGTCTAGGTGTGCAAAAAATACTTGCTACTTGAGCCTGTGGAGGCTAGGTGTGCAAAAAATACCCTTCTGTAACCTGATCAGTTATAGTGATAACACTTGGCAAACCAAGGACTGGACGTAGCCCAAGGTTTGGGGTGAACTAGTATAAATATCTGTGTTGACTCTCTTATCTCTTTCTTTAAGTTTGCTTTATATTCTATATGCTAACTGGGTTGAAAGTGTTAAGTTTTCATACCTTCTGTTTTACATCAGATGCCTTTTTGTGTCTGATTGTTTCTTTGAAAGAAAACTTTGTGATTTCGAAATTGTTAACTAAAACACAATTCAACCCCCCTTCTCGTGTTTTATGTTTGTTCATTTCAGCAGTAAGATGTAAAGCACTATCCTTAGAAAGCAAAAGACCTTGCCTAGGATGGCCTTTTAAGTAATGAAGAAATCGTAGAGCAGCTTTCCAGTGGGCTTCTTTGAGACTTTGCATAAACCGGGCTAGAATATGAACAACATAATAGAGTTATGGGCGAGTGATGGTGAGGTAAATAAAGCTCCCAACTAGTCGTCTGTAACGATCCGAATGAGCAAAATCGGGACCTATAGCAAGGGCCAATTGGTGATTTTGTTCCATGGGAAAATATCAAGGTTTTGCACCAAGCAAACCAGCTTCAGAAATGATTTCAAGGGCATATTTACGTTGAGAAAGAAATAAACCATCAAGTCCACAGGCGGTCTCAATACCAAGAAAATATTTCAACACTCCCAGATCTTTCATGTGAAAACAAGTCTTAAGATAAACTTTGAAATTAGCAATTGCTCTATAATCATTCCCGACAATGATCAAGTCATCAACATACACAAGAATATGAAGAATGATACCATGTCGTTCAAGAGAGAACAACGAGTAATCATCATAGGATTGAACAAATCCAAATGACTTCAAGGCAGAAGCAAGCTTAGAGAACCAGTTATGAGGGGCCTACCAGAGACCATATAGATATTTCCGCAATCTACAAACCTTCCCAAGAGAGGAACCGGAAAAACCAGAAACCCTAGGAGGAAGAGACTTCGTCAAGATCACCATGTAGAAAAGCATTGTGAAAATCCATTTGATGGAGTTCCTAACCACAAAAGACGGTTACCGTAAGGAACACATGAACGGAGACCATCTTAGCAACTGGAGCAACTTGATTGTTGCCAAGAATAACAAGATGTGCTTTGTGTCGTTGTGTAGTACCATCGGAGTTGTATTTGATTTTGTACACCCATTTACACCCAATAGTTTTCTTTCCATGTGGAAAATCTTCAAGGGTCCATGTACCATTATTTTCAAGAGCCTCAATCTCCTTTCCCATGGAGTCACGCCATGAAGGAGAACGAACGACTTCAGAGAAGCGTGTCGGCTCATGTCCTGCAGTTACTGCGATCAAAAAACGAGAATGGGAAGCAGAGAAATTATTGCAAGTCACATAATTAACTATGGGATACGACGTACCTGCAGATTAGGATTGAGCAGATGATGCAGAAAGTGGGTCTAGACATCGCGCCGTATGACAAACATAGTCGTGCAATCGTACTAACTGTTAGCGGTCTCTTGAGTTGTGTCGGATATGACCATCAGAGGGAGCAAAAGAGATGTAACACCCCGTTTTTCGTATAAGTGCTTTTGTGTGTACCTTGTTTGTTTAGGATTTTTAAAAAAAGGGTTAAGTGGGGTTTTTAAGCTAAAAATCCCTTTCTGATGCATGATCACAGCCATGCTCATGTGTCAACAAGCCCGTGCTTGATTCACATGTCTTGTGTCTGCCTTTGCCACAAGCACGACCGTGCTTAATAGGGAGCACGACCGTGCTCAAGTGTAAACGTGTCTCGGTCATGCTAATGTAAGCACGACCATGCTTAAGAGGAGCACGGTCGTGCTCGGTGCAGATTCTATATATAGATTGCTAATAGCGAGAGTTACGAGTTAAACCTTCTTAATTGGCAGTTTAGGCAACCCTAAGTGTTACGACAACCTCTCTCATTCTTCCCCTTTGAACCCAATCATTATTTGGTGTTTCGTTCGTAGTTGAGAGAGTACAATCATGCGTTAGTGCCAATTAGCAAAGGTAATGGTCTTCCCCTCTTCTATTTCCTTTTCTGTTTCATGAATTGGGAACTAATTGGTCTTTTTGTGTTGGCCAAGACTTGGGAATGTTCGTCGAGCCATTCGAGGAAACCAATTTAGGATCATCATCATTTTATTGGGAATTCTTCATACCAGGTATAGGGAGAAGGAATAGTATGAGTATGTAGGCCTTGGGATAGCGTAAGACGAAGGGTTCCCATAACCCTTTATGTTTGATAACATGTTGTATGCCTATATGCCTATTTTCTATTTGATGTTAAACTATTTATGATGATGTTGCCATGATTTTTATTGATGATAATGTTGTTTGCCATAACATGTTGAATTCATGATTTATGAGTGTATTATCATAATGATGATATCATGATGTTATTGGTTGATGGATGTATGTCATGAACGTTATAATGTTAATGCATTAAAACTGTTAAATAATGTTAAGTGGGGCACACACTTGAGCACACCCGTGCTACCATTCAAATCCCAGACCAGGGCGCGCTCACTTGACCAGAACAGAATGCGGAACAGTGCAGAAAGCAGGGGTTTCACCCTAAATGCCTTAAAAGACCTAATAAGTCACTCAACGAACTTGAAGACAAAAATACAAGTGATAAGATGATGAACCTTGGTAGCCTAGTGGCCAAGGGGGCCTTGATGCATGATGGTCAAGGTGGTAATCTCTAGTACTTAATGGCTAGAGTGTTAATTAATGATGATATGGTACCTTGTTAGCCTAGTGGCCAAGGGGACCTTGATGCTTGATGGTTAAGGTGGTAATCTCTAGTGCAGAACGACTAGAGTGTTTAATGAATGAATATGAAACGATGCGATAATCCTTGATCGCCAAGTGGTCGAGGTGTTGATGGTGATAAAACTTGGGTAGCCTAGTGGCTCAAGCGGAGGTGGTGGTTGTATTTGTGTGTTGTGTTGAGCATGCATTCACGCATCAGAGATGTTAGTGGGGGATGTTCAACATAGGGGACGTCACCCGAGAGTATGGCGATCTGGCCGTCTGCGGTGATTCATCCGAGAGTTAGGTGAATCGTGCGCCCCCGCGGTGGCGCATCCGAGAGTAAGGTGTGCAGGCTATCCTAGGGGTCAGCCCATGGTAACGTGAACTGCCCCGGCGTTGGTGCTTATTGGCCAATGTGGATATGTAACTCCGAAGTTGACTTCCTAATGTAGAATGGATCCAAGTGCATAATGGAGTAGTGGAGTAGAATTACATTGCATAGCATACACGTTGTATGATGATGATAGTTATGTCATATTGATGTTGTTATAACATGCTTGATTGATGTATGCTTGTCTTGCTAACTGCTTCCTTGCCATTATATTCATATTCATGTTTCTTACTCCCTATCGCTATGTTTTGTTTTGGCATGTATCTTTATTCAGAGGACGGCGAGCAACCAGTTGAGGAGTGACTCTGAGGAGACACGACTCGTAGTTAGGATTTCCAGTTTTATGTTGATTAGTTAGTTTGTTTCAGTTGTATCTGAGGATGTTTTCCGGATTGGTTATACCAGCTCTGTATGTGACATTAGGGGTTGGGTTTGGTTTTATGTTATGTTTCTTTCTAGCCTCATGTTTTTCTGCGTTGTTAAAATGTGGTACCTTTTACCTTGGTTTGATTTTATGAAATAAATGCACGATTTTATTTTATATCTTTAAATTAAATGCTTCTCCATGTATGCAGGGTAGAGGGTGTCACATTTAGTGGTATCATAGCAGGTTTGTCCTATCAGGCCGTGGTATGAGTCTGTTGTGAGTCTGTTGTGTGCTCTTGTTTGAATTATCTATATTTATTATAGATAATGATGCTTAGTGTTAGTAATCTTTAGGTCTTCCTGCTTTAAGTTTTCTGCAATTAATAAGCTGCTTTGGCATTTATATGAACTTATGGCAGGAAGAGGAGGTAGAAACGACCAGGCTATCGTAGATGCTTTGGAACTCCTTGCCAGCGCAATAGGCTAGAACCAGAACGTCAACACCAACGGGGGACCAGCCGATTTTCAGGGTCTTGACAAGTTCCAGCGGAACAATCTGCCGTCCTTCAAGGGAGCTTATGATCCTGAAGGTCCCGTTTTGTGGATGAGGGAGATTGAGAAGATCGTCCGAGCTATGGGATGCAACGACTAGCGGAAGATCATATTTGGGACTTTCAAGCTGACGGAGGAGGCTGACATATTTCTAGAGAAGTACTTTCCAGTCTACATCCGCGACAGGAAAAAGATGGAGTTCTTGGCGCTGAAGCAGGGTAACATGTCATTGGGGGAGTATACGGCCAAGTTCGAGGAGCTCGCTCGTTACTATATTTTGTATCAGTATGTGATAGATGATCACTCCAAGTGCGTGAAGTTTGAGGATGGTCTGCGTCCAGAGATTAAGCAGGCTATCGGCTATCAGGAGATCAGGGCCTTTCCAGTCTTAGTGGACAAGTGTAGGGTCTTTGAAGATGCCTACAAGTCTGGAGGGTCTGCCTATAAGGGATCAGATAGTCAAAGCAACAAGAAGAGTGATCAAGGGAACAAGTGGAAACCGCATCTCACTCCAGCTAGCAAGGACTTCAAGCGGGATGGCAAGAAGTCTCAGTTTTATTCAGAGAGGTCCAGGAGATGGGATTCTTCCGATTCTAGACCTCTTCAGTGCGACCAGTGTGGACAGAATCACTTTGCTACTCAGTGCAAGGAGACGGACATCATCTGCTTTAAGTGTGGCAAGCATGGCCACATCAACCAGAACTGTGAAGGAGGAAAGTCAGAGCCACAAAGTGCTAACAAGAGCTAGAAGCCTCAAGCCAACCGACTGAAGACCACGAGGAGAGTCTTTACTCTCAGTGGATCCGAGGCCTCCAAATCTGAAGATCTGATCCAATGTATGTGCCTCGTTAATGGAATTCAGTTAGCTGTATTGTTTGATTTGGGTGCAACTCACTCGTTCGTATCACATGAATGTGTTAAGCGTCTTAAATTGCCTGTGACACTTCTTGAGTGATATTTTATTGTTGCCACAATAAACATGTTCTTACTGCTCATGCATGCAAGAATATTTCTATTACCATAGATGGTAGAGACTTTATTGTTGATCTTGTATACTTGCCCCTAAAGGACCTTGATGTTATTCTTGGCATGGACTTGTTATCTTCCAACCACGTCCTTTTAAATTCTTTTGATAAAACCATAGTTTTTGGAACTCCTGTGGAGTCTAAGGATCCTAGATTTCTCTCAGCCAACCAAGTTAAGGCTTCGATGAAAGAAGAAGCTCAAGTGCACATGATGCTATCTTCCCTGGAAGTAGATAGCCCTCTTGATGTTGAAAGCATGCCTATTCTGTGAGAATTTCCTGAAGTGTTCTTGGGGGATGTGTACGAACTACCCCCAGAAAGGGATGTAAAGTTTATTATAGACTTAGTGCCTAGCACCGAGCCTATATCCATAGCACCCTATAGAGTGTTTCCTCTAGAGCTAGCTGAGTTGAAGAAAAAAATAGAAGACCTGATGCATAAGCAGTTCATCGGACCTAGCGTATCCCCATGGGGAGCACTAATGTTGTTATTGAAGAAGAAAGATGGTAGCATGAGGTTGTGTGTCGACTATCGACAGCTCAACCAAGTGATCGTTAAAAATAGGTATCCCCTCCCTAGGATTGATGATCTTATGGACCAGCTGATAGGAGCTTGTGTCTTCTCGAAGATAGATTTGAGGTCAGGATACCATCAGATTCGGGTTAAGTCTGAGGACATCCCGAAGACAGCATTTTGGACACGTTATGGTCACTATGAGTATTTAGTTATGCCCTTTGGTGTGACTAATGCTCCTCCTGTGTTCATGGATTACATGAAAAAGACCTTTCAGCCTTACTTGGATAAGTTTGTGGTGGTTTTCATAGACGACATCTTAGTGTACTCCAAGACCAAGGAGGAACATAAGGAGCACTTGAGGGTTGTCTTGCAGACCCTTAAGGAGAAGTAGTTATATGCTAAGTTGTCTAAGTGCGAGTTTTGGTTAGAGGAGGTGAGTTTCTTAGGTCACGTGATCTCTGAAGGTGGGATTGTCGTGGATTCGGCTAAGGTAGAGACGGTGCTCTAGTGGGAAGCGCCAAAGTCAGTGACCGAGGTTAGGAGTTTCTTGGGTTTAGCAGGGTACTATAGGAGGTTTATAGAAGACTTCTCTAAGTTAGCTTTAACCTTGACCCGTCTCACCAAGAAGGGACAATTGTTTGTGTGGGACTCTAAGTGCGAGGAGAGTTTCCAAACCTTGAAGGATAGGTTGACATCAGCACCAATTTTGGTTTTACCCGATCCTAGTAGACCTTTCATAGTGTATTGTGATGCATCGAAGCAAGCTTTGGATGGAGTGTTAATACAGGATGGTAAGGTAGTGGCTTATGCTTCTAGGCAGTTGAAGACCCACGAAAAGAACTACCCTACCTACGACCTAGAGTTAGGAGCTGTGGTGTTTGCCATAAAGATTTGGAGGCATTACCTTTATGGATCTAAGTTTGAGATTTTTAGTGATCATAAGAGTTTGAAATATCTGTTTAATCAGAAAGAGCTCGATATGAGGCAACGTAGTTGGATGGAGTTTCTTAAGGATTAGGATTTTGATCTAACCTACCACCCAGGAAAGGCCAATGTAGTGGCCGATGCCTTAAGTAGGAAAACCTTGCACGTCTCCGCTTTGATGGTTAAGGAGATGGATCTGATCGAGGAGTTTAGAGACCTAAGTTTAGCTTGGGAATTTACCCCTAAGAGCATTAGGCTTGGAACCTTGAAGGTTGCCAACAGTTTGGTGGATCATATTAGAGAAGGACAAAAGATAGATAAGTACCTCTTAGACCAGAGAAAGCTGCTTTCTTAAGGTAGAGACCTTAGTTTTAAAGAAGGAAGTGATGGAGTTTTGATGTTTAATGATAGAATCAGTATACAAAATGTCCTGGAGCTTAGAAAGCTGATCCTTGAAAAAGGACATACGAGTGGACTGAGTGTGCACCCAGGTGCCACTAAGATGTATCAGGATTTAAATCGGATGTTTTGGTGGCCTAGGGTGAAAAAGGATGTAGATGAGTTTGTGTATGCTTGTTTAGTGTACCAAAAGGCTAAGATAGACCACCAGAAGCCATCATGAAAGTTGCAACCTTTAGGTATCCTAGAATGGAAATGGGATAGTATTTCCAAGGATTTTGTATCTGGATTCCCAAGGACTCCAGCTGGTTATGTAGTGATCTGGGTGGTTGTGGATAGATTGACTAAGTCTGTCCATTTCATCCCTATGAACATGGAATACCCTTTGGAAAAGCTGGCCGGGTTGTACACCAAAGAGACAGTTAAGTTACATGGTGTACCTTCTAGCATAGTATCAGATAGAGACCTGAAGTTGACATCTAGGTTCTGGAATAGTTTGCAAGAGGCTTTAGGAACAAAGCTTCGGCTAATTTCAGCTTATCACCTGCAGACTAATGGTCTGTTTGAGCGAACCACCGAGTCCTTAGAGGACTTGTTGAGAGCATGTGTGCTAGAATAGTCGGGTAGTTGGGACAAGTTTTTGCCCCTGATAGAGTTCACCTACAACAATAGCTTCCATTCTAGTATTGGGATGGCACCTTATGAAGCTCTTTGTGGGAGGAGATGTAGGACACCTTTGTACTGGAATGAACCTGGTGATAGTGTGGTGTTAGGACTTGAGATAATGCAAGAAACCACAGAAAAGGTGAGGATGGTTCAGGAAAAGATGAAAGCGGCCCAGAGTAGATAGAAAAGCTACCATAAAAAAAGGAGGAAGGCGCTCGAATTCCAGGAAGGTGATCATGTATTCTTGAGAGTTACTCCAACAACTGGGGTTGGTAGAGTGATGAAAGCGAAGAAACTTACTCCAAAATTCATCAGCTCTTACCAAATTCTTAAAAGAGTCGGTGAAGTTGCTTACCAAATAGCCTTACCACCATTCTTGTCCCAACTTCATAATGTGTTCCATATGTCACAACTTAGTAAATACATTCATGATTCGAACAAGGTGAGAGTACCCGACACGATTCAGTTAAAAGAAAACCCGACATTCGAGGTACAACCCCTTCGAGTAGAAGATCAGTGGGTGAAGCAGCTGAGAGGCAAGGAGATTCCTTTGGTTAAAGTCATTTGGAGCGGGGCAACTGAGGAGAGTGCTACCAGGGAGCTTAAGAGCAAGATGATGGAGGCATACCCGCATCTCTTCGTTCGAGGTGAGTAGAAATTTCGAGGACAAAATTTTTATAAGGGGTGGAATTTTAATTCCCCATTTTCGTATAAGTGCTTTTGTGTATACCTTGTTTGTTTAGGATGTTTAAAAAATGGCTAAGTGGGGTTTTTAAGCTAAAAATCCCTTCCTGATGCATAAGCTTGACCGTGCTCATGTATCAGCACGCCCGTGCTTGATGCATGTTTCTTGTGGCTGTCTGAGCCACAATCACGACCGTGCTTAATAGGGAGCACGACCGTGCTCAGGTGTAAACTCGTCTCGGTGACGCTAATGTAAGCACGACCGAGCTTAAGAGGAAGCACGGACGTGCTCTGTGAACACCTAATTTTGTCCGGGTATCCTTTTAATTACTGTTTTGAACAAATTAAAACAAATAACTTTGCAATAAAACTGATTTTTGTTTTTAGTGAGCCCAATTTCATTATTGTTGAAGATGTCTTTTAGACCATGTTCTAAATCCAAATGAAAAAAAAACGAAAAAAAAAACAAAAACAAAAAACAAAAAACAAAAAAGATAAAAAGGAAAAGTAGATCTGCAGAATTGTAGTAAGAGCCAAGAGGATAAGCCAAAATTCCTTAATGCATTTCAGCAACCAAAAGAGCAATGACAGTGTTAAGAATCTTGCATCAAAAATGGCTTCAAGTTTTAAGCACATAAAAGGAAAAATAGGATGCTCTGGTGCTGGGTCAAACCTGAATCAATGGAAAGATACTTAACAAAAACAAATGAGAGTCACAGCACAAGGAAAAACTAAAAAAAATGCAGAATGATAAGATTGGAAATGTGAAAGGGACCCTGCATTACAACCATGGCAGAGGACATTGGGTCCTGTTTTGGAATTTTGCAACAGCAAAAAAATATTTAAAGGGATAGGGGAGAGCTCAGACGGAGGAGGATCTCCTGGAAACCTTCATAATCCCCACAACCCAGTCCATCTCCTTCTTCCTCCTCCATACAAGATTCTCTCCCTCCTCCACTACTTCTCAGAACCGCGACCACCGCGCCGCCTGGGAGACGCTCGACTGCCGCTCGCCGGCGTTGGGAGGAGGAGACCGCGCGACCGCTCACGACCGCGCTGCCCGTCTGGCGTCGAACCACCACCTCTACCGCGAACCGCCGTTCCAGTTGCGAACAGCCGACACGTCCTCCTTCTTCCCCCAGATCTGCTCCCTGCTCCCAGAACAGATCTCTGCTTCTCTTCCATCTTGGCCGTCATCATCGGTTTCTGCTTCCACCGTGGCCGCTCCGCCCAGCCCAGATCGCGACCCACGCCAGCGCTCCGCACCATCTCCGCCGCGCCTCCACCTTCGTAACCTTCGCACCAGACAGAAGCTCCGCCGCCGCGTCACAGTAGCCTCCACGAACGGACCACCTTGAAACAGAATCGTACAACAAGGGTCCGCTCTGCAGTCACGTACCAGATCTACCCACGCAGAACGCCGCTCCGTCGCGCACCTCTTCTAGTCACCACCGCGACATCACCTCCGCGTCCACCCATCATCGCCGCATCGACCACCACCCTCCACCTCGCGCGCTCTCCTACTCTGCTGCGTCACTGTCGTTGATTGGGGTATTCTGGGTTCTGATACCTGTTTCTGTCCCTGTTTGTGTGTCTTGTGCCCTTTTCTTATTTTTACTTTGGTTGATTTAAGGTTGTCCGAAGGTGTTGCATGTTGGGTTCAAATGGGCTTTTGTTCACCCAATAAAATGGTTTCAAAAATATCCAAAAAATACTTTTGTTAAATTTGGGCCTGACTAATTGTTAACCTCACTTTGTTTCATTTTGTTTTTCTCCTCAAAAATCAAAAGACAAAAAATTAAAAAGTGAAAATATCCTTTTTAAAAATGTTTTCAGTTCCTTGTTTTAAATCAAAACCTTTTTAATAAATAAATCAAAATCTTTATCAAAAATTAAAATCAACCAACCAATCAAATCTTTTTTAAAAGAACTACGTGGCTTTGAGTTTCCCATCGCACCCGGGAATACGTAGGAGCAAGATAAATCATCTTGTCGGGCCAAAACTAAATTATCCCTTTTTTGTATCTCCTTTTTGTGTCAAAATAATTAATCAAAAAATTAAACTTTTCTATTTTTAGGGATGCTCTATGGACACGGTGCCATGTTCAGTCCCTTAGATTTGAGGTTGCCCTGTGGACTCATGTGCCACGTTCAACCTCACTTAATTAATTTTCCTTTTTTTTGCATCCCCTTTTTATATTAAAATAATTAATCAAAATAATTAAACTTTTCTCTTTCCAGGGATGCTCTATGGACACGGTGCCATGTTTAATCCCTTAGATTTAAGGTTGCCCTGTGGACTCACGTGCCATGTTCAACCTCATTTAGTTTTTAGAAACCATAAAGTTAAAAATATAAAAAATTTAATAAAAGTCAAAAATTTAAAATTTAAAATAATTCTTTCTTGTAAATAATTTTCGGGGTAAAATAAATATTTAAAAGGTTATTAAAATGTTTTTTTTTTGCACAATTAACTTGAGGTACCGTTTTTTAAACGGGCGATGTGGGGTGCTAATACCTTCCTACTCGTAACTGACTCCCGGACTCATATCTCTCTTTTTTTTAAAAAGACCAGTTTACCTTTAAATAATTGGGTTTTCTAAGATTTTCCCAATAAAAATTTTAGTGGCGACTCCTCTGTTTTACCTCCCTTTTCGCGGCTCCCGGACGGGACGGTTGCGACAGCTGGCGACTCCACTGGGGACTTTAGAGAGTCCGGCCTATCATAGTTGGTTGTGCAACTTCTTTTAATAACTTTGAAAATATTAGTTTTACCCCTCTTTGTTTTATTTGTTTTGTAAATTGTTATATGCTTTAATATATGCCTTTGTATATTCTTGCAACCCTAGGGTAGAGAATTATTATGTTGTTGGCTGTTCTTTTTTGCATGTGTGATGTAGTTTTCATTTTAATAGGTTTGGAGGAGGTTTGTATGCTCCTAGCACACACATCACTTACACTTATTTCACACACTTTTAGCTCTATACCCGAGCTTGTGGAAGCTTAAGGATTAGGCGGTGTGTCGACATTGTCATTGAAGAGGTCTTGTACCCCCCTGATATTTGTCGATTCACCACTCAGGTTGTACCCGATATCATGGGATGGTCATATTGAGAGGGTTTATCCCTACTTGTGGCTAGACTCATGAGTCGGATCCTTATCTTTCGAGATGGGGGCAATCTGAGGACCATGGATTTTAGAAGTCTAGACCCTACCCAATTTTCACTGATAAAACAAACTTAGGGGCCAGCCTGTTAAAGTCAGGACTTTAGGTGTGTCAACCCTAAACTTAGGACACAAAGGGAGCATTTTTTTCTTTACCTATCTTCGTGTCTTTTATTTTATTTTTTGTCAAAAAAATCCACATTTTTATTTTATTTTTTTTTCTAAAAGAAAATTGATTTATACGAGTCCTTTGTTTTTTTACAAAAAATAAAAAAATTCTTCATATTTTGTAACTCATACATTTCTGTAAATAAATAAAATGGGCTTGTGTAAATATATATATATATATATATATATATATATATATATATATATATATAGCTCATCCATATTTTTGTAACTCATTCATATTTTTTGTAGAAGAATAAAAAGATGATTCATGCATCTCATGCATTAACCAATTTTTTTGAGTCAATATGAAGAAATAAAAAAAAAATCGTTTTCCATGCATTGCATGCATCAATTACTTTCTATGACAACCACATTAAGAAAAAATTAAAAGAAAAAATCTTGTCATGCATATGGTGAAAAAATAAAAAATAAAAAATAAAAAAACTCAATCTTCTTCATGCATCTTATGCATCAATTTCATTAACCTCTTGGATAAAAAAAAAAGAAATAAAAAATAAAAATTCATTCATCTCATTTTTTTATGCATCTCTCAAGAAAATTTGATAAAGAATAAACCATTACATGCATTTCATACCTCTTTGGGTCAATATAAAAACAAATCATTCATCTCATACATTAAAAAAAAAAACGCTTGCATTGCCATTGTTAAAAAAAATAATCTTTTTTCATACAATTCTCTAGTTAAATAATAATAATAATAACATAAAGAATTCATTTCATGCATCTCACGCATTAGTACTTGGCTAAAAAAAAAAATATCTTTTTATGCATCTCATATACTCATTTCTTCCTACGTTGAACATTTATTAAAAATAATTCATTCCATGCATTTCATTCATTATGCTCATTTCCTGGAGAAAAGTAAACCACTGCACTTTCAATAAAAAAGAATGTCAACTAAACCTTGGATCATGAGGTGGAACTGGAGACAATATTTGCTCAAGTGGCCGAACAATGTAGGCACAACCTTTTGCCTAATCAGGGATGTTTGGATGTCAATGTGAAGGATTTTATATAGTCCTACTGGAGTCAGGTAGCACATATTCACGCTTTTATGGAGCGATCTTTGGAAAATCATGCAAACTCAGGACAATAAGGCCCTGGCTAAGGAAGAAAGAAATCATGATAAGGACAATCCCAATCAACTATGGAGAGTTCAAGATGAAGGCTATGCCAGCATCACCAGAGATTCACATCCTAGTGATTGAAAAGAGGCAATACTTTGTGACCCCGTCTTGAGAATGTCTAAGTAACAAAGGCAAGATTTGTTTATCAGGGATTTACCATGACACAATGGTTATGTTGTATTCTATCATGAGATAATTGAACCATGTTCACTTTCTTGAAGCATTAATGTAATGGATTTGCATGCGTACCTTGTCTCATCCTTTCTTTATATCTTCATCCCCACCATAATGTTTCTCTCGTTATACTCATATATCATATTCCCTTTTTTTTTCTCCCCCAAGTACCTTTTTTGGTTTGGTTAATAAGGCCCACTTTCTTGAAAGTTCTTTGTGGACAACAATGAAGCCCACATGTGCACATACCTTTTAAAAAAAAAAAAAGAAAGAAAGAAAGAAAATAATACAAATAAAAGAGGAGAAAATAAATAAACACTTGGTGAGCACCATCTCTTTGTCTCTAAAATAAAGTTTAAAAAAAATAAACAATCATGATTTGAAATGAAGATTGGCCATTTTTTCTCTACCCTTAGCAAAATATCATCATTATCCCTTGTTACCCCTTTTGAGCCTGAAAATTTTCTTCAAAGAACCTTGGACAAGGATCACCACTAAACAAGGGGCAAGCAAGAAGAAAATGGTGATCACAAAAAAAAAAACAAAAAAAAACAAGAAGAAGAATAAAAAGAAGAGAAAGAAAGAGGATATAAAAAACCTCATGTAAAACAGAAAAAAAAAAAAAAAAAGAAAAGAAGGGAAAGTTAGAAGAAAGTAAATGTTCTCAATAATCCGAAAAAGAACATGGATCTTTGATTATCCTATTCAACCTTAAAACATTTGTTTGAGCCTTATATCCTTTTTTCATGACCCCCAACCATTAGCCACGTTACAAGCCTCAAAAAGTCCACTCTGATCAATGAATGATTGCTACTTTTTCATCAACTTCATTTTGAGACAAAAATTTTGTGCTCTTCTAGTTTTTAATTGATTGCTCCTCTCTTAAAAAAAATCCAAAAAAAGAATGAAAAAAGAAAAAAGAAAGCCTGTTAGGCTGAAAACCCTCATAAGCAGTCTAGGCAAAAGCTTGGGCAAGATCTACATGGGGCAAAACTTTGCTTTCAAGGGCCTTATTCTAGAGCATCTCCATTATTGGATGCCCTACACTGGGGCAACATCATTCTCAAGTTTTCCATATCAAGTGCCCTACATTGGGGCAGTTTCATTCTGGGAACCCTACACTGGGGTAAATTCATTCTCAAAGGTCTTTATCTAGGAAATTTTGTTCTTAAGCGGCATACAAGCCCATTTCATTTTCACATGACTGATACTGAGGTAAGCAGAATCCCTTCTATCCAAAATCAAATCAAACCAAAATGGGACAATACTCTTTTGACCCCCACATCACCTCTTGCGGGTTTTACTTCACTCCTGTCCTTTTGAATACCATTTGAGTTATCAAACTTCCAACAAATCGAGAAGTTGTTCAGGCCATATTGTTTTTCCTATCATACTTTTGAATCCATGCATGTTTGTTACATGATGCTTCAGGTAAGGTAAACATGAGTTCAATGATACAATTCAACCGTCTAATGATAATTCTTTGATGACCAACTCTGGCCGGAATAATTCTTGATACAAGGAGAAAGTGGCATCCTCAGTTGGCAATTCAAGCAAGAGCTTTGATCTTCACAAATAAAGGTGACAAAACTGTCCACGTCAAAAAAAGAAGGAAAAGTCAAAATCAAAAAGGAAAATAAAAAGTAAACAAAAATGCTCGCCAGACTGAAAACCTGAAAAGGCAGCCTGGGCAAAAGTTAGAGCGACCCGGTAGGTTGAAAACTCGCAAAGAGTGACCTACGCAAAAATTAGGGTCAAATACAAACAAAGTACAAGAAGTCTCCTCAAACTGATAAACTGGGGCAGTTTAAGAGGACAAGCCATAAAAAGCTCCCAATACATGAAGGCTAGGGCAAGTCACATCCTTGAAAGATTGATCAGGCAATCTCATCCAATTGGGATAATCATTACGAAGAAGCATATCTCAGCCAAGAAACTAAGCATCAGTTGAGCAAGTTAGTGATCAAGGTGTCTTCCTCTAGCTCATCCCCAATCTCGGCTGCAATCAGGACTCTAAGGAGCCAATGATCAAAGAGTTTTTCGCAAAAAAATAAAAATAAAAAATAAAATAAAATCAGAGTTCCCATCAATGATCTCATGCATGAAAAATAATCAGGATCATAAAAAGCATCTCATGCATCATTAAAAAATTATCACAGTTTTCACCAATCATAAAAAATCGTCTCTCATATCATACATTGTCCCATCATTTCATGCATCAACAAAGTCAACATCACTTCTTGCATTTATTCGACTTTAGCGGGCACAGGGCCCCAAAAGTCATGTTATTGTTAGCTTTAGTAGGCATAGGGCCTCATAAGCTTTGCATTTGTTCGACTTTAGCGGGCAAAGGGCCCCAAAAGTCATGTTATTGTTAGCTTTAGTAGGCATAGGGCCTCATAAGCTTTGTTTTGTTCGACTTTAGCGGGCACAGGGCCCCAAAAGTCTTGTTACTGTTAGCTTTAGTAGGCATAGGGCCTCATAAGCTTTGTTTTGTTCGACTTTAGCCGGCACAGGGCCCCAAAAGTCATGTTATTGTTAGCTTTAGTAGGCATAGGGCCTCATAAGCTTTGTTTTGTTCGACTTTAGCGGGCATAGGGCCCCAAAAGTCATGTTACTGTTAGCTTTAGTAGGCATAGGGCCTCATAAGCTTTGTTTTGTTCGACTTTAGCGGGCACAGGGCCCCAAAAGTCATGTTATTGTTAGCTTTAGTAGGCATAGGGCCTCATAAGCTTTGTTTTGTTCGACTTTAGCGGGCACAGGGCCCCAAAAGTCATGTTACTGTTAGCTTTAGTAGGCATAGGGTCTCGTAAGCTTTGTTTTGTTCAACTTTACCGGGCACAGGGCCCCAAAAGGCATAGGGCCTCGTAAGCTTTGTTTTGTTCGACTTTACCGGGCACAGGGCCCCAAAAGTCATGTTATTGTTAGCTTTAGTAGGCATAGGGCCTCATAAGCTTTGTTTTGTTTGGCTTTAGTGGGCACAGGGCCCCAAAAGTCATGTCTTGTCAGCTTTAGCAGGCATAGGGCCCCTTAAGTTTTGTTTTATTGTAGTTTGGCTTTAGTGGGCACAGGGCCCCAAAAGTCATGTCTTGTCAGCTTTAGCAGGCATAGGGCCTCTTAAGTTTTGTTTTGTTGTAGTTTGGCTTTAGCGGGCACAGGGCCCCAAAAGTCATGTCTTGTCAGCTTTAGCAGGCATAGGGCCTCTTAAGTTTTGTTTTGTTGTATTTTGGCTTTACCGGGCACAGGGTCCCAAAAGTCATGTCTTGTTAGCTTTAGCAGGCATAGGGCCTCTTAAGTTTTGTTTTGTTGCAGTTTGGCTTTACCGGGCACAGGGCCCCAAAATTCATGTCTTGTCAGCTTTAGCAGGCATAGGGCCTCTTAAGTTTTGTTTTGTTGTAGTTTGACTTTAGTGGGCACAGGGCCCCAAAAGTCATGTCTTGTCAGCTTTAGCAGGCATAGGGCCTCTTAAGTTTTGTTTTGTTGTAGTTTGGCTTTTACCCAGGACACAGGGCCCCAAAAGTCATGTCTTGTCGACTTTAGCGAGCACGGGGCCTCTTGAGTTTTGTTTTGTTGTAGTTTGGCTTTAGTCGGCACAGGGGCCCCAAAAGTCATGTCTTGGTTGGCTTCGTAGGCATAGGGTCTCGTAAGCTCTTTTATCTTTCGATTCGAGCTTGAGACGGGCAATCCACCCCGTAGGCTCTTTTATCTTTCGGTTCGAGCTTCGACGGGCAATCCACCCCGTAGGCTCTTTTATCTTTCAGTTCGAGCTTCTGACGGGCAATCCACCCCGTAGGCTCCTTTTATCTTCAGTTCGAGCTTCTGACGGGCAATCCACCCCGTAAGCTCTTTTATCTTTCAGTTCGAGCTTCTGACGGGCAATCCACCCCGTAAGCTCTTTTATCTTTCAGTTCGGGCTTCTGACGGGCAATCCACCCCGTAAGCTCTTTTACCTTTCAGTTCGAGCTTCTAACGGGCAATCCACCCCGTAGTCTCTTTTATCTTTCAGTTCGAGCTTTTCACAGGCAATCCACCCCGTAAGCTCTTTTATCTTTCAGTTCGAGCTTCTGACGGGCAATCCACCCCGTAAGCTCATTTATCTTTCAGTTCGAGCTTCTGACGGGCAATCCACCTCGTGAGCTCATTTATATTTCAGTTCGAGTCTGATGGGCAATCCACCCCGTAGGCTCTTTTATCTTTCAGTTCGAGCTTCTCACGGGCAATCCACCCCGTAAGCTCTTTTACCTTTCAGTTCGAGCTTCTGACGGGCAATCCACCCCGTAAGCTCTTTTATCTTTCAGTTCGAGCTTCTAACGGGCAATCCACCCCGTGAGCTCTTTTATCTTTTAGTTCGAGCTTCTGACAGGCAATCCACCCCGTAAGCTCTTTTATCTTTCATTTCGAGCTTCTGACGGGCAATCCGTCTCGTAGGCTCATTTATCTTCCTGTTCGAGCTTCTCACGGGAAATCCAACCCGTAAGCTCTTTTATCTTTATGCTCGAGCTTCTGACGGGCAATCCACCCCGTGAGCTCTTTTATCTTTCAGTTCGAGCTTCAGACGGGCAATCCAACCCGTAAGCTCTTTTATCTTTATGCTCGAGCTTCAGACGGGCAATCCACCCCGTAAGCTCTTTTCTCTTTCTGTTTAAGCTCGGCAGACGATCCACCCGGCAAGCTTTTATGTGTAAACCCAATGGGCAATCCAATCCACTGGTCCTTTACAGGAAATCATTTTGTAGTCACAGGTCATTTTGCTTGTCAGTGTACCACGAACAAAATTGGAGTTCATGTCTTTACTCGTTCTTATAACGATAATAGGTTAACTACGGTTACACCTATTGTCTAATGAGAAACAAGTAAAGAGGGGCAGCTGTGAACACCTAATTTTGTCCGGGTATCCTTTTAATTACTGTTTTGAACAAATTAAAACAAATAACTTTGCAATAAAAATGATTTTTGTTTTTAGTGAGCCCAATTTCATTATTGTTGAAGATGTCTTTTAGACGATGTTCTAAATCCAAATGAAAAAAAAACGAAAAAAAAACAAAAAACAAAAAAGATAAAAAGGAAAAGTAGATCTGCAGAATTGTAGTAAGAGCCAAGAGGATAAGGCAAAATTCCTTAATGCATTTCAGCAACCAAAAGAGCAATGACAGTGTTAAGCATCTTGCATCAAAAATGGCTTCAAGTTTTAAGCACATAAAAGGAAAAATAGGATGCTCTGGTGCTGGGTCAAACCTGAATCAATGGAAAGATACTTAACAAAAACAAATGAGAGTCACAGCACAAGGAAAAACTAAAAAAAATGCAGAATGATAAGATTGGAAATGTGAAAGGGACCCTGCATTACAACCATGGCAGAGGACATTGGGTCCTGTTTTGGAATTTTGCAACAGTAAAAAAATATTTAAAGGGATAGGGGAGAGCTCAGACGGAGGAGGATCTCCTGGAAACCTTCATAATCCCCACAACCCAGCCCATCTCCTTCTTCCTCCTCCATACAAGATTCTCTCCCTCCTCCACTCCTTCTCAGAACCGCGACCACCGCGCCGCCTGGGAGACGCTCGACTGCCGCTCGCCGGCGTTGGGAGGAGGAGACCGCGCGACCGCTCACGGCCGCGCTGCCCGTCTGGCATCGAACCACCACCTCTACCGCGAACCGCCGTTCCAGTCGCGAACAGCCGCCACGTCCTCCTTCTTCCCCCAGATCTGCTCCCTGCTCCCAGAACAGATCTCTGCTTCTCCTCCATCTTGGTCGTCATCATCGGTTTCTGCTTCCACTGTGGCCGCTCCGCCCAGCCCAGATCGCGACCCACGCCAGCGCTCCGCACCATCTCCGCCGCGCCTCCACCTTCGTAACCTTCGCACCAGACAGAAGCTCCGCCGCCGCGTCACAGTAGCCTCCACGAACGGACCACCTTGAAACAGAATCGTGCAACAAGGGTCCGCTCTGCAGTTACGTACCAGATCTACCCACGCAGAACGCCGCTCCGCCGCGCACCTCTTCTAGTCACCACCGCGACATCACCTCCGCGTCCACCCATCATCGCCGCATCGACCACCACCCTCCACCACGCACGCTCTCCTACTCTGCTGCGTCACTGCCGTTGATTGGGGTATTCTGGGTTCTGATACCTGTTTCTGTCCCTGTTTGTGTGTCTTGTGCCTTTTTCTTATTTTTACTTTGGTTGATTTAAGGTTGTCCGAAGGTGTTGCATGTTGGGTTCAAATGGGCTTTAGTTCACCCAATAAAATGGTTTCAAAAATATCCAAAAAATACTTGTATAAATTTGGGCCTGACTAATTGTTAACCTCACTTTGTTTCATTTTGTTTTTCTCCTCAAAAATCAAAAGACAAAAAATTAAAAAGTGAAAATATCCTTTTTAAAAATGTTTTCAGTTCCTTGTTTTAAATCAAAACCTTTTTAATAAATAAATCAAAATCTTTATCAAAAATTAAAATCAACCAACCAATCAAATCTTTTTTTAAAGAACTACGTGGCTTTGAGTTTCCCATCGCACCCGGGAATACGTAGGAGCAAGATAAATCATCTTGTCGGGCCAAAACTAAATTATCCCTTTTTTGTATCTCCTTTTTGTGTCAAAATAATTAATCAAAAAATTAAACTTTTCTATTTTTAGGGATGCTCTATGGACACGGTGCCATGTTCAGTCCCTTAGATTTGAGGTTGCCCTGTGGACTCATGTGCCACGTTCAACCTCACTTAATTAATTTTCCTTTTTTTTGCATCCCCTTTTTATATTAAAATAATTAATCAAAATAATTAAACTTTTCTCTTTCCAGGGATGCTCTATGGACACGGTGCCATGTTTAATCCCTTAGATTTAAGGTTGCCCTGTGGACTCACGTGCCATGTTCAACCTCATTTAGTTTTTAGAAACCATAAAGTTAAAAATATAAAAAATTTAATAAAAGTCAAAAATTGAAAATTTAAAATAATTCTTTCTTGTAAATAATTTTCGGGGTAAAATAAATATTTAAAAGGTTATTAAAATGTTTTTTTTTGCACAATTAACTTGAGGTACCATTTTTTAAACGGGCGATGTGGGGTGCTAATACCTTCCCTACTCGTAACCGACTCCCGGACTCATATCTCTCTTTTTTTAAAAAGACCAGTTTACCTTTAAATAATTGGGTTTTCTAAGATTTTCCCAATAAAAATTTTAGTGGCGACTCCTCTGCTTTTACCTTCTTTTCGCGGCTCCCGGACGGGACGGTCGCGACATGCTCAGTGCATAGTCTATATATAGATTTATAACAGTGAGGGTTACGAGTTAAACCCTTTAAATTGGCATTTTAGGCAACCCTAAGTGTGACGACAGTCTCTCTCATTCTTCCCCTTTGAACCCAATCATTGTTTGGTGTTCCTTTCATAGTTTAGAGAGTACAATCACGTGTTAGTGCCAATTAGCAAAGGTAATGATCTTCCCCTCTTCTGTTTCCTTTTCTGTTTCATGAATTGGGAACTAGTTGGTTAACCTTTTTGTGTTGGCTAAGGCTTGGGAATGTTCATCGAGCCGTTCGAGGGAACCAGTTTAGGATCATCGTCAGTTTATCGGGAATTCTTCATACCAGGTATGGGGAGATGGAATAGTATGAGTATGTAGGCTTGGGGGTAGCGTAAAACGAAGGGTTCCCATAACCCTTTATGTTTGATAACATGATGTATGCCTATATGCCTATTTTCTATTTGATGTTAAACTGTTTATGATGATGTTGGCATAATTGTTATTGATGATAATGTTGTTTGCCATAACATATTGAATTGATGATGTATAAGTGTATTATCATAATGATGATATCATGATGTTATTGGTTGATGGATTTATGTCTTGAACGTTATAATGTTAATGCATTAAAACTGTTAAACAATGTTAAAGTAGGTTGTTCCCCTTTGTTCACAAATCTGAATAATAGTATTGAGAGTGAGGTTTATACCAAATGGTTTAGTTATGACCCTAGGGACTGATTTAAGAGTGATTGGGGACTTTAAAATTAGCTGAGATTAAAGGATTAATTCCCTTATTGTAAGACATTTATATTTAATCAATATTAATAAATTTGATGATCAATGGATTAGTAAAAGCCAATAGGTTTGAATCTATGAACAGTCCCAAGGAATTGGCAAAGGGTATGTGACGAACTGACCAAACCAGGGCGCACACTTGAGCACGCCCGTGTTTAACAGGTAGCACGGTCGTGCTTGCCTGAAGATCCAGTACGCCCGTACTGAGGGTGAGCACGGGCTGACCAGAACAGAGTGCAGAATAGTGCAAAAAGCAGGGATTTCACCCCAAATGCCTTAAAAGACCTAATAAGACAGTCAACGAACTTGAAGACAAAAAGACAAGTGAAAAGATGATGAACCTTGGTAGCCTAGTGGCCAAGGGGGGCTTGATGCATGATGGTCATGGTGGTAATCTCTAGTACTTAATGGCTAGAGTGGATATGTAAGGTGCGTCGCCTATCCTAGAGGTCCACCCATAGTAAGGTGGACTGCCCCGGCATTGGTGCTTATTGGCCAATATGGATATGTAACTCCGAAGTTGACTTCTTGAGGTATAATGGATCCAAGTGCATAATGGAGTAGTGAAGCAGAACTGCATTGCATAGCATACACGTTGTATGATGATGTTCTTATGTCATATTGTTGTTGTTATAACATGCTTGATTGATGTATGCTCCTCTTATGAACTGCTTCCTTGCCAATATATTCATATTCATGTTTCTTACTCCCTATCACTATGTTTTGTTTTGGCATGTATCTTTTTGCAGAGGACGGAAAGCAGTCAGTTGAGGAGTGACTCTGAGGAGCCACGACTCGTAGTTAGGATTTCCAGTTTTATGTTGATTAGTTAGTTTGTTTCAGCTGTATCCGAGGATGTTTTCCGGATTGGTTATACCAGCTCTGTTTGTGAGATCAGGGGTTGGGTTTGGTTTTATGTTATGTTTTCTTTCGAGCCTTATGTTTTTCCATGTTGTTACAATGTGGTACCTTTTACCTTGGTTTGATTTTATGAAATAAATGCACGATTTTATTTTATATCTTTAAATTAAATGCTTCTCTATGTATGTGGGGTAGAGGGTGTCACAAGAGAGACCCGTCATCCCATCAAGAGAAGCAGTAGCATGTGCTTCCAACTCAATAGGATCACTCCCCCTTACTTCCAAAGACCCATTAGCTAACCCATCAGTCCCACTTGATGATGAAGCCATATTATGTGTTGGTTCAACAGGTGCAGCGGAAGGCATCACATTTTGTGGGGTAGGTGACGGAAGTGTGGAGTCCAATGATGAAGTATGGGTTACAAAATCCATGTCATAAACCACATGATGAGTAGAATTAGTAGAGGTAGGAATAGAAGTAGTAGAATGACTATAGGGAAAGTGATTCTCATAGAACAAAACATCCCGAGAGTTAAAGAATTCTCCAGTATCAATTTCATATAGTTTTTCCATGAGGGTACCCAATAAAAATGCACTTTCGACTTTGAGCATCAAACTTGTTGCGGTCACGAGGAATCGTGGAAGCAAAGCAAAGGCACCCAAAAATTTTAATGTGGTCATAGATGGGGTTGTGACCAAAAATTTTGTGATATGGGGTTTTGCCTTGGAGAACAGAAGTAGGGGTACAGTTAATAAGGTAACCAGCCGTAAGAATACATTCACCCCAAAACTCAATAGGTAAATTAGCTTGAAACCGGAGCGCACGAGCTAAATTAAGAATATGTCGGTGTTTCCGTTCCGCTCGCCCATTTTGTTTGGGGGGGAGGGGGGGTACCAACACAAGATGTTTCAAACAAGATACCATATGCAGCAAAATAATCTCCCAAGGCTGTAAATTCGGTCCCATTATCACTTCAAATGCGTTTCACCTTCTTATTGAATTGAGTTTGAGGCATTGCACAAAAATTCTTAACAAGTTTATTAGCCATTAAGTGAATCCAAACCCCTCTAGAGTGGTCATCAACAATAGTTAAGAAATAAGAGGCACCACATGAAGAGGGAACACTATACGGACCCCATACATCACAATGAATCAACTCAAACAATTCAACTGCATTGCTAGAACTAAGAGGAAATGATGCACGAGTCTGTTTGGCTTTAAAACAAATAACACAAGGTTCATCTTTATTTCTACAACAATCAATACTGCTAACACCATGAAGAAGACCAGTTATTTGGGAAGATGGATGTCCAAGACGTCGATGCCACATTTGATAAGAATCTGCATCAGTTGCATAACATAGTCGAGCTTTTGGTGCCATCGAGCGAAACTAATAGACCCCATCCATCTCTTCACCCGCTCCAATCACCATCTTTGAAGTGCGGTCATGTATCACACAAAGTTTGTCAGTTAATGTGACTACACAATTTAAATATTTGATCAATTGAGAAAAAGAGATCAAATTACAGGTTAATCGAGGAACATATAAAACATGTTTAAGTGTCATATTGGCACTCTTGGACAGCATTGGTATGTGTCCCATCAGGCAGCACAATAGGAGAAGGAAAAATATCTAAGACATCCACAAGCAAGTGTTTGTCTCCAGTCATGTGGTAAGATGCCCCCGTATCTAGTATCCAAGGAGAAAAAGACTTACCCGTCAACTTTTCATTGGAGGCAAAATTATTATTTAAAGATTTGAACATATTTAAGATGGTACTCCATTGGTCATCTGTCAAAGTAGGACCAACAACACTTCTGTCAAGATAGGGGAACCAGAGGAGGGGTGTGTGCAAAGTGGGCAGCATTAACAACACCAACAGGAGCTTTGCCAAGGCCACACCCTATGTCCTTGCCTCCAACAATTTGTGCAGACACCCTTCTCAAAACGTCCTCTAGTTCCACCATGGTTAGAAGAACCACTATGGACAGCGAAAGCAATAGCCTCAGTTCGTGCTTCACGTCCCTTCATCATGGTCTTGTCGCGTTCTTCTTGCACCGCAAGCGCATACACTCTGTTCAATGGAGGAAGAAGATCCTGAGCGATAATATTGGAACGAAGCGTCCCATACAGATCATCATCAAAGCCCATCAAGAAATGGTGAACTCGTTCATCTTCACGTTCCTTACTCAGATCGGCAGCCCATTTGCAAACGCACTTGCCACACGTACAAGCTCTCTTCATTATATACGTGGACAAATCATCCCAAATCTTCTTCAGATGGTCATAGTATGCAGCAAAACTCTGCCCATTTTGGTCACAACGCGCCAGTTTCGACCTCAATTAAAGAATCCAAGGTCCGTTGCCAATGGAAAATCGTTGATGTAGATAGTCCCATAGCTCCTTTATTGTATCATAATAGGTAATAGTAGAGCAAAGGGAAGGTTCAATAGACTGAATGATCCAGGCTACGAGCATGGAGTTAATGCTCCACCAATCCTCGATGTCGCTTGCATCCGCCGCTGGTTCTGCCACATTTCCATCCAAGAAACCCATCTTGCGCTTTGCACGAAATGCATTACGCATACTGATTTCCCATTCTTGATAATTATCTCCCTTCAAAATCACAGGGGAAATATTCATGTCAGGATGATCATAAGGGTGCAAATAGTATGGCGAGAGAGCAATTTGCTTCTTCTCATTATCGTCGCCGCAGCCGTCGCATCAAACTGGTTCATTCCATTCTTGCTGTCGCCGCCGTCGTTGCCGTCTTTTTCAGCCATGGTATTCTGTTTGATACCGGCAGAAAAATAAAGAAAAAGTATTAAAGTAACAGGTAGGATTTATTTTCCTGCTCTTGATACCATAAAGAATGAATATGAAACCAACTGTGTGTCATTCACGTTGGTATCCAGAGGATTATACACAACATATTCACCTAGTCATCTGGCTAAAGATCAGGGGCTAATTATGTCTGAGATATTCTAATTATTTACAAGAGATATTGTAGGAGCTAAACCTAATTACATGAAGATATAACTGAGATAAAGTTGAGATGTTGCTAAGATACAATTGTTAATTATCCCAATTCAATTGTTGCTTTGCACATCCTCGATATCTTCCAATAACAACCACTGCAAAAGCCAATGAAAAGTACTAATCATTTAGGTCCCTCCCAACTGCTATCAGTAGTTGTTCCCCGTACTTTGTCTTTACGTGGCAGCCATCAACCCAGACGAATGGCCTACAACCAGTTATAAAACTCCCTTTGCAGCCTTTGAGATACATATGGAAACATCCAAACCTAGATTGCAAATTAAGACTAAGCCTATCTAACTTCAGGGACTAAAACCAACGTTTTGAAATTGTCAGCGACCAAAACCATTGCAAAAAAATGTTAGGGACCAAAACCAAAACTCGCCTAAAATGTAGGGACCAAAAAGTTCATTAAACCTAAATTTATTGATTAAATTATAATTGACCTAAAACCTATTGTATCCAATTCATATACAACACAATTGTGTAAGAACTTTCCAAATTTGTTAGAGTTGAGACTCGAGACACCCTTAATGGCTCAAGCACAAATTATAGTCAAAATTTCCAATTACAACATGAAGTTAGAGTTTACTAGCAACTTGGATTCGAATTGAGTCCATGGAAGGAGTCATAGAACAAGAAGAATGAGAGGGATGTGAAAAAAAAAAATATATTACAGGAACAACTAATAGATTGTTTGTTTTACATTCCTCCTACACTAAAAGCACGTTGACACCTTCATTTAGGGAAAGCTAAAAAATGGAGCTTTGGAAAAAATTGCCATGGGAAGCCAAATTTTCTGATTTGCATTTGATATAATCTAAACCAGACATGTTATAAGTGGTTAGGAAAATTAGAATAGGATTAGAAAATGGGGAATTAAAAACATATTTGTATACCAAGACCAAAGTTTTAATGGGTAATTTTATTAGGTCTTAAATACATTTGTAAGAGATTAGTAAAATTAGGTTCTATTATAGCTCAAAAGTGTTAATGATGAAAAACGAAATATTTTTAAAACTAATCTTAAAATACTTTTCAAAATAACTCTCAAAGTCTCAAACATATTCTTCCTTATTTTTAAAAGATAATTAATTTACATTTAATTGAATTTGAATTTGAAATTTTTTTTTAATGCAATCAGCTGCTGCCCGTCTTTTCTCTCTAATCAAGCCGGAAACAGTGCATTTCATTTTCAATCTACTCAAATCACGTTCCAGCAAATTGATGCTCAATGGTTCTTATATTGGCCAAATAATAGCCCATTACTCTCAGCCTTTGTTTGTTGTGTGACAAAAAGACAAGAGAGAGTTAGAGGAGAGAGAAAGAGGAGAGAAATGGCCAATTTCTCATGCTTTTCTCATATGAACCCGATTTGAGTGTTTGAGAAAGTTGGAAAAAATATATTATGATGATAATCGATTATAATCAGAATTTTATTTTGTTTGTCTATGTTTCTTGAAAAATGATTTCAAGATAATCTATTTTATTTGGGTGCTGTATAAAAAAATCAATTTTTGCATAATAAATTACCCAAAAAAATATATATAAAGTTTTTGTATAGAATCATAATATTCGTTTGATGGTTAGTTATATAGGGGTAAAATGAGAAAATATTTTTAGATCCAAAAATAATCAATTTGGAACAATCTAACTGTCTTTGATTGATGATGGTATAAAAACAACTTTTTCAACTAAAAAAATGTTTTTTTAAATTTATAACTTAAAAGGCAAACAAACCAGATAATATTGGAAACAATTTTTTATTTTTTTTTATTTTTATTTTTGTGTAAAAAGCAGTTGAATACAGAACATCCATCTTTCCCAAACATCTACTAAATGGCATAGGCAATTTGGCATCAGTTTGCATATAAATCGTTTCTGCTCTTTTGCTAAACGTTTTGCAAGTATCATTATATTAGAATTAATATTAGGAATCTTGGTGAAATGCTTTCTTGCCTGTTGTGTTTCAAACCGACATATTTTTTAATGCATTTAAAAAGGGTTTTCAGCTTTGAAAAACACAATACACACGAGTGCACACTCTAAATTTTGAATAAAAATTTTATTTGCACTCTTCAAAATATAACCTTGATCTATCAATTGTTACTACTCTTATCAATCTCATTGGACTTCAACTTATATTATCTGCACTATCTAGAGTGCTACAAATTTCTTCTACTCTTGTAGGGGTGTTCATCAACCGATCCAATCCAATGCCAACCGCACTAACCGAACCGAAAAACCGACAACCGAAATAACCGAAAACCGAAAAAACCGCAAACCGAAAAAAACCGAAATTTTTCATTGGATTGGATCGGATTTCGGATCCTATATGTAAAACCGATCCAATCCAAACCGAACCGAAATTATTTAGTTCAATGAAAATAACTTGATCTTTATATTATAAAAGTAATTATTAGTCTTTATATTTTTATAAGTTATCACCTAGTCCTTATATTAGAGAGTTTAATTGGTATGTAAATGTAATGTTAGTGTAAAAACTTTTACACTGTTAACCAATTATAAATCATGTTATGAGTGACTTTTAATATATCTAGGAGAATAATCAAACATTTATAATGATTTAACAATTTATAATTAGGTGATAGTGTAAAATATCTTTACACATGAGAGTGCATATCAATTCATGTATATCCCGTTAAAACACTTACTATAAATTGTCAATATAATATTTTAAAATTATTTTTTATTTTAAATAAGTAACAAATTCATATAACTCATTAAATACTCGATCAAATCCAAACCGAATCAAAATATTGAATGTTCTTTGATGTAAATAACTATGTAAACATGTATCGATAAAAACCGAATTATCCAATCCAATCCAAACCGCATTTGATTGGATCGGATCGGATCGGATTTTTTGAAGGAAACAAACCGATCCAATCCAAACCGCATGTTGTTTTTATCGTTGGATCGGATGACTTTTTTGCTCAAAACCGATCCAATCCAATCCGCGAACACCCCTATACTCTTGTGTCAACTCTGTAATAGGGTGTGGTTCCCTTGGTAGAGGATGTGCTATCCCTCTTATTAGAAGGTGAGGCATTGTTCTTCTATTGTAAAGGGTGTGGCATTCTTTTGGTGTGCGACTTTAGTCTTAGAAGAGCGGATGACTTATCTCGGAGGCGTGGGGGAGAGTGCTAGAGGTCGTTGAGGCTATTACACGTGGTGAGTGGGCTATCCCAGGAGGTGTGGTTTAGAGTGCTCTGTTTGTGTACAATGGTTGCAATCACCAGTTTATAAGCTTGTTTATTAGTAGAAGAAAATCTCACGGATGGAGTGGGGACTGGACTATGCCACTAGCGGTGGGTGGCTGAAACATAGATAAAATCTATGTGCAAGTATCATCTTCCCTATCTCCATATGGTTTAGTTATTCATACTTTGTTTATTGATTCTTGTGTGGTCTAAGATTTTATATTGAGAAAATCATTTTCGTAATGATATGAATGTTTTCACTTTTCTCTTGAAAATCGATTTAATTTATTTCTTCTTTTTGCCTGGTGCAAGTTAACTATTTTTAGAAAATATATTTATCTATCATATTATTTTTCATCTGTTTAGAAAATTTATTTGATTTAATTCTTCTATTTTCCTGTGCAAGTTAAGCATTTTTGAAAAAAATATATTTATCTATCATATTATTTTTATTCTCTCTTAAAAATATGTTTGGACCTCGTGAAACTTGCACTAGATATAGTAAATTTAAATCTAATAATTTGGATCATTTTATATTTGCACAGTTTAATTGATGGATTAATTTAAAATTTTTTTTTTTAAGGCAAAGGTATGCTAAGCATGACGATAAGGCAAATCATCCCAACTAGGTTGGCACCAAGAGCCATAACAATCATTAGCAGCAACCTTCAATATATTGAATAATAATAAGAAAAAAAAGAGAGTACAAGATGGGGGGACATTAAGCCAAGACCCGAGAAATCACCTAAACCTGAAATTAGGTAAGGATAGCCTATCATGAAACAACTCATTCCTAATGAAGGCGGGGGCAAGATCCCACCAGCAGTTGCTACCAGAAAGAATAGCAAAGTTGGCTAGCCTATCAGCACAACGATTACCTTCTCTGAAAATATGTGTTATTCTAAAACACATACTTTTAGTGAGATGAATACAATTCAACCATCTCATTCTAAACTTCCAGGGGGCCAAAATAGGCTTGGAGAAGGCCAAGACAACCATGCTAGAGTCACATTCTACCCAAAGCTTGTTCCGGCCCTTGCCATGAGCAGCTTCAATGGCGAAAATAACAGCAAGGAGCTCAGCATTAAAAGCAAAAGTAGTGCCATAATAATGAGCATAACAACCTGCTATTTCAGCATTCATGCCTCTAAAAATACCACCTCCACCCGCATGACCCGGGCTACCTTTAGCAGCCCCATCAGTGTTGCATTTTATCCAACCACAAGGAGGAGAAATCCAGTCCACTCGAGTGATAGTGGGAGCTTGCTCAAGATGACCTGAAACAGCAAAGTTATTTAGAAGCACGGAATTTTTAGTGGAAGAGGAAATTGTTCCTTTAGACAGGGTCCCAGATATAGAGGAGGCAGCCTTAATCCAACTGATGACAGTTTTAGGATGAATCCTCTTGTCTTCAAAAATGGATTTATTCCTGCAGTGCCAAATGAACCAACAAGTATTTATGATTACTGCCATGATAAGATCTTTAGATTGAGTAGGCCAATTCATGTTGCAAATACAGAGAATGGAGGCAAGAGAAGACAAGGCCAATTCTAATTGATAGATTAACTGTCTATTTGGAGAGGGAAAATTGTTTTGGTAAAAAAAAAAATTGTAATTGCATCCTTGATGTTAATTAAATGATTGGTTTAATTGTAAAAGATTCTTCCTAATTAGAAGCTGTACATAAAAACCTTCCATAATTATGCAGAAAAATCGTCAGGTGCATAAATGTCTTCTACGAAATGATGCAATAAATGTGAAATGCATGTGGAGATGACATTTGGAAGAGCATTCATTGAGTTTGATTCGTAAAATGTATATAGTATAGATATAGATTTAATTACACACAAATATTATTTTAACAATATAAATTTTCTTCAGTTTTTTTCAATGGCAAGCTTGAAATTGATTTAATTTTTTAATTTAACGATGGTTAACATCTCTCACCGAAGAATTTGTCGTTAATTCTATTGCTGAATTTGTTTCAACTTTGCGACGTAATTAGCAACAAATGGTTTAGATATACACTTTATTCGTTGGAAAACTCGTCGTTAAATTCAAATAAACATTAATGATGGATTCAATGACAAAAAATTAAGAGACATCAATTATCCATTATTAATTTTGTTGTTAAGTTCAAGTCAAAGAACCAACGACGGGTTTAGGGGTGAGATCTTTTCGTCATTAATTTCATCTATAAACTCAAAAAATATTTTACAATGAAATTTTAAATGAGTCGCTGATTATGTCGCTAATTTTGTCCCTATATTGCAAATGGTAAATTAGCATAAATCATAACATAAGCCGGATATGTTTTTGATGCTAATTTCAACTTTTTTTTAGTAGTGGAATACTCTGTCCTAACAACCTCTAACTTCCTTAGCAGACCTAGCGTATTCGTATACTTCATCTGGTATTCAAATATTCTACTCAGAAAATGCCAAATATACTTAAAAGTAATCCAATGCAAGAGTTGATATTCAATTACCTTTAATGATTTTTGAAAACTTCCTTAAGTAATCTAATACCCAACTATTTAACATGTCGAAACTAGTTTATGGTTCATGACATTTCTAAATAGCTATTAAATGATTTCTATATTAGGTTTTAACTTAATAAAAGCACGACTTTCAATTCTAGTCTCTTTTTTTTTTTTGACACAATTTCTAGTGTTGTTGAAAAACTTTTTAATTTGTGAAGCCATCAATCCATTGAATTAACAAGGAGATTTTGACATTGTAACCAACAATCATCTAAAGATAAATGTTAGTAACACATTCTCTAGCACTCTCCTTGCAACATACTCTCTCCTATTGGTTGAAATTCATATGAGTACTACAGATTTCAAGTGGGACCCATTTCCAAAATAGTGAGACCCACATGAATTTCAACCAATAGTAGAGAATATGTTAAAAAGATCTTAACTTCTAAAGAGTTGTATCATCGAGATTTTATAAGGAAAGGTGTAAACACACCCCCAAAAATTTAGCACATTTGCAAATAATCACCTTTAACTATTGTTTCTTCGATCCCAATTAGTCCTAAACTTCTATTATTAGCGAAATCAATGTTTCAACTATTTCTTCGTCCCAATTAGTCCTTAAACTCATGATATTAGTAAAATTAATCATTCTGTTAACTCTCTATTAGATGATTATCAGTGAATAAATCATAAAATTCATTTCACTTAAATCCAATCGATTGATAATATTTTTTAAACTTTTAATTTGTTTTTTTTAAATAAGAACAAAGTCTCGAGGCTTGTCAGTTGAATGATTGATTTTACTAAAAGTATGAGTTTAAAGATTAATTGAGCAAAAAATTAGTTGAAAGATTGATTTACTAATAGTGAGAATTTAAGGATTAATTAAAAAAATAGTTAAAGGTACATATTTATAAATATGTTAAAGTTTAAGGGATATGCATGCAATTTTTGGTATTTTATATATTGAGTTGCATAATCACGAAAGCCCATTGGAGTAATTAGTCATCATTTACAAACTTGCCAAATCGAATATTTTTTTTAAAGAAAATACGTTTATTTAAATATCAAGAAACTTGTCAACTCAATAAAATTAAATTTTTTTATAATAAAATATTTAAATATCTTCATCAACCCTTTCTTTTATTTTTTTAAAATAAAATGACAGCATCACAATAGAATCCGACATATCAACTCTGTTGGCATACCTAAAACTATCAATCATTTACAACACATCAAAATATTATTAATAAAAATAAAATAATACAAAAAACCAAGGGGGACATTATGCCAAAACCCTTGATAAGTATTATTTAAATCTATAATTAGGAAGACCAATCATATTTCTCAAAAAGTCTTCACTGATTATCCTAGGTATTGTATCCCACCAATGAAAACTATTAACATAAAAACCAAGAGAGACAATTTTGTCAGTACAACTATTGCCTTCCCTAAAAATATGGGTAACTCTAAAGTTCATCCTCTTAGTAATTTCTGTACATTTAATCCACCTATTTTTTGATTGCCAAGGAACAAATGAAAAAGAATTAAAAGCCAAAACAACCACCTCAGAAACACATTCAAGCCAAAGATGCATCCATCCTCTCTTGTTGGCAACTTCAATAGCCAACATGACACCAATCAACTCTACTTAAATTGCATATCTATTTCCCAAAGGAGTTGCAAAACACCCAAGAGAGGCTTCATTAAAACCTCTAAAAATATCACCACAAGAGTTCAAACCCGAAGCACCCTTAGGAGTGTCATTTGTATTACATTTCACCCAATAACATGGAGCAGAAAGCCAAATCACTTCTTTAAATTTAGGCAAGGGTCAAATCAAATAAATGTTAATTTATATGAAAAGAAAATGTCAAGTCAAGAATAACATGCTTATAAAAAAAAAATTGTCTTTTGCTTTGGTGGACAATATTCTGTCATTCAACCGGAATGGAGGAAATTTATCATGGCCCCATGCCCTCCGAGAGACGAATCAGGTTGCTGATGCTTTGTCTAAACATGGGTTATCCCTGGATAGTCAAGTTGGGATTTTTTTTTATTTATTTATGTCCCTAAATTTTTATCTTTAACTATTTTGATTATGTCCCCGTGGCTTTTAGTTTGTTTGCTGGTTGGGCTTAGTCCCACTTTTTTCACCCAATTTTTTTTTTGTTAAGAATAGCATAATTGCTTTTCTAGTAACTTGAAAATGTGTCTTGTATCAAAATAAAGACAGTTTGAAATTAATAGTAGAATTAGCTTGTATTTTGAAATTAAAGTGTAAGTGGAGCAAAATAATTTCAATGCATCCAAGAATGCAATTTTCGAAAATCACATAGAACTGTATAGGAAGTAATTAAATTTTAGTTAGCCTAGTGTAAAAATAATTAACTAGACATGAGAGGCAAAATAATACTTAACGTTAATTATACTGCCATTTTTATTAACCACTTAAATTATTCACAAGGGTCAAAACCCATCCTCTTTTGGTAGCTGCGCTGTGGGGCGAATATGAAGGATTGAAAATGTGTTGCTTGATCTTGATTTGAAAGTGTGCATATGCTTTAGCAAATTTAGGTTGTGAGGGTGAGATGCAATTTGTGATTCATGAGTAGCCCCTATGCATTTACACTCTGTTTAATTGTAGGAGGGAAAGTGAGAGAAAAAAAGTAAAGGAAAGAAAAAGAGTGGAAAATAAGAGGATTATTAGTTCTTTAATACGAGAGTAAATGGGAGAAAAGAAAACTAAAATTTTTCTTTCCTCTTATTTGGTTGAATAGAAAATAAAAGGAAAGAAAAAATATGTGTGAAATGACATAAATACTCTCATATAATAATATTAAAAAAATACATATTTATTTATCTTTTGTCCTTTTGTTCATGTACCCTTCGTCCCATTCATGCTTCCGTGACCTGCTGACCTCGATTTCCATGCATCCTAGTTTTCCGCCCAGGTTGGGAGATAAAAAAAGGACTTGGGTCCCACAGTTTTTTTATCCTTCCCTCCTCTTTTCTTCTATTCCGAATGATCGAAGAGTGAGTTTTCCTCCCTCTTTCTTTCCCCTATCTTTCTTTCCCTCCTCTTTCCATGGTTCCAAACGCAGTGTTAGCTTAGACTTTGCTTGCTTATGTAATTAGGGATGACAATGTGTACCCTACCCATTGGGCACCCACAAAAATTACCTATGATGGGTAGGATAATTACCCGCACAATGGATAAAGGTCCGGGTAATTACCCGTAAATTTGAATGGGTATGGGTGTGGTATGGGTACTATGGTACCCACCCCGCCCCGCACCCGCACCCGCACCCGCACCCGCAAATATGTATATGTATATATTATTATTTTTTATTTATATTACTAAATATAAATAAATAAGTTTTGCCCTATCCAATTTTCTTTTATAACACATTATCAGCACGATCAAATCTCTAACAGTGCAACGATTTTTATGTAGGTATCTGTTGCGCTAAAACTACTCTTAAGAGTAAGTGCACCCTATCGCAGAAGCAATATAGGAGTATTTGGGACTCCAAGTATCGAACCCACAGGGATTGGTGACAATTACTAGATTAATTAGTTCGTTATGTTATCCAGACAATCAAGTGCGGTTTGTAATCAAATAATTAAAAACAAGAAGATGGTAGAAACCAAGAAAGACAACGAATCACAAGCGAATGTTCAATTATGGAAATCCTAGGGTGCCTGGTTTTATTTATGCCACTACCTATGATATTACCCAATTTCTCAATGATATGTGTTCCCTATTGATTGCCAATCACTCACTCTAGAACTATTAATACCCAATGGTCATGCAATATTAATATTTTTTTTCCCTAATCAGTTACCCTCAATGGTCATGCAAGGCAAACAATTAAAAGAAGCACAAAGAACTGGAAAGTTTGTTAACTCAATAACTGATTGAAAATAGGGGATTGCGCTTGGTCCACGCAACCCCAAATCCGGTTAATCCTAGAGTTCTATTAGCTAATTGTGGTACGGTCGCCAGTCAATTAATCAACTTGATAAAGAATAGTCAAACCTTTTAGAAATTCAAATGCAAGGATTAAACCAACCAATTAACAGAAACACTGAATCATATTAAAACTGGGAAAAACATCAATGGTATTCAAACATAAGATCCATCATACCCTAGGTATGGGTTTAGCTACGCATAGTCATAAAAATCACTATATAAATCAAAGCCATGTAACAATCCATAAAAGAGAAATAGAACACTAAAACTCGAATACCCTTTTGATGCAAAGTAGCATTCGAATCAACTGGGAGACGGTCCTTCGCTTGACGTCTCTGTTTCTCTCTGTCTAACCAGCTTCCTAAAACTGTGCCCAACCACTTCCTTTTATTGCCAAATACGAAAACCTAAGTGATGGAGCTCCTGAAACACGAGCATGGTCGTGCTTAATGTTAAGCACGGTCGTGCTTAATGAAAACGACGTCAAACCGTGCTAAAAGTAAGAAAGTTAACAGTGACCGAGAGCCAACAAGCTCCATCAAAGAACTATCGTGACATGTCCAGTAAAGCGGTAGAATAATCCTCAGAGTGCACTGACTCATCTGTCTCAAAAGCCAGGGCAACATTAAACTGAGCTAAAGTTAACTGCCGCCACTCCCCAAGGAGCATAAGTCGGACTCCAAGCTTTGGCTGCTCCTCAGAAGGTGAGAACTTTGAAACGGTGGCCAGGAACTCCAAGGCCGGCTCGATGTAAGTAGGACAACGACTAGCCGCGACCCGCTCCCAACCAATGTGCTGGATCAGAGTGTCCACATCCTGCCATAACAAACTGGTTGAGTACCTCCAATGAGACGCCCCGACCTCCCATTAAATAAAAACCCGAATTAATTAAAACCTAATCATAGAAATAGCGTTAAACGGTTATATAGAAACAGCGGAAAATTTAAAACTTAAATAAAACAATCATTAACAATACACACATGTATATGTACATATAGAGATACATAACATACAGTACTGTCAAAGGAATCCCATCAGTAGGATCCCTAATATATACAGACTGGTAGAAAATAAAAATACATCAAAAGACTGGAACATAAGATACCTCGCCAACTCTCAACACCCAGTCCCCTCTCAAAAGTACATCAAAACCTCACACACACCTATACATATAGCACTAGCCTGAGCCATCACAAACTACTACCCTCGCTGACAGCCTGGGGTCTCGGCGGTCTCGCTACTCCTCCGCTACAGTTGGAAGAGCTCCTCTTTGACGACCTCTGGAACAACCGTCGGTAAGCCCTGCTATCTCTGGATGGTAACCTGGATGACACTCTAGAGGACTCTGACCCTGTAGCTATAAGCTCAGGAAGCATGGGTACCTCCGGGACAGGCATCGGATCAGTGACTGGTAACCGGGTCCTCCTCAAGGACTGGTCTGGCAGGTACCTCAAAGGGTACTAGGAAGGGAACTGGTGCCATCTCCTGCATCGGCGGCATCAGCGACAATGGTGCATCTGGAAATCTGATAGGGAAGGGAAACTTTTGACTGGCTTAGAAAGTACCAATCAAACCCAATGGAGCTCCCTGTCCGAATTCAATAGTCACCGAGACTGGACCCGTATATACCGTAAAGCGAGTGAATGGGTCCACTAGCCACCCGTTGGGATCCACGAACTCAAACTCAAAAGTCCCCGTGAGGGGGAACCCCACCGGCTGCGTCATCCATGGATGATCCCAATGTGCCATCCACGTGCTCCGGGTCTAGGTAACACAGTAAAGAAAACAACATACAAGGAAAACAGAAAGGGGATAAGAAACTATTTAATGTCAAACGTGAAAAGGGTTAAGCAACATTTAAATCCATAACAGCACACTAACATCCATCTCCATACAATTCTGTATATATATCTATATATAATCACAACCATCCTCGAAACTCCTATTGTTCTCCTCTGCCCTCCATCATGATGCAATGCAATGTAATGTATATGATCATGTAAGGCCACATATCCGGATATCCATAACGACACGTCTCCAGAGTCCCCGACGCACATCCTCGTCCGCTGAGGGAGAATGCCCATGCAAAGCAATGGCACTATAGTTGCACAATACACGTCGGTGCACACCCTGATCCCACAGCCAGGGCGCTCATGCAATGCATGAACTATAGATGCGACTATAATAATCATAATGTTTGGAACGGTCCTGCCAATAATCTGAACCAAGGGAATACATCCCCCGGGGAATTAAACCCCTAGTGCATATGAAAATATCGCAGACCATCTCTCAGGTCATCTCCTAGTGCCTGAACCTCTCATCCCTATCTCATGGACAACCTCAACACTAATCATATCTGTCATTCTTATCTCAATCTCACAATAATCATCTCGGTTCGGTACTACTGAACACAAGTATTATGAACCCCCACATATATTGCCATAACTCATCATGTCTCGTCATTGAGAAAATTACTAATCACAATAATTACAATCATACCAACATGTCATAAATCCAATCATCTCCATATATAATAAAATAATAAAATAATAAAAAAATATAACATAACTACATTCATAATCCAGTCAACACCAATAATACAGTCAACTACTCCTGTAACAAGCAACATATCAATGACAGTCAAAATAGTCAAACTGTGACACCCTCTACCCCGCATGCATTCAAAAGTGATAACACATATATAAAAGAGAGAGAACACATGCAAATATATGTAATTATCAAAACTGGGCAGAGACTGCCGCATTGTAACATAACGCAGAAATAACCAAAACATGCTTATAAATAAAACATAACATAAAACAAAACCATAAACGAACCCAACCCCGATATCACACTACAGAGCTGGTATAACCAATCCGATAAAACAACTCAGATACAACTGGAAACAACTAAACAACTACTTAGAACGGGAAATCCTATCTACGAGTCGCGGCTCCTCAGAGTCACTCCTTAACTGGTTGCACATCGACCTCTGCATAAACGATACATGCCACAAACAAGAAATATATAGATAGGGAGTAAGAAACATATATATATATATATATATATATATATATATATATATATATATATATATATATAATTGTAAGGGAGCAGTTAGCAAGACGAGCAGACATCAAACAAGCATGTTATATCAAACAACAATATCATAACAATCATCATCATATAACGTGTATGCTATGCAATGCAGTTCTGCTCCACTCCTCTACTATGCACTTAGATCCAAACTAACTCAGGATGCCAACTTTGGGATTACATTTCCACATTGGACAATAAGCACCAACGTCGGGGCAATCCACCAAACCATGGGTGGACCCCTAGGACAGACGACTCTTATTCTCGGATGCGCCACCACGTTGTATACTTGATTCCCTTTCAGACGAATCCCGCGGACGGCCATATCGTCTTACTCTCGGACAACTTCCCCTACGTTGCAAGACCTCCAATCAACATCTCTGATGCGTGAATGCATGGCAAACAATACACAACCACAACCACCACTTTCGCTTGGGCCCATAGGCTACCCAAGTTTTATCACCATCAACACCTCGACCACTAGGCTATCAAGGATTATCGTTTAACGTTCATCGTTAAGTCTTTTAAGAATTAAAAACACTCTGGCCATTAAGCACCAGAGCTCAACACCTTGACCATCAAGCATCAAGGTCCCCTTGGAGCGAACACTAGGCTACCAAGGTACAACATCTCATCACTTGGAGCGAACGATAGGCTACCAAGGTACGACATCTTAACACTTGTCTTTGGTCTTCATGTTCCATTGGTATCTTATTATGTCTTTTAAGCATTTGGGGTGAAAACCCCTTTTTCAACATTCTGGTTTCTGTTATGGTCAGGTGAGCACAGGCGTGCTGGACCTGCAGGCAAGCACGTTCGTGCTGCCTGCTGAGCATGGGCGTGCTCAAATGCGCGCTCTGCTCTAGGTTTCAAATTGGAGTATGGGCATATTCCTTGTTAAGCACGACCATGCTCAATGGAGCGTGCCCGTACTACTCTGAAAAAAGGGTCAAACCCTTTCCCAAATCCTTGGGACAATTCATAGGTTCAACCTATTGGCTTTTACTAATCCATTGATCATCAACTTCATTAATCTTAATTGTTCTCCATTAATATTCATGTCTTATCAGCATGAGGAATTAATCCTTTAATTATTGCTTCATTATTAATGTTCCTAGAAGACTCACTAATCAATTCTAGGGTCTTTAACTAAGCCCTATGAACATAACCTTAACTCTCACACTATATTCATGTCTTATGAAAAACTGGGAGAAACATCCCTTAATTATCATTATTATCATTAACGTATTTTAACGTCTTAGCATCATTGTTGGCATTAACATCCTCAAAAATCAACACTTATAAAGAGTACAACACAAACAACAGTCAATAGCATTATACTCATCAAAATCATGGCAACACAACATTAACATATTCATAACAGACAACATCAATTAATAGTAAGAACATTAATACCAATATTATCTTCACAACATATAATCATCAAATAACAATTAATCATATAAACATATAAACATGTTAACAAGGAAAGGGTCATGGGTAACCCCTCATCTTACGCTACCCCCAAGTCTACATACTCATACTATTTCTTCTCCCCATACCTGGTATGAAGATTCCCAAAACGATAACGTTGACAAACTAGACACGTTCCCTCGAGCGGCTCAACAAGTTCCCTAAGCCTTGGACAAACAAGAAGAGGATAACCAATTAGTCTCTAGATCAAATAATAGAAAAGAGACTAAGAGAGAGGGAAGACAATGTTACCTTAAACGACACTATCACGCTACTTCTCTCCCACAACTAGAGCAAGAACACCAAGAACTTCAATGAGGTCAAGGGGAGGGGAGGGAAGAGGTTTTTGTCCCACTAGGATTGCCCAAAGTGCCAAAAAGAGGGTTTCAATTGTAACCCTCACGGAACTGCTCTATTTATAGACTCTGAGACCTAAGCACGACCTTACTCCCTGTTGATCACGACCGTTCTCAATTCCTGAGCACGGGGCGCTCAAAGATTGCAATGCGAGACCATCTAAACGACTGAATTGGCAAAAACACATAAAATAAGACTTGTAAACTCAAGATATGGCCAAAACAGGACTCCAAAAGGATCGAACCTTTCTAAGGCTAAATTTAACATCTAAAGCACACATATAAGCACTTAAAGGCTTAACACGAAAAACGGGGTGTTACACAAACAGTCAACCTCAATAAATAAATATTATATTTTTATACGTAATGGAGATAAACGTACAATTCCAATATCATCATTGGTACCACTAAGTAGTCCCCAATGTGATATTGATTTTGTCCATTACTCGCTCTCTTGTAAGGTTTTGGTCGCCCTACGCCGTTATCGAAATAAATGTCACTTCGCCATTTCCGACGTTAGATGGCTTCTTTCCCCCACCTGAAAAGTCGTAAGGTAACTTGGACGTCACGAAATGAGCACTCCCCCTACACTCTCATTTTTGCCACGCAGAGAACTAAGGCCTCTGAAATTTCACATAAACATCACATTACAAAGCGTACGTTACAAGGAGTCCTAATATGAAGTCAGAATTGAAATCCGATAAATTAAATGAGAGATAAGTCGAATACTGGAACGGACGACATTTCGACATAAAAGAGTAAGAATTTACCTCCCCTGGAGAAGAAAAGAAGGATAAGAAAGTGAAGGCGTCGTCGCCACGATCGCAACAACGTACTCGGAATCGTGACGGGATGATCGGATCGCTCTAACTCTTGTCTCAAAGTTCTCTCTCTCTAACTCTCTCACTCTTTCTCTCTACCTCACTCTTTCTATTTTCTATCAGTTCTCAACTCTCTGCTCTCTGTTTTGTATGAAATGGCTTAAGTGAACTTGGTTCACTTAATCCTTTTATTTTTGCCAAGTCATGCAGCAACGCTCAAGCGCTTGAGCACTCCAATGCTTGAGCATTTACTTCTCCACGCTCGAGCGTTGGAGGCAGGTAGGCCACCGCGCCATGCAACCAATCCTGAGATGCAACGTAAGCTCTGATTGACACGTGGAAGTCAACTCCAGTCCTTGTCTGATTGACCAGAGTGCTTGAGCGTTGATACACCTACACTTGAGCATTCTATGGATGCTTGAGCATTGGGTTTACCACGCTCGAGCGTTGACCATTGACCAGAAGTCATTTTGTCGGGTTATGGGTCCGTTCGACGTTTGATTGACCTCAAATTTGAGATATAGTCTCATCAAGACCTAATGAACAACCTCAAACCCTAAAAAATGCCTAATCTCAATCCTAACTCCAAATTTATTGTTTCATACTTATACACCTTAAAGACGATAATCGGGAAAACCCTAAGTTGTTTTTACGTTCAATCTCACTCTAGATGGCTACGTACTTTCCATGAAAAGGTTCCTAGACCTCAAACAACATCTTAACTATGTAATCCAAGTCTTAAACCTAATCCTCTTACGTAAACAAAACATAAAATCACGGATGTTACATTTCTACCCCCCTTAAAAGAAATTCCGTCCTCGGAATTTACATACATGAAAACAGATGGGGATACTGACTCTGCATATCTGCCTTACGATCCCAAGTAGCATCTCTAGTAACATCGTCCCAGATGACCTTAACCAAGGGAATCTGTTTACCACGGAGTTCTTTAATCCTTCTATCTGCAATCTCAATCGGTAAAGCCTCATATTCTAGATTCTCTCAGAGTTGTATGGACTCAGGCTCAATGACTTGAGAAGGATTTGGGTAATACTTTCCTAATTGAGAGATATGAAAGACATCATGAAGGCTAGAAAGGTTTAGGGGTAAGGCTATATGGTAAGCCACTGGACCAATCCGTCGAAGACTCCGAAAAGGTCTAATGAATCGGCGAGTAAGCTTTCTAGACTTTATAGCTCTGCCAATTCGAGTCTTTGGAGTGACTATCAAAAACATATGATCACCTTCCTAGAACACTAAGGGTCTCCTCTTATTACTGTAGCTCATCTGCCTATCATATGCTTCCTACATTTTCTCTCTTATTTTCCTAATTTGTTCCATTGTCTGTTGTACCACATCAGGACCCAACACTTGGCTCTCGCCAGTCTCATACCAACACAACGGAGTCCAACACTGCCTCCCATACAGAGCCTCATACGGTGCAATCCCGATACTGGTGTTGAAACTATTATTGTAAGTGAACTCAATCAAAGGTAGGAATTCATCTCAACTGCCAATATGTTCCAACACACAAGCTCTTAAAAGATCCTCCAATGATTGAATTGTTCTCTCTGACTACCCATCCGTCTGAGGATTATATGCTGAACTCATCCTCAACTTGGTTCCTAAAGCATTGTGTAACTGTCTCCAAAATCTAGATGTAAATCTAGGATCTCGGTCGGAGACAATACTCGACGGCACCCCGTGCAACCTCACAATTTCCTTGATATAGATCTGGGTCAACTTCTCGAGACTGTATCTCTCACCAATAGGTAAGAAGTGAGCACACTTCGTTAACCTATCAATGACAACCCAAATTGCATCAAACTTCTTCGGAGTTCGTGGTAATCCAATCACAAAGTCCATGGCTATACTATCCCATTTCCACTCTGGGATATCCAAAAATTGTAACAAACCTGCGGGCGGCGGTTCGGTGGGTGGATGGTGTGGGGCGGTGGCTGGTTAGAGGAAGAAAAAGGAAGAAGAAGAAGGGAGAAGAAGAGAGATGAAAAAGAAAGAAGAAAGAAATAGATGAAGAAAAGAAGAGAATGAGAGAAAAAAGAAGACTTACGATAATAAGAGAGAAATGAGGAGAGAGAAATGCTAAACTTCCCCAAGAAGTTTTTATAACTGGTAGTTACTATGATCTTAAGAGCATTAGGGACATTAACTAGTGTAGATATTTAATCAAAATATTTTAACCAAGATTAATGATGGCAAGTTATTGTTGATCTGGCACTTTTTTCTCATCTGTCCGGTCTATCGGTGCAACTTCGTGCTCAGCTTTCGAACAAAATATAATATTTAATTCTTTTAGCAGGAAATATTATTATTATTACTTTTAAAATAGACAGTATCACTAAAAAAATGATACGATCCATTATTCTTCAGTTTCGGTTTAAATCAAGACTTTCTGACCAGTAAAGTTGTTCTGTCAGTGAAAATGTAAACCGATTTCTGTCTGAATTTTCAACCCGAAATTTTACGGTAACCTGCTTCCATAAGATGGAGTATGAATATGAATTTATTTTATTCAAAACCACTTCCTAACTCACATATTAAGATATAATTAATTATATTTTAACCGGTTTAATAGCTTAATTAAAATCAGGCTGTTACATCTATCACCTCTCCTCTGATGACCTGTGGTCGCGCTGTCGCCACGCGCCAAAAAGAACGAGCGGTTATGAAAATAATGTAGTATAGAGCGACAACTCGGATCGTCTCTCAAGGACTCTTAGGTGTTGTTATTATTAACAGAAAAAGTTAGAAATGGGGGGTTTTGGATTGAAACTAAAATAAAGAAAACAAAACAGAACAAAGAAAGAAAACAGAGCAGTAAAACAGATTAACAAATAAACTAAAGCGATTAACCTACTGCTTTTGGTTTCCCAACTATCATCGGTTCATGCAAATTCCTGGCCCTAAGCAGATTCTAATCCCCTCCCGGTTGTAGCAATAATTCACAAGCGGAACCACTACTACAGATATATATCCCTATTCCCGAATTAAGCAAACGGGGTTAAGCACTTCGTGAACTAAGCGAACACGAAACGTACACACGCGAATTAAGCAAACGCGATTATATATAGGAACATGATATCACCGAGATAAACCAACACAGCACAATATACTCCTGAATTAAGCAAACAGAAATATAAAGCATGGCATTGAAAAGAGAAAAGGAAATGAAAACAGGAAATACAAGAACCTCAAGTATGGATAGAAGCCAATTACAGTAGATTAATCTAGGAGACTAGCTCTCCATTACAGACATAAAAAGAAAAGAAAATAGACTACTGGAAACTACTACTACTACAGCCTAAGACTGGCTAAAACTAGCCAACTCTGACTAACTATGACTTGCCCACACTATGACTAACTCCTCTCTCAATATCTGAATGCTCATTTTATTAACTTCAACCTCTGCCTCTTAGCTTTCCAAAGCCACTTAATTTGCTTAATTATGAGTTAAGATGAGGGAGTTATGTCCACATTCAATTCATAGGGCAGCTGAAACGCCTCTGACTTAACATGGATTAAAGCCCTTCAAAACGGCTCTGTTTGGAATAATGGTCTTCATGAGAGTTAAAGCTCTTTGTTTGATCTTTCATTTGCCACCAGTTTCAGTTCCAACCGACATCTACAGCCCAAGTTATGGCCCAATCTTCATGACCAGTTCAGGTTCCAGTGACAGCAATTATATTCTGACTTCCAGACTCGCGAGGCGAATGGATGCTCGCGAGGCGAACGCTTCAACTTCAAAACTGCCACAGTCGTGATCTTCTCTGACTTTTCCAAGATAGCATTACTCGCGGGGCGAGCAGCCTTCTCGCGGGGCGAAAGCTCCAGATTTATTCCTTTTTATTAACCTGAAAATAGAAAGTAAAAGTAAATACTTTATTCACTCTAAATCAACTAAATTAACTTAAAAACAATTTACAGACTCAAAATATTACTTAAGGACAATCAAGTCTAATTTGGGTGAAAATGATATAAAATAAGCACAAAGCCAAGGTCTTGACTAGTTATAAAACCAGTCAAACAGAGGCTCATCAAAATACCCCAAACTTAAACTTTGCTTGTCCCCAAGCAAACTAACACTCAAAAACATAAAAAGAACTAAAGACCTGGCAAGCTTAAGAATTCAATCAACTTTCACACAGATTTCAAGCAATTTTTTTTCAAAAGAATTTTTCTTTCAATGTTCCCCCCTTTCAAGCAAAGTAATCCCCACATTCATTTATTCTAAACAATTGAGAATTTCATTATTCAGGCAATCAGAAATCTAAGCAAGGGATCTAAGTTACACATAAAAGGGAGATCACCAAAATCAAACAACTGTCTTCCTCACAAGGGAAATTTATGTTCACTCAATCGCTCAATTTGTGTCAGGCTAACATTTCACTCATTTTTCACTTTTAAGAGCACTTCCCATAAATTTGATTTTCATCTCAAAATGATTCCCACAGAAAACATGCAAGCAACATCAGAAGGACTTTTATGGGTTGTAATGAGGCCTGGCTAAGGGTAGGATATACAAAGGTACTAGGCTGAAGACCCTAGGAACTAAGAGAGCATGAATATTATTTACACTTTGAATTTAAATCAAGTTCCTTTCTTAATTTTTTTCTTTATGCTTCTGGGTGGCTACAGCCTTTTTATTTCAACACTTTTATTTTTATTGTTTTTCTCTTCTTCTTTTTTTTTTTTTTCAAAATTTTTTTTTTCTCAATCCCAAACAACATATTACACCTTGCAGCCACCCCAAACTTTAGTTTCTTGCACCCATTCTAAGATTACATGCTCTCCTAATCCTAAGATCGGGTTAACATGGTTTTCCAGATTTTTGGGCTTATAACAGTAGGTTATCAAGAATTAACAGGCTAATAGGCTCAATGGGGCTAACTAAGGAACATGCATTAGGAATTGGTTATTTTAGGCTAAGTAGTTATTTACAAAGAAAATGCCTAAATCATTTGAAGCAAACACATAATCATGCAAACCATAAAGAGATTCAATCAAATTCAGGAAAGTGCAACTTAAAAGAGACTCTCACAGTCAAAAACATGTTGGAGGCTCAAAACCTCACCTGGACATTGTTTTGCAAATTATTTGAAAGAGATTCTATCCCTAGTGTGTGCTTCCTATCACCCCAAACTTATCATAAATCATGCCATCATAACAAAATCCCAAAGTTCAGTTTTCAATCATATGGGGATCATTTTTCAAAAAAATTTCAAGTCCTAGGGGGAAAACAGTCAACACTATCATGCAATCAATCTATGCAAAATCAATAAAATCCATCAAACTTGCCCATAACAGACTCAACACAACTCCTGAGCTTCTCAAATTATTCAGGAGCTTTATTGGAAACAAAACAGAAATAAAGCAAAGAAAAAAAAAGAAAATTAAAAGAGCAAGGTAAAGAAAAACTCATTGAGGGGCGGTTCCACCGGGATCCCATTGCTTGTAACATAAGTCCCACATGGTAGCCAAAGGGTGGTAGTTCATTCCATGCTTCCCTAACTTGCAGCCTTTATACGGAAGTGGGTGCTTGACAATCATAGTAACCTCGCCCAGTGCGGCGGACTTTTCACTTCCTCTGGGGTCACAGATGACCTCTTTCTCAATAAAATCCTCCCAATAAAAGTGGGGCTCAACCTCTTGGACTGGCCATGGTGCAAATTCCAGAGGCTTGAACTCCATCACCGGTTGTTCCACAGTGGGAGGTAGCTGCTCAATGGATAGTGTATTTGGAACTTCGGCTGAACAATCGGTATCACTCTCACTATCATCCTGCAAAATAGAGTCAAGAAACTGGCCACAAACAGCACACGGGTTAGTGTCAGTACAGTTAGTACATGTAGTAAAAGAAACTGAGTTAGTAAAGGTCTGATTGTCTGGACTTTCTGCACACGGTTCATCCACCCCATCATTCTCAACACATGCATTTGATTCCACATGTTCTTCATTATCCTCAAGCTTTTTGCCTTGATTGTCAGGATGGAATGTATAAGCTCGAGGCCAATAAGTAGCATTCGTCAGAATGGGGCATGCCTCATACAGGTGCTCAGGAGAGCCGCACATGCCACAAAACTGTGTCTGCTGAAACAATTGCTTCAAATAAGTGAGCTTATCAGTAAGATCCATAACCAGACAAATTCAGCAAAAATTTTTTTTTTTTCTGCTAATAACACAACAAGAGTCCCCGGCAACGGCGCTAATTTTTGGTCGCGCTGTCGCCACGCGCCAAAAAGAACGAGCGGTTATGAAAATAATGTAGTATAGAGCGACAACTCGGATCGTCTCTCAAGGACTCTTAGGTGTTGTTATTATTAACAGAAAAAGTTAGAAATGGGGGGTTTTGGATTGAAACTAAAATAAAGAAAACAAAACAGAACAAAGAAAGAAAACAGAGCAAGAAAAGCAGATTAACAAATAAACTAAAGCGATTAACCTACTGCTTTTGGTTTCCCAACTATCATCGGTTCATGCAAATTCCTGGCCCTAAGCAGATTCTAATCCCCTCCCGGTTGTAGCAATAATTCACAAGCGGAACCACTACTACAGATATATATCCCTATTCCCGAATTAAGCAAACGGGGTTAAGCACTTCGTGAACTAAGCGAACACGAAACGTACACACGCGAATTAAGCAAACGCGATTATATATAGGAACATGATATCACCGAGATAAACCAACACAACACAATATACTCCTGAATTAAGCAAACAGAAATATAAAGCATGGCATTGAAAAGAGAAAAGGAAATGAAAACAGGAAATACAAGAACCTCAAGTATGGATAGAAGCCAATTACAGTAGATTAATCTAGGAGACTAGCTCTCCATTACAGACATAAAAAGAAAAGAAAATAGACTACTGGAAACTACTACTACTACAGCCTAAGACTGGCTAAAACTAGCCAACTCTGACTAACTATGACTTGCCCACACTATGACTAACTCCTCTCTCAATATCTGAATGCTCATTTTATTAACTTCAACCTCTGCCTCTTAGCTTTCCAAAGCCACTTAATTTGCTTAATTATGAGTTAAGATGAGGGAGTTATGTCCACATTCAATTCATAGGGCAGCTGAAACGCCTCTGACTTCACATGGATTAAAGCCCTTCAAAACGGCTCTGTTTGGAATAATGGTCTTCATGAGAGTTAAAGCTCTTTGTTTGATCTTTCATTTGCCACCGGTTTCAGTTCCAACCGACATCTACAGCCCAAGTTATGGCCCAATCTTCATGACCAGTTCAGGTTCCAGTGACAGCAATTATATTCTGACTTCCAGACTCGCGAGGCGAATGGATGCTCGCGAGGCGAACGCTTCAACTTCAAAACTGCCACAGTCGTGATCTTCTCTGACTTTTCCAAGATAGCATTACTCGCGAGGCGAGTCCTTCTTCGTGGGGCGAGACAGAAAGTTTTGCAATTTTCAGGAACAGTCACCTTCTGGTTCGCGGGGCGAGCACCCTTCTCGCGGGGCGAAAGCTCCAGATTTATTTCTTTTTATTAACCTGAAAATAGAAAGTAAAAGTAAATACTTTATTCACTCTAAATCAACTAAATTAACTTAAAAACAATTTACAGACTCAAAATATTACTTAAGGACAATCAAGTCTAATTTGGGTGAAAATGATATAAAATAAGCACAAAGCCAAGGTCTTGACTAGTTATAAAACCAGTCAAACAGAGGCTCATCAACCTGCCCTAGTAGGACCTCAACTCCACTGCTGCCTCATTATGGTATATATGTCCATTAGTTGTAACTAACTTTGCCCTCCTGTGATTTATTTACTTTTCCCTACAATTCACCCTTTCCTTCCACTAGTATCATAACACTATGCCTTGTCATTTACCAAAAAATACACTAATTTTATTTTACTTTTTATACAAAAATGGTGACAAGTGAGCTATCACTTTGAGGCCTGAAGCGACATGGGTATGGCCCATACTGTAAAATCGCAGGCTACTCTATAGATCAACGATTGTCTCCACATACCAACACGGGTCTTTTCAGTGTGCTTTGTCTTCACTTACACGCTTCCTAGGAAAACTCCCTAAGAGGTCACCCATCCCATAATTGCTCCAAGTCAAGCACACTTAAATTTTGAGTTCTTAAGTGACGGGCTCCCAAAAAGAAGATGCATTTTGTTGGTATAGGTAGTACCAATCAATTCATTTAAACTATCCTTAACTGCATAGTCACATACCTACACAGTCTCGGGATCCCCTCAAATGTACAGTCTTATACATGCACTGTCTCAGATTCCCTTTCATTCGTATGTGGAACCGGTTCATTCATGTGTCCCTCCGCCTAGAAGCTTGTCAGTAGCCGCTCCTTGTCTATGCTTCCTCTCGCACCTGCGACCACTCCTCGTCCTCGTCAGCCCCAGGTGTCACACCTGCCAAGGAGCAAAACCCAATTTCTAGTCCAACATAACAGGCATAATTTGGTTGCTCTTAATTCATGTATTTTCATGTTACTTTTAATTATAAATTAAAGTTACGATGCTGCACATTTGATTTCAGTTATAATTGAGGATGAAGACTTGTTATCTCATTTTGGTATACCAAAAGCGGTGGTCTTTTATGGACCTAACATATGTCACATCCCTCACCACATCCTATCCCCACCAATAATATCTTTCCACACACATTACCTTTTTAAAGTTACAAGATATATTTTAACTTTTTTTAAGCGAAAAAGGGGTTAATGTGCAGAGGCATCACCATGACGTGTAACATCCCAACTAGGTTGGCACCCTAGACCCCATCAATCATTTGCAGCATATTAACAATATTATTAAAAAAAAAAGATAAAAGAATACAAAAAAACATGTGGGGACCAAACCAAAATCCATTAAGAGAAAAAACAATTAAGAAAATCTAAACAATGGAATACCAAACTTATTATGATTGAAGTCATCCATAATAAAACTAGGTGGTGAGTCCCACCAAGTGAAACATTTACTAGCTAAACCCTAGGATGCTAACTTATCAGCACAAACTCTTCTATACTTAAGGAACATTCTGAAGCCTCCAAATATGCCTAAACTCTTCTTTAAACCTAAATTGTTTATTATACACTCTCGAGCATTCTAAGTGATACTAGAAAACCCTAGGCTATGTTTACACTCTATTCCACACCAGTTGATCGCGTACATTCCATGCAAAGGTTCCTACACCTTAACCAACATGTTAAACATCTAATCCAAGTCTTAAACCTCATCATCATGCGTATAATAAAGTCATAAAAGCATGGATGTTACAGGTGACATGCAAATTTCACTATAAATCCTGGCTAGGGTTGGTGGTCTTTTCTAACCTTGCAAGGGGGCATTAGAAATAATTATAAATTGTGTGAAGGGTTGGAAAAGAAGAGATTATGGTGCAAAAATGGTCAATTACATGTTTAAGTAGTTAACTGCTAAATTGATTAAGAGATTGGGAGAATGAATAGTACCCCTTGGAGTTCATAGAAGTTCAAAAGTAAAGCTGAAAATTTTAGTACTTTTAATCCAAATATATGCCAAGAATTTAAAAAAATTAAAATCTTGACTAAATTGCACTTTTGGTCGCTCTATTATTGATCATGTGCGATTTTTGTCCCCCTGGTGTTTTTTTGTGCACATCCGATCCCCCTATTTTTCAATGTAGCAAATTTGGTTCTTCCGTCCAATCTCTGTCAATTTTTTCAATGATCAACATAGGGTAACTACCCCTCTAAGCGCATAGAACCTCTGGTTGAGGTTCTCCCTCCTCTGCCTCTCTGATTCAACGTGATTCAATGATTCTTCTCTATTATTTATTGGTTTTGTCCCTCCTTTCTGGGAACTTTTTTTGGTTCCACCACAAAGTCCTTTACTACAAAAGCTGAAGTAGAGGTTCTATACGCTTAGAATAGTGGTTTGTCTTTGTTAGTCGTTGAAAAATTGATGGACGTTCAACAAAAACATCGAATTTTCAATATTGAAAAAATAAGGAGACTAAATGTGCACAAAACAATCTTTAGGGACTAAAATTGCACATAACCTATAGTAGGTTGATGCAATAAAGAAAGTCAGTAAAATGGTTAATTTGAGATAGTAGGAAGATCTGTTGTTCTATTTTGGTGTATCACACTCCTTTTCTACCAATAATATCTTGTCAAATAAGTTAAAATATTTGGGCTGCTTTTCATAATACATCGGTATTTCTTCCTCCATCTATGCAGAATTCACAGCAGTTGTCTATTTGATTAAAATTGTTTTCAAGATAAATTGGACAAATGTGATTCAAAGTTGGTAGTGGGTGCTTTCTCAAATGATAATATAGTCCCTTGGAGATTGAAAATAGATGGAAGAACTAGATTTTTTTAATCAAATTGATGGATTTTAGAGTTTCGCACATCTTTAGGGAAGGGAATTCTTGTGCTAATAAGTTAGCATCCTATGTTTTAGATAGTAAATGTTTCACTTGGTGGGACTCACCACCTAGTTTTATTATGGATGACTTCAATCATAATAAGTTTGGTCTTCCATTGTTTAGATTTTCTTAATTGTTTTTTTCTCTTCATGGGTTTTGGTTTGGTCCCCACATGTTTTTTTGTATTCTTTTATCTTTTTATTAATAACATTGTTAATGTGCTGCAAATGATTGATGGGGCCTAGGGTGCCAACCTAGTTGGGATGTTACACGTCATGGTGATGCCTCTGCACATTAACCCCTTTTTCGCTGCAAAAAAAGTTATTTCTTGTAACTTTAAAAAGGTAATGTGTGTGGAAAGATATTATTGATGGGGATAGGATGTGGTGAGGGATGTGACCTATGTTAGGTCCATAAAAGACCACCGCTTTTGGTATACCAAAATGAGATAACAAATCTTCATCCTTAATTATAACTGAAATCAAATATGTAGCATCGTAACTTTATTTTATAATTAAAAGTAACATGAAAATACATGAATTAAGAGAAACCAAATTATGCATGTTATGTTGGACTAGAAATTGGGTTTTGCTCCTTGGCAAGTGTGACATCTGGGGCTGACGAGGGCAAGGAGTGGTCGCAGGTGCGAGAGGAAGTATAGACAAGGAACGACTACTGTCAAGCTTCTAGGAGGAGGGACACATGACTGAACCGGTTCCACATACGAATGAAAGGGAATCTGAGACAGTGCAAGTAGTGTTATATTGTGCCTGAAAGGCCCTATCTTTTCTTAAGCCTTTTAGCATAGTATCTGCCAACGAAGGAGAAACTGTGAGTTGTGACGATTCTCAGCAGTATGTGATGCTTTTCTCTTTGGATTCTAAGGAGACTCCGAGTATAGATTCTATGCCTATCGTGAGTTCCTGAGGGTTTCCCTCCCGATGTTCCAGGTTTGCCACCAGAGAGGGAAGTTGAATTCAATATAGATCTCGTACCAGGGACAAGACCTATATCAGTAGCTCCTTATCGGATGTCACCTGTAGAGTTGGCAGAGTTGAAGAAACAACTGGATGATATGATGAATAAGGAATTTATTAGACCCAGTGTTTCACCCTAGGGAGCACCAGTGTTGTTTGTGAAGAAGAAGGACAAAACTTCTAGGTTGTGTACAGATTACCGACAGTTAAATAAGGTTACAATTAAGAATAAGTATCCGTTGCCTAGGATAGATGATCTGATGGATCAGTTGAAAGGAGCTGCAGTGTTTTCTAAGATTGACTTAAGATCTGGATACCATCAGATTAGGGTGAAGAAGGAGGACATACCTAAGACAGCTTTCAGAACGAGGTACGGACACTATGAGTACTTGGTTTTGCCGTTTGGTGTGACTAATGCTCTAGCAGTGTTCATGGACTACATGAACATGATCGTTAGACCGTTCCTCGACAAGTTTGTAGTGGTGTTCATAGATGATATTCTTATTTATTCATGCTCATGGGAAGAACATGAGGAACATCTGAGAGTTGTATTGTAGGTGTTGAAAGATAGGCAGTTGTATGTGAAGCTATCCAAGTGTGAATTTTGGCTCTAGGAGGTTCAGTTTTTAGGTCATATAATCAATAAGGAAGGGATAACAGTTGATCCAGTTAAGGTAGAGGCTGTGATTAAATGGGAGAGGCCTAAGTCAGTGAGTGAGGTGAGGAGTTTCCTAGGTCTTGTGGGGTATTACAGGAGGTTCATTGAAGGTTTTTTAAAAGATTGCGTTTCCTATGATGCAGTTAACAAGAAAGGGTACGACGTTTGTTGGGACAGAAAAGTGTGTAGAGAGTTTTCGGAAATTGAAAGAAAAGTTGACTACATCTCCAGTGCTGACATTACCAGATCCTTTAGGACAGTTTGACGTGTATTGTGATGTGTCATACCAAGGTTTGAGTTGTGTTTTGATGAAAGAGGGAAGAGTTGTGGCTTATGCTTCCCGACAACTGAGGGTCCATGAAAGGAATCATCCGACCCATGATATGGAGTTAGCAGCAATAGTGTTCGCATTGAAGATATGGCGACACTATCTCTATGGAGCTAAGTTTAATGTGTTCAGCGATCACAAGAGTTTAAAGTATTTGTTTGATCAGAAGGAGCTGAACTTGAGGCAATGTAGATGGATGGAATTTATTAAGGATTATGAGTTTGATCTTCAATACCATCCTGGGAAAGCAAATATAGTGGCGGATGCACTGAGTAGGAAATCTTTACATCTGTCCGCAATAATGGTGAAAGAGATGGAGTTTCTTAAATAGTTTAGAGATATGAACCTAGGTATGGATTTGACTGAGGATAGAATATGCTTAGGTATGATCACCATCGGTAGTGAGTTTCGGGGATACCTTAAATCTAAACAGGATCAGGATGAATATTTGCAAGAGGTGAGTCACGGCATAGATGAGGGTAAGGTTTCAGAGTTTAGGAGAGGATCTGATGGTGTATTGAGGTTTAGATATCGGAAATGTGTGCCTGAAAACTTAGAGTTTAGGAAGATGATCTTAGAAGATGCACATAAGAGTAAACTGAGTTTTCACCTAGGAGCCCCCAAGATGTATCAAGATTTGAAGAAGATGTTTTGCTGGCCAAAGTTGAAGAAAGAAGTGGCGGAGTATGTTCTATCATGTTTGGTGTGTCAGAAATCTAAGATAGAACATCAGAAGCCCACAGGTTTGTTACAATCTTTGGATATCCCAGAGTGGAAATGGGATAGTATAGCCATTGACTTTGTGATTGGATTACCACGAACTACGAAGAAGTTTGATGCGATTTGGGTTATCATTGATAGGTTAATGAAGTGTGCTCACTTCTTACCTATTGGTGAGAGATACAGTCTCGAGAAGTTGACCCAGATCTATATCAAGGAAATTGTGAGGTTGCACGGGGTGCCGTCGAGTATTGTCTCCGACCGAGATCCTAGATTTACATCTAGATTTTGGAGACATTTACACAATGCTTTAGGAACCAAGTTGAGGATGAGTTCAGCTTATAATCCTCAGACGGATGGGTAGTCAGAGAGAACAATTCAATCATTGGAGGATCTTTTAAGAGCTTGTCTGGTGGAACATATTGGCAGTTGGGATGAATTCCTACATTTGATTGAGTTCACTTACAATAATAGTTTCAACACCAGTATCAGGATTGCACCGTATGAGGCTCTGTATGGGAGGAAGTGTTGGACTCCGTTGTGTTTGTATGAGACTGGCGAGAGCCAAGTGTTGGGTCATGATGTGGTACAACAGACAACGGAACAAATCACGAAAATAAGAGAGAAAATGTAGGAAGCATATGATAGGCAGATGAGCTACAGTAACAAGAGGAAGAGACCCTTAGAGTTCCAGGAAGGTGATCACGTGTTTTTGAGAGTCAGTCCGAAGACTGGAATTGGCAGAGCTATAAAGTCTAGAAAGCTTACTCCCCGATTCATTGGACCTTTTCGGATTCTTCGACGGATTCGTCCAATGGCTTACCATATAGCCTTACCCCCAAACCTTTCCTGCCTTCATGATGTCTTTCATGTCTCTCAATTAAGAAAGTATTACCTAAATCCTTCTCATTTCATTGAGCCTGAGTCCATACAACTCCGAGAGAATCTAGAATATGAGGCTTTACCGATTAAGATTGTAGATAGAAGGATTAAAGAACTCCGTGGTAAACAGATTCCCTTGGTTAAGGTCATCTGGGATGATGTTACTGGAGATGCTACTTGGGAGCGTGAGGCAGATATGCAGAGTCAGTATCCCTATCTGTTTTCAGGTATGTAAATTCCAAGGACAGAGTTTCTTTTAAGGAGGGTAGAAATGTAACATCCGTGATTTTATGTCTTGTTTACCTAAGAGGATTAGGTTTAAGACTTGGATTACATAGTTAAGATGTTGTTTGAGGTCTAGGAACCTTTGCATGGAAAGTACGCAGCCATCTAGAGTGAGATTGAACGTAAAAACAACTTAGAGTTCCCCCGATTATCGTCTTTAAGGCGTATGAGTGTGAAAAAAGAAATTTGGAGTTAGGATTTAGATTCGGCATTTTTTAGGGTTTGAGGTTGTTTATTAGGTCTTGATGAGACCATATCTCAAATTTGAGGTCAATCAGACGTCGGACGGACCTAGAATGCCACAAAATGACTTCTGGTCAATGGTCAACGCTCGAGCATGGTAAACCCAATGCTCAAGCATCCACAGAACACTCAAGCGTCCACAGAACGCTCAAGCGTAGGTGTATCAACGCTCAAGCGTTCTGGTCAATCAGACAAGGACTGGCATTGATTGCCACGTGTCAATCAGACAAGGACTGGCATTGACTGTTTGTGTAACACCCCATTTTTCATGTTAAGTCTTTAAGTGCTTATGTGTGTGCTGTAGATGTTAAGTTTAGCCTTAGAAAGGTTCAATCCTTTTGGAGTTCTAGTAACCTGTTTCACTGTTTTGGCCATATATTGAGTTCTAGATGTCCTATCGAGGTGATCTTTTTGGCGTTGGAAATCTATGAGAATTATCTACAAGTCTTATTTTATGTGTTTTTGCCAATTCAGTCGTTTAGATGGTCTCGTGGTGCAATCTTTGAGCGCTTCGTGCTTAGGAATTGAGCACGACCGTGCTCAACGGGGAGGAAGGTTGTGCTCAGGTCTCAGAGTCTATAAAGAGAGCAGTTCCGTGAGGGTTGCGACCCAAACCCTTTTTTTGTCACTTTGGGCAATCCTAGTGCGACAGAAACCTCTTCCCTTCCCTCCCCTTGAACCCCTTGAAGTTCTTGGTGTTCTTGCTCTAGTTGTGGGAGAGAAGTAGCGCGATAGTGTCGCTTAAGGTAACGTTGTCTTCCCTCTCTCTTAGTCTCTTTTCTATTATTAGATCTAGAGACTAATTGGTTATCCTCTTCTTATTTGGCCAAGGCTTGGGGAACTCGTCGAGCCGCTCGAGGGAACGTGTCTAGTTTGTCAACGTTATCATTTTGGGAATCTTCATACCAGGTATGGGAAGAAGAAATAATATGAGTATGTAGGCTTCGAGGTAGCGTAAGACGAAGGGTTACCCATGACCCTTTGCTTGTTAATATGTTTATATTTTTATATGATTAACTGTTATTTGATGATTATCTGTTGTGAAGATAATATTGGTATTAATGTTCTTACTATTAATTCATGTTGTCTGTTATGAATATGTTAATGTTGTGATGCCATGATTCTGATGAATATGATGCTATTGACTGTTATTTGTGTTGTACTTTTTATGAGTGTTGATTGTTGAGGATGTTAATGCCAACAATGATGTTAAGACGTTAAAATACGTTAATGATAATAATGATAATTAAGGGATGTTTCTCCCAGTTTTTCATAAGACATGAATATAGTGTGAGTTAAGGTTATGTTCATAGGGCTTAGTTAAAGACCCTAGGATTGATTAGTGAGTCTTCTAGGAACATTAATAATGAAGCTATGATTAAAGGATTAATTCCCCATGATGATAAGACATGAATATTAATGAAGAACAGTTAAGATTAATGAAGTTGATGATCAATGGATTAGTAAAAGCCAATAGGTTGAATCTATGAACTGTCCCAAGGATTTGGGAAAAGGTTTCTGATCCTTTCTGTCCAGATTAGTACGGCCAGGCTCCATTGAGCACGGTCGTGCTTAACAAGGAGCACGCCCGTGCTCCAGTTTGAAACCCATAGCAGAGCACGCATTAGAGCACGCCCGTGCTCAACAGGCAGCACGACCGTGCTTGCCTGCAGTTCCAGCACGCCCGTGCTGAGGGTGAGCACGCCCGTGCTCACCTGACCAGAACATAAACCAAAATGTTGAAATAGGGGTTTTCACCCCAAATGCTTAAAAGACTTAATAAGATACCAACGGAACATGAAGACCAAAGACAAGTTATAAGATGTCATACCTTGGTAGCCTATTGTTCGCTCCAAGTAATGAGATGTTGTACCTTGGTAGCCTAGTGTTCGCTCCGAGGGGGCCTTGATGCTGGATGGTCAAGGTGTTGAGCTCTGGTGCTTAATGGCCAGAGTGTTGTTAATGCTTAAAAGACTTAACAATAACATTAAACAATAAACCTCGATAGCCTAGTGGTCGAGGTGTTGATGGTGACAAAACTTGGGTAGCCTATGGGCCCAAGCGGAGGTGGTGGTTGTGGTTGTGTGTTGTTTGCCATGCATTCACGCATCGGAGATGTTGATTGGAGATTGTGCAACGTAGGGGTGGTTGTCCGAGATTAAGACAACCTGGCCATCCGCGGGATTAATCTGAAAGGGAATCAAGTATACACCGTGGTGGCGCATCTGAGAATAAGATGTGTTGGCTGTCCTAGGGGTCCACCCATGGTTTGGTGGATTGCCCCGGCGTTGGTGCTTTTTGGCCAATATGAAAATGTAACCCCAAAGTTGGCATCCTGAGTTAGTTTGGATCCAAGTGCATAGTTGAGGAGTGGAGCAGAACTGCATTGCATAGCATACACATTATATGATGATGATTGTTATGATATTGCTGTTTGATATAACATGCTTGTTTGATGTCTGCTCGCCTTGCTAACTGCTTCCTTGCCGTTATATTCATATATATGTTTCTTACTCCCTATCTCTATATTTCTTGTTTGTGGCATGTATCGTTTATGAAGAGGTCGATGTATAGCCAGTTGAGGAGTGACTCTGAGGAACCGCGACTCGTAGATAGGATTTCCCTTTCTCAGTAGTTGTTTAGTTGTTTCCAGTTGTATCCGAGTTGTTTTATCGGAATGGTTATACCAGCTCTGTAGTGTGACATTGGGGTTGGGTTCGTTTATGGTTTTGTTTTATGTTATGTTTTCTTTATAAACGTTTTTTGGTTATTTCCGCATTATGTTACAATGCGGCAGTCTCTGCCCGGTTTTGATAATTATATATATTTGTATGTGTTCTCTCTCTTTTATATATGTATTATCGCTTTTGATTGCATGCGGGTTAGAGGGTGTCACAGTTTGACTATTTTGACTATCATTGATATGTTGCTTGTTACATGAGGAGTTGACTGTATTATTGGTGTTGACTGGATTATGAATGTAGTTATGTTATATTTTTTTATTATTTTATTATTTTATTATATATGGAGATGATTGGATTTATGACCTGTTGGTATGATTGTAATTATTGTGATTAGTAATTTTCTCAGTGACGAGACATGATGAGTTATGGTGATATATGTGGGGGTTCATAATACTTATGTTCAGTAGTGCCGAACCGAGATGATTATTGTGATTGAGATAAGAATGATAGATATGATTATTGTTGAGGTTGTCCATGAGATAGGGATGAGAGGTTCAGGCACTAGGAGATGACCTGAGAGATGGTCTGTGATATTTTCATATGCACTAGGGGTTTAATTCCCCGGGAGATGTATTCCCAAGGTTCAGATTATTGGCAGGACCGTCCCAGACATTATGATTATTATAGTCGCATCTATAGTTCATGCATTGCATGAGCGCCCTGGCCGTGGGATCAGTGTGTGCACCGACGTGTATTGTGCAACTATAGTGCCATTGCTTTGCATGGGCATTCTCCCTCCGTGGATGAGGATGTGCGTCGGGGACTCTGGAGACATGTCGTTATGGATATCCGGATATGTGGCCGTACATGATCATATACATTAAATTGCATTGCATCACGATGGAGGGTGGAGGAGAATAATAGGTGTTTCGAAGATGGTTGTGATTATATATAGATATATATACATAATTGTATGGAGATGGATGTTAGTGTGCTGTTATGGATTTAAATGTTGCTAAACCCTTTCCACATTTGATGTTAAATAGTTTCTTATCCCCTTTTTGTTTTCCTTATATGTTCTTTTCTTTACTGTGTTTCCTAGACCCAGAGCACGTGGATGGCACATATGGATCATCCATGGATGATGCAGCCGGTGGGGTTCCCCCTCACGGGGAATTTTGAGTTTGAGTTCGTGGATCCCAACAGGTGGCTAGTGGACCCAGTCACTCACTTTGCGGTATATACGGGTCCAGTCTCGGTGGCTACTGGATTCGGACAGCTAGCTCCTTTGGGTTTGATTGGTACTTTCCGAGCCGGTAAGACATTTCCCTTCCCTATCGGATTTTCAGATACACCACTGCCGCTGATGTCGTCGATGCAGGAGATGGCACCGGTTCCCTTCCTAGTACCCTTTGAGGTACCTGTACCAGAGCCCACACCAGCACCAGCACCCGCACCAGAGCCTATATTGGCACCAGTCCCTAAGGAGGACCCGGCGGTACCAGTCATTGATCTGATGCCTGTCCCAGAGGTACCCGCGCTTCCTGAGGTTAGAGCTACAGGGTCAGAGTCCTCTAGAGTGTCATCCAGGTTACCATCCAGAGATAGTAGGGCTTACCGACAGTTATTCCAGAGGTCTTCAGATAGGAGCTCTTCCAGCGGTAGCGGAGGAGTAGCGGGACCGTCGAGACCTCGGGTTGTCAGTGAGGGTAGTAGTTTGTGATGGCTCAGGTCAGTGCTATCTGTATAGGTGTGTGATAGTGTGATTTTACATGATATTTTCTGTACTCTTTTGCATGCATTTTGCATATAGATTAGGCATTCTTTATTTGGTTTTTATTAGATTTTCCCTTGGAACGGGTGAAGCGGTTTCTTGGTGTTGTTTTGTAGGAATTCAATGTAAAAATGATCAAAATCAGCCATGGTGGAGCCTGGAGGAAATAGAGCTTGAAAAGTGATAAATATGAGCCAAACAGAGCCCATCACGGCCTGGCCGTGATGACCATCACGACCACGATCAAGCAGAGCAGAAGGCAAAAGTCAGAAGCTGTCACGGCCTGCCCATGATATGCATCACGGCCGTGATAGGCTAAAAATCAAGGTTTCGCGTCGCGAAATTTAGCTCGCCCCGCGAGACTCCATTTTGTGCAAGTACGCCCAACGCCAGAAACCAACGCCCAGCACCAGGAGTGGGGCGCCCAGCGCCAAGGAGGCAGAGCATCAGACAGAGAGCACTGTTTTGGGCGCCCAGCGCAGGCCAGGGGCGCCCAGCGCTGGCAGACTGGCACACGAGCAGACCAGTATAAATTCTCGTTTCTGCGGTGGAATCTGGAGAGTTTTTTTTTGGAGAGTTAGAGAGTTGTAGGTTTTGAGTAGAGAAGCACTTGGAGGCTGCGGCTGGAAGAGGGTTCTAACCCTGAAGGGGATGTTTTCCTTGCTCTGGGACTGAAAGAAGATTGGAGGATCCTCCCATGGAGTTTGCTTCATCCCTTCTCTCTTTCTCTTTGTATTCTCTTTTTATGAGTAGTTAAATCCCTGTTGTTGGGATTAGATGTAACCAAATTGATAATCATGTATTTATCTTGACTGATTATTCTGTGTTCACGTCTTCATATTAGTGATTAATTTTCTGTGCTTAATGCTTGTTGTGGCTAGCACCCCCATGACTCGATTTGTGTTTTGGTATGCAATGGGGACGTTCGTATCAGAACCGGAACTGAATTTAATCACCTAGTAACCCTTTCATCTAGGAATGGAGTTAGGTTTACTAGTAATCGCATGATCCCTAATCTTAATGCAAATTCATTAATCTAGGCCACCTAAGGAATTAGGGTCTATTAGTGGATTTAGGCTCTTGCCATCCGAGGAATCGGGGTTTGAGTAATTTAGTGGATTGATTTTAATATCTGAAGCATGAATGGGAGGTATCTAGTCCTGATATTGCATGAGACAGATGTTTGGTGAAGTCTAGTCCCAACATATCTTTCTGCACTCCAAGTGTTCGATAAAAAGACAAAAAGATTTTATTTCTTTTCTTTTGTTTATTTTGATTTCTCTTGATTTCTCTGTTTAGTCTAGATAGTTGTTGAGTTTGCGAATTGGTAGTTGACATCCAATCCCCGTGGATACGATAACCGGTCTTACCACCGTATTACTTGCACGATTGGGTATACTTGCCCAGATTCGTCAACAGTGTGTGTGAGGTTTTGATGTACTTTTGAGAGGAGACTGGGTGTTGAGAGTTGGCGAGGTATCTTATGTTCCAGTCTTTTGATGTATTTTTATTTTCTACCAGTCTGTATATATTCGGGATCCTAGTGATGGGATTCCCTTGACAGTACAGTATGTTGCGTATCTCTATATGTATATATACATGTGTGTGTTGTTAATGGTTGTTTTATTTAAGTTTTAAATTTTTCGTTGTTTCTATATAACCGTTTAACGCTATTTCTATAATGAGGTTTTAATTAATTCGGGTTTTTCTTTAATGGGACGTCGGGGCGTCTCATTGGAGGTACTCAACCAGTTTGGCTTATGGCAGGATGTGGATACTCTGATCCAGCACATTGGTTGAGAGCGGGTCGTGACTGTTCGTTGTCCTACTTACATCGAGCAACCTTGGAGTTCCTGGTCACTGTTTCAGAGTTGTCACCTTCTGAGGAGCAGCCAGGGCTTGGAGTCCGATTCATGCTCCTTGGGATAGATGAGTTAGTGCACTCTAAGGATTATTCTACTGCTTTACTGGACATGCCACGAGAGTTCTTTGATGGAGCTTGTTGGCTCTCGGTCACTGGGGATTCTCATTATAACCCCAGTAGATCAAAGGCTAGCAAGTTACGTGGTCCGACTGTTAGAGCAGTGCACAAATGGTTGGCCCATTCAGTTAATGGGCGTGGCAAGAGTGATGGAGCGGTCACTCGGATCGACTTATTCCTACTATGGTAGGACGGATGCGACAGGACACCGGTGTAATGCCGATCATATGTTCCTACGTACTTGCACCAACTTGGGACGCGGGCTATAGACGGGTAATCGTGGACACACTGTTATTAAATCTTTTATCTCTCGACTTGCAATGTATTTTGGTTATGAGCCCGCCTAGACTGTCGTGCGGGTTGATATGGAGAGCATTGGACGCCAGACTCTATACTCCATTGGGGTGCTCCGCCGCAACACTCGCGGGAACTTCATGCTTAATATTGTGGAGCAACCAGAGGATGAAGAGGAGGCTGTGGAGCAGCCTGCTGATGAGCACATGGTTGAGGAGGAGGAGCAGGAGCAGGTTTCGGCACAGGACATCCCTTTAGATGATCAGCATGATGCCCAGCCGGTCGCACCTCAGGTAGACTACCAGCATCTCAATGATCACCTCGAGTTAGGAGTCTTTGCGCGTTTGGATGCGCATGATGCACAGTTTCAGGGATTGGTGAGTGAATCTCAGAGACTCCATCAGATGATGTCTCAGCGTTTAGATGCCTAGGAGCAGCAGTCTGCCACCATGTTAGCTATTTTGGAGCAACTTCAACGCCACTTTGACCTTCTACCTCCTCCGCAGTGATTTTCCTTTATATTCATTTCTGTACACAAGCTGCTAAGCTATTGTATTAAAAATGAATATTCAGACGTGACAACTTTTTACCAGGAAGATCTCCGTCTCTATCTCTTTCTTTCTAGCTTTATTAATTTTCCCTTTTCCTTGCTTGTGATTTTATTTCTCTACATTAGGGACAATGCTAGATTTTAAGTGTGGGAAGGGGAAATTTAATTTTTCTTTACTAAGTGCACACACTTTCACTTGATTTATTTGTTACATTCACTTAGCTAGTTTGATTGTGATGATTGCATTATGTTTTTGGGTGATGATTTTGTGCCACATTTTTAGTTAGAAAATTAGACATCTATATCATTAGGGGACCCAATTTAAATTTTTTTATTGCTTTGACAGACATATGACCAAAAAATTGAATTGGGATTATCTTTTGAAAGCTGAAAATTAGCATGAGGTTCCTTCTGCTTTTCATTGAATTGAGCTACTAAATATGAGACTTGAACCATTATAGGGGTATTTGCTAAATCATGAATATTCACCTCTCTCTTTGTTTGTGTGATGTTCCCCAAGTTTGTGCATTCTAGAACTTGTTTTGTGACTATTTCAAGGTGAATTTGATTTGCATGCATGTTGGAATATGATTGAGGCAATTTTAGGTATTTTTCTGGTCTTCAGTTGTTGTTTTTCCATGTCCATTAGTTGCACATTTTGAGCCTCAAGTGAAAATGATTTTCCTTGGTACCCAAGTATAAATTCAAAATTGTTTGGTTGTAATCTCTTGGAAACATAAATGGAGCAATTATATGCGGATTGTATTCATGAGATATTGTTTATTTATGGTTGGCAAAGTGAAGTTGGGAATTTTTCTCTTCTCTTTTTGAAGAAAGAAAAATGTCATAAAGAAAAAAAAAAGAAAGGATTGGAAATATGTGTGAATTGAATTGAAAAATTAAAAAAAAAATAAAAAGATAAAGAAAGAAAGAAGAATAGAAAGGAAAAGTATTGTAAAATGGGGAATTCGTTAGAATGGATGAATGATGTTATTCTGTAATTCATTTCTAATGCTCTATTTATGCTCTAAGGGTTATTTGCTTAATTCTTGATTTCTTTTAACCCTTTGCATATCCTGTTTCCTTCTTTTTCCTCCTTGACATCATTCCCATGGCCACATTACAACCCATGAAAGACCTCTTGATTCTAGATGCTTGTAAACTGTATAATGGAGATTTGGTCTATAAACAAGCTTATGATAATGTGCTTTCTTCTGGGGCTTGAGTGATAATTGTCTTTATCCGTATACACCTTGAGAGTTATGAGAAGAGTGACCCCCTTATTCATTAAGAAGTTTGATTTCAGGGAACCTAAGCCTCTAATTGGGAAATATCTTGTTTTTTCCCATAAAAAATTGAGGTTAATTTATCTGTCATTGCTTGTTGAAAATTTAGGGTCCCTTGAGGGTTGGTTCTTTGATTTTCTTAGTTTTCTTTTAGGCAACGATTATTGCTTGAGTACAAGCAATCCTTGAGTGTGGGGAGGTTGATAAACTGCCGTTTTGTATACTTTATTGTTCGGCAATTGGGTGTAAATTATTGTTTATTTGGTATTAAATGTGGATACTCACCCGATTTCCCTTGATTATTGTAGGATATACATCATGGCAGGAGATCATCAAATTTGGAGAAAAAGGAATAAATCTGTAAGGTTTTTGAAGAAAAAAAAGTTGTGTTCTGAAGTTATCAAAGGAGCACGGCCGTGCTCATTAGCAAGGCCCTGCTAACTTTCTTACTTTTAGCACGGTTTGACACCGTTTTCATTAAGCACGACCGTGCTCAACATTAAGCACGGTCGTGATCGTGTTTCAGGAGCTCAATCACTTAGGTTTTTGTATTTGGCAATAAAAGGAAGTGGTTGGGCACAGTTTTAGGAAGCTGGTTACATAGAGAGAAACATAGCCTCCCTGTTGATTCGAAGGCCGCTTTGCATCAAAAGGGTGTTCGAGTTTTAGTTTTATATTTCTCTTTTATGGATTGTTACATGGCTTTGATTTATATAGTGATTTTTATGACTATGCGTAGCTAAACCCATACCTAGGGTATGGCGGATCTTATGTTTGAATACCTTTGATGTTTTTCCTAGTTTTAATATGATTCGCTGTTTCTGTTAATTGGTTGGTTTAATCCTTGCGTTTGAATTTCTAAAAGGTTTGATCATCCTTTATCAAGTTGATTAATTGATTGGCGACCATACCACAATTAGTTAACGGAATCCTAGGATTAACCGGATTTGAGGTTGCATGGACCAAGCGCAATCCCCTATTTTCAATCAGTTATTGAATTATCAAACTTGTCAGTTCTTTGTGCTTCTTTTAAATGTTTGCCTTGCATGACCATTGAGGGTAACTGATTAGGGGAAATAATATTAATATTGCATGACCATTGGGTATTAATAGTTCTAGAGTGAGTGATTGACAATCAATAGGGAAGACATATCATTGAGAAATTGGGTAAAATCATAGGTAGTGACATAATTGAACCTTTGCTTGTGATTCTTTGTCTTTCTTGGTTTCTACCATCTTGTTGTTTTTAATTATTTGATTACAAACCGTACTTGATTGTGTGGATAACATAAGGAACTAATTAATCTAGTAATTGTCACCAATCCCTGTGGGTTCGATACTTGGAGTCCAAAATACTCCTATATTACTTTTGTGATAGGGTGCACTAGTCTTTAAGAGTAGTTTTAGCGCAACAGATACCTACATAAAAATCGTTGCACTGTTAGAGACTTGATCGTGTTGATAACGTGTTATAAAAGAAAATTGGATAAGGCATAACTTATTTATTTATATTTAGTAATATAAATAAAAGAATAATAATATATACATATACATATTTGCCTGTGCGAGGCGGGGTGGGTACCATAGAACCCGTACCCATACCCATACATATTCAAATTTGCTGGTAATTACCCGTACCCGGACCTTTACCCATTGTGCGAGTAATTATCCTACCCAACATGAGTAATTTTTGCCGGCACACAATGGATAGGGTACAAATTGTCATCCCTAATTACATAAGCAAGCAAAGTCTAAGCTAACACTGCGTTTGGAACCATGGAAAGAGGAGGGAAAGAAAGAGGGAGGAAAACTCACTTTTCTATCGTTCGGAATAGAAGAAAAGAGGAGGGAAGGATGAAAAAACTGTGGACCCAGGTCTTTTTTTTTCCTCCCAACCTGGGCGGAAAACTAGGATGCACAGAAGTCGAGGTCAGCAGGTCATGGAAGCATGAATGGGACGGATGGTACATGAACAAAAGGACAAAAGATAAATAATTATGTATTTTTTTAATAATATTATACCAGGGTATTTATGTCATTTCACATATATATTTTTTCTTTCCTCTTACTTTCTACTCAACCAAATAAGAGGAGAGAAAAATTTTAACTTTATTTCCTCTCATTTCCTCTCATATTAAAGAACTAAATAATCCTCTTATTTTCCACTCTTTTTCTTTCCTTTAACTTCTTTTCTCTCACTTTCCCTCCTACAATTAAAATGAGTGTAAATGCATAGGGGCTACTCATGAATCACAAATTGCATCTCACCCTCACAACCTAAATTTGCTAAAGCATATGAACATTTGTTAGCCTCCCTGAATATATGACTAATTCTGACTTCCCAGTCCAAATTCAGCAACTTCCTTACACTTTTTCAATCCTTGAAGAATACGAGCAACCACCTCCAAATCAAGATCAAGCAACACATTTTCAATCCTTCATATGCGCCCCACAGCGCAGCTACTAAAAGAGGATGGGTTTTGACCCTTGTGAATAATTTAAGTGGTTAATAAAAATGACAGTATAATTAACGTTGAGTATTATTTTGCCTCTCATGTCTGGTTATTTATTTTTACACTAGGCTAACTAAAATTTAATTACTTCCTATACAGTTCTATGTGATTTTCGAAAAATTCATTCTTGGATGCATTGAAATTATTTTGCTCCACTTACACTTTAATTTCACAATACAAGCTAATTCTACTATTAATTTCAAACTGTCTTTATTTTGATATAAGACACATTTTCAAGTTACTAGAAAAGCAATTTTGTTATTCTTGACAAAAAAAAAATTTGGGTGAAAAAAATGGGACTAAGCCCAACCAACAAACAAACTAAAAACCACGCACAAGAAAAAAAACTAGAAGAAGGATCCCAAAATAGTTAAAGATAAAAATTCAGGGATATAATCAAAAATCTTAACTTAACCATCCAGAGATAACCCATGTTTAGACAAAACATCAGCAACCTGATTCGTCTCTCGGAGCACATGGGGCCATGATAAATTTCCTCCATTCCTGTTGAATGACAGAATATTGTCCACCAAAGCATCACAAGACAATTTTTTTTTATAAGCATGTTATTCTTGACTTGACATTTTCTTTTCATATAAATTAACATTTATTTGATTTGACCCTTTGCCTAAATTTAAAGAAAAGATTTGACTTTCTGCTCCATGTTATTGGATGAAATGTAATACAATGGGACTCTTAAGGGTGCTCCGGGTCTGGACTCTTGTGGTGGCATTTTTAGAGGTTTTAATGAAGTCTCTCTTGGGTGTTTTGCAACTCCTTTGGTAAATACATACGCAATTCAAGTAAAGTTGATTGGTATCATGTTGGCTATTGAAATTGCCAACAAGAGAGGATGAATGCATCTTTGGCTTGAATATGATTCTCAGCCGGTTGTTTTGCCTTTTAATTCTTTTTCATTTGTTCCTTGGCAATTAAAAAAACAGGTGGATTAAATGTATATAAATTACTAAGAGGATGGACTATAGAGTCATCCATATTTTTAGGGAAGACAATAATTGTGCCGACAAAATTACCTCTCTTGATTTTTCTGTTAATAGTTTTCATTGGTGGGATACAATTCCTAGGATAATCAGTGAATAATTTTTCAGAAATATGATTGGTCTTCCTAATTCCTAAGATAATCAGTGAATACATTTCCTAGGATATCAAGGGTTTTGGCATAATGACCCCCTTGGTTTTTTGTATTTTATTTTTATTTTCATTAATAATATTTTGATGTGTTGCAGATGGTTGGTAGTTCTATGTATACCAACTGAATTGGGATGTCTAATTCTATTGTGATATCTATGCATTTCATTTTATTTAAAAAAAAATGAAAGAAAGAATCTCATGATGATATTTAAATATTTTATTATAAAAAAAATTAATTTTATTGAGTTGACAAGTTTCTTGATATTTAAATAATAATACTTTCTTTAAATAAAATATTGACTAAACCCCCAATTTGGTCTCTGAGAAAAACACTCGGGTCTGAAATAGTCCCTAACCAAAAAAAACTATCCAGTTGGTCCTTAAGAATGTGTTTACCGGGACAGATTAGTCCTTCTGTCATATTTTGTAGTGTTTCTATCATGTGTAGTGCATGTTAATAGGGACTAATTTGGCTCACGGTCATGTTTCTTAGGGACTTTACTGGTATCACTTAAAAATTGTTAGGGACTAATTTGTGACAGAAGGACTAATCTGTCCCGGTAAACACATTCTTAAGGACCAACTGGATAGTTTTTTTTGGTTAGGGACTATTTCAAACCCGAGTGTTTTTCTCATGGACCAAATTGGGGGTTTAGTCTAAAATATTCGATTTGACAAGTTTGTAAATGATGGTTAATTTCTCCAATGGGCTTTCGTGAATATGCAACTCAATATATAAAATAACAAAAAATCATTCATATCCCTTAAACTTTAACACATTTATAAATATGTATTTTCAACTATTTTTTCTTTCTAATTAGACCTTAAATTCTTACTATTAATAAATCAATCATTCAACTAATTTTTTACCCAATTAGTCTTTAAACTCATACTTTTAGTAAAATCAATCCTACAACTAAAAGGCCTCGAGACTTTGTTCTTATTTTAAAAAAAACAAATTAAAAGTTTAAAAAATATTATCAACCGATTGGATTTAAGTGAAATGAATGGTAAGATTTATTCACTAATAATCATCTAATTGAGAGATAACAGAAGGATTAATTTTACTAATATCAGGAGTTTAAGGATTAATTGAGATGAAGAAATAGTTGAAGCATTGATTTTACTAACAATAGAAGTTTAGGACTAACTGGGATCGAAGAAACAATTATTAAAGGTGACTATTTGTAAATGGGTTAAATTTTAGGAGGTGTGTTTACACTTTTCCTTATAAAATCTCGATGATACAACTCTTTAGAAGTTAAGATCTTTTTAACATATTATCTCATATTGGTTGAAATTCATGTGGATCTCACTATTTTTGAAATGGATCCCGCCTGAAATCTGTAGTACTCACATGAATTTCAACAATATAGGAGAGAGTATGTTGGAAGGAGAGTGCTAGAGAATGTGTTACTAATATTTATCTTTCGATGATTGTTGGTTTCAATGTCAAAATCTCCTTGTTCATTCAATGGATTGATGGCTTCACAAATTAAAAAGTTTTTCAACAACACTAGAAATTGTGTCAAAAAAAAGAGAGTAGTGTTCCGTCCAAATACCTCGGATGTGAGATACTCGGCCGAACGAGGATTAGTGGGGTGTTTTTGGATTGTGCTTGACAGAATGTGGATTATGCTCCTACGTATCCAAATGGGAATCAAAGCAAACGTAGTTATGAATGAGGGGGTAAGCCCCCTATTTATAGAGATCTCCCGGGATCAAGCTCCGAAATAAGCGGAGCAATATATGGATCAGATCGCGATCATTCGGAGAAATATCCGGAGCCTGATTATCCGGAGCGACATTATGGCTAGCGAGATATTCGGCCCAGTTAGCTGCGGCTGGATAGCCTGGGGCCGAGGTATCTTCGCGAGTGGTCTGATATGGATCAGGGCCGAGTTGTTATCCTCGGATGTCAGGCGTGCTGACATGTTCTCGGCTCCTTGAGGTTGGGGCCAAGGCCCATTCGTGAGGGTAAGCTCGGTTGGTCCGGTCGTGTAGACGAGCTCTCGGTCTTCTATTCTCGGTCGGTACACAAGCCCCCCGAGCTCCGAGCTTAAATAAGCGAAAGAGCTGATAAGTATGAGACCGAGCTTATTCTTCGGCTATGCAGTTATCCACATTCCCAGCTGTCGTTTCAATCAAGTCTTCTCTCTCTGTCAGAGGAAGCAATTATTCCCCTAATACTTCTACGGCACGCTATGGACAAGAAACCCTAGAGTTCCGCGCCCATTTAATGGGGGGGAAAATCAAAAGTCGCGCCCTTTTGGGCCCGATGGGAGATGGGCCGCCAATCGCAGGCTATAAATACCTTTTGCGGCTTCAGCTCCCCTCTTACCCTGTTTACGTTCCTCCGCCTTTTGCCTTCGTCTTCCAAGTCTCCGTCTTCCCTCATCTGCTTCATCGTTTTCCAGGTACGCCCAGCCTCCTTCCTTCTTTACAGTTTATCTTTGAATTCTGGACATGAGTTCGTCTGATTCCACCGAATCAAACACTTCTCCTCTGGTGGAACGGGAGGTTTCTCCCATTGGGGGCTCCCCTTCCGCCTCTCCTATTTCTCCCCAAGGGCCGAACGTTGGTCCGGTGGGGTCGTCCTCTTCCGGGTCGTCTTCTTCCAGGTCTGGGTCTTCTGAGTCTGGGTCCCCCGGGTCTAGTTCTCCTTCTCCTCCGGTGTCCAAACCCGCCGCTCGTAAGCAGCGCCTGAGGGTTCCAAAAGACCCCATTCCTGACATCACTCTTCCCGGGTACACATGGGTTAAAGGTGAGGTTGGGACCTTTTTTTTTTTTTTTTTTTTCTGATTTCCAAACCCTAGAGTCAATTGACCTACTTCGATCCCAAGTTAATATCTCGGCGTCGGGGGACGAATCCGAGTTCATTTTCTCCCCCTGCTCAGGTACCGAGTGTGTCTTCATGAGGGCTCGTCCCTCCGAGCCCCACTTCACATATATGTACAAAACTTTATTCGATAAGCTGCAAGTATCTCTTCCCTTTTCCGAGTTTGAGTGCGATGTTCTGAGGACCATGAACGTCGCTCCTACTCAACTTCACCCCAATAGTTGGGCTTTTATGAAAGCCTTCCAGATTCTGTGCAAATACATAGGGATGGAGCCCACCACCCCAAAATTTTTGTATTTCTATCAAACGAGGTTCGGTGACAAAATGGGATGGATTTCACTTAACGGGCTGAACCGGAGGGGACTGCTCAGCTTGTACAAATCATCGTACAAAGATTTCAAAGTCGGCTTCTTCCGAGTTCGTCCCTCCGGCCCTCATTCTTCCCACTTCTTCGATAATGATAACAGTGCCAAGTTTCCCCTATATTGGCAATCCTCCCCCACCAAGTTTGTCGGCTTTGAGTACCAGTCCCTCCCGGCCGAGGATAGACGGGACATAGATATACTAGAAACACTTCCTCGGCCCCTCCATTGTGGACGCCTCCTGAGACTACCCTTCTCATCAACCCCAAAGGCCGACCTTAAAAGTAAGTACTCGGCATTTTAGTTCTGGAATCTTTTTGTCGTCGTTGCTGAACTAACAACTTTTTTTTGGCAGTCATCGTGGGGAAATTTGACTTCTCAAAGCTTGTAAGGGCTGGTGCTGCTAAAGAGGGTCAGGGTCCCTCTTCAACCGAGAAGAAGCAGAAAAGGCCTCCTCCCACCAAGACTTCTGCAAAGGGGGCTTCGTCATCCGCCCCTCAAAAAAGGAGGAGGGTAGAGGTTGAAGTAGTTGCCGAAGATTCTCCCATTCCTGGCCCAAGCTCCCCTCGCCCGACTACTCAGGGGACGGAAACCGCGGGGCGAGAACAACCACCTCCTGCCCCCATCGAGCCGAAATGGTACAACACTTCCCTGAAGGCAGGGACTTCATCTCTCTGGGGTGAAGACTTCAACCTCTTCCCCTCTTTCGACTCAAGCTTCTTAAAGCCCGCCGATCTTCGGCTTATCAAGCAGCAGGGGGCCCGATCTAGCATGGAGGCCCTCTCGGTCTACTGCCTTCGGGCTGCAGCTTTGGCTCGTTTCTGTAGCCGAGAGGTGACAGAGACCGAGAGGAAGTCCCAACAGTTGGAATCCAAATTTGCTGCTATTGAGAGGTTAAAGGGGGATCTTTCCCGGATTTCTTCTGAACGCGAGGAGCTGGCCCGTGGGAACGAACGCCTGACTGCCACCCTTGCCAAGATTAATACTCGGAACTCCGAGTTGGATTCCCGGGCAAAGTCGGCCGAGGAAGGCAAAGCTCGGGTTGAAGAGGACAAGGCTCGTGCTAAGGAAAAGCTTAAAGAGGCTCAGACTGAGATTGAGAAACTTAAGGCTGCCTGATAGTGTGATTTTACATGATGTTTCCTGTACATATTTGCATGCATTTTTCATATAGATTAGGCATTCTTTATTTGGTTTTTATTAGATTTTCCCTTGGAACGGGTGAAGCGGTTTCTTGGTGTTGTTTTGCAGGAATTCAATGTAAAAATGATCAAAATCAGCCATGGTGGAGCTTGGATGAAATAGAGCTTGAAAAGTGAAGAATATGAGCCAAACAGAGCCCATCACGGCCTGGCTGTGATGACCATCACGGCCGTGATCAAGCAGAGCAGAAGGCAAAAGTCAGACGCTGTCACGGCCTGCCCGTGATTGACATCACGGCCGTAACCAACAAGAATTTTAAGGACTCACGTCGCGAACACTTCTCTCGCCTCGCGAGAGTCAAAATCTTGAAAACACGCCTTGGACAGAACGCGTCACGGCCTGCCCGTGATGACCATCACGGCCGTGACGCGCAGCAGACCTATAAATAAGAACGCAGCAGACAGAACTGAGGGAGTTTTTGGGGTCCAGGGGAAGGCATTTGGAGGCTGCAGCTGGGCTAGGGTTTCAACCCTAGAAGGGAGCCAAGAGGGGTTGCTTTGAAGAAGAAAGAAAGCTCACATGGAGCCTCTTCTCTCCTCTTCCTTCCTATTTCTCTGGTTTGGTTTTCTTTGTTTATGAGTAGTTAAATCCCTGTGTTGGGATTAGATGTAATCAAACTTATGTTTATGTATTTATCTTGACTGATTAATCTATGTTCATGTCTTCGTATTAGTGGTTATTTTTCTGTGCTTAATGCTTGTTGTGGCTAGCACCCCCATGACTTGATTTGTGTTTTGGTATGCAATGGGGACGTTCGTATCATAATCGGAACTGAATTTAATCACCTAGTAAGCCTTGTATCTAGGAATGGAACTAGGTTTATTAGTAATCACATGATCCCTAATCTTAATGCAAATTCATTAATCTAGGCCACCTAAGGAATTAGGGTCTATTAGTGGATTTAGGCTCTTGCCATCCGAGGAATCGGGGTTTGAGTAATTTAGTGGATTGATTTTAATATCTGAAGCATGAATGGGAGGTATCTAGTCCTGATAGTGCATGAGTTAGAGGTTTGGTGAAGTCTAGTCCCAACATATCCTTTCTGCACTCCAAGTGTTTGTTAAAAGTCCCCAAAAAGACAAAAAGATTTTATTTCTTTTCTTTTGTTTATTTTGATTTCTCTTGATTTCTCTGTTTAGTCTAGATAGTTGCTGAGTTTGCGAATTGGTAGTTGACATCCAATCCCCGTGGATACGATAACCGGTCTTACCACCGTATTACTTGCACGACTGGGTATACTTGCCCAGATTCGTCCAACAAGTTTTTTGCGCCATTGCCGGGGATTGGTTTTGTCAACATCATTAGTAACAGAGGAGGCAACTAATTTAGACATTTTTATTATTTTTATTTTCATTTTTATTTTCTGTATATATTTGATCTTTTTGTTTTGAGCTTTGGTTGTTCCAGGTGGACAAAAGTCATGGAAAATTTTTATTATCCACATGATGAGGAAGCCTCACGTCACGTTTTGGAAGACAACTGGTGTTTGGGAGACGTCATGGATTTGATGGGTCATGTTACTCCAGCACAAGTTGATTATACGACGGGAAGGCTTACATATAACTTCTCCGTGGAGGATTGGGAAACCTTTTGTTCATATTTGCCACCTCCACCACCATGTATGATTCCTATAGAGCCACATGAAGCAGAATTTGAGAAAAATCTGGTTATGGGAATGGATCAAATTGAAGATGAAGTGGTGGTGGTAAGTGAACAACAACAAGAGGAATTACCTTTCACACATCCTTGGAGAGGAACAAGTGAGAATGCGGTGCATTTGGAAAGCAATCCCTCCACCATGCTTGCTGAATTTTCTGCATTAAATAAATATGTTGGCTTGCATGCATGTGTGGATAATGGTAAGTTAGATCCTTCCACTTGTATGTCACACTTCCTCTTGAAAATTCCACTTGACCAGAGAGGAAGTGAATTTATAATTGCAAAGGTCAATGGATATTTCACCCAATGGCTGGGTGGAATTGAGAATAAAGTTATATTACTGTTGCAATCACCACCCCAATTTCCATTTGATCCGGGAGGAGGATCCAGGTGATGCTTTTCAATAAGTCAAGCTAGTGACATTAAATAAGCGCTCATTGGGAGGCAACCCAATTTTTCTTTTCCTTTTTCCTTTTTCCTTTTTGTTTAGTTAGATTTGATTTTAGATTTTAAACTCTTGAATAATTTGAGAAGATCAAGAGTTTTCTTTTACTAATAAAATTGCCAAGTGATTCCAGGGTAAGAAGGAAGGAGGGAAGAGCAAGAAGACAAGAAAAAGCAACCCAACTTTCAAGCAGTTTCTGACTGAAATGAAAGTCAACACCCGCTACCGCCTCGGTAAGCCGTTCCAATTTTTTTGTTTTATTTTATTTTTCTTCTCCTCTCTCCATCTTGATTGTTTACATTGGGGACAATGTAAATTCTTAAGCTTGGGGTAGGGGTATCTGGCATTTGCATTTTGCACGTTGCATTCATATAGCCTTGCATGATAGTTTGCATGTTCACATTATTAGATTGCCCCTTGCCTGAATTTTGCATCCAATTGTGAGAACTAAGTGCCAAATAACTTGTGATAGTGAATTGTTAAACCCAATTTGTTATTCTTGTGATATGACTGCAAATGAAAATGTTTGAGATGATCTTGGATAGTTGATAATTAGCATATGGTTCTGAGGATTTGTGTTTTTCATTGATTCTGAACTAAAATGTGAGATTTTGAGCCAAAGGGGTACTCACAAAATTTTACCCCATTCTTTGTGTTAAAGTGTTATTCCTCTTGGTTTGCTTTCTCTAGAACTTGACTTGAAACCATTTCAAAGCTTAAAAATTTTTGAAAATATTTTTGAAAATGATTGAGGCAATAGGTATTTTTCTGGCCTTCTGAGCTTTGAATGTGTAAATGCTACCCCTTAGTTGCCCAATTTTGAGCCTACAAAAGAATAAAATGCTTTTCTTGGTACCCTGAAATGTTTGGATAAATGATGCGTGATAAGGGACCTTCTAAAGTATTACAAAAGGGTAGAAAGGTAGTAGAAAGAGTTTGGGATAAAAGAATCAGAAAAAAATAATTCTCTTGAGTTGAAAAATCTCTCCTTCTCCAAATAAAATAAAAAGAAAAGAAAAAGAAAAATAAATAGAGAAGGGGATGACAAAAAGAAATGAGAAATAAAAAGAAAAAGAAAGAAAAGAAAGGTGGAAAAATGAATTGAAAACCCAAGAAGGTATTTTAGAAGGTCATGTTTGAAATGTTGATATTTTGTTAGCTCTTTTGAAATGTCCTTTTTTTGTTATCCCCACCTAACGATTAATCCCATGGCCACGTTACAACCAAGTGAAAGACCTCTTGATTCTTAATTGTTTTCATTAATAAAGTAGAGATGTGGTTGATAGTCAAGCATATGGTAGAGTTCATTCTTTGAGGAAAATTGAGCGAAATGTTATATACCCCTAAACACTTGAGTGAGGTTAGAAAGAGAGCCAAGCAAATAAACAAGCTTGGGGTGAGCTTCAGGTGAGAAAGAGTGCCCAAATCAGTGAGAACATGAGTCTAAGGAACCTAAGCCTCTAATTGGACTTGAATTGATTGTCTCTTACTGAATTGTTTGAATTGCCTATTGCTTGGATTATTTGCTCGGGTTCTTAGTTCACTATCCATGTTCTGTTTATTCTACTGGCCTTAGTGATTGCTTAAGGACAAGCAATTGAATAAGCTTGGGGTGATTTTATAGTGTGATTTTACATGATGTTTCCTGTACATATTTGCATGCATTTTTCATATAGATTAGGCATTCTTTATTTGGTTTTTATTAGATTTTCCCTTGGAACGGGTGAAGCGGTTTCTTGGTGTTGTTTTGCAGGAATTCAATGTAAAAATGATCAAAATCAGCCATGGTGGAGCTTGGATGAAATAGAGCTTGAAAAGTGAAGAATATGAGCCAAACAGAGCCCATCACGGACTGGCCGTGATGACCATCACGACCGTGATCAAGCAGAGCAGAAGGCAAAAGTCAGACGTTGTCACGGCCTGCCCGTGATAGACATCACGGCCGTAGCCAACCAGAATTTTAAGGACTCGCGTCGCGAACACTTCTCTCGCCTCGCGAGAGTCAAAAACTTGAAAACACGCCTTGGACAGAGCGCATCACGGCCTGCCAGTGATGGCCATCACGGCCGTGACGCGCAGCAGACCTATAAATAAGAACGCAGCAGACAGAACTGAGGGAGTTTTTGGGGTCCAGGGGAAGGCATTTGGAGGCTGCAGCTGGGCTAGGGTTTCAACCCTAGAAGGGAGCCAAGAGGGGTTTCTTTGAAGAAGAAAGAAAGCTCACATGGAGCCTCTTCTCTCCTCTTCCTTCCTATTTCTCTGGTTTGGTTTTCTTTGTTTATGAGTAGTTAAATCCCTGTGTTGGGATTAGATGTAATCAAACTTATGTTTATGTATTTATCTTGACTGATTAATCTATGTTCATGTCTTCGTATTAGTGGTTATTTTTTTGTGCTTAATGCTTGTTGTGGCTAGCACCCCCATGACTTGATTTGTGTTTTGGTATGCAATGGGGACGTTCGTATCATAACCGGAACTGAATTTAATCACCTAGTAAGCCTTGTATATAGGAATGGAACTAGGTTTATTAGTAATCACATGATCCCTAATCTTAATGCAAATTCATTAATCTAGGCCACCTAAGGAATTAGGGTCTTTTAGTAGATTTAGGCTCTTGCCATCCGAGGAATCGGGGTTTGAGTAATTTAGTGGATTGATTTTAATATCTGAAGCATGAATGGGAGGTATCTAGTCCTGATAGTGCATGAGTTAGAGGTTTGGTGAAGTCTAGTCCCAACATATCCTTTCTGCACTCCAGTGTTTGTTAGAAGTCCCCAAAAAGACAAAAAGATTTTATTTCTTTTCTTTTGTTTATTTTGATTTCTCTTGATTTCTCTGTTTAGTCTAGATAGTTGCTGAGTTTGCGAATTGGTAGTTGACATCCAATCCCCGTGGATACGATAACCGGTCTTACCACCGTATTACTTGCACGACTGGGTATACTTGCCCAGATTCGTCCAACACTGCCCTGGAGGCCGAGACCAAAGCTAAGATGGCGCTCGAGGAGGATGTGAATGAGGCCACCAGTTGTATTATCCACGAGCACCGAAAAGGTTTAGAAAAGGCCATTGCCCAAGTTGAGGTCCTAGCCCCTGGTGTTGATCTTTCGGGGTTTGATGTAAATAAAGAGGTGGTGAATGGGGAACTTGTTCCCATTATCCCCGAGGAGGAGGAAGAGGTAGACGTGGTGGGGGACTCTCCCGAAGGCCACATTGATGCCGAGGAAAGCCATAGGGGGGAGTAATTGTAGTTTTTTGTTTTTTGTCCATCCTTTGTAATGGGCCCATGCCCTTGTAACTTTATATTACTGAATGAAAATTGTTATCATTCTGCTGACTTTCTGTCGTTGCGTTTGGCTTGTTAACCAACTCTTCGGCTAAGGCCGAGGTGCTCTACCGTCCATATCAAGAATGGACGGTGGTTGTTGCACGTGAAACACATGTTTTTACTCTGTACGTATGTAGTCACGCATTAAATGCTTTGGAAACCGCAATGGGTTCATGCAATTACTGCCTTTTGCTTAGTTTCGAGATCTGTTTTTTCCAACCAACCCTTTATCACACATACTACTTCTTCCCTTGCTTATAAATAGGGCTATTCCGCTGCCTTGCTTGTTCATTCCTCATCTGTTTCCATCAGCCAAATTCGTTTCTTACTTCTCTTCCACCCGAGTGGTTTTATGCTAGTTTCAGGGGTTTATGTTCCCCTCTCCCAGTTAACATCCTTTTTTGGGTTTCCCATCCACCAAAAAGGATGTAAGTGGGAGATGGGATCCAGAATTCCTTTTATGATTCGGTCCTTCAAGAAGGATGTTAACTGGGAGAACAATAATCTTCGGGAGTGGAGAAAGGGGTAGAGGTCGTCTACTCCCGGAGTTGGCCGAGCACCTCATCATCCAGCTTTCTCAGGGGGAAGTGACTACAGCCTCCCTTAAGAGAGAGTGGTGGTGCTCGATTAGGGGGACTACTGTCCCACCGAGCGGCCCTTATTTTAAATTTCGGCTTTCAATCTCAGCGTTGTGCTCGGTCCCTTGAATGTACTTTTCAAGAGTCAAACTCGGCTTTATTTTTGCTTTACTCATTGTACTCGGTTTCCTTAATAAAATGATGGCTCTTACTCGGCCTTTTTTATTCGAACTTTGTTCCTTGTTGACTGATATTTGTATTTGATTTCGATAATCTCGCGGTTCAGGTTCAGCATTAATAACTTGATAGCTCGGACTTGGCTAATAGGTTCATACTTGACCTTCAGACTTAATTTAACGGCTCGTACTCGGCCACCAGGCTTAAACTTGGCCTTATAAATTTGACTGGCTCGAACTCGGTCATTAGGCTCAAACTTGGCATTATAAATTTGACTGGCTTGAACTCGGCCATTAGGCTCAAACTTGGCCTTATAAAGTTGACTGGCTCGAACTCGGCCATTGGCTCGTACTCGGCCACCAGGCTCAAACTTGGCCTTTGAAATTTGATTGGCTCGAACTCGGTCATTAGGCTCAAACTTGGCCTTATAAATTTGACTGGCTCGAACTCGGCCATTGGTTCGTACTCGGCCACCAGGCTCAAACTTGGCCTTTAAAATTTGACTGGCTCGAACTCGGCCATTAGGCTCAAACTTGGCCTTATAAATTTGACTGGCTCGAACTCGGCCATCAGGCTCAAACTTGGCCTTATAAATTTGACTGGCTCGAACTCGGTCATTAGGCTCAAACTTGGCCTTATAAATTTGACTGGCTCGAACTCGGCCATTGGCTCGTACTCGGCCATTAGGCTCAAACTTGGCCTTTGAAATTTGACTGGCTCGAACTCGGCTATCAGAATAAGATGCCTGAAAAATAAATACTTCGGAAAAATAGGAGAACATAAAACAACATGCAAAATAAATTCTTTTATTGGATGGAGTCTGTGGTGTGCCTCGTTAAAACCTCCCCGGTCAAAACCCTTTTTGGGACAAAATACCGAGGTAGGAAAAAGAGTACAGCACCCGACTATGTACATCAACTATAATAAAACTTTAAATGAGAAGCATTCCAGGTTCTTGGGATAGGCTTCCCTGACAATTCTTCTAACCTATATGCCCCGTTCCCCAGGTTTTCTATTACTCAGAATGGCCCTCCCGGTTCTTTGCCAACTTGCCTTCCGTGCGATCCTTCCTTGCCTCTCCTGTTATTCTCAGTACTAGATCTCCACGCAGAAAACTCCTCGGCTTTACTCTTGAATTATACCTTCTGGTGGCTCCCTGTTTGCAGGCTTCTTCTCTGATTTTGGCCTCCTCCCTGATTTCTTCTACCAAGTCAAGTTCGACCCTCAGATTGCTCTCGTTATCATTCGGCTCGTGTTGTATACGTCGGAAAGACGGTTCACCAACCTCCACTGGGATCATGGCGTCTGTTCCATACGTCAGCCTGAAGGGTGTTTCTTGAGTGGTAGATTGAGGCGTACAGTGGTAGGCCCAGAGGATACTCGGTAACTCTTCTGCCCAAGCTCCTTTGGATCTTCCTACCCTTTTCTTCAGTTCCCCGAGGATGACCTTGTTAGCTGCTTCGGCTTGCCCATTGGTTTGGGGGTGCTCAACCGATGTAACTTGGTGCTTAATACCGAGGTTGTCATAGAATTCCCGTAATGTCTTATCCACAAATTGTCTTCCGTTGTCAGTGACGATCGCAAAGGGAATTCCGTGCCTACAGATAAGGCTTTTCCATACAAATTTCTGCACTTTCTCGGCGGTAATCTTTGCCAAGGGCTCTGCTTCGATCCATTTGGTGAAGTAGTCCACCGCTACCAGTAGGAATTTGACTTGACCTTTGGCTACAGGGAAAGGCCCCAGTATGTCCATTCCCTACATAGCGAACGACCAAGGTGAGTTTAATGTGTGAAGTCCTTCAGGGGGGGTATGATTTACGTTGGAAAACCTTTGGCACTCATCGCACTGCTTCGTCCACTCCATGCAATCAGCTCGGATGGTAGGCCAATAGTACCCTGCTCGGACTACCTTGGAGGCCATTGATCTGCCCCCACAGTGAAAACCACAGATTCCTCGGTGAACCTCTTCCATGACATACTTGGATTGTGCCCTCGTCAGACATTTTAGCAATGGTGCCGAGAATCCTCGCTTATACAACTCCCCGGAGACTATAGTAAAGTGACTTGCCCTGAGCCTGACTTTCCTGGCTTCGGCCTGATCCGAGGGCAGAGTTTCTGAGGATAAATACTCCCATATAGGCGTCATCCACTCTCGGTCAACCAACTCGTTGGCCATCACCTCTTCTGTCCCAATGCTCGGTTCATTGAGGGTTTCTTGAATAACCGTTCTATGGTGACCCGGCTTCTTTGTACTGGCTAGCTTGGACAGCAAATCAGCCCGAGTGTTTTCTTCCCGGGGAATGTGCTCAATAGTGAACTTTTCAAAGCCGGAGATTAATTGGTTGACCTTACACAAGTACCTGGTGAGCTGAGGTTCCTTCGTTTGGTAGCCTCCGGATATTTGTCCGGTGACTAGTTGTGAATCACTCCGGCACCTAACAGCCCTTGCCCCCATTTCACTTGCCAGCCTTAATCCTGCTATCAAAGCTTCATACTCGGCCTGATTGTTCGAGGTTTTGAACTCAAACTTTAATGACTGTTCTAAGATCAGATCTCCCGGCCCTTCCAGAATCACCCCCGCTCCACTGCCCCTGACATTCGAGGATCCATCCACGTACAAATTCCACCATATATCCTCGGCTACTGGCTGAGGATGGAGCTCGGCCATGAAGTCGGAGAGACATTGAGCTTTCAGAGGTCCTCTCATCTCGTATTTCAGGCCAAACTCGGACAATTCTACTGACCAAGCAATCATACGCCCCGCCAACTCGGGCTTTTTGAGTATCTGTTTAATCGGGTGATCCGTCTTAACAATCACTTGGTGACTCTGGAAGTACGGGCGCAATCGCCGAGCTGCGGTTACCAAGGCTAAAACCAGCTTCTCAATGACTTGATACCGAGTTTCGGCATCATGAAGTACCCTACTGATGAAGTACACTGGCATTTGAGCTTTCTCTACCTCCTGTACAATGACTGCGCTGATGGCATTCTCGGAGGCTGACAGATATAAATACAACTCCTTCCCGGGGATGGGTCGTGTTAATATCGGCGGGGAGGACAAAAAGGCCTTGAAGTCAACAAAGGCCTTCTCGCAGTCCTCGGTCCACGTGAAGGTTTGGGGCTTCTTTAGTAGTTTGAAGAAAGGCCGAGCTTTTTCTGCGGATTTGGGCAGGAACCGAGACAATGATGCAAGCCGTCCTGCCAATCTTTGCACTTCTTTAACGTTTTGTGGGCTTCTTATCTCAATCACGGCACGACACTTATCAGGATTGGCCTCGATTCCCCGGTGCGTCAGCATAAAGCCGAGGAATTTTCCCCCTTGGACACCGAAAACACACTTCTCCGGGTTCAGTCTCATGTTGTACCTTCTCAGCTGCTGAAAGATTTCCTCCAGATCTGTAGGGTGGTTGCTGGGGTCATCGGATTTCACCACCATGTCATCCACATATACTTCCATAGTTCTGCCGATTTGTTTCTCAAATACTCGGTCCATGAGTCTCTGGTATGTAGCTCCCGCATTCTTCAGCCCAAACGGCATCACTCGTAACATAATTTTGACCCCTCGATAATGAAGGCTGTTTTCTCCTCATCCGGGGGTACATTCGGATTTGATTGTACCGGAGTATGCATCCAAGAAGCTTAGAATTCTGATATCCTGAAGCCCCACAACCACCTGTCAATACTCGGCAAAGGATAGGAGTCTTTTGGGCAAGCTCTGTTCAGATCTGTGTAATCGGTGCACATGCGCCATTTGCCGTTTGCTTTTTTGACGAGAACGACGTTGTCCAGCCATGTAGTGTACTCTACTTCTCGGATAAAATTTGCCTTGACCAACTTCGCTGTCTCCTCTTCCACAACTTTTCTCCTTTCTTCACCTAGTCTTCTTTTCCTCTGGGCCACTGGCTTCGCCTCGGGACAAATTGCCAATTTATGGCATAAGAAGTTGGGATCAATTCCCGGCATGTCAGATGTGGTCCAGGCGAACAGATCGGCATTGCTGCGTAGCACTTGCTTTATTTCTTCTTTCAAAATAGGTTCAAGGTGACCGCCGAGTTTAGTGCACTGTTCAGGCTGCGCACCGAGCTGGAACTTCTCTAACTCCTCAATAGGTTGTGGACGTTGTTCCTGCATGTCCATCCTGGGATCCAGCTCAACGGAGTTTACGGAATTCACCGCCTTGTCTTTCCCCCTGTCTAGGGTTTCTGCTGGTGTGGGTTTAAGTTTGCTCACCCGCAAACTATCAGCATAACACTGTCTGGCCATCTTCTGATCTGCTCGGACAGCAACTATGTCCCCCGAGCTGGAAGGGAATTTCATCGTGAGGTGGGGAGTAGAGACCACAACCCCTAACTCATTCAAGGACGGTCTTCCGATCAGGATATTATACGATGTAACAGCATTGACTAACACATACCTGACCATGATAGTTTTAGAAGCTCTGCCATCACCAAAAGTAGTCAGGAGGTCAATATATCCCCGAGTATCAACTTGTTCCCCTGCGAAGCCGACGAGCTTACTGTCGTACGGTTGAATTGATTTCTCCGGGATCCCGAGCTTCTGAAACGTTGAGTAATACAATATATCCGCAGAGCTCCCCTGGTCGACAAGGGTTCTTTTGACCGAGAAGTTGGCCAACTGTACAGTGATCACCATGGGGTCATCTTGGTTGGGATCTACTCCCACAAAATCTTCATCAGAAAATATAATAGGTGGGGAACTTCGGGGAGGCTTGCCGGATACCGAGTTGACAGCTCGGATGGCCCGCGGGTGTCTTCTCCGAGCTGAACTTGTTGTGCCTCCCCCCGCAAATCCTCCTGAAATGGTGTTTATCTCTCCCCGAATGACATTATCCTCTTCTCGTCTTTCACTCTGGCCTTCTCTGGTTTCTGCTCTCTCGTTATTTCGTTAACCGCCACCCCTCCTCGGGCTTTGGTCACCCCCTCTCCTTCTGTTTCTGCCACGCCTCTCATCGTTGTTGTGGTTTCTCCGAACAAAATTGTTGAGATGGCCAGCCTGAACCAGCTCTTCAATTTTATCCCGTAGGACCCAGCACTCCTCGGTGGTATGGCCATAATTGCGGTGATATCGACAATGCTTCTGGCGATCTACGTTCTGGGGGGTGTGGCCACGATTTGGGAGCTGCAGAAGTTCTGCGTTGTACGCTTCCTCGAACACCCGAGCCCGGTTTGTGTTGAGGGGAGTATAATGCTCATACTTCGGTCCCCTATGGAAATGCTTGGACGGGCCTTTAAATTTCGGTTTATCACCCCCTGCCTTCCTCTTCTCTTTACCTTCTCGCCTATCAGCATCATCGGTCCGCTCCCTTTTCTTGGATTCCTCAACCTCCTCCATATTGATGAACCCCGCGGCTTTTCTTCTCAGTTCGTCCATATTGGCTGGTGGTTTCTGAGCCAAGTGCCTAGCAAAAGGGCCAAGCCTTAACCCGGCCAGGATGGTGTGTAGTGCAACATCGGCACTGAGATTGGGGATGAGTACTGCCTCCTTGCTGAATCTGGCCATGAAGTTGCACAGGGACTCATTCTTTTCTTGCCTGAAGTTTACCAGCGAGGCCGAGGTTTTTTGGTGGGCCCGGCTCGTGGCAAACTGAGCGCTGAACTTAGCCACGAATGTATCAAAAGAGTCTACCGAGGCTGGGGGTAGCTGGGTGTACCGGGTCAGTGCCGCCTCCTTCAGAGTGGTTGGGAAGACTTTACATATGACAGCGTCGTCATCCGTAAAGAGGTACATCTGCGTGGTGAAGGCGTCCAGGTGGCGTTCGGGGTCTGAGGTGCCATCATATTTGTCAATGTTGATTGGCTTGTAGTTGGCTGGCAAGGGGACCCCCATGATATCGTTCGTGAAGGGATGCCTCGGCCTCCGCATGCTGGCCCTGTCATTAAGTCTGTTTGTCTGGAGTGAAAATTCTGGGGCCTGCATAGGGAATCCCTCCTCCTCTGCTCGGTTGGTGTGATGGGAAGTCCGGAGTTGTGGACCCCCTTCCCTATTCAAGTTTCTGGACCCCTCAATCTCTGGTGGGCAGCGTTCTCTTTCTTGTGGAGAAGAGACCGACCTTTCCCTGCTCTGCTCTCTTTCGCGACGGCTGTTCTGCCGGCGGATCTCTTCGTTTTCCCTTCTCAGCGCTGCAATTTGCGCGAGAAGCTCCTGTACCACGGGGTTGTCTGTCATTGCTGCTGGGCCTACGGATCGCTCTCCATTATCCCCGTTAACTCCGTTGTTGGCATTCCCTGGCTCCTCCCTCCTGCAGTTTCCGCTCCTCGTCCTCACAATTTTGTGTGGTATGGGAAAATATTTGCTTCGTTCCCCACAGACGGCGCCAAATGTTCCGTCCAAATACCTCGGATGTGAGATACTCGGCCGAACGAGGATTAGTGGGGTGTTTTTGGATTGTGCTTGACAGAATGTGGATTCTGCTCCTACGTATCCAAATGGGAATCAAAGCAAACGTAGTTCTGAATGAGGGGGTAAGCCCCCTATTTATAGAGATCTCCCGGGATCAAGCTCCGAAATAAGCGGAGCAATATATGGATCAGATCGCGATCATTCGGAGAAATATCCGAAGCCTGATTATCCGGAGCGACATTATGGCTAGCGAGATATTCGGCCCAGTTAGCTGCGGCTGGATAGCCTGGGACCGAGGTATCTTCGCGAGTGGTCTGATATGGATCAGGGCCGAGTTGTTATCCTCGGATGTCAGACGTGCTGACATGTTCTCGGCTCCTTGAGGTTTGGGCCAAGGCCCATTCGTGGGGGTAAGCTCGGTTGGTCCGGTCGTGTAGACGAGCTCTCGGTCTTCTATTCTCGGCCGGTACAAGTAGAATTGAAAGTCATGCTTTTATCAAGTTAAAACTTAATATAGAAACCATTTAATAGCTATTTAGAAATGTCATGAACCATAAATTAGTTTTGACATGTTAAATAGTTGGGTATTAGATTACTTAAGGAAGTTTTCAAAATTGTAATTGAATATCAACTCATGCATTCGATTACTTTTAAGTATACTTGGCATTTTCTTAGTAGAATATTTGAATACCATGTGAAGTATACGAATACGTTAGGTATGTTAAGGAAGTTAGAGGTTGTTAGGACAGAGTATTCCACTACTAAAAGAAGTTGAAATTAGTGACAAAAACATATCCGGATTATGTTCTGATTTATGCTAATTTACCATTTGCAATATAGGGACAAAATTAGCGACAGAATCAACGACTCATTTAAAATTTCGTTGTAAAATATGTTTTGAGTTTATAGACGAAATTAGTGACGAAAAGATCTCACCCCTAAACTCGTAGTTGGTTCTTTGACTTGAACTTAACAACAAAATTAATGATGGATAATTGATGTCTCTTAAATTTTTGTCGTTGAATCCATCATTACTGTTTATTTGAATTTAACGACGAGTTTACCGACGAATAAAGTGTATATCTAAACCATTTGTTGCTAATTACATCGCAAAGTTGAAACAAATTCAACAATAGAATTAACAATAAATTATTCGGTGAGAGATGTTAACCATCGTTAAATTAAAAAATTAAATCAATTTCAAGCCTGCCATTGAAAAAAGCTGAAGAAAATTTATATAGAGTTAAAATAATATATGTGTGTAATTAAATCTATATCTATATCTATACAATATTTATTCTATATACATTTACGAATCAAACTCAATGAATACTCTTTCAAATGTCATCTCATCGCGCATTTCACATTTATTGTATTATTTCGTAGAAGGCATCTATACTATATATATTTACGAATCAAACTCAATGAATGCTCTTCCAAATGTCATCTCTTCATGCATTTCACATTTATTGCATTATTTGTAGAAGGCATTTATGCACCTGACGATTTTTCTGCATAATTATGGAAGATCAACAAGATGCAATTACAATTTTTTTTTTTTTACCAAAACCATTTCCCCTCTCCAAATAGACACTTAATCTATCAATTATAAAATTGAATTTTTGAATTTAAAATGTGAATAAAACCAAATCATGTACAATTAGCATACAAATTTATATCTTATAATTTTTCATATTATATCATATCACAATAATTTTTAAATTAATCCACCAATTAAACTGTGCAAATATAAAATGGTCCAAATTATTAGATTTAAATTTACTATATCTGGTGCAAGTTTCACGAGGTCCAAGCATATTTTCAAGAGAGAATAAAAATTAATATGATAGATAAATATATTTTTTCAAAAATGCTTAACTTGCATAGGAAAATAGGAGAATTAAATCAAATAAATTTTCTAGAAAAAAAATATGATAGATAAATATATTTTCTAAAAATTATTAGCTTGCATCAGGCAAAAAGAAGAAATAAATTAAATCGATTTTCAAGAGAAAAGAGAAAACATTCATATCATTACGAAAATGATTTTCTCAATATAAAATCTTAGACCACACAAGAATCAATAAACAAATTATGAATATATGAGCAATAGTATGAATAACTAAACAATAAGAAGATACGGAAGATGATACATGCACACAGATTTTATCTATGTTTCAGTCACCCATCGCCACTGGCATTGTCCAGTCCCCACTCCACCCGTGAGATAAGTCCACCCACCACACGCGTAAGAGCCTCAACGACCTCTAGCACTCTCCCTCGCACCTCTGAGATAAGTCTTCCGCGCCTCTGATACTAAAGTCGCACATCATAGGAATCCCACACCCTTTACAATAAAAGAATAATATCTCACCTTCTAATTAGAGGGATACCTCACCCTCTACCAAAGGATACCACACCCTATTACATAGTTGGTACAAGAGTAGAAGAAATTTGTAGCACCCTAGATAATGCATATAATATAAGCTGAAGTCCTATGAGATTGATAAGAGTAGTAACAATTGATAGATCAAGGTTATATTTTGAAGAGTGCAAATACAATTTTTATTCAAGATTTAGAGTGTGCACTCGTGTGTATTGTGTTTTTCAAAGCTGAAAACCCTTTTTAAATCCATTAAAAAATATGTTGGTTTGAAACACAATAGGCAAGAAAGCATTTCACCAAGATTCCTAATATTAATTCTAATATAATGATACTTGCAAAACGTTTAGCAAAAGAGCAGAAACGATTATATGCAAACTGATGCCAAATTGCCAATTCCATTAGATGTTTGGGAAAGATGGATGTTCTGTATTCAACTGTTTTTTACCAAAAAAAAAAATGTGTCCAATATAATCTGATTTGTTTGGCATTTTAGTTATAATTTTTAAGAAACATTTTTTTTAGATGAAAATGTTGTTTTTATACCATCATCAATCAAGGACAGCTAGATTGTTCCAAATTGATTATTTTTGGATCTAAAAACTCTTTTCCCATTTTACCCCTATATAACTAACCATATATTATGATTTTATACGAAAACTTTATATATTTTTTGGGTAATTTATGAGGCAAAATTGATTTTTTTTTTACACCACCCAAACAAAATACAAAATAGATTATCAACAAACATAATCAAACAAAATAAAATTCTGATTATAATCAATTATCAGGATAAGGACAGTTAGATTGTTCCGAATTGATTATTTTTGGATCTAAAAATATTTTCTCATTTTACTCCTATATAACTAACCATCAAACGAAAATTATGATTCTATACAAAAACTTTTTTTTTTGGGTAATTTACTAGACAAAATTTATTTTTTTACAGCACTCAAACAAAATAGATTATCTTAAAATCATTTTTCAAGAAACATACACAAACAAAATAAAATTCTGATTATAATCAATTATCACCATAATATATTTTTTCCAACTTTCTCAAACACTCAAATCGGGTTTATATGAGAAAAGCATGAGAAATTGGTCATTTCTCTTCTCTTTCTCTCTCCTCTAACTCTCTCTTGTCTATTTGTCACACAACAAACAAAGGCTAAGAGTAATGGACTATTATTTGGCCAATATAAGAACCATTGAGCATCAATTTGCTGGAACGTGATTTGAGTAGATTGAAAATGAAATGCACTGTTTCCGGCTTGATTAGAGAGAAAAGACGGGCAGCAGCTGATTGCATTAAAAAAAATTAAAATTAAAATTCAATTAAATGGAAATTAATTATCTTTTAAAAATAAGGAAGAATATGTTTGAGACTTTGAGAGTTATTTTGAAAAGTATTTTAAGATTAGTTTTAAAAGTATTTCGCTTTTCATCATTAACACTTTGAGTTATAATATAACCTAATTTTACTAATCTCTTACAAATGTATTTAATACCTCATAAAATTACCCTTTAAAACTTTGGTCTTGGTATAGAAATATGTTTTTAATTCCCCATTTTCTAATCCTATTCTAATTTTCCTAACCACTTATAACATGTTTGGTTTAGATTATATCAAATGCAAATCAGAAAATTTGGCTTCCCATGGCAATTTTTTCCAAAGCTCCAATTTTTAGCTTTCCCTAAATGAAGGTGTCAACGTGCTTTTAGTGTAGGAGGAATGTAAAACAAACAATCTATTAGTTGTTCCTGTAATTTTTTTTTTTCACATCCCTCTCATTCTCTGCTTCTTGTTCTATGACTCCTTCCATGGACTCAATTCGAATCCAAGTTGCTAGTGAACTCTAACTTCATGTTGTAATTGGAAATTTTGACTATAATTTGTGTTTGAGCCATGCATTAAGGGTGTCTCGAGTCTCAACTCTAACAAATTTGGAAAGTTCTTACACAATTGTGTTGTATATGAATTGGATACAATAGGTTTTAGGTCAATTATAATTTAATCAATAAATTTAGGTTTAATGAACTTTTTGGTCCCTACATTTTAGGTGAGTTTTGGTTTTGGTCCATAACATTTTTTTGCAATGGTTTTGGTCCCTGACAATGTCAAAACGTTGGTTTTAGTCCCTGAAGTTAGATAGCCTTAGTCTTAATTTGCAACCTAGGTTTTGATGTTTCCATATGTATCTCAAAGGCTGCAAAGGGAGTTTTATAGCTGGTTGTAGGCCATTCGTCAGGGTTGATGGCTGCCGCATAAAGACAAAGTACGGGGGACAACTACGTTGGGAGGGACCTAAATGATTAGCACTTTTCACTGGCTTTTGCAGTGGTTGTTATTGGAAGATATCGAGGATGTGCAAAGCAACAATTGCATTGGGATAATTAACAGTTGTATCTTAGCAACATCTCAACTTTATCTCAGTTGTATCTTCATGTAATTAGGTTTAGCTCATACAATATCTCTTGTAAATAATTAGAATATCTCATACATAATTAGCCCCTGATCTTTAGGCATATGACTAGGTGAATATGTTGTATATAATCCTCTGGATACCAACGTGAATGACACACAATTAGTTTCATATTCATTCTTTATGGTATCAAGAGCAGGAAAATAAATCATACTTGATACTTTGATATTTTTTCCTTTAGTTTTCTGCCGGTATCAAACAGAATACCATGGCTGAAAAAGACGGCGATGGTGACGGTGGCAACGAGAATGGAATGAACCAGTTTGTTGGTGACAGCTGCAGTGGCGAGAATGAGAAGAAGCAGATTGCTCCCTCGCCATACTATTTGCACCCTTCTGATCATCCTGGCATGAATATTTCCCCTGTGATTTTGAAGGGAGATAATTATCAAGAATGGGAAATCAATATGCGTAATGCATTTCATGCAAAGCGCAAGATAGGTTTCTTGGATGGAAATGTCACAGAACCAGCAGTGGATGCAAGCGACATCAAGGATTGGTGGAGCGTTAACTCCATGCTCGTAGTCTGGATCATTCAGTCTATTGAACCTTCCCTTCGCTCTACTATTACCTATTATGATACAGTAAATGAGCTATGGGACTATCTACATCAACGATTTTCCATTGGCAACGGACCTCGGATTCTTCAACTGAGGTCAAAAATGGCGCGTTGTGACCAAAATGGGCAGAGTGTTGCTGCATACTACGACCATCTGAAGAAGATTTGGGATAATTTGTCCACATATATAATGAAGAGAGCTTGTACGTGTGGCAAGTGCGTTTGCAAATGGGCTTCCGATCTGAGCAAGGAACGTGAAGATGAACGAGTTCACCAATTCTTGATGGGCTTTGATGATGATCTGTATGGGACGCTTTGTTCCAATATTATCGCTCAGGATCCGCTTCCTCCATTGAACCGACTGTATGCTCTGGAAATGCAAGAAGAACGCCACAAGACCATAACGAAGGGACATGAAGCACGAACTGAGGCTGTTGCTTTCGCTGTCCATGGTGGTTCTTCTAACCATCACTAGTGCAGAAAAGGGATTCCACATCGGTTATTTTTGGCTTTACACATCGGTTTTAAAACTGATGTTGAAACGACTGATGTGGTTTATTGGCACTTTACACATCGGTTTTATAACCGATGTGTATAATATTTTATACAGCGGTTAACTCTTAACCGATGTGGAAAATTAATTTGTCAATTCGTATCCTATTATGAAATTTCACTTTACACATCGGTTTTAATGAAAACCGATGTGTAAAGTGAAATTTCACATCGGTTTTGTTTAAAACCGATGTGTAAAGTCTCATTTTTTTTCCTATTATTTACATTTCTATCATTCCTTCCCCCCTGTTTCAGTAATGCAGATCAATATATACCAGAATAACATACTGTAAATATTCTCAACACAACTAACATATATTGAATTTATTACGAACAGTACATACATATATATACATATATATATACATATATATATATATATATATATATATATATATATATATATATATATAAACGTTCAATTACATTCAGAGACAACAAAAATAATTAGAAACCAAAAAGCTACATGATATATTATAGATTTCATATCAAAATACATATAATCAGTCAAAAGTAATAGCTAGTACATGATAAGTTTTTAAACTAACTACATATATACAAACTATGGTTGGTACACTTCAAGAAAGAAAGTTGCCCAACGCCTCTTTATGTTGTTGATGTCAGAATCAGATAATGGAGTTGGATTGTTGAATATCTGCAAGTTTAATTGGACAAAAGATTATATCTTTTAAGTAATAAACTAACATAAAACATATAACGAATCTATATTATTACTTCTAATTGTGTCAATTAACATTTACCTCGTGCCATCTTTCAGTGATCCCGGAGGAGATAATTTCCAACATCCACTGCATCACATAGTAGCCACATTCCCATGACCCACGTTGTATACGTGACTACGTACAAATGAAACCCAATTAGAATATGAGGAATTAAATAAAATAGAAATCAATTATTGTACCCACTGCATTTGATGCATTTGAACTAATAAATATCTTACGCTAGGAATAATCCATCTGATAGCCCGAGTACGCCTTTCACCACGCAACATGTGGGTTGCATTAATAGACCTATCATGACAAAAACATTAATTAAAGTATATCTAATAGATTTCAGATAATTAAAACAAGTGCATTACTGATTATAAAGTATTTTAATGCTTACGTTTCGATGATCGTCTTCAGTTGATTCGCCGGCTTATTTCCCAATGAGCAGAAGAAGACCACGACGTTCATTCTTGGGTACAAGAGCAACAGTTGCCAATGCAGGCTGTATTTGAGGAACAGTTAGTGACTAAGTCATATATAGTTATACTTAAATAACCGGTACTTACTTATTGAGATAAGGCGCAAGATAGAATTGATGATCGTCTCGAGCAAGTATATCACGTATGGTAGTGACCGGGTCTTCTGATGCTAGGAGAACATCACCCTGAATGAACATGGGGTCAATGAACCCATAAAGGGCGAGGTTACCCTGATCGACTAACATACGATGCAGATACCTAATATATTGGATAAACATGTTAATTATCATAGTATTTAAAAATTAATTACGTACTTAACTTATAAATAAAATGTACTTACATGCACCAAAACGATATGTGTGCAGAACTGGCCATTTCTTTATTGAGTACCATCTCCATAAGTTCCTTCTTTGGTATATACAGTTCACCAGGGCTGGCATCATGTTCCAACCTTACCAAGGCTGCGTCATTCTCCATGGTGACAACCTGTATAGCCAGAACTTTAAAAATATCACTATGGCCAGGTGCCCCTTTGTCGATCCCCTAAACAACATAGATATATATTAGTAATCACGGATAATTAAGTTATTTAATTCGTTATTAACTAAATGGTCAAATGAATACCTTGGCAGGAGCAGACATCTCTGGTCTTCCTAGATCCGACCTTTTAGGCACAATATCATTTCCAACATCCTATAACGAATAAAAATAAAGCATTATCTTTAAACAATAATAAATTATTTCAACTATGAATATAGAAAAACACAACTAACCGAATACCTCAGATGCAACAAGAAAGTTGACCAGTCTTCTTGGCCAGAGGATGAAGTTACCGGGGGCCTGACCCACTGTTTGAACCTCCTCAGTGGGCACAGGGACTCGAGCATCAACATCTCGAATAATCTCAACAACGACCCTCAGCTGATCATCCGGTAATAACCGATGGTGTATGGTATTACCTAAGTTATTATGTGCCCTACCCAATGCCACTAAGCGGCGATGATGATGATCATCAACATACAGCTCACACCTATCAGGGTCGTCATCATCATCACCATCATCATCATCATCATCACCATCATCAGGATGATGAGGAGGATCACATGAGCCCTTAGTGCTCACATGGATAGAGGGTTGGATAGAGGGTTGGACACCAGTTGTAATCTGCTGGGACATAGAAGTCAATATTGCCATCTGCTGGGCAAACTGCTCGGCCATCTCCTGTCGAAGCTCAGCTGCAATCTCCTGTTTTAGTCGTGCTCTATCTGCTTCAACATCCCTGTGGCATTGGTGTGAAGATGAACCATGGTATTGGCGAATGCCGACTCCCCATCCAACACCAATGACACGGCCCAGGTGGTCTGGTTTACCGATGGCAACAGATAAAATATCATTGCATCCTCTAGGAACAAAGGTTCCTTGGGTTAGCTGATCATCCAAGGCATCCTATCACATAAAATATCAGGTCACATTACAATTCGGTAACAATCTTAAAATGACAATTACAACAAACTATACTTACAATCTTCTCAGCTACTTGGCGGGCCTCCTCGGATGTATATTGTCCCGTTTTTCTTTGTCGGCCCCTCTTCCATGAACGATGGCGTGGGGGTGGAGGTGGATCAACAACCTCTGGAAGATTTTCAGCATTAGGATCCGCCTGAGATGCTGCTTCCTGACGTGCTTTCTTTTCCTCTTCAACAATTTTCTGAACAAGCTTTTTATATCCCCCACGAGACATGACATGGGGGTAGACATTCTTGCTTTGGTTTTTCTGCCCCTTTTTCCTCTTCTCCTGTTATAAATAAAAGACAATTAAATTACATAAGTAAATGAAATTAATGCAATTACATAAATTTAGAGACATATCAAATAAGTTAACCTGAAAGCTGGGATCATGTCGGCTCTGAACAAAGCGATCCCACGTCGCCTTGTCAAGAAACGGATACACCTCAAGTGGGTTCTTTTTACTTTTTGGATTGAATACATAGTATCTGCCCAGGTCGGCCTTAAAAGCCCTCCAACGCTCTCTAGCATACTTTAGCAAACGCTTCTTCAAAACGTACGTATCCGGTATGTCAAATGTCAACTACATTAAGACCAAAAGAATCAACGAATTACTGTATGATATTATTAAGATAAAAATAAAGTAGATACAGACAAACACAGGACGTAGAAGTATAGATACCAGAATACTCTCCCATATCTGTTCCTTCACGTCCGCCGGTACATCATTCCACCTATTAATGAGTATACTGGGCCTGTTCCTAGCAAGGGTCGCCACAAAACTGTTAAACTGATCTGTCATTGACCCAATAGGATTGAGCAAATTATCAAAGTCTACTCTTATCCTTTGATTTGACCCACGGTTGGCAGTCAAATTCCTCATCCGTGTGACACGTCTACCCTTTCTACCGGTAGACGGGGTCTCTGACCCGCTGCATGAAGGAGGGATATCCTCATGATAAGCCATGTATACCTGTTTAAACACAAAACAAAAAAAAAAACTTGTTAGTATGTCAGGATAAATATCAAACATAACTTATAAATATCGATCAACGTACATAAACATAACTTATAAATATCAACGTAAACATATAATATGCCAAACTTGATGGTAATATCAAACTAAACTTACTTTGTGGTCAATTAGTAAAGTTCTCCCATAACCCTTCTTGGTGATCATTACGAGTAGCATGTACATCATCCACTTCATTTTCCTCATTTAAATTAGGCACTCGTGTTGAGAAAGAAGGAGTATCAGAAATATCAAGAGTTGAATCGTGATTTCCCTCACTACCATTATACATGTTTTTTCCCTGGAGAACCACTGACCACCTTTTGTTAGAAGGATCACGGATATAAAACACTTGTTTTGCTTGGGATGCCATGATGAAAGGTTCCTCTTTATTACCTACCTTACTAAGGTCCACCAATTTGAATCCTAACTCATCGGTTTGCACACCATTGTTCTTCACGACCCACTGACATTTAAAAACAGGTACTCTAAACTTCGTGTAATCAACCTCCCATATCTCTTCAATGATTCCAAAGTATGAAACTGATGCCATAACAGGGTTTTTATCTTTCGAACTAGAGAAATGCATGGACTCGGCGACGACCATAACCCCACTGTTTTGCATAGTACTTTTGTCATCCTGGGACTTTGTATAGAAGGAAAACTTATTGATATCGTACCCACTCCAGCATATGACATCAAAGTTAGGCCCCTGTGCTAGCCATTTTAATGTATCAGAAGCAGTACCATCCTTTGCAATTTTTTCTTTAAACCAGTTCAAGAAAGTCTTGTTATGCTTGTCCAAACACCATTTTTCATTCATTCTAGGGTAAGTTTCATTGATGATGCTGTTGTGCTCACATAAGTATGGTTCAACCTCATCAGTGTTATTCAATATATACAAATGTGCTTGAATCACTTCCTCCCGATCCATGCTCTTAACAGTGATACCTCGTGTACCCTTACCATCATATCTTCCTTCGTGACGAGACTTCGGAAGCCCTACATGTTCCGCTTCTGACATGTAGTCTGTACAAAACTCAATAGCTTCTTCTGCAACATACCTTTCAACAATAGATGCTTCGGGACGGTGTGGATTTTTCATATATCCTTTCAGGATCTTCATGTATCGCTCAACCGGGTACATCCACCTTAAATAAACAGGACCGCACAATCTAATCTCCCTCACTAGATGAACAGTCAAATGAACCATGATGTCAAAAAATGAAGGTGGAAAATACATCTCCAATTGGCACAAGACAATGGCTGCCTCATTTTCCAACTCATCCAAATTTTTAGTGTCAATGACCTTGCTACATATAGCATTGAAGAATAAGCATAACCTAGTAATGTCATGTCTGACTTTTTTAGGCAATATGTCACGAATGGCCACCGGTAGTAGTTGTTGCATCAAGACATGACAATCATGAGACTTTAAGCCAACTAATTTGAGATCTTTCATTGAGACAAGTCTTCTGATATTTGAAGAGTAACCCTGTGGCACTTTGACTCCCCGTAGACATTCACAGAAACTTTTTTTCTCTTTTTTTGATAAAGTATGACATACTGGGGGCAAATAAGTCTTCTTATCCCCCACTTTAAGTGGAGCTAACTTCTCTCGTATACCCATCGCAACTAGATCCAGACGAGCATTCACACCATCCTTTGTCTTGCCTTGAATGTTGAGAAGCGTTCCGATTAAACTGTCACACACATTTTTCTCTACATGCATCACATCAATACAATGTCTTACATCAAGCTTGCGCCAGTATGGAAGATCAAAGAAGATCGACCTCTTCTTCCATATATTCTTCTCAGTAGCCTTCTTCTGGGTCTTCCCATAGATAACATTAGTGTTCTTCACCCGTTCATAAACTATACCCACACAGGTTCCCGTATGCTGGAAAGTCATTGATGGTGCAAAATAACATGGCATGCAATCTGAATGTCTCACGGCAATACCCGTCAATCACATCAACGCCTTCATCCCACAACATTCTCAAGTCTTCAATCAAGGGACTCAGATAAACATCAATATCATTTCCTGGCTGTTTATGACCCGAAATCATCATACTTAGCATAATGTATTTGTGCTCCATGCACAACCAAGGAGACAGGTTGTAAATTACAAGGAGAACAGGTCATGAACCATGAATACTACTTAAGTTTCCATATGGATTCATTCCATCGGTAGCAAGTCCAAGCCTGAGGTTTCTGGGCTCATTGCCGAAATCCGGAAACAAACTATCAATTCTCTTCCATTGCAAAGAATCGGCCGGATGGCGAAGCTGTCCATCACACTTCCTCTCATCTGCATGCCATCTAATGTTCTTTGCGTCATTTACATTAGCAAACAATCGCTTGAACCGCGGAATCACGGGAAGATACCATAACACCTTCGCAGGAGGACCTTTGGTGACCACATCACAATTAGAATCACCATCTTTCACTTTGTAGCGTGATACCCCACACCTGGGGCACTCGTGCATCTCTTCAAACTCTTTCCTGTACAATATGCAATCATTGGGGCAAGCGTGTATTTTCTTATACTCCATACCCATCGGACACAATATCTTCTTCGCCTCATAGTTTCGAGATGGCAATGTGTTGCCTTCTGGAAGCATTTCTTTCAACAACTCAAGCAATTCAGTAAAGCTTTTATCGCTCCACCCATTTCTCGCATTCACATTGAACAATCTTAACACCGCTGACAACCGTGTGAAATTAGTGCACCCCGGATACAAAGCCACTTGCGCATCACTGCACAAAGTATCATACACATGTGCGCGCCGAAAAGACTCTTGCTCAACATCACAGATCATGTCCTCTAGTCCATCGTCCATTTCCACATCATCAACTTCCTCTCTATCCGACACCCTCAGCCTGTCTAACGATTCACCATGACATATCCATGTTGTATAACTCTTGCAAATCCCCTCACAAATAAGATGATCACGTATCTCCTCAGCTTCTAGTCGTTTCTCATTCAAACAGTTAACACAAGGACAATAAAACCTTCCATTACCACTATCAGGAGCATTTGTTTTTGCAAACTGTAGAAAATCTTCCACTCCATTCTCATACTCATCACTTGTCCGTCTAGCATTCATCCAACTGCGATCCATGACTAAACCAATACCTTCGTACTTAGTCCAACATATTCATCAATCACTTCTTATGACAGGGTATGGCCCTATCCCATTCGAGAAGAAACTTTTTCAACATTCGGTTAACAGTTAGTCCTTAACTCTCATGCTCATACTCGACAAAATTTCGGCAGCATTTCCCTGCGGTCTCCGATGTACACTACTTGAACGCAATGACATCCACCACGATAAAGTATACACCCGGAGAACGAAAGGAAATTTATCAATCCGAACTTTCATCAAGTATATAACATTAGAATAAATGAATAACTATTTTAACTGAATTAAGAAAAAGTTTTTTCCCAAACTGTCCAACTTTGGACAATTCAAGATCCAACACAATGAGCGGTACATTAAGCACATACACGTACGCTCATTAGTATTGCATCTCAAACGGGAAACTAAGGCTTTACTAATTATTTTGGGCATATTCTCGAATCAAATAAATTTTCAAGAAAATACATTAAAACTCCAATGAAAGCTTTTCAGCCAAAACGTACCTTCTGAGAGACACGCCTAGTTGTTATTGTGCAAAGACAGCAGAGAAGTGAACAAAGCAGAGGCAGTAGCACTATGCAACGGAGTCAAGGACACTCCTCAAATCAAATCCGCAGTCCAGGAAAATAACACCTGTCAATTTCTTGTTCTGCAAATAGAGTAAGAAAGTTAGTCAGCGGCAATGATTGGTAGAAATGCTAAATGTTAGAAATGCTTAAAAATTTAGACAGGCTTGGCAACATCTGTGTGTGTGTAGCATGTAAAAATTTAGACAATTTGGAAGTATATACATAAGAACCATGTAAAGAATTTAGACAATTTGGAAGTATATACATAATTAAGAACCACTGTTCCTATGACAAGGAGTAGCACTTCTGATAAAATATAAGAAAAATTTCATGAACATCTTTTAGCTAAATAAAAAGAATAAAGGAAGATAATTTATCAAGAGTTGTCAGTGCCAGATACAAGTAACATATTTCAAATCCTAATAAGAAATACTAGTAGATGAGCAAGGATATTGAAATGTTCTCAGTGTGACAAGGTATAAATCATACGAAGTTGTGGAATGAGAATCTTCATCCTCTTTATTTGGTTTTGTAGTTTTTGCTGGATTTGAAATCTGATCAATGGGTCTGCAATTATAATGTAAAGAAAACATAAGTTGATAATCCATGATTCCATTCAGGAAAAACAATAATAAAAACAGATGCAGAGAAATATCCTGAATATATCTTTTCCAATACAGCTGAGACTTCACTTTAAACTGAAAATTATTGATAGTGAGCACTATAAACCTTCAGACAAACAAACTATAAAGGATTTAGTGAAGGAGAATGCTGAATCTCTGACTAATGAGATTGTGAATTAAGTGAAAAAAATTCTTTGCATTTTGTCAGTTACGTTTTTTTCTTTTCAAACATGATTGGTTACTAGGCATTTGTGATAGCCTATATAAAAAAATTCATAGTAAATAGCATAGCTGTTTGGTAAATGAAAAATAAATGCTAGAAGCACATCACTTCCATTCATATTCCTCTCACATCTGTCTGTGTGATAGAATTACATTACAGGTGTGCAGAAATTGGGGTGAACCTAGTGTCCTAGTTATAATAAGAAGATGAAACCTGTGCAGATTTAAGATAATGCATATGTAAATATCTGAGTAGCATTGTTGTTAGTAAACCTTGGGAAGTTGGAACTTACATTGATGCCTCAGATGGATGGTTCTTGGTGACTGCGTTCACTGGAATTTAGGCAAATAAGGAAGATAACAGATCGAGTTTTTAACCATGTAAAGAATCCATCAGGAACAACTAATAGAAATCATCCCCCCACACACAGCAAGTATACCAGATACACCAACCAACAAGGTAACCACAACAGTAGCAAAACTAAAGTGAATCCAAGACAATCATGACCAACAGAAAGTAACCAAAACACAAAACAGGAACATCAAGTATTTTCTACCTTTTGATGCACTCCAATGGACTCACACACGGAGATGAACTTCGAGGAGGAGATGAGGGAGGAGATGAACTTCGAGCTGGGGTTGCGTGAAGGAAGAAGCCGCGCGTTAGCATAGGAGATGAACTTCGAGGAGGAGATGAGGGAGGAGATGAACTTCGAGTTGATTGCGTGAAGGAAGAAGCCGCGCGTTAGCAGAGGGAGGGAGTGTTTTGTGTTTTAGGGTTCAGAAACTGAAGAATGGGAGAGGGCGCGGAACACAAGGAGGGAAAGAGAAAAATTAGGAATATTACACATCAGTTATTAGAAAAACCGATGTGTTAACCATCTTATACACATCGGTTATGGTAAAATCGATGTGTAAACATTAAACTTTTAACTTCTGAATTTTTTTTTTAATTTTATACATCGGTTAATAAAAACCGATGTGTAAAAGTAAAATTTTAATTTCTATTTTTTTTTCTTTATAATTTTATACACCGGTTAATTAGAAACCGATGTGGTTAATCACTATTTTACACATCAGTTCATATAGAACCGATGTTGAATGTTAAAAATTATGACTTTAAATTTTTTTTTAATTTTAATTTTAAACATCGGTTAGAAATAACCGATGTGGAAACGTTTTACACATCGGTTATTCTCTAAACCGATATGTAATACTTTGGTTTTAATTTCAAAAATGCCACCGCCTCGTTTTACACATCGGTTTCTAATAAACCGATGTGTAAACTCCGATGTAGAATCCCTTTTCTGCACTAGTGCATGGTGGAACTAGAGGACGTTCTGAGAAGGGTGTCTGCACAAATTGTTGGAGGCAAGGACATGTGGTTACTTCTTGCTTCAAAATTATTGGCTATCCAGAATGGTGGAATACTGGACATGGGAATGGCAAGTGCACTGGGAAAGGCAAAGGTGTTGCCGCTGATTCTATCATAGGGTGTGGTCGTGGCAAAGCTCCTGTTGGTGTTGCTAATGCTGCCCACTTTGCAGCACCCTCCTCCTCTGGTTCGCCTATCTTGACATCCCAAGACAGAAGTGTTGTTGGTCCTACTTTGACAGATGACCAATGGAGTACCATCTTAAATATGTTCAAATCTTTAAATAATAATTCTGCCTCCAATGAAATATTGACGGGTAAGTCTTTTTCTCCTTGGATATTGGATACAGGGGCATCTTATCACATGAATGGAGACAAACACTTGCTTGTGGATGTCTTAGATATTTTTCCTTCTCCTATTGTGCTGCCTGATGGGACACATACTAATGTTGTCCAAGAAGGGACAGCAACTCTTGGTGCCAATATGACAATTAAACATGTTTTATATGTTCCTCGATTAACCTGTAATTTGATCTCTTTTTCTCAATTGATCAAATATTTAAATTGTGTAGTCACATTAACTGACAAACTTTGTGTGATACAGGATCGTACTTCGAGGATGGTGATTGGAACGGGTGAAGAGATGGATGGGGTCTATTGGCTTTGCTCGATGGCACCAAAAGCGCTCGACTATGTTATGCAACTGATACAGATTCTTATCAAATGTTACATCGATGTCTTGGACATCTATCTCCCCAAATAATTGGTCTTCTCCCTGGTGTTAGCAGTCTTGATTGTTGTAGAAATAAAGATGAACCTTGTGATATTTGTTTTAAAATCAAACAAACTCATGCATCATTTCCTCTTAGTTCTAGCAATGCAGTTGAATTGTTTGAGTTGATTCATTGTGATGTATGGGGTCCGTATAGTGTTCCCTCTTCATGTGGTGCCTCTTATTTCTTAACTATTGTTGATGACCACTCTAGAGGGGTTTGGATTCACTTAATGGCTAATAAGACAGAGGTTGCAAAACTTGTTAAGAATTTTTGTGCAATGGATTAAACTCAATTCAATAAGAAGGTGAAACATATTCGAAGTGATAATGGGACCGAATTTACATCCTTGGGAGATTATTTTGCTGCACATGGTATCTTGTTTGAAACATCTTGTGTTGGTACCCCCCAAAAAAATGGGCGAGCTAGACAGAAACACCGACATATTCTTAATGTAGCTCATGCACTCCGGTTTCAAGCTAATTTACCTATTGAGTTTTGGGGTGAATGTATTCTTACGGCTAGTTACCTTATTAACTGTACCCCTACTTCTGTTCTCCAAGGCAAAACCCCATATCACATCATTTTTTGTCACAACCCCATCTATGACGACATTAAAAATTTTGGGTGCCTTTGCTTTGCTTCCAAGATTCCTCGTGACCGCAACAAGTTTGCTACTCAAAGTCAGAAGTGAATTTTTATTGGGTACCCTCATGGAAAAAAAGGGATGGAGACTATATGAAATTGATACTGGGGAATTCTTTAACTCTCGGGATGTTGTGTTCTATTAGAATCACTTTCCCTATAGTCATTCTTCTACTTTTATTCCTACCTCTACCAATTCTACTTATCCTGTGGTTTATGACATGGATTTTGTAACCCCTACTTCATCATTGGACTCCACACTTTCGCCACCTACCCCACAAAATGAGATGCCTTCCACTGTACCTGTTGAACCAACACATAATATGGCTTCATCATCAAGTAGGACTGATGGGTTAGCTAACAGATCTTTGGAAGTACGGGGGAGTGATCCTATTGAGTTGGAATCACATGCTACTGCTTCCCTTGATGGGATGACGAGTCTCTCTTATGACACCCTCTACCACGCATACATAGAGAAGCATTTAATTTAAAGATATAAAATAAAATCGTTCATTTGTTTCATAAAATAAAACCAAGGTAAAAGGTACCACATTGTAACAACACGGCAAAATAAGGCTCGAAAGAAAACCTAACATAAAACCAAACCCAACCACCGATGACACTTACAGAGCTGGTATAACCAATCCGGAAAACATCCTCGGATACAACTGAAACAAACTAACAAATCAACATAAAACTGGAAATCCTAACTACGAGTCTCGGCTCCTCAGAGTCACTCCTCAACTGACTGCTTGCTGTCCTCTGCAAAAATATACATGCCAAAACAAAACAAAGCGATAGGGAGTAAGAAACATGAATATGAATATAATGGCAAGGAAGCAGTTCTCAAGACGAGCATACATAAATCAAGGATGTTATAACAACAACAATATGACATAACAATCATCATCATACAACGTGTATGCTATGCAATGTAGTTCTGGTCCACTACTCCATTATCACTTGGATCCATTCTACCTTAGGAAGTCAACTTCGGAGTTACATATCCACATTGGCCAATAAGCACCAATGCCGGGGCAGTTCACCTTACCATGGGTGGACCCCTAGGATAGCCGACGCACCTTACATATCCACTAGTCCAGCCATTAAGCACTAGAGATTACCAACTTGACCATCATGCATCAAGGCCCCCTTGGCCACTAGGCTATCAAGGTTCATCATCTTATCACTTGTCTTCTTGTCTTTAAGTTCGTTGAGTGCCTTATTAGGTCTTTTAAGGCATTTGGGGTTTGCTTTTTGCATTGTTCTGCATTCTGTTCTGGTCAGCCCGTGCTCACCCTCAACACGTACGTGCTGGATCTTCAGGAAAGCACGACCGTGCTACCTGTTAAGCACGGGCGTGCTCAAATGCTTGCCCTGGCATGGGATTTGGATGGGAGCACGGGCGTACTCAAGTTTGCGCCCCACTGATCTGGGTAGAAGGGTCACAGACCCTTTGTCAATTTCTTGGGATTGTTCATAGATTCAAACCTATTGGCTTTTGCTAATCCATTAATAATCAATTTTATTAATATTGATTAAATATCAATGTCTTACAATAAGGGAATTAATCCTTTAATCTCAGCTAATTTTAAAGTCCTAAATCACTCTTAAATCAGTCCCCGGGGTCATAACTAAACCGTTTGGTATAATCCTCACTCTCATTACTATTATTCAGATTTATGAATAAAGGGGAACAACCTCCTTTAACATTATTTAACAGTTTTAATGCATTAACATTATAACGTTGAAGACATACATTCATCAACTAATAACATCATGATAACATCATTATGATAATACACTCATACATCATCAATTCAACATGTTATGGCAAACAACATTATCATCAATAACAATCATGCCAACATCATCATAAATAATATAACATCAAATAGAAAATAGGCATATAGGCATACATCATGTTATCAAACACAAAGGGTTATGGGAACCCTTCGTCTTACGCTACCCCCAATCCTACATACTCATGCTATTCCTTCTCCCCATACCTGGTATGAAGAATTCCCGATAAAATGACGATGATCCTAAACTGGTTCCCTCGAACGGCTCGACGAACATTTGCAAGCCTTAGCCAACACAAAAAGGTTAACCAACTAGTTCCCAATTCATGAAACAGAAAAGGAAACATAAGAGGGGAAGACCATTACCTTTTCTAATTAGCACTAACACGTGATTGTACTCTCTCAACTACGAACGGAACACCAAACAATGATTGGTTTCAAATGGGAAGAATGAGAGAGGTTGTCGTCACACTTAAGGTTGCCTAAAGTGCCAATTTAAATAGTTTAACTCGTAACCCTCACTGTTAGCAATCTATATATAGACTCTGCACCGAGCACGTCAGTGCTTCCTCTTAAGAACGATCGTTCTTACATTACCGTCACCGAGATGAGTTTACACCTGAGCACGGTCATGCTCCCTATTAAGCATGATCGTGCTTGTGGCTCAGGCAGCCACAAGAAACGTGCATCAAGAACGGGCGTGCTGACACATGAGCACGGTCAAGCTCGTGCATCAAGAAGGGATTTTTAACTTAAAAACCTCACTTAGCCCTTTTTTAAACATCCTAAACAAACAAGGCATACACAAAAGCACTTATACGAAAACGGGGTGTTAAAATTCCACCCCCTTATAAAAATTTTGTCCTTGAAATTTCTACTCACCTTGAACGAAGAGATGCGGGTATGCCTCCATCATCTTGCTCTCAAGCTCCCATGTAGCACTCTCCTCAGTCGCCCCGCTCCAAACGACTTTAACCAAAGGAATCTCCTTGCCTCTCAGCTACTTCACCCTCCGATCTTCAACTCGAAGGGGTTGTACCTCGAACATCGGGTTTTCCTTTAACTGAATCGTGTCGGGTACTATCACCTGGTTCGGATCATGAATGTATTTTCTAAGTTGTGACACATGGAACACATTATGAATTTTGGACAAGAATGGTGGTTAGGCTATTTGGTAACTGGTCGCGCTGTCGCGCACGCGCCAAAAAGGACGAGCGGGTTTAGAACTGTAGTTTAGTGCGACAACTCGGATGTCGTCTCTCAAGGACTCTGAGAATATTACCTTTCACAAAAATCAGTTTTGGGGGGGGGGGGTTTGGATTGGAGTACAAATAAGAAACAAGCAAAACAGAGCAATTAAAAACAGGGCAGTTGAAAAGAGATTATCAATTATCAAACAACGATTAATCCACTGTCAAGAATTCCCAACTATCCTTGGTTAATGTAATCCCAAGCCCTAAGCAGATTCTAATCCCCTTTCGATTCTGATAACTAACTAACAACGTAATTGCTACTATGGATGCAAATTCCTATTCCCGAAATAACAAACGGGATTAAGCTCTCATGAACAAACGAACATGAATGAACACGCGAAATAACAAACGCGATTAAGTATAGGAAAATGACATCACTGAAACAAATCAATACAATACTACACACTCCTGAAATAACAAACAGAATTGCATAGTATGGTATTGAAAAGGGAAAAGCAATTAAAATAGGGATTTACAAAACCTCAAGTATATAGGATCCTCAAACAGTAGACTAATCCTAGAACTTAGTTCTCCATAACAAACGAAATTACACAGAGAAAAACGTAAAACTAAAATTGGAGAAGCAAAAAGTTTTTACAAATTGTTCAGAACAGCCTTTTATACAAATTCTGAAATTAGCTAGCTCGCGAGGCGAGCACACATTCGCGAGGCGAATTTCATGAACAGTCAGCAACCTTTGGCATTCTCGCGAGGCGAATTGTTGTTCGCGAGGCGAGGATCTGAAGAGTTTTCTCCTTATGCCCGTTATGGCCTTCAGGGGCCAACCGTGATGCTCTCTGACTTCCAGACTCGCGAGGCGAATGGATGCTCGCGAGGCGAGACTCTTCAACTTCAAAACTACCACGGCCATGACCTTCAACACGGCCAAGCCGTGATCGTCTCTGACTTTTTCAGGTTTGCAAGACTCGCGGGGCGAGACCTTCTTCGCGAGGCGAACCAGAGACTTAGCAATTTCTTGGAACAGTCAGGCTTCTGGGTCGCGTGGCGAGCGTATCGTTCGCGGGGCGAATCCCCTGCTCTTTATTTTCTCAGCTTCTACTTAACCTGAAAATAAGGAAATAACCATAAGTGTATTATTTTGACTCAAAACTAGCCAAATTAACTTAAAACTACTCTAGGGACTCAAAACCTTGCTTGAGGACAATCTAATCTAATTTGGGTGAAAATACGATATAATTTGTACAAAACCCTGGTCATACTAGCTATAAAACTAGATGAGCCAGAGGCTTATCAAAATACCCCAAACTTAAACTTTGCTTGTCCCCAAGCAAACTAAGACTCAAAAATCAGAAAGACTCAAGACCTGGCAAGCTTAAAAGATCCAATCAACATTGCACAAATTCAAGCAACTTCATCAAAACATTTTTCTTCATTGTTTTCCCCCTTTTCAAACAAAGCAATCCCCACATTCATTTATTCCAAACATTTGAGAATTTCATCATGAAAACAATCAGAAATCTAAGAAGGGAATCTAAGTCACACACAAGAGGGAGATCACCAAATCCAAACAACTGCCTTCCTCACAAGGGCATTATTTGTTCACTCAGTCACTCAGTTTATGTCAGGCTAACAACTTGCACTCAGTTTCACTTTTCAAGAACACTTCCCAAAAATTTGCTTTTCATCTCAAAATGGCTCCCACAGAAAACATGCAAGCAACATCAAAAGGTCTTTTATGGGTTGTAAGGGGGCCTGGCTAAGGGTAGGATATACAAAAGGAACTAAGCTGAAGACCCTAGGAACTAAGAGAGCATGAACTAAATTTACACTTTGAAATTCACTCAAGTTCCTTTCTTTATTTTTTTCTTTACACTTCTGGGTGGCTACAACTTTTTTTTTTTTTTTTTTGCATTTTTGTATTCTTTTTCTTTAACAAGCCTTTGGCTCCAATTTTTTTTTCCTATATATTTTTTTATTTCTCAATCCCAACAACATATTACACCTTGCAGCCACCCCAAACTTAGTTTCTTGCACCCATTCTAAGATTACATGCTCTCCTAATCCTAAGATCGGGCTAACATGGTTTTCCAGATTTTTGGGCTTATAACATTAGGTTATCAAGAACTAACAAGCTAATAGGCTCAAAAGGGCTAACTAGGGAACATGCATTAGGAATTGGTTTATTCAGGCCAAGTAGCTATTTACAAAGAAACTGCTTAAATCATTTGCTACACACATATAATCATGCAAACCAAAAAGAGATTCAATCAAATCCAGGGAAGTGCAGCTTGAAAGCGATTTTCACACAGTTTAAAACATGTTGGAGGCTCAAAACCTCACCTGGACATTCATGCAAATTGTTTGAAAGAGATTCTATCCCTAGTGTGTGCTCCCTATCACCCCAAACTTATCATTCATTATGCCATCATAACAAAATCCCAAAGTTCAGTTTTCAATCACATGGGGATCATATTTTCAAAAAAACAAAAAAAAATTTTCAGCCTAGGGGGGAATCATCACATATCAATCATGCAAGCAATCTGTGCAACATCAATCAAAATCTAACAAACTTGCCAACTAAAAACTTAACACACAAATGCTCCTGAGCTTCTCAGATTATTCAGGAGCTTTATTCCAAGAAAAGAAAACTTTATTCAAAGAAAAGAAAAACTACAACTAGTTCCCTCCCCCACACTTAAAACATGCATTGTCCCCAATGAACAACAGAACTATAAGATCATAGTGAGGGAAAGGAAAAGAGTACTCCCTGATCAAGTGCAGTGTAAGCGGGAGCTGTCACCTGGATCCCATTCCTTGCAGTCTAAGGCCAAAGAGGTAGAGAGGGCCTCCGGTGCTGCTTCATCCTCTTCATGGTTCTCATCCACTGCACTGACAATTTTATCACCTGCTAAACATGCAATAATCTCAGCACAAACCACACGATGGTTAGCGTTAGTACAATCAAGACAAGAAAAAATATCATCACAGCCAGAATTAAGTGGAAAATTAGAAAACAAGTTCTCATGGGTGTCCTCAATAGTCTCAGAGATCAGCTCTATGTGGAATACAGAGTGCTCTTCCACTGGATGTTTCATGGCATCAAATATGTTAAACTTTGCAACTATATCCCCAAACTTCATAGACATGGTCCCATCATCCACATCAATGTTAGTCTTAGCTGTCTTCATGAATGGTCGGCCTAGGATGATTGGTGATTTACTGGAATGTGTCTCGCCTGCCATGTCCAAGATGTAGAAATCAGCTGGGAAGATCAGATCGTCAACTTGCACTAGCACATCTTCCACCATTCCCATGGGGCGGGCACTGGTTCTGTTGGCCAACTGAATGGTGATACCTGTATACTTCAAAGGACCAAGATCAAGTTTGTTAAAGATGGAGGTAGGCATGACATTGATAGATGCTCCCAAGTCCAGCATGCAGTTTTCAAACTTCTTGTCCCCAATAGTGCATGGGATAGTGAAGGTGCCTGGATCCTTGCACTTCTGTGGCAGTGCCTGAGTAGGGGTGAAAGCAACAACTCTTTCTGGCTTAGACTGGATAAGCGCTGAGACATTTCTTCCCAAGTCAACCCTCTCATTAGTCTTCATCTTCCTCTTGTTGGTGCATAGGTCCTTCAGAAATTTGGCATATCTGGGCACTTGCTTGATCACATCCAACAGAGGGATATTAACACCCACCTTTCTTAAAACATCAAGAATCTCCTTCTCCTTATTTTCACCACCAATCTTCAAATTTTTCTGAATTCTGTGTGGGAATGGAATGGGTGGTCTATACACTCTCTCAGTTTCAACTTCAAACACAGTTTAATGAGTAACCTCAACATTAGGCTCAGGAGTAGCCTTCATAGTTCCTGCATCCTTTCCATAAGTGGCCTCAACAACCTTTCCAGATCTCAGAGATATGGCACTCACATTAGGGTTGGAGGCATTAGGATTTATCACTTTGTCTTTGGGCAGGTGGGTTGTTCTTTGACCTTGCTTTATGTTATTTATGTCTATGGCCATCTGTCCAATCTGTGTATGCAATGCTTGAATACTCGCATCCGTTCTCTGCTGAAATTGTGCCTCGTGAGGCACGGAATCTGTGCCTGAACTGTCCCATTTGCTGCTGGAAAATTGTAGTCATTTTTGCATTCAATTGTGAAGTTATTTGCTTGCACATATCATCAACCAAGGTCCGGACGGTGCGAGTAGTGGTCACCGGAGGATCTCGAGGTGCCATCGGTTGTCGGGATGAGTTCCCATACCGCAGATTAGGATGATTACTCCAGCTGGGATGGTACCTATTTGTTGAAAGATCCGGAATCTGTCAGACTGCTCGGTTATTGCCCTGATTATACGGATGGACTGCAAAGGCTTGAGGTGATTCAGTAATTGATCCTCCTTGCAAAATGGGGCATGCTTCATATGGGTGCTCAGGAGAACTGCACATGCCACACAACACCGCAGGCTGAACCCTATCCATTGCCAATTTCTCTACCAAGGAAGTGAGCCTGTCAATTCTATCATCACGGTCATGGCTGGAAGAGGAAGTGCGGACCTCATGTACACCTCTAGTCTCAACAGAATTTCTTCTGGTAGTGAATTGCTGGGAATTTAATGACATGTTCTCAATGAGTTGCTTGGCAGCAGATGGAGTCTTGTCAACCAATGCTCCCCCACTAGCAGCATCCAAAATATTCCTATCCATCGGCTGCAATCCTTCATTAAAATATTGGATGAGGAGCTGTTCAGAAATTTGATGCTGGGGGCAACTAGATGTCAACTGCTTGAACCTCTCCCAATACTCGGCTAGCGACTCATTTCCTTGCCTTATTCCACAGATTTCTTTCCTAATTGCAGCGGCTCTGGAGGCAGGAAAATATTTCTCTAGGAAGAGCTTCTTCAAGTCGTTCCATGTGGTAATGGAATTCGGCGCAAGGTATAATAGCCAATCTTTTGCAGCTCCCTGGAGTGAGAATGGAAAAGCCTTCAACTTGATATGATCCTCGCCATTACTCCTTCCGGCCTCAAAGTTGTGGAGCGGAGACGACTTGGAATTCCTTGAGGTGCTTGTGTGGATCTTCACCGCAAGACCATTAAATCTTGGCAACAAATGGATTAGCCCATATTTTAACTCAAAAGGAGTGTCAAGACCGGGATAAGCAATGCACAAACCATTGTAATTCACATCGGGGCAGCAAGCTGCCTCAAAGTCCTTTGGTCTCCCATGTTTTCAAAAGCAGTTTTAAAATTGGAATCACTACTAGTGCTAGCCCGAAATTCCCTACGGAGTGTGTGCAGTGTTCTTTCAATTTCCGGTCAAAATCACACAGTTCAGGGCAATGAGACCTAGTAGCCGACCAATTCAAAACAAGCAGAAAATAAAATAAAAGAAAGAAAAGAAAAATAAAATAAAACAAGTTGCGAAAAATAACAACTCGTAGTCCCCTGCAATGGCGCCAATTTTTGGTCGCTATTTGTCGCGCACGCGCCAAAAAGGACGAGCGGGTTTAGAAATGTAGTTTAGTGCGACAACTCGGATGTCGTCTCTCAAGGACTCTGAGAATATTACCTTTCACAAAAATCAGTTTTGGGGGGGGTTTGGATTGGAGTGCAAATAAGAAACAAGCAAAACAGAGCAATTAAAAACATGGCAGTTGAAAAGAGATTATCAATTATCAAACAACGATTAATCCACTGTCAAGAATTCCCAACTATCCTTGGTTAATGTAATCCCAAGCCCTAAGCAGATTCTAATCCCCTTTCGATTCTGATAAATAACTAACAACGTAATTGCTACTATGGATGCAAATTCCTATTCCCGAAATAACAAACGGGATTAAGCTCTCATGAACAAACGAACATGAATGAACACGCGAAATAACAAACGCGATTAAGTATAGGAAAATGACATCACTGAAACAAATCAATACAATACTACACACTCCTGAAATAACAAACAGAATTGCATAGTATGGTATTGAAAAGGGAAAAGCAATTAAAATAGGGATTTACAAAACCTCAAGTATATAGGATCCTCAAACAGTAGACAAATCCTAGAACTTAGTTCTCCATAACAAACGAAATTACACAGAGAAAAACGTAAAACTAAAATTGGAGAAGCAAAAAGTTTTTACAAATTGTTCGAAATGAGCCTTTTATACAAATTCTGAAATTAGCTAGCTCGCGAGGCGAGCACACATTCGCGAGGCGAATTTCATGAACAGTCAGCAACCTTTGGCATTCTCGCGAGGCGAATTGTTGTTCGCGAGGCGAGGATCTGAAGAGTTTTCTCCTTATGCCCGTTATGGCCTTCAGGGGCCAACCGTGATGCTCTCTGACTTCCAGACTCGCGAGGCGAATGGATGCTCGCGAGGCGAGACTCTTCAACTTCAAAACTACCACGGCCATGACCTTCAACACGGCCAAGCCGTGATCGTCTCTGACTTTTTCAGGTTTGCAAGACTCGCGGGGCGAGACCTTCTTCGCGAGGCGAACCAGAGACTTAGCAATTTCTTGGAACAGTCAGGCTTCGGGGTCGCGTGGCGAGCGTGTCTTTCGCGGGGCGAATCCCCTGCTCTTTATTTTCTCAGCTTCTACTTAACCTGAAAATAAGGAAATAACCATAAGTGTATTATTTTGACTCAAAACTAGCCAAATTAACTTAAAACTACTCTAGGGACTCAAAACCTTGCTTGAGGACAATCTAATCTAATTTGGGTGAAAATACGATATAATTTGTACAAAACCCTGGTCATACTAGCTATAAAACTAGATGAGCCAGAGGCTTATCAAAATACCCCAAACTTAAACTTTGCTTGTCCCCAAGCAAACTAAGACTCAAAAATCAGAAAGACTCAAGACCTGGCAAGCTTAAAAGATCCAATCAACATTGCACAAATTCAAGCAACTTCATCAAAACATTTTTCTTCATTGTTTTCCCCCTTTTCAAACAAAGCAATCCCCACATTCATTTATTCCAAACATTTGAGAATTTCATCATGAAAACAATCAGAAATCTAAGAAGGGAATCTAAGTCACACACAAGAGGGAGATCACCAAATCCAAACAACTGCCTTCCTCACAAGGGCATTATTTGTTCACTCGATCCACTCGGTTTATGTCGGGCTAACAACTTGCACTCGGTTTCACTTTTCAAGAACACTTCCCAAAAATTTGCTTTTCATCTCAAAATGGCTCCCACAGAAAACATGCAAGCAACATCAAAAGGTCTTTTATGGGTTGTAAGGGGGCCTGGCTAAGGGTAGGATATACAAAAGGAACTAAGCTGAAGACCCTAGGAACTAAGAGAGCATGAACTAAATTTACACTTTGAAATTCACTCAAGTTCCTTTCTTTATTTTTTTCTTTACACTTCTGGGTGGCTACAACTTTTTTTTTTTTTTTTTTTTGATTTTTTTATTATTTTTTTTTAAAAAGCCTTTGGCTCCAATTTTTTTCCTATATATTTTTTTATTTCTCAATCCCAACAACATATTACACCTTGCAGCCACCCCAAACTTAGTTTCTTGCACCCATTCTAAGATTACATGCTCTCCTAATCCTAAGATCGGGCTAACATGGTTTTCCAGATTTTTGGGCTTATAACATTAGGTTATCAAGAACTAACAAGCTAATAGGCTCAAAAGGGCTAACTAGGGAACATGCATTAGGAATTGGTTTATTCAGGCCAAGTAGCTATTTACAAAGAAACTGCTTAAATCATTTGCTACACACATATAATCATGCAAACCAAAAAGAGATTCAATCAAATCCAGGGAAGTGCAGCTTGAAAGCGATTTTCACACAGTTTAAAACATGTTGGAGGCTCAAAACCTCACCTGGACATTCATGCAAATTGTTTGAAAGAGATTCTATCCCTAGTGTGTGCTCCCTATCACCCCAAACTTATCATTCATTATGCCATCATAACAAAATCCCAAAGTTCAGTTTTCAATCACATGGGGATCATATTTTCAAAAAAACAAAAAAAAATTTTCAGCCTAGGGGGGAATCATCACATATCAATCATGCAAGCAATCTGTGCAACATCAATCAAAATCTAACAAACTTGCCAACTAAAAACTTAACACACAAATGCTCCTGAGCTTCTCAGATTATTCAGGAGCTTTATTCCAAGAAAAGAAAACTTTATTCAAAGAAAAGAAAAACTACAACTAGTTCCCTCCCCCACACTTAAAACATGCATTGTCCCCAATGAACAACGTAACTATAAGATCATAGTGAGGGAAAGGAAAAAGAGTACTCCCGATCAAGTGCGATGTAAGCGGGAGCTGTCACCGGATCCCATTCCTTGCAGTCTAAGGCCAAAGAGGTAGAGAGGGCCTCCGGTGCTGCTTCATCCTCTTCATGGTTCTCATCCACTGCACTGACAATTTTATCACCTGCTAAACATGCAATAATCTCAGCACAAACCACACGATGGTTAGCGTTAGTACAATCAAGACAAGAAAAAATATCATCACAAATGTAATTAAGTGGAAAATTAGAAAACAAGTTCTCATGGGTGTCCTCAATAGTCTCGGGAGATCAGCTCTATGTGGAATACAGAGTGCTCTTCCACTGGATGTTTCATGGCATCAAATATGTTAAACTTTGCAACTATATCCCCAAACTTCATAGACATGGTCCCATCATCCACATCAATGTTAGTCTTAGCTGTCTTCATGAATGGTCGGCCTAGGATGATTGGTGATTTACTGGAATGTGTCTCGCCTGCCATGTCCAAGATGTAGAAATCAGCTGGGAAGATCAGATCGTCAACTTGCACTAGCACATCTTCCACCATTCCCATGGGGCGGGCACTGGTTCTGTTGGCCAACTGAATGGTGATACCTGTATACTTCAAAGGACCAAGATCAAGTTTGTTAAAGATGGAGGTAGGCATGACATTGATAGATGCTCCCAAGTCCAACATGCAGTTTTCAAACTTCTTGTCCCCAATAGTGCATGGGATAGTGAAGGTGCCTGGATCCTTGCACTTTTGTGGCAGTGACTGAGTAGGGGTGAAAGCAACAACTCTTTCTGGCTTAGACTGGATAAGCGCTGAGACATTTCTTCCCAAGTCAACCCTCTCATTAGTCTTCATCTTCCTCTTGTTGGTGCATAGGTCCTTCAGAAATTTGGCATATCTGGGCACTTGCTTGATCACATCCAACAGAGGGATATTAACACCCACCTTTCTTAAAACATCAAAAATCTCCTTCTCCTTATTTTCACCACCAATCTTCAATTTTTTCTGAATTCTGTGTGGGAATGGAATGGGTGGTCTATACACTCTCTCAGTTTCAACTTCAACCACAGGTTCAGGAGTAACCTCAATAGTAGGCTCAGGAGTAGCCTTCATAGTTTCTTCATCCTTTCCAGAAGTGGCCTCAACAACCTTTCCAGATCTCAGAGATATGGCACTCACATTAGGGTTGGAGGCATTAGGATTTATCACTGGCTGTGCTGGCAGCTGGGTTGTTCTTTGACCTTGCTTTATGTTATTTATGTCTATGGCCATCTGTCCAATCTGTGTATGCAATGCTTGAATACTCGCATCCGTTCTCTGCTGAAATTGTGCCTGTGAGGCCTGGAACTGTGCCTGGAACTGTCCCATTTGCTGCTGGAAAAGTGTAGTCATTTGTGCATTCAATTGTGAAGTTATTTGCTTGCACATATCATCAACTGAAGGTCCGGACGGTGCAGAAGTGGTCACTGGAGGATCCTGAGGTGCCATCGGTTGTCGGGATGAGTTCCCATACCGCAGATTAGGATGATTACTCCAGCTGGGATGGTACCTATTTGTTGAAAGATCTGGAATGCTGTATCTGTTCTGGTTATTGCCCTGATTATACGGATGGACTGCAAAGGCTTGAGGTGATTCAGTAATTGATCCTCCTTGCAAAATGGGGCATGCTTCATATGGGTGCTCAGGAGAACTGCACATGCCACACAACACCGCAGGCTGAACCCTATCCATTGCCAATTTCTCTACCAAGGAAGTGAGCCTGTCAATTCTATCATCACGGTCATGGCTGGAAGAGGAAGTGCGGACCTCATGTACACCTCTAGTCTCAACAGAATTTCTTCTGGTAGTGAATTGCTGGGAATTTAATGACATGTTCTCAATGAGTTGCTTGGCAGCAGATGGAGTCTTGTCAACCAATGCTCCCCCACTAGCAGCATCCAAAATATTCCTATCCATCGGCTGCAATCCTTCATAAAAATATTGGATGAGGAGCTGTTCAGAAATTTGATGCTGGGGGCAACTAGATGTCAACTGCTTGAACCTCTCCCAATACTCGGCTAGCGACTCATTTCCTTGCCTTATTCCACAGATTTCTTTCCTAATTGCAGCGGCTCTGGAGGCAGGAAAATATTTCTCTAGGAAGAGCTTCTTCAAGTCGTTCCATGTGGTAATGGAATTCGGCGCAAGGTATAATAGCCAATCTTTTGCAGCTCCCTGGAGTGAGAATGGAAAAGCCTTCAACTTGATATGATCCTCAGTTACTCCTTCTGGCCTCAAAGTTGTGGAGCAGACGACTTGGAATTCCTTGAGGTGCTTGTGTGGATCTTCACCTGCAAGACCATTAAATCTTGGCAACAAATGGATTAGCCCATATTTTAACTCAAAAGGAGTGTCAGCACCAGGATAAGCAATGCACAAACCATTGTAATTCACATCAGGGGCAGCAAGCTGCCTCAAAGTCCTTTGGTCTCCCATGTTTTCAAAAGCAGTTTTAAAATTGGAATCACTACTAGTGCTAGCCCGAAATTCCCTACGGAGTGTGTGCAGTGTTCTTTCAATTTCCGGGTCAAAATCACACAGTTCAGGGCAATGAGACCTAGTAGCCAGACCAATTCAAAACAGAACAGAAAATAAAAGAAAGAAAAGAAAAATAAAATAAAACAAGTTGCGAAAAATAACAACTCAGAGTCCCCAAAACAGCGCCAATTTTTGGTCACATTGCTGTCAAGCACGCGCCAAAAAGGACGAGCGGGTTTAGAACTGTAGTTTAGTGCGACAACTCGGATGTCGTCTCTCAAGGACTCTGAGAATATTACCTTTCACAAAAATCAGTTTTGGGGGGGGTTTGGATTGGAGTGCAAATAAGAAACAAGCAAAACAGAGCAATTAAAAACATGGCAGTTGAAAAGAGATTATCAATTATCAAACAACGATTAATCCACTGTCAAGAATTCCCAACTATCCTTGGTTAATGTAATCCCAAGCCCTAAGCAGATTCTAATCCCCTTTCAGTTACAGTAACAACTAACAACGTAATTGCTACTATGGATGCAAATTCCTATTCCCGAAATAACAAACGGGATTAAGCTCTCATGAACAAACGAACATGAATGAACACGCGAAATAACAAACGCGATTAAGTATAGGAAAATGACATCACTGAAACAAATCAATACAATACTACACACTCCTGAAATAACAAACAGAATTGCATAGTATGGTATTGAAAAGGGAAAAGCAATTAAAATAGGGATTTACAAAACCTCAAGTATATAGGATCCTCAAACAGTAGACTAATCCTAGAACTTAGTTCTCCATAACAAACGAAATTACACAGAGAAAAACGTAAAACTAAAATTGGAGAAGCAAAAAGTTTTTACAAATTGTTCAGAACAGCCTTTTATACAAATTCTGAAATTAGCTAGCTCGCGAGGCGAGCACACATTCGCGAGGCGAATTTCATGAACAGTCAGCAACCTTTGGCATTCTCGCGAGGCGAATTGTTGTTCGCGAGGCGAGGATCTGAAGAGTTTTCTCCTTATGCCCGTTATGGCCTTCAGGGGCCAACCGTGATGCTCTCTGACTTCCAGACTCGCGAGGCGAATGGATGCTCGCGAGGCGAGACTCTTCAACTTCAAAACTACCACGGCCATGACCTTCAACACGGCCAAGCCGTGATCGTCTCTGACTTTTTCAGGTTTGCAAGACTCGCGGGGCGAGACCTTCTTCGCGAGGCGAACCAGAGACTTAGCAATTTCTTGGAACAGTCAGGCTTCGGGGTCGCGTGGCGAGCGTGTCTTTCGCGGGGCGAATCCCCTGCTCTTTATTTTCTCAGCTTCTACTTAACCTGAAAATAAGGAAATAACCATAAGTGTATTATTTTGACTCAAAACTAGCCAAATTAACTTAAAACTACTCTAGGGACTCAAAACCTTGCTTGAGGACAATCTAATCTAATTTGGGTGAAAATACGATATAATTTGTACAAAACCCTGGTCATACTAGCTATAAAACTAGATGAGCCAGAGGCTTATCAGTAACCAACTTCACCGTCTCTTTTAAGAATTTGGTAAGGACTGATGAATTTGGGAGTAAGTTTCTTCGCTTTCATCACTCTACCAACCCCAGTTATTGGAGTAACTCTCAAGAATACATGATCGCCTTCCTGGAATTTGAGCGCCTTCCTCCTTTTGTCATTGTAGCTTTTCTGCCTACTCTGTGCCGCTTTCATCTTTTCTTGAATCATCCTCACCTTTTCTGTGGTTTCTTTCACTACCTCGGGTCCTAACACCACACTATCACCAGGTTCATTCCAGCATAAAGGTGTCCTACATCTCCTCCTACAAAGAGCTCCATAAGGTGCCATCTCAATACTGGAATGGAAGCTATTTTTGTAGGTGAACTCTATCAGGAGTAAAACCTTGTCCCAACTACCTGACTGTTCTAGCACACATGCTCTCAACAAGTCCTCTAAGGACTGGATGGTTCGCTCAGACAGACCATCAGTCTGCGGGTGATAAGCTGAACTTAGCCGAATCTTTGTTCCTAAAGCCTCTTAAAAACTATTCCATAACCTAGATGCCAACCTCGGGTCTCTATCTGATACTATGATAGAAGGTACACCATGTAACTTAACTATCTCTTTGATGTACAACCCGGCCAGCTTTTCCAAAGGGTATTCCATGTTCATAGGGATGAAATGGACAGACTTAGTCAATCTATCCACAACCACCCAGATCGCTTCATAACCAGCTGGAGTCTTTGGGAGTCTAGACACAAAATCCTTGGAAATACTATCCCATTTCCATTCTAGGATATTTAAAGGTTGCAACTTTCATGATAGCTTCTGGTGTTCTATCTTAGCCTTTTGGCACACTAAACAAGCATACACAAACTCAGCTACATCCTTTTTCATCCTAGGCCACCAAAACATTCGATTTAAATCCTGATACATCTTAGTGGCACCTGGGTGCACACTCAGTCCACTCCTATGTCCTTCTTCAAGGATCAGCTTTGTAAGCTCCGGGACATTTTGTATACAGACTCTATCCTTAAACCTCAAAACTCGATCACTACCTTCCTTAAAACTAAGGTCTCTACCTTAAGAAAGGAGCTTTCTCTGGTCTAAGAGGTACTTATCTATCTTTTGGCCTTCTCTGATATGATCCACCAAACTGTTGGTAACCTTCAAGGTTCCAAGCCTAATGCTCTTAGGGGTAACTTCTCAAGCTAAACTCAGGTCTCTAAACTCCTCGACCAGATCCATATCCTTAACCATCAAAGCGGAGACGTGCAAGGTTTTCCTACTTAAGGAATCGGCCACTACATTGGCCTTTCTTGGGTGGTAGGTTAGATCAAACTCGTAATCCTTGAGAAACTCCATCCACCCACGTTGCCTCATATTGAGCTCTTTCTGATGAAACAGATATTTCAAACTCTTGTGATCACTAAAAATGTCAAACTTAGATCTATAAAGGTAATGCCTCCAAATCTTTAAGGCAAACACCACATTTCCTAACTCTAGGCGGTGGGTAGGGTAGTTCTTTTCGTGGGTCTTCAAATGCCTAAAAGCATAAGCCACTACCTTACCAACTTGCATCAACACTCCACCCAAACCTTGCTTCGTTGCATCACAGTACACTACAAAATGTCTACTAGCTAGGATCGGGTAAAACCAAAACTGGTGTTGATGCCAACCTATCCATCAAGGTTTGGAAAATTTCCTCGCACTTAGAGTCCCACACAAACAACTGTCCCTTCTTGGTGAGACGGGTCAAGGGTAAAGCTAACTTAGAGAAGCCTTCTATAAACCTCTTATAGTACCCTGCTAAACCCAAGAAACTTCTAACCTCGGTCACTGACTTTGGCGTTTCCCACTGGAGCACCGTCTTTACCTTAGCCGGATCCACGACTATCCCACCTTCAGAGATAACGTGACCTAAGAAACTCACCTCCTCTAACCAAAACTCGCACTTAGACAACTTAGCATATAACTGCTTTTCCTTAAGGGTCTGCAAGACAACCCTCAAGTGCTCCTTATGTTCCTCCTTGGTCTTAGAGTACACTAAGATGTTGTCTATGAAAACAACCACAAACTTATCCAAGTAAGGGTGAAAGGTCTTGTTCATGTAATCCAAGAACACAGGAGTAGCATTAGTCACACCAAAGGGCATAACTAAATACTCATAGTGACAATAACGCGTCCAAAACGTTGTCTTCAGGATGTCCTCAGACTTAACCCGAATCTGATGGTATCCTGACCTCAAATCTATCTTCGAGAAGACACAAGCTCCTATCAGCTGGTCCATAAGATCATCAATCCTAGGGAAGGGATACCTATTTTTAACGCTAGGTCTGATGAACTGCTTCTGCATCAGGTCTTCTATTTGTTTCTTCAACTCAGCCAGCTCTATAGGATACACTCTATAGGGTGCTATGGATATAGGCCCAGTTCCAGGCACTAAGTCTATGGTAAACTCTACAACCTTTTCTGGGGGTAGTTCGTACACATCCCCCGGGAACACTTCAGGAAATTCTCGCACAACAGGCACGTTTTCAACATCAGGAGGGCTCTCTACTTCCAAGGAAGATAGAATCATGTACACTTGGGCTTCTTCTTTCATCGAAGCCTTAACTTGGTTGGCTGAGAGAAATCTAGGATCCTTAGACTCCACAGGAGTTCCAAAAACTATGGTTTTATCAGAAAAATTTAAAAGGACGTGGTTGGAAGATAACAAGTCCATGCCAAGAATAACATTAAGGTCCTTTAAGGGTAAGCATACAAGATCAACAATAAAGTCTCTGCCATCTATGGTAATAGAAATATTCTTGCATGCATGAGCCATAAGAACATGTTTATTCATGGGTGTGGAAATAATCAAATCACACTCAAGAAGTGTCACATGCAATTTAAGACACTTAACACATTCATGTGATACGAACGAGTGAGTTGCACCCGAATCAAACAATACAGCTAATTGAATTCCGTTAAGGAGGCACATACATTGGATCAAATCTTCAGATCCGGAGGCCTCGGCTCCACTGAGAGTAAAGACTCTCCCCGTGGTCTTCAGTCGGTTGGCATGAGGCTTCTAGCTCTGTTAGCACTATGTGGCTCTGACTTTCCTCCTTCACAGTTCTTCCTGATGTGGCCATGCTTGCCACACTTAAAGCAGATGATGTCCGTCTCCTTGCCCTGAGTAGTAAAGTGATTTTGTCCACACTTTCCGCACTAAAGAGGTCTAGAATCGGAATAATCCCATCTCCTAAACCTCTCTGAAGTAAACTGAGACTTCTTTCCATCCCGCTATAAGTCCTTGACAGCTGGAGCGAGACGCGGTTTCCACTTGTTCCCTTGATCACTCTTCTTGTTGCTCTGACTATCTGATCCCTTGGAGGCTAACCCTCCAAACTTGTAGGCATTTTCAGAGACCCTACACTTGTTCACTAAGACTGGGAAGACCCTGATCTCCTGATTGCTGATAGCCTGCTTAATCTCTGGGCACAGACCATCCTCAAACTTCACGCACTTGGAGCAATCGTCTGTCACATACTGATACAAAGTGTAGTAACGAGCGATCTCCTCGAACTTAGCCGCATACTCCCCCACTGACATGTTACCCTACTTCAGCGCCAACAACTTCATCGCTTTCCTGTCGCGGATGTCGGTTAGAAAGTACTTCTTTAGAAATATGTCCTTGAAGACCTTCCATGTAACCACAGTACCCTCGACTTGCATGCACTGGTGACAGTTCTGCCACTAGTGCTCAGCCTCCTCCGTCAGCTGGAAAGTCCCAAATATGACCTTCTACTAGTCGTTGCATCCCATAGCTCGGAAGATCTTCTCAATCTCCCTCATCCACAACAGGGGACCCTCAGGATCATAAGCTCCCTTAAAGGACGGCAGATTGTTCTGCTGGAACTTGTCAAGACCCTATACCTCACATAAATAGAGAAGCATTTAATTTAAAGATGTAAAATAAAATTGTGCAATCAAACCAAGGTAAAAGGTACCACATTGTAACAACGCGGAAAAACATAAGGCTCGAAAGAAAAGCTAACATAAAACCAAACCCAACCACTGATGTCACTTACAGAGCTGGTATAACCAATCCGTAAAACATCCTCGGATACAACTGAAACAAACTAACTAATCAACATAAAACTGGAAATCCTAACTACGAGTATTGGCTCCTCAGAGTCACTCCTCAACTGACTGCTCGCTGTCCTCTGTAAAAAGTTACATGCCAAAACAAAACATAGCGATGGGGAGTAAGAAACATGAATATGAATATAATGGCAAGGAAGCAGTTAGCAAGACGAGCATACATCAATCAAGCATGTTATAACAACATCAATATGACATAACAATCATCATCATACAACGTGTATGCTATGCAATGCAGTTCTGCTTGACTACTCCATTATGCACTTGGATCCATTCTACCTTAGGAAGTCAAATTCGGAGTTACATATCCACATTGGTCTATAAGCACCAACGCCGGGGCAGTTCACCTTACCCTGGGTGGATCCCTTGGATAGTCGACGCACCTTACTCTCGGATGCGCCATCGCGGGGGCGCACGATTCACCTTACTCTCGGATGAATCACTGCGGACGGCCAGATCGCTATACTCTCGGGTGACCTTCCCTATATTGATCATCCCCCACTAACATCTTCGATGCATGAATGCATGCTCAACACAACACAAAATACAACCACCACCTCTGCTTGGGCCATTAGGCTACCCAAGTTTTATCACCATCAACACCTCGACCACTAGGCTATCGAGGATTATCGCATTGTTTCGTATTCATTTGTTAAACACTCTAGTCGTTCTGCACTAGAGATTACCACCTAGACCATCAAGCATCAAGGCCCCCTTGGCCACTAGGCTAACAAGGTACCATATCATCATTAATTAACACTCTAGCCATTAATCACTAGAGATTACCACATTGACCATCATGCATCAAGGTCCCCCTTGGCCACTAGGCTACCAAGGTTCATCATCTTATCACTTGTCTTTTTGTCTTCAAGTTCGTTGAGTGACTTATTAGGTCTTTTAAGGCATTTGGGGTGAAACCCCTGCTTTCTGCACTGTTGATCGTTCTGTTTTGGTCAGGTGAATGGGCCCTGTTCTGGGATTTGAATGGGATCACAGGTGTGCTCAACTGCGCACCCCACTGATTTGGACAGAAGGGTCACAGACCCTTTGCCAATTTCTTGGGACAGTTCATAGATTCAAACCTATTGGATTTTATTAATCCATTGATCATCAGTTTTATTAATATTGATTAAATATTCATGTCTTACAATAAGGGAATTAATCCTTTAACCTTAGCTAATTTAAAAGCCCCTAATCACTCTTAAATCAGTCCCTAGGGTCATAACTAAATCGTTTGGTATAATCCTCACTCTCATTACTATTATTCAGATTTATGAACAAAGGGCAACTACCTCCCTTAACATTGTTTAACAGTTTTAACGCATTAACATTATAACGTTCACAACATACATCCATCAACCAATAACATAATGATATCATCATTATGATAATACACTCATACATCATCAATTCAACATGAAATGACAAACAACATTATCATCAATAACAATCATGGCAACATCATCATAAATAGTTTAACATCATATAGAAAATAGGCATATAGGCATACAACATGTTATCAAACATAAAGGGTTATGGGAGCCCTTCGTCTTATGCTACCCCCAAGCCTACATACTCATACTATTCCTTCTCCCCATACCTGGTATGAAGAATTCCCGATAAACTGACGACGATCTTAAACTGGTTCCCTCGAATGGCTCGACGAACGTTCCCAAGCCTTGGCCAACACAAAAAGGTTAACCAATTAGTTCCCAATTCATGAAACAGAAAAGGAAACGGAAGAGGGGAAGACCATTACCTTTGCTAATTGGCAATAACTCATGATTGTACTCTCTCAACTACGAACGAAACACCAAGTAATGATTGGGTTCAAAGGGGAAGAATGAGAGAGGCTGAAGTCACACTTATGGTTGCCTAAAGTGCCAATTAAGAAGGTTTAACTTGTAACTCTCAATGTTAGCAATCCATATATAGACTCTGCACCGAGACACGACCATGCTCCTTCTTAAGCACCTGGGCGTCGTGCTTACATTAGCATCACCGAGGCGTTTACACTTGGGCACGATCTTGCTCCCTATTATGCACGGCCATGCTTGTGGCTCGGGCAGCCACAAGACATGTGCATCAAACACGGCGTCTTTGACACATGAGCACGGCCGTGCTCATGCATCAGAAAGGGATTTTTGGCTTAAAAACCCCACTTAGCCCTTTCTTAAACAAAAGCACTTATACTAAAGACGGGGTGTTACATCTCTTTTGCTCCCTCTGATGGTCATATCCGACACAACTCAAGAGACCGCCAACAGTTAGTACGATTGCACGACTATGTTTGTCATACGGCACGATGTCTAGACCCACTTTCTGCATCATCTGCTCTATCCCAATCTTCAGGTACGTCGTATCCCATAATTAATTATGTGACTTGCAATAATTTCTCTGCTTCCCATGCTCGTTTTTTGATCGCAGTAACTGCGGGACATGAGCCGACACGCTTCTCTGAAGCTGTTCATTCTCCTTCATGGCGTGACGCCATGGGCAAGGAGATTGAGGCTCTTGAAAATAATGGTACATGGACCCTTGAACATTTACCACATGGAAATAAAACTATTCGGTGTAAATGGGTGTAAAAAATCAAATACAACTCCGATGGTACTACAGAATGACATAAAGCACATCTTGTCATTCTTGGCAACAATCAAGTTGCTCCAGTTGCTAAGATGGTCTTCGTTCGTGTGTTCCTTGCAGTAACCGTTGTTTGTGGTTTGGAACTCCATCAAATGGATTTTCATAATGCTTTTCTACATGGTGATCTTGACATAGAAGTATATATGTCTCTTCCTCCTGGGTTTTCAGGTTCTTCTCCTAGGAAGGTTTGTAGATTGCGGAAATCTCTATATTGTCTCCGGCAGGCCCCTCGTAACTGGTTCTCTAAGCTTGCTTCTGCCTTGAAGTCATTTGGATTTGTTCAATCCTATGATAATTACTCGTTGTTCTCTCTTGAACGACATGGTATCATTCTTCATATTCTTGTGTATGTTGATGACTTGATCATTGTCGGGAATGATTATAGAGCAATTGCTAATTTCAAAGTTTATCTTAGCACTTGTTTTCACATGAAAGATCTAGGAGTATTGAAATATTTTCTTGGTATTGAGATCGCTAGCGGACCTGATGGTTTATTTCTTTCTCAACGTAAATATGTGCTTGATATCATTTCTGAAGCTAGTTTGCTTGGTGCAAAACCTTGTGATTTTCCCATGGAACAAAATCACCAATTGGCCCTTGCTATAGGTCCCGATTTTTTTCATCCGGATCGTTACAGACGACTAATTGGGAGCTTGATTTACCTCACCATCACTCACCCGAAACTCTGTTATGCTGTTCACACTCTAGCCCAGTTTATGCAAAGTCCCAAAGAAGACCACTGGAAATATGCTCTACGAGTTCTTCATTACTTAAAAGGCCATCCTAGGCAAGGTCTTTTGCTCTCTAAGGACAGTGCTTTACATCTTACTGCTGAAATGAACAGACATAAAACATGAGAATGGGGGTTGAATTGTGTTTTAGTTAACAAATTCGAAAACACAAAGTTTTCTTTCAAAGAAGCAATCAGACACAAAAAGGTGTCTGATGTAAAACAGAAGGTATGAAAACTTAACACTTTCAACCCAGTTAGCATATAGAATATAAAGCAAACTTAAAGAAAGAGATAAGAGAGTCAACACAAATATTTATACTAGTTCACCCCAAACCTTGGGCTACGTCCAGTCCTTGGTTTCCGAAGTGTTATCACTATAACTGATCAGGTTACAAAAGGGTATTTTTTGCACACCTAGCCTCCACAGGCTCAACTAGCAAGTATTTTTTGTACACCTAGCCTCTCCAGGATCAAACAAGTATTCTTTCAGCAAGCCTCTTCAGGCTCAAACAAGTATTCTTTCAGCAAGCCTCTTCAGGCTCTACAAAAGATAGGAGTTGAATGAAGCAATAGCTTCACAGATTACAACCTTGCAAGTCAATTGAGTAACACTCAACGAGTGAGTAAATATTTAAGGTTGGTATGACCGCAATAAAGACTTCTCAATAAATACAAATGATTGAGCATAGAAGTTTTCCTAGGAAGAACTTAAGAGAGCTTTGAAGAGAATATTGAATGCTTGAGTAAGTTCGTTTGGGTATGTATCTTCAACAGTCTTCAAAGTCTTCTATTTATACTCATTAGTAATAAATCCATTGAGGAGGATTCTTCAGATGAGTAAAACTGTGTTCTTCATTCATTAATGCTAAAGAGTCATTCTGAACTTGCATTTAATGTTTATGGTTATTGGAGAGCTTCAAGACAAGTTGAACGTATATGTTGGCATTGCTTTATCAGAGTGCAGCTTGATTCAGAGTAGTGTGTGTTTGACACGCTGTCGCGCGCGGGTCAAAAGAACGAGCGGTTTGTAAAAAGTGTAGTCAGGATGCGACAACTCGGGTATCGTATCACAAGGACTCTTGTAATGTTATTATCACAGAAAATCAGTTTTCTTGTGGGGGGTTGGTTTGAAATTGATTAGAAAACAGAATGAAAACAGAGCAGAAAAACAAAGCAATTTAAGTGATTACCAAATAAGATAAAGACGATCAATCTGCTGTTCGGTTTACCACTATCATCGGTTCATGTAATTCCATTCCCTAAGCGGATTCTAATCCCTTTTCGATTGTAGCATCGATTAACAAGCGAAATCGACGCTACGGGACATATGCTCCTAATTCCGAATTAAGCAAACGGATGAAGCCCTTCGTGAATTAAGCAAACACGAATTGAACGCACGCGAATTAAGCAAACGCGATTAAGTTTAGGAACATAAAATCATCGAAAATAAATCAACACTAATTCGATACAAACTGAATTAAGAAAACAGAGAATAACGAATAGCATTGAAAGAGAGAAGAAAATTCAATCGGGAATTACAAGACCTCAAGTGTCGGCGGAAGCCGATTACAGCAGATTAACCTAGGGAGATTAGTTCTCCATAAAAAACGCAATACAATTAGAGAAATTCGTAAACAAGGATTAGCAAAAGATGATCCACTAATCTGCCCTAAACAACAATTATGGCTTCAGAATCTGCGCACGCTCGCGAGGCGAATATTAAAATGGTGCCAGTTCAAATTTGGGATCTCGTGAGGCGAGATGATTACTCGCGAGGCGAGACTTCAAAATCTGGTTTGTCACAGCCGTGATGCCTACCACGGCCAGGCCGTGATTACTTCTGACTTTGGGTGCTTATCTGTCATGGCCGTGACCTTCATCACGGCTAGGCCGTGATGGTGTCTGTCCTCCAGGGTCTTTTCTTCACGCCCGTGATGGGGATCACGGGCTGACCGTGATGCTTTCTGACTTCCAGGTTCACGAGGCGAGACATGGTTCACGAGGCGAGGCAGAGAAGATGACATTTCTGGCACATGCTGGTCTTCAGTCTCGCGAGGCGAGTAACCTCTCGCGGGGCGAGTACTTCCAGGATTGCAATTTCCAATGTTTCCTTCATTCCCTGGACTCTAAGTTAACCTGAAAACATGAAATAGCCATGAGTGCTTTATTTGACTCAAAACTGGCTAAATTACCCTAAAATTACTTAAGGGACTCAAAACCTTGCTTGAGGGCAATCAAGTCTAATTTGGGCGAAAACGAGATATAATTGGCATAAAACCACGGTCATACTAGTCATAAAACTAGATGAGCCAGAGGCTGATCAAAATACCCCAAACTTGAACTTGGCTTGTCCCCAAGCAAACTAAAACTCAAAACGACTCAAGACTTGGCAAGCTCAAAGGATTCAGTCAATTTCGCACACATTTCAAGCAATTCATCAAAACAATTTTCCTTCAATGTTCCCCCATATTCAACAATACAATCCCCACAATCATTTACTTTAAACATCTGAGAATTTCATCATTCAAACAATCATTAATCTAAGCAAGGGATCCAAGTTACACACAAAAGGGAGATCACCAAATTCAAACAATCGCTTCCTCACAAGAGCATGTAATATTTCACTCATTCGCTCAATTTGTATAGGCTATCAACATTTCACTCAATTTCACTTTTAAGAGCACTTCCCATGAATTTGATTTTCATCTCAAACAAGGTTCCCACGAAAACGTGCATGAAACATCAAAAGGTCTTTCAAAGGTTGTAATGGGGTCTGTCTAAGGGTATGATATACAAAGAAACTAGGCTTAAGTCCCTAGGAACTAAGAGAGCATGAAGCTTGTACACTATTAGTTTTTTTACTCTAATTCCTTTTTCCATTTTTTTCTTTTTGGTGCTTTGGGTGGCTACACCTTTTTCCTTTGACACCTTTTTTGTTTTTCCCCTTTTCTTTTTGGCAAATTTTTTTTTCTTTTCTATTTTTTTTCTTTGCCCTTGGCTTCAACCTTTATATATTTTTTCTTTTTTTCACCCCAGAATGACATATCACTGTAGCCACCCCAAACTTACTTTCTTGCAACCCTTCTCTTGCTGGGCTTCCATGCTCTCCTAATCCTAAGATCGGGTTAACATGGTTTTTCCAGATTTTGGCTCATAACATTAGGTTATCAAGAACAACAGGCTAATCGGGCTCAATAGGGCTAACTAGGGAACATGCATTAGGGATGGTTCAATTTAGGCCAAGTAGCTAATTCAAAGAAAATCTGCCTAAATCATCCGATGCAATCACATAAACATGCAAACCAAGTAGAGACTCAAGAAAATTCGGGAAAGTGCAACTTGAAAGTGATTCACACAGTTAAAAACATGTTGGAGGCTCAAATCCTCACCTGGACATTTTTCGCAAATTGTTTGACCGAGATTCAATCCCTAGTGTGTGCACTCCTTCACCCTAAACTTATCATAAATCATGCAATCATAATAAAATATCTCAAAGTTCAATTTTCAAAATTTTTTCACATGGGGATCAGTTTTAAAATTTTACAACCTAGGGGGAATCATAAACATAAATCATGCAATCAATCTGTGCTAAATCAACAAAACCCACCAAGCTTGCCGACACAAGACTCACACACATGCTCTTGAGCTTCTCAAATTATTCAAGAGCGAAAAGAAAACACAACAAAAAACACAAAACAAAACACAACAAATGGTTCCCTCCCCCACACTAAAAACATACATTGTCCTCAATGAAACAACATAAATATAAAAACAGAGTGAGGGAAAGGAAAGGGTGCTCCCTGATCAAGTTGCAATGTAGGTGGGCTCTCCCAAGGAGAGCTCCTCAACAGTAGCATCCTCAAGCACCGAGCTCTCGTGGAATAGCTTCAGCCGCTGCCCGTTAACCTTGAATGCCTTGTTGCTACCTGCACTTTTAATCTCTACTGCACCATGAGGAAAAACATTAGTAACAACAAATGGGCCAATCCACTTGGACCGAAGTTTCCCAGCCATCAATTTCAGGCGGGAGTTAAACAGTAAGACCCGCTGACCCACAGAGAATTCCTTCCTAGAAATCATCCTATCATGGAAATGCTTGGTTTTCTCCTTATAAATCCGAGAGCTTTCATAGGCTTCTAGCCTAAGCTCTTCAAGCTGCTGTAATTGGAGTTTCCTTTCAATACCAGATTTTTGCATTTCCAAATTACAGCACTTGACCGTCCAATAAGCACGGTGCTCAACTTCCACAGGGAGATGACATGCCTTACCGAATACAAGCCTAAAGGGGGACATCCCTATTGGCGTCTTGAAAGCGGTCCTCTGAGCCCAAAGTGCGTCTTCTAGACGGCGGCTCCAGTCCTTCCTATTCGGCTGCACCACTTTCTCTAAGATCTGTTTGATCTCTCGGTTGGAGATCTCAGCCTGGCCATTGGTCTGGGGATGGTAAGCAGTGGAGACTCTGTGCACAACTCCATACTTCCGGAGTAGAGCTTCCATGGTGCGGTTGCAAAAGTGAGTGCCCTGGTCACTTATGATGGCACAAGGTATGCCGAACCTTCAAAAAATATTGGACCTAACAAAATTTGCAACAACTTTAGAATCATTAGTCCTAGTGGGGATAGCTTCCACCCACTTTGAAACATAGTCAATAGCCAAAAGAATGTAGAGAAAGCCAAAAGATGCAGGGAAGGGACCCATAAAGTCGATTCCCCACACATCAAACACCTCATAGAAGAGCATAGGTTGCTGAGGCATTTCACTCTTGTGAGTGATGGCTGTACCTGCTGTCTGACACTCCTTACAAGTCCGGTAAACCTCATAAGCATCTCTAAAAATGGTGGGCCAGTAAAAACCAGAATCTAAGACTTTTCTTGCAGTCCTCTGTGGCCCAAAGTGTCCCCCTACTTGAGAGGCATGAGAAAAGTGCAAAATAGACTCAATCTCATAGTCAGGGACACATCTCCTAATCACCTGATCACTAAAAAATTTCCAAAGAAATGGATCATCCCAATCATAGTACTTGGCATCACTCTTTAGTTTGTGGATTTGTGACCTAGTTGCTCCTGTCGGAAAGACACCAACAACTAGGTAATTCACAATGTCGGCAAACCAAGGAGTTACGCCATGTAACTGTAAAGGTTGCTCATCAGGAAAGTCATCCTGAATGGGGGAAGGATCCTCATCCCTCTCTATCCTACTCAAGTGATCAGCCACTAAATTTTCCACTCCACTCTTGTCCTTTATCTCTACATTAAACTCTTGGAGTAACAACATCCACCGAATCAACCTCGGCTTTGGTTCTGGCTTCTTCAACAAGTACTTCAGAGCTGCATGGTCAGTGAAAAGAATAACCTTGGAACCTAGCAAATATGATATAAATTTATCAAGAGCAAAAACAACAGTTAGAAGTTCCTTTTCAGTGGTGATGTAATTAGATTGTGCAGCATCTAAAGTCCTAGAAGCATAATAGATGACATGTCCAGCCTTGCCCACCCTTTGTGCCAGGACCGCCCCCACAACATAGTTAGAAGCATCACACATGAGCTCAAAAGGGAGGGTCCAGTCAAGGGGCTGGATGATGGGGGTAGAGGTCAATGCCTTTTTCAAGAAGTCGAACGCCTTCTTGCAGTTATCATCAAAGATGAATATGGCATTATTCTTTAGCAAGTTTGACAGAGGAAGAGCTATCTTGCTGAAGTCCTTTATGAAGCACCTGTAGAAACCTGCATGACCAAGAAAAGAACGAATCTCGCGAACGCAAGATGGGTAAGGAAATGTAGAAATCACATCAATTTTAGCAGGATCTACTGAGATACCCTCTTTAGAAATAACATGCCCCAAAACAATCCCCTGTTCAACCATAAAATGTCACTTTTCATAGTTCAAAACAAGGTCAGTTTCAATGCATCTTTCTAAAAACAAATTCAGACTATGCAAGCATGCATCAAATGAGGAACCATATACAGTGAAATCATCCACGAACACTTCCATGCAATTTTCAATAAATTCAGTAACAATGCTAATCATGCATCTTTGGAAAGTGCCAGGAGCATTGCAAAGGCCAAATGGCATCCTCCTGTAGGAAAACGTGCCGAAGGGGCACGTGAAAGTGGTCTTTTCCCGATCTTCTGGTGTAATGTGGATCTGGAAGTATTCGGAAAAATCATCAAGAAAACAGTAGTGGGATTTACCAGTCAGCCGTTCGAGCATCTGATCGATGAACGGCAGAGGAAAGTGATCCTTTCGAGTGGCCTGGTTCAACCTCCTATAATCAATACAGACTCTCCAGCTATTCTGGACTCTAGTGGGGACAAGCTCATTGTTTTCATTTCTTACCACTGTGAGACCAGATTTCTTGGGTACAACTTGCACTGGGCTCACCCAAGTACTATCAGAGATGGGGTATATGATACCCGCATGCAGGAGTTTTGTCACCTCCTTCTTCACAACATCCAGAATCAACGGATTGAGCTGCCTCTGGGGCTTTCTAACTGGTTTAGCCCCATCCTCCAACAGAATCCTATGCATACATCTAGAGAGGCTAATTTCTGGGATGTCAGCCAAGGTCCAACCAATCGCCTTCTTGTGCCTCTTCAAAACCTCCAAGAGTTTAGCTTCCTGGTCAGAGTCAAGGTTGGAGGAAATAATAACTGGAAGTTTTTCATTCCTCTCCAAATAAGCATACTTCAGATTCCCATGAAGTGGCTTAAGCTCTAAGGAGGGTGGCTGCTCAACAGATGGTATGTTTGGGGCAGCCGGGCTGTTAAGAACTGTTGGTGTAAGCCCTAGAGGCCAGTGTATTTCTTAGACTTACATTTGTATCTTGACACTATATATATATGATATGAGGCATTCTAGTTTATTGTGTTACTTGTTTAAACATAATAAAGTCCTTAGAATAGAAATTTCAGTTTAATAGAATATCAAGTACATGACTTGATCGTGAGACACTATTGAACAATGAAATCCTATTCTTAAATATCCGTAGTCAAGTATTTTATTAATAAGGACAATAATAATACATTGAGACTATTATGTGAGCAGAGTGATGACCATATCTCACGGGTCATGGATATGAGATATCGAGTAGCCACATAGGTACACATTAGAGTAATGATGTATTGGATTGACCCACCATGAGAACACTACATGGAGCGTTATGTGAGTGTCATAAGTAGTTCTCATAGTGACAATGGTGTATACAATCCTTCGACCTGAAATCGCTACGATCCCTACATGAGGAGTTGATGAGCCTCTGTTTGACTGGTTTTATAACTAGTAAAGACCTTGGCTTTGTGCTAATTTTATATCATTTTTACCCAAATTAGACTTGATTGTCCTTAAGTAGTATTTTGAGTCTGTAAAGTGTTTTTAAGTTAATTTAGTTGATTTAGAGTGAATAAAGTATTTACTTTTATTTTCTATTTTCAGGTTAATAAAAAGGAATAATTCTGGAGTGTCTCGCCCCGCGAGAAGGCTGTTCGCCCCACGAACCAGAAGGTGACTGTTCCTGAAAATTGCAAAACTTTCTGTCTCGCCCCGTGAAGGAGGACTCGCCTCGCGAGTACCTGGAAGTCAGAGAGCATCACGGTTTACCCGTGTTGAAGGTCACGGGCGTTACAGTTGGGAATTTGAAGAGTTCGCCTCGCTAAGATATGCTCACCTCGCGAGAAGACCAAGAGTTGCAGACCTTTCGCATAATTCGCCTCGCGAGCAGTGCTTCGCCTCGCGAGGACTTGGATTCCAGAAACTTGTATATAAGTAGTCTTAGGCAGAACTGAAGAGGGGGGTCGAATGCTTGATTTTGGCTAGTTTACGAGCTTGTTAGTCTTTTGTTTTTCTTAGTTTATTGTTTTCTTACGTAATGGAGAGCTAGTCTCCTAGGATTAATCTCTCGCAATTGGTTTCTATTAACACTTGAGGTTTTGTATTCCTTGTTTAGTTGCTTTTCTCTTTTCAATGCCATGCTGTATGTTTCTGTTTGTTATTTCAGGAATGTATAGTGTGGTATTGTTTCATTTCGGTGATGTAATGTTCCTATATATAATCGCGTTTGTTATTTCGCGTGTGTTCATTCATGTTCGTTTGTTCATGAGAGCTTAACCCCGTTTGTTATTTCGGGAATAGGAACATACATCTGTAGTAGCGGTTTTCGTTTGTTAATTGTTGCTACAACCGGGAGGGGATTAGTATCTGCTTAGGATTTGCATGAATCAATGATAGTGGGAAACGAGAACAGATGGGTTAATCGCTTTTGTTTATTTGCTAATTTCTTAACTGCTTTGTTTCTTTTCTCTGTTTTTGATTTGTTTTGTTAATTTAGTTTTAATCTCAAAACCCCCATTTCTAACTTTTACTAATTTTCTGTTAATAATAACAACAACTAAAGAGTCCTTGAGAGACGATACTCGAGTTGTCGCACTATACTGCATTATTTTTATAATCGCTCGTTCTTTTTGGCGCGTGGCGACAGCGCGGTCAAAAATTGGCGCCGTTGCCGAGGACTCTGGTTTGTTGTTATTAGCAGAAAATAAAATTCAAAAAAAAAAAATCTTTGCTAATTAGTTTTGTCTGCATTGTCTGGTTGTGAATTTTGCCCCATGGATAATTATATGCGAAATTATGTGCCTAATGTTTATTATGAGCAACCATGCATGTATTATCCTAATTTTAGTGAGCCACCACCATACTATCCTAGCCAAGTGACCACCTCTGCACCTTCCGAACCTTCCCTAGAGGACCTGTGCAAACAGATGACTGCACAGATAAATGCACATATGGAAGGAATGATGCAACAAATGGCCGAGCAAACTCAACTGATGATGGAGGCGAGCAATCTTGAATTTCAACAGAAGATGGAGGCTCAATACCAGAGGGACCAAGCTGAATCTCGGAAGTTGTGGGCTCTAATTGATCAAGTTACCGCCAACTCAGCTGCAATGCTAACTCCACAGCCCATTGAAGAACATAAAGATTCACAAGTCATTCTTGAAAATATTTCTGATGATGATTTTGATAATGTTTCTGTTGATGATGAATTATGTGTTGAATCCCCTGATCCTAATGCTTGTTATTGTGATGGAACTGCTTTGTGTGTAGAATGTTTTACAGGTTTATACCTTTCAGGAAAAATAGAAAATGCAGATCGTTTTGCAGGTTTATTTTTTTCAGGAAACTTAGAAAAGGAGGATCAAGAGAACATTTGCTCCACCGTGCTTGAGGATGATGAAGAACCTTTGGGAGTAGATGATGCAATTGAATCAAATGCATGTGTTGAGAGTAATGGGGTGGATGCACTGTGTGAAGAATTCCCAGACATTCTAACTTTTTCTGATTCATTTTCTTGTAATATATGTACTAACTCTAACCTTTGTGTGGTGTGTGCTGAAATCTCTGCATGTATAGCAGGTGAAAAATTTGTTAGTGCAGTGGATGAAGACCTTGCAGAAGTTGCAGTAGCACCGGAAGCACCAGTAATCCCAGCTAACTGTTTGCCACCTCCCCCTGTGGAACCAAAAGTTCTGGACTCTGCACCCTTGGATTTTGCACCATGGCCGGTCCAAGAAGTTGAGCCCCACTTCTATTGGGGAGACTTTGTAGATAAAGAGGTCAGATGTGACCCGAAGGGGAGTGAGAAGTCCGCCGCACTCGGCGAAGTCATCATAATTGTCAAGTGCTCACCCCCACATAAAGGCTGCGAGTTAGGGAAGCATGGAATGAGCTTTCGCCCTTTGGCTACCACGTGGGCCTTATGCTACAAGCAGTGGGATCCTGGTGGAACCGCCCTTCAATGAGTTTTCTTTACCTTTCTTCTTTTTAATTTTCTTTTCCTTATTTTATTTCTGTTTTATTGTCAATAATGCTCCTGAATAATTTGAGAAGCTCAGGAGTTGTGTTTGTGTCTTGGTTATGGCAAGTTTATTGGATTTGATTAATTTTTGCATAGATGGATTGCATGTTATGTGTTGACTGTTTACCCCTAGGATTTGAAAAAAAAAAATTTTGAAAGGAAAAATGATCCCCATATGATTGAAAACTGAACTTTGAGATTTTATTATGATGGCATGATTTATGATAAGTTTGGGGTGATAGGAAGCACACACTAGGGATAGAATCTCTGTCAAGCAATTTGCATGAATGTCCAGGTGAGGTTTTGAGCCTCCAACATGTTTTTGACTGTGTAAAAATCACTTTTTAAGTTGCACTTCCCTGAATTTGCTTGAATCTCTTTTTGGTTTGCATGTTTATGTGTTTGCTTCAGATGATTTAGGCATTTTCTTTGTAAATAACTACTTAGCCTAAAATAACCATCCCTAATGCATGTTCCCTAGTTAGCCCATTGAGCCTTAGCCTGTTAGTTCTTGATAACCTAATGTTATAAGCCCAAAAATCTGGAAAACCATGTTAACCCGATCTTAGGATTAGGAGAGCATGTAATCTTAGAATGGGTGCAAGAAACTAAAGTTTAGGGTGGCTGCAAGGTGTAATATGCTGTTTGGGATTAGGAAAAAGAAAAATATATATATAAAAAAAATTGTGAAAAGAAAAGAAAAGAAAAACAGAAAATAAAATAAAATAAAATTTAAAAGTGCAAAAATGCCAAAAAGAAATAAAAAGGGCTGTAGCCACCCAGAAGTGTAAAGAAAAAAATAAAGAAAGGAACTTGAGTTTAATTTTAAAGTGTAAATGATGTTCATGCTCTCTTAGTTCCTAGGGTCTTCAGCCTAGTTCCTTTGTATATCCTACCCTTAGCCAGGCCCCATTACAACCCATAAAAGACCTTCTGATGTTGCTTGCATATTTTCTATGGGAACCATTAGGAGATGAAAATCAAATTTATGGGAAGTGCTTCTGAAAAGTGAAAATTGAGTGAAATGTTGTTAGCCTGACAAATTGAGTGATGAGTGAACACAAATTTCCCTTGTGAGGAAGGCAGTTGTTTGATTTTGGTGATCTCCTTCTTGTGTGTGACTTGGATCTCTTGCTTAGATTTCTGATTGTTTGAATGATGAATTTCTCAACTGTTTAGAATAAATGAATGTGGGGATTGTTTTGTTTGAAAGGGGGAACATTGAAAAATATTTTGATAAATTGCTTGAAATCTGTGTGAAAGTTGATTGAATTCTTAAGCTTGCCATGTTTTGCCAAGTCTGTGTCCTGTTTTTTGTTTTAGTTTGCTTGGGGACAAGCAAAGTTTAAGTTTGGGGTATTTTGATGAGCCTCTGTTTGACTGGTTTTATAACTAGTAAAGACCTTGGCTTTGTGCTAATTTTATATCATTTTTACCCAAATTAGACTTGATTGTCCTTAAGTAGTATTTTGAGTCTGTAAAGTGTTTTTAAGTTAATTTAGTTGATTTAGAGTGAATAAAGTATTTACTTTTATTTTCTATTTTCAGGTTAATAAAAAGGAATAATTCTGGAGTGTCTCGCCCCGCGAGAAGGCTGTTCGCCCCGCGAACCAGAAGGTGACTGTTCCTGAAAATTGCAAAACTTTGTCTCGCCCCGTGAAGGAGGACTCGCCTCGCGAGTACCTGGAAGTCAGAGAGCATCACGGTTTACCCGTGTTGAAGGTCACGGGCGTTACAGTTGGGAATTTGAAGAGTTCGCCTCGCTAAGATATGCTCGCCTCGCGAGAAGACCAAGAGTTGCAGACCTTTCGCATAATTCGCCTCGCGAGCAGTGCTTCGCCTCGCGAGGACTTGGATTCCAGAAACTTGTATATAAGTAGTCTTAGGCAGAACTGAAGAGGGGGTCGAGTGCTTAGCCGTTTTGGCTAGTTTCAAGCTTGTTAGTCTTTTGTTTTTCTTAGTTTATTGTTTTCTTACTGTAATGGAGAGCTAGTCTCCTAGGATTAATCTCCTGCAATTGGTTTCTATTAACACTTGAGGTTCTGTATTCCTTGTTAAGTTGCTTTTATCTTTTCAATGCCATGCTGTATGTTTCTGTTTGTTATTTCAGGAATGTATAGTGTGGTATTGTTTCATTTCGGTGATGTAATGTTCCTATATATAATCGCGTTTGTTATTTCGCGTGTGTTCATTCATGTTCGTTTGTTCATGAGAGCTTAACCCCGTTTGTTATTTCGGGAATAGGAACATACATCTGTAGTAGCGGTTTTCGTTTGTTAATTGTTGCTACAACCGGGAGGGGATTAGTATCTGCTTAGGATTTGCATGAATCAATGATAGTGGGAAACTGAGAACAGTAGGTTAATCGCTTTTGTTTATTTGCTAATTTCTTAACTGCTTTGTTTCTTTTCTCTGTTTTTGATTTGTTTTGTTAATTTAGTTTTAATCTCAAAACCCCCATTTCTAACTTTTACTAATTTTCTGTTAATAATAACAACAACTAAAGAGTCCTTGAGAGACGATAATTGAGTTGTCGCACTATACTGCATTATTTTTATAATCGCTCGTTCTTTTTGGCGCGTGGCGACAGCGCGGTCAAAAATTGGCGCCGTTGCCGGGGACTCTGGTTTGTTGTTATTAGCAGAAAATAAAATTCAAAAAAAAAAAAAAATCTTTGCTAATTAGTTTTGTCTGCATTGTCTGGTTGTGAATTTTGCCCCATGGATAATTATATGCGAAATTATGTGCCTAATGTTTATTATGAGAAACCATGCATGTATTATCCTAATTTTAGTGAGCCACCACCATACTATCCTAGCCAAGTGACCACCTCTGCACCTTCCAAACCTTCCCTAGAGGACCTGTGCAAACAGATGACTGCACAGATAAATGCACATATGGAAGGAATGATGCAACAAATGGCCGAGCAAACTCAACAGATGATGGAGGCGAGCAATCTTGAATTTCAACAGAAGATGGAGGCTCAATACCAGAGGGACCAAGCTGAATCTCGGAAGTTGTGGGCTCTAATTGATCAAGTTACCGCCAACTCAGCTGCAATGCTAACTCCACAGCCCATTGAAGAACATAAAGATTCACAAGTCATTCTTGAAAATATTTCTGATGATGATTTTGATAATGTTTCTGTTGATGATGAATTATGTGTTGAATCCCCTGATCCTAATGCTTGTTATTGTGATGGAACTGCTTTGTGTGTAGAATGTTTTACAGGTTTATACCTTTCAGGAAAAATAGAAAATGCAGATCGTTTTGCAGGTTTATTTTTTTCAGGAAACTTAGAAAAGGAGGATCAAGAGAACATTTGCTCCACCGTGCTTGAGGATGATGAAGAACCTTTGGGAGTAGATGATGCAATTGAATCAAATGCATGTGTTGAGAGTAATGGGGTGGATGCACTGTGTGAAGAATTCCCAGACATTCTAACTTTTTCTGATTCATTTTCTTGTAATATATGTACTAACTCTAACCTTTGTGTGGTGTGTGCTGAAATCTCTGCATGTATAGCAGGTGAAAAATTTGTTAGTGCAGTGGATGAAGACCTTGCAGAAGTTGCGGCAAGAGCACCTAAGCACCAGTAATCCCAGCTAACTGTTTGCCACCTCCCCCTGTGGAACCAAAAGTTCTGGACTCTGCACCCTTGGATTTTACACCATGGCCGGTCCAAGAGGTTGAGCCCCACTTCTATTGGGGAGACTTTGTAGATAAAGAGGTCAGATGTGACCCGAAGAGGAGTGAGAAGTCTGCCTCACTCGGCGAAGTCATCATAATTGTCAAGTGCTCACCCCCACATAAAGGCTGCGAGTTAGGGAAGCATGGAATGAGCTTCCGCCCTTTGGCTACCACGTGGGCCTTATGCTACAAGCAGTGGGATCCTGGTGGAACCGCCCTTCAATGAGTTTTCTTTACCTTTCTTCTTATTAATTTTCTTTTCCTTATTTTATTTCTGTTTTATTGTCAATAATGCTCCTGAATAATTTGAGAAGCTCAGGAGTTGTGTTTGTGTCTTGGTTATGGCAAGTTTATTGGATTTGATTAATTTTTGCATAGATGGATTGCATGTTATGTGTTGACTGTTTACCCCTAGGATTTGAAAAAAAAAATATTTTGAAAGGAAAAATGATCCCCATATGATTGAAAACTGAACTTTGAGATTTTATTATGATGGCATGATTTATGATAAGTTTGGGGTGATAGGAAGCACACACTAGGGATAGAATCTCTGTCAAGCAATTTGCATGAATGTCCAGGTGAGGTTTTGAGCCTCCAACATGTTTTTGACTGTGTGAAAATCACTTTTTAAGTTGCACTTCCCTGAATTTACTTGAATCTCTTTTTGGTTTGCATGTTTATGTGTTTGCTTCAGATGATTTAGGCATTTTCTTTGTAAATAACTACTTAGCCTAAAATAACCATCCCTAATGCATGTTCCCTAGTTAGCCCATTGAGCCTTAGCCTGTTAGTTCTTGATAACCTAATGTTATAAGCCCAAAAATCTGGAAAACCATGTTAACCCGATCTTAGGATTAGGAGAGCATGTAATCTTAGAATGGGTGCAAGAAACTAAAGTTTTGGGGTGGCTGCAAGGTGTAATATGCTGTTTGGGATTAGGAAAAAGAAAAATATATATATAAAAAAAAATTTGTGAAAAGAAAAGAAAAGAAAAACAGAAAATAAAATAAAATAAAATTTAAAAGTGCAAAAATGCCAAAAAGAAATAAAAAGGGCTGTAGCCACCCAGAAGTGTAAAGAAAAAAATAAAGAAAGGAACTTGAGTTTAATTTTAAAGTGTAAATGATGTTCATGCTCTCTTAGTTCCTAGGGTCTTCAGCCTAGTTCCTTTGTATATCCTACCCTTAGCCAGGCCCCATTACAACCCATAAAAGACCTTCTGATGTTGCTTGCATATTTTCTGTGGGAACCATTAGGAGATGAAAATCAAATTTATGGGAAGTGCTTCTGAAAAGTGAAAATTGAGTGAAATGTTGTTAGCCTGACAAATTGAATGATGAGTGAACACAAATTTCCCTTGTGAGGAAGGCAGTTGTTTGATTTTGGTGATCTCCTTCTTGTGTGTGACTTGGATCTCTTGCTTAGATTTCTGATTGTTTGAATGATGAATTTCTCAACTGTTTAGAATAAATGAATGTGGGGATTGTTTTGTTTGAAAGGGGGGAACATTGAAAAATATTTTGATAAATTGCTTGAAATCTGTGTGAAAGTTGATTGAAATCTTAAGCTTGCCATGTTTTGCCAAGTCTGTGTCCTGTTTAAGTTTTAGTTTGCTTGGGGACAAGCAAAGTTTAAGTTTGGGGTATTTTGATGAGCCTCTGTTTGACTGGTTTTATAACTAGTAAAGACCTTGGCTTTGTGCTAATTTTATATCATTTTTACCCAAATTAGACTTGATTGTCCTTAAGTAATATTTTGAGTCTGTAAAGTGTTTTTAAGTTAATTTAGTTGATTTAGAGTGAATAAAGTATTTACTTTTATTTTCTATTTTCAGGTTAATAAAAAGGAATAATTCTGGAGTGTCTCGCCCCGCGAGAAGGCTGTTCGCCCCGCGAACCAGAAGGTGACTGTTCCTGAAAATTGCAAAACTTTCTGTCTCGCCCCGCGAAGGAGGACTCGCCTCGCGAGTACCTGGAAGTCAGAGAGCATCACGGTTTACCCGTGTTGAAGGTCACGGGCGTTACAGTTGGGAATTTGAAGAGTTCGCCTCGCTAAGATATGCTCGCCTCGCGAGAAGACCAAGAGTTGCAGACCTTTCGCATAATTCGCCTCGCGAGCAGTGCTTCGCCTCGCGAGGACTTGGATTCCAGAAACTTGTATATAAGTAGTCTTAGGCAGAACTGAAGAGGGGGGGTCAGAATTAGCCAGTTTTGGCTAGTTTCTGAGCTTGTTAGTCTTTTGTTTTTCTTAGTTTATTGTTTTCTTCTGTAATGGAGAGCTAGTCTCCTAGGATTAATCTACTGCAATTGGTTTCTATTAACACTTGAGGTTCTGTATTCCTTGTTTAGTTGCTTTTCTCTTTTCAATGCCATGCTGTATGTTTCTGTTTGTTATTTCAGGAATGTATAGTGTGGTATTGTTTCATTTCGGTGATGTAATGTTCCTATATATAATCGCGTTTGTTATTTCGCGTGTGTTCATTCATGTTCGTTTGTTCATGAGAGCTTAACCCCGTTTGTTATTTCTGGAATAGGAACATACATCTGTAGTAGCGGTTTTCGTTTGTTAATTGTTGCTACAACCGGGAGGGGATTAGTATCTGCTTAGGATTTGCATGAATCAATGATAGTGGGAAACTGAGAATAGTAGGTTAATCGCTTTTGTTTATTTGCTAATTTCTTAACTGCTTTGTTTCTTTTCTCTGTTTTTGATTTGTTTTGTTAATTTAGTTTTAATCTCAAAACCCCCATTTCTAACTTTTACTAATTTTCTGTTAATAATAACAACAACTAAAGAGTCCTTGAGAGGCGATACTCGAGTTGTCGCACTATACTGCATTATTTTTATAATCGCTCGTTCTTTTTGGCGCGTGGCGACAGCGCTGTCAGGAGTCGTGTGCTTTAATATCGTCAAACGACATCTGTAATAGGATGATTATAAAGACTGTCATTGGGCATACCACGAGCCATGCAGAGGGATGTGAGTGACCTAGATGGAATTTGTCCCTCCTACATAACAGGAGTAATATCTGTGGGCCCCCTGATAGAGTGAGACTGTAAAATGCATGGCCGTGCTGAAATGAGTCAATATGAGATATTGACCTCATTTGTTGTTAAGTCTACTCGGGTATCAGGGAACATGATATTGAACCAAACAAGGGTGACACATTCTATGTCTTGTGTTCAATATAGATATATGGACAAAGGGATAATAATGCACATGAATATTTGTCACAGAAAGGTTTCGTCAAATCACTGACTTTCTCACTACTTAGGTGGCAGTGATGTATTGCTAGATACCGCTCATTGTTTGTAATATTAAATGGGATTTAATATTACTACTAACGTTTTGGGAACCTATAGGGTCACACACATAAGAGCAGATCAAAAGAAGTATTAAGAGGAGAGTTGGACTCTTCTATTGGGCCTAGCGCATAGTACATGAGGCTTAGGTCAAACGCTCCTCACTAACTCACTTAAGGAGGTGCTACTATAAGTAGACCACTTAAGCTATTGTGCCTACACGGTTTTTACCCTAGCCTCACATAGAGAGTGACAGTGAGCAGCAGGTCTCGGTTTTCGAAGCTAGCACTGTGAGGCAGAGACGCTTCGTGTTCGTGACATTGGATGTTCACGGGATCCGCTCGTGTGGATACCTTAGAGACATCGCTCGTGCGGTGTTCGTGATAGACGATTTCAATCAATTGTCATCGCTTCAAGAGGTAAATCTTCTAACCATGAATCATGACCATTCGCAAGGATCCTTCGATGGGAATTTTTTTCCGCTGCGTTATTTTGTTTTATACGCAAATTCCCAACAGTGGTATCAGAGCCGCTTGCGAAACCATGATTCTGTTACGTGGTTTACCTGTTATGTATGATAACATGTTTATAATGTGAATCGTTTTTCTGAAAATCGTTTGCATCCGTTTTTGCGAAACCTTGTTTCTGTAATTTTCGTATGTATATGATATATGCGTCTATAGCATGTTCATGTATATATGCGATATGTACATTGGTTCTGGAATCCTTATTATGTTCTACGATGGCGTCAAGTGTTGATGTTAAACATGATCGGTTTCAGTTCTCTGTTGGCGGCATTGAGGGGTTTAAGACATGAAGAGTTCATGTTCTTGCGGGCCTTGCGGTTTTAGGGTTGAGAGGTTGAAGCCCTAGCCGCCAAGGAAGCGGGAACCCCGGCCGTGCTACCTCTGCGTAGTGTGTTATTTCGAAATTCATTTTTTGAAATATTTTATGTCACCATTTAATAATAACATCAATTACACTAAATGTGATTTATAGTAACATCAATTACAATAAATGTGATTTATAGTAACATCAATTACAATAAATGTGATTTATTGTATATATGTTATGTTTTCAAAATTCAGATTTTGAAATCTCTAAGTAATAAAAAATAATAATAATAATAATAATTGTGTATTATTATTGGTTGATTATTTATTTGGTAATGTATGGTGAATGATTATGGTCTTAGTCCTTTAATCTTTTGGTTTATATTTTGAAATACGGCCTGCGTGCCGTGTCTTTCTCTTATATTCCATATGTATATTCTTTTCTCATCTCACTCCCGTCATATGTAAAATGAGGTTTCTGTTTATGTAATGTAATGATGAAGACAAGAAGACGTTATCCTGTGGGAGATCATGCTTGGAGAAGCCTGGACGCTCCTAGGTTTCAGTTTAGATTCTCTCATTGACTTGGGAGAATCAATGCGTTAGGGGCCATAACCATATCACATTTATTTGCCTTATATATGTATGAGATGCGTGTATGTAAATAGTAAGTTAAAGAGTTTAACAAATGATGAGATCAAATTTTAATCAAATCCCTCAAAAGGAAATATTAAGTCACATTTAAAGGCCTTCCAATGCATGGCACTCGTCAAGACTAGGATCGATTAAGTGTGGGTCCGCCAAAGCGGGGTACCTTTATCTATACTAGTAAGATGCGATGGGACAAATGTAATGTTCAACTGCTATCCATTGGGTCTGACTTAACTAAGCCAACTTCAATAGGATTGAAAGGCTTAGAGGCTTATAAGTTGGGCTTTGGTCCATGTGATGGATTAGAATAAGAGTTATTCACCCAACTGTCCAAGAGTTGCATGAGATGCAATAAGAAAGTGTTTCCTACCTATATAACCGAATTTTGAGTGATCAGCCAAAGCTGACTTAAAGCTAGGTGAAATATGGATCTTGGACCACTAGAAAATCTTCCAACGGGATTTTCCGAATCAATGATGAGGGTCATTGTTTTGAGTAAAATAGTGGGAGGCGTATTTAATTAAAGACCTTATTAAATAACTTCATGGCATGATGCTTATATTTTGCATATTTATCTCTGTAGATTACCATGGCATCAAACACATCAAGTAACCTGTCATTGCGATCCGTCCTTGAGAAGGACAAACTATCCGGAACAAATTTTCTGGTCTGGTACAGAAACTTGAGGATTGTCCTCAAACACGAGAAAAAGCTGTATGTTCTTGAGGAGCCTATTCCTGAGGAGCCACCGGCTTCAAGTGCTCCTAGGGCTGACAGGGATGCTTATAAGAAGCATCAGGATGACGCCTTAGACGTCGACTGTATTATGCTTGCTACCATGACCTCTGAGCTGCAAAAGTAACATGAGACCATGGAGGCATACGATATGATCGTGCACCTCAAGTTGCTCTACCAAGAGCAAGCAAGGCATGAGCGGTTCGAAGTTTCCAGAGCCCTTTTCCAGTGTAAATTGGCAGAAGGAAGCCCTGTGAGTCCTCATGTACTCCAGATGATCGGGTACATTGAGAATCTCGAGAGACTGGGATTTCCTTTAGGCCAAGAGTTGGCCACCGACTTAGTTCTGCAATCGTTGCCTGAGAGCTATAGTCAGTTTGTCATGAACTATAATATGAATGATGAATGATCTTGACAAACCTTTGCCAGAATTGTTGAGCATGTTGAGAACTGCTGAACAAAATATTAACAAAGGAAAGGGGAAGGCCATTTTGATGGTCCAGGCTGGAAATAGCAAGAAGCAGCCCAAGAATCCCACGCACAAACAAAAGGGACAAGGGCAAGGGAAAGGCCATCAACAAGATCAAGCCCAGTGCTTCTGGCTTGAAGCCTGTGGGTGGTTTGGCTAAGGAAGCCAATTGCTTCCATTGTGGTCGGACCGGACATTGGAAGAGGAACTACCCAAAATACCTGGAAGAAATCAAGAAGAAGAAGGGAAGTGAGACTTCCACTTCAGGTGTGTTTGTTATAGAAGTCAATTTATCTACTTCTGCATCACGGGTATTAGATACTGGATGTGGTTCTCACATTTGTACAAATGTGCAGGATCTAAACAGGAGTAGACCATTGGCAAAGGGCGAAGTCGACCTACGAGTTGGAAATGGAGCAAAGGTTGCTGCTTTAGCTGTAGGGACTTATGTATTGACTTTGCCCACTGGGCTTACTATTCAGTTAGAGAACTGTTATTTTGTGCCTGCAATTAGTAGGAATATCATTTCCGTTTCTTGTTTGGACAAGATTGGTTTTTCTTTTATAATAAGGAACAAAAGTTGTTCTATTTATTTGGATGATATTTTCTATGCTAGTGCACACATGAGTAATGGGCTTTATGTCCTTGATCTTGAAATGCCCATCTATAACATAAATACTAAGAGGCTCAAACCAAATGAGTTGAACCCGTCTTATCTTTGGCATTGTCGTTTAGGCCATATAAATGAGAAGCGCATTTCGAAGCTCCATAAAGATGGACTCTTGGACTCATTTGATTATGAATCATATGAGATATGTAAGTCTTGTTTATTGGGAAAGTTGACTAAAGCTCCATTCACCGGGAAAGGTGAAAGAGCTAATGATCTTTTGGGTCTTATACATAGCGATGTATGCGGACCCCTAAACACATTAGCTACAGGTGGTTTTCAGTACTTCATCACATTCACTGATGATTTCAGTAGATATGGATTTGTGTATCTTATGAAACATAAATCGGAATCCTTTGAAAAGTTCAAGGAATTCAAGAATGAGGTACAAAACCAACTTGGTAAAAATATTAAAACTCTTCGATCAGATCGAGGTGGTGAATATTTGAGCCTAGAGTTTGATGATCATCTGAGAGAGTGTGGAATTTTATCTCAACTCACTCCAGCTGGAACACCACAATGGAATGATGTTTCTGAGAGGAGAAATCGAACCTTGTTGGACATGGTTCGGTCTATGATGAGTCATGCAAACTTTCCAAACTCTTTCTGGGGACATGCTCTATTAACAGCAGATTTTACACTTAACTGTGTTCCATCCAAAGCGGTAGAAAAGACACCATATAAGATATGGACTGGTAGACGACCCAGCATGTCTTTTATGAAGATTCGGGGTTGTGAAGCATATGTAAAACGTCAAGTTTCTAATAAGCTTGATCCCAAATCTGATAAATGCTTCTTTGTGGGGTATCCCAAAGAAACCAAGGGGTACTATTTCTATAATCCTTCCGAAGGCAAAGTGTTTGTCGCACGGACTGGGGTATTCCTAGAAAAGGAGTTTATCTCCATAGGAACCAGTGGGAGGAAGATAGAACTTGAAGAAATTCAAGAATCACAGAGTAGTGACCTACCATTGGTGGAACATGAGCAACCTTCACAAAATGCTGTGGAGGAACAACCTGCTCCAGTAGCACAAGACCAGCGTAGGTCTAACAGGATACGTCACCAGCCTGAGAGATATGGATTTCTCATCCACAAGGTGATGTATTGCTCATGGATCAAGATGAGCCTGTGACTTACCAGAAGGCCATCACTGGCCCAGAATATGAGAAGTGGCTTGAGGCCATGAAATCTGAGATGGATTCCATGTACACCAACCAGGTATGGACCTCGGTAGAGCCACCTGAAGGGGTGAAACCCATAGGGTGCAAGTGGGTTTTCAAAAAGAAAACTGACATGGATGGTAAGGTTCACACCTTTAAGGCGCGATTGGTCGCTAAGGGTTTGAAGCAAATTCATGGTGTCGACTATGATGAGACCTTTTCGCCTGTTGCGATGCTTAAATCCGTCCGGATCTTACTTGCTATCGCTGCATACCATGATTATGAGATATGGCAGATGGATGTCAAAACTGCTTTCCTTAATGGAAACCTTCTTGAGGATGTGTACATGACACAACCTGAAGGCTTTGGTATTTCAGAGGATGCCGGAAAGGTATGTAAATTGCAGCGATCAATCTATGGATTGAAGCAAGCTTCCAGAAGTTGGAACCTTCATTTTGATGATGCTGTAAAACAGTACGGATTCATCAAAAATGAAGATGAACCTTGTGTCTACAAGAAGGTTAGTGGGAGCATTGTTGTTTTTCTGGTGTTATATGTAGATGACATATTACTCATTGGAAATGACATCCCTACACTACAAAATGTAAAGACATGGTTAGGGAATTGCTTCTCTATGAAAGATTTGGGTGAAGCTACCTATGTATTGGGAATCAGGATCTATAGGGATAGATCGCTGAAATTGCTTGGCCTAAGCCAGAGTACATACATGGACAAAGTGTTGAGACGCTTTAACATGCATGAATCCAAGAAAGGACTCTTGCCTATGTCACATGGTATATGCCTATCAAAGGCACAATCCCCTTCCACTCAAGAAGAAAGGGATCGCATGAGTAAGATTCCATCTGCATCCGTAATTGGATCTATCATGTATGCCATGTTATGTACTCGACCAGATGTATCGTATGCTTTAAGCATAACAAGCAGGTACCAGTCTGATCCCGGTGAAAGTCACTGGTCTGCTGTCAAGAACATCCTTAAGTACTTAAGAAGAACTAAGGATTCGTTCTTGGTATATGGAGGCGAGGAAGAGCTTGATGTAAAAGGTTTCACCGATGCTAGCTTCCAAACCGATAAGGATGATTCCAGATCGCAATCTGGTTATGTGTTCTGCCTGAATGGCAGGGCGGTGAGCTGGAAGAGTTCAAAGCAAGAGACAGTCGCCGATTCTACTACAGAGGCTGAGTATATTGCCGCCTCCAATGCAGCAAAGGAGGCTGTTTGGATCAGGAAGTTCATTGCTGAGCTTGGTACAGTTCCAAGTATTGTGGATCCCATTGATCTCTATTGTGATAACAATGGGGCCATTGCACAAGCTAAGGAACCTAGATCTCATCAGCGATCCAAACATATACTTAGGCGCTTCCATCTCATTCGAGAGATTATCGATAGAGGAGATGTGAAAATATGCAGAGTACCAACACTTGATAACGTTGCTGACCCACTTACGAAACCTCTTGCTCAACAGAAGCACGAAGGTCACACTAGATCGATGGGCATTAGATTTATGCCTGATTGGCTCTAGTGCTAGTGGGAGATTGTTGGTGTAAGCCCTAGAGGCCATTGTATTTCTTAGACTTACATTTGTATCTTGCCACTATATATATATGATATGAGGCATTCCAATTTATTGTGTTACTTGTTTAAACATAATAAAGTCCTTAGAATAGAAATTTCAGTTTAATAGAATATCAAGTACATGACTTGATCGTGAGACACTATTGAACAATGAAATCCTATTCTTAAATATCCATAGTCAAGTATTTTATTAATAAGGACAATAATAATACATTGAGACTATTATGTGTGCAGAGTGATGACCATATCTCACGGGTCATGGATATGAGATATCGAGTAGCCACATAGGTACACATTAGAGTAATGATGTACTGGATTGACCCACCATGAGAACACTACATGGAGCGTTATGTGAGTGTCATAAGTATTTCTCATAGTGACAATGGTGTATGCAATCCTTCGACTTGAAATCGCTACGATCCCTACATGAGGAGTCGTGTGCTTTAATATCGTCAAACGTCATCTGTAATAGGATGATTATAAAGACGATCATTGGGAATACCACGAGCCATGCAGAGGGATGTGAGTGACCTAGATGGAATTTGTCCCTCCTACATAACAGGAGTAATATTTGTGGGGCCTCTGATAGAGTGAGACTGTAAAATGCATGGCCGTGCTGAAATGAGTCAATATAAGATATTGACCTCATTTGTTGTTAAGTCTACTCGGGTATCAGAGAACATGATATTGAACCATACAAGGGTGACACATTCTATGTCTTGTGGTCAATATAGATATATGGACAAAGGGATAATAATGCACATGAATATTTGTCACAGAAAGGTTTCGTCAAATCACTGACTTTCTCACTACTTAGGTGGCAGTGATGTATTGCTAGATACCGCTCACTGTTTGTAATATTAAATGGGATTTAATATTACTACTAACGTTTTGGGAACCTATAGGGTCACACACATAAGAGCAGATCAAAAGAAGCATTAAAAGGAGAGTTGGACTCTTCTATTGGGCCTAGCGCATAGTACATGAGGCTTAGGTCAAACGCTGCTCATTAACTCACTTAAGGAGGTGCTACTATAAGTAGACCACTTAAGCTATTGTGCCTACACGGTTTTTACCCTAGCCGCACATAGAGAGTGACAGTGAGCAGCAGGTCTCGGTTTTCGAAGCTAGCACTGTGAGGCAGAGACGCTTCGTGTTCGTGACGTTGGACGTTCACGGGATCCGCTCGTGTGGATACCTTAGAGACATCGATTGTGTGGTGTTCGTGATAGACGATTTCAATCAATTGTCATCGCTTCAAGAGGTAAATCTTCTAACCATGAATCATGACCATTCGCAAGGATCCTTCGATGGGAATTTTTTTCGCTGCGTTATTTTGTTTTATACGCAAATTCCCAACAAGAACTTCAGCCGACCAGACTGCTTCACTTACACTATCACCCTGCAAAGTAGAGTCAATCTCGGCACAAACAACACAAGGGTTAGTGTTAGTACAGTCAGTACATAAATAAACATCATTAAAGCCAGAAATAGATGGAAAATCAACAACCAAGTCATCATAGGTGTCATCAACAATTTCAAAGAGCAGCTCTATTTGAAAGACATGGTGCTCTTCCAATGGATGGTTCATAGCATCGAAAATGTTGAACCTTGCAATAATGTCACCGAACTCCATGGACATGGTTCCATCATCAACATCAATCTTTGTCTTTGCCGTCTTCATGAACGGTCTGCCCAGGATGATTGGTGATCTGCTTGAATTTGTTTCCCCTGCCATGTCCAGGATGTAAAAGTCGGCAGGGAAAATCAAATCATCAACTTGTACCAGCACATCTTCTACCACTCCCATTGGGCGAGCATTGGTCCTGTTGGCCAACTGGATAGTGAGACCTGTATGTTGCAAAGGACCCAGATCAAGGTTGTTGAAAACAGAGGTGGGCATGACATTTATGGAGGCTCCCAAATCCAACATGTAATTGTCGAATTTACTATCCCCAATGGTGCATGGAATAGCAAAAGTTCCCGGATCCTTGCACTTCTGTGGCAGTGCCTGAGTGAGGGCTGAAACTGTAACCTTCTCGGGAGCAAGTTTAGGTTGAATGAGGGCTGAAACATTTCGCCACAAATTGACTCTCTCATTACCCTTCAACCTCCTCTTATGTGTGCACAAATCCTTCAGAAACTTTGCATACTTCGGAACCTGCTTAATCACATCCAGAAGCGGAATGTTTACCACCACCTTTCTGAACACATCTAGAATCTCCCTCTCCTTGTCTTCCCCATCAATCTTCTTATTTTTCTGCACTCTTTGCGGGAAGGGGATCGGTGGCACATATACTCTCTCAGGTGTCTGATGCCACATATCTCCTTCCTGATTGATGCAGCTCTGGAGGTAGGAAAGTATCTTTCTAGGAAAACCTTCTTCAGATCATTCCAAGTCGTAACAGAATTTGGCTCCAAATAGTACAACCAATCCTTTGCAACGCCTTCAAGTGAGAATGGGAAGGCTCGTAATTTGATATGGTCTTCAGTAATGCCTTTCGATCTCAAGGGTGTAGAGCAGACAACTTGGAATTCCTTCAAATGCTTATGTGGATCCTCACCTGCAAGACCACTAAATCTTGGCAACAAGTGTATTAAACCAGATTTAAGTTCAAAAGGAGCAACCACACCAGCATACTCAATACACAACCCATCATAATTAACATCAGGGGCAGCAAGTTGTCTTAATGTTCTTTGATCAGCCATGTTATTAGAAACAGGTGCAGAATTAGAATGACTACTAGTGCTAGCCCGAATTGCTCTACGGCGTGTGTGCAGCGTTCTTTCAATTTCAGGATCAAAATCACACAAGTCAGAACAAGTAGACCTAGTAGCCAGACTAATTCAGCATAAAAATAGAAAAATGAAAAAAAATGCGAAAACAACAAACAAGAGTCCCCGGCAACGACGCCAATTTTGACACGCTGTCGCACGCGGGTCAAAAGAACGAGCGGTTTGTAAAAAGTGTAGTCAGGATGCGACAACTCGGGTATCGTCTTACAAGGACTCTCGTAATGTTATTATCACAGAAAATCAGTTTTCTTGGGGGGGGGGGGGGGTGTTGGTTTGAAATTGATTAGAAAACAGAATGAAAACAGAGCAGAAAAACAAAGCAATTTAAGTGATTATCAAATAAGACAAAGACGATCAATCTGTTGTTCGGTTTCCCACTATCATAGGTTCATGTAATTCCATGACCTAAGCGGATTCTAATCCCTTTTCAATTGTAGCATCGATTAACAAGCGAAATCGACACTACGGGACATATGCTCCTAATTCTGAATTAAGAAAACGGACGAAGCCCTTCGTGAATTAAGCAAACACGAATTGAACGCACACGAATTAAGCAAACACGATTAAGTTTAGGAACATAAAATCATCGAAAATAAATCAACACTAATTTGATACAAACTGAATTAAGCAAATAGAGAATAGCAAATAGCATTGAAAGAGAGAAGAAAATTCAATCGGGAATTACAAGACCTCTAGTGTCGGCGGAAGCCGATTACAGCAGATTAACCTAGGGAGATTAGTTCTCCATCAAAAACGCAATACAATCATAGAAATTCATAAACAAGGATTAGCAAAAGATGATCCACTAATCCGCCATAAACAGCAATTATAGCTTCAGAATCTGCGCACGCTCGCGAGGCGAGTATCCTCTCACGAGGCGAATATTAAAATGGCGCCAGTTCAAATTTGGGCTCTCGCGAGGCGAGATGATTACTCGCGAGGCGAGACTTCAAAATCTGGTTTGTCACAGCCGTGATGCCTATCACGGCCAGGTCGTGATTACTTCTGACTTTGGGTGCTTATCTGTCATGGCCGTGACCTTCATCACGGCTAGGCTGTGATGGTCTCTGTTCTCCAGGGTCTTCTCTTCACGCCCGTGATGGGGATCACGGGCTGACCGTGATGCTTTCTGACTTCCAGGCTCGCGAGGCGAGACATGGTTCGCGAGGTGAGGCAGAGAAGATGACATTTCTAGCACATGTTGGTCTTCAGTCTCGCGGGGCGAGTAACCTCTCGCGGGGCGAGTACTTCCAGGATTGCAATTTCCACTGTTTCCTTCATTCCCTGGACTCTAAGTTAACCTGAAAACATGAAATAGCCATAAGTGCTTTATTTGACTCAAAACTGGCTAAATTACCCTAAAACTACTTAAGGGACTCAAAACCTTGCTTGAGGGTAATCAAGTCTAATTTGGGCGAAAACGAGATATAATTGGCATAAAACCACGTTCATACTAGTCATAAAACTAGATGAGCCAGAGGCTGATCAATGTTGCTTTTCAGACTTGGGCAACTCGACTTTCCTTATTTGTGCAACGCGAGTCTGTGATTAAATAAAGGTCATTTTGCCTTTTGTAACAAAAATAATTTCAAGCATGGGTTGATGCTTTTAGCTTCTTAATTTGAATTTCTCGATATGAAAGCGCAAAGGAATATTCTTTACTATCGAATAGAAGTGAAGCGAAGAACTTCCAGTCAGAGTAGAGAGCAGAACACCTCATTATAGCTTGTAGAAACCGAGTCTTTGTTCGGACGCATCGTAATACAAACACATCATTAAGACTTGTTTGCTCTTGATTTATTATATGTACACTTAATACACATTTTAATGGATTTCAAGAGATTCACTTAAAATCATTCTTTTATTTGGATTCATCAAAATTAGATGATGACAAACCTAATCTCATGATTTTAATGAACTTTAAATATAATCAAAATAAGAGCTTAAGAGAAAAACTAAAAGCAGTTATACTCCCCTTAAACTGATGCTTTCTTTACACGGGTTTTAGGGTATGATTATAAGATGATTTAGATAGAGAGTTTTTGATGTATAAGATACCATTCAATCGTATTATGATATGCAAATAAGTGTGTGTATCACTGTTTATTTTCCTTTCTCTTTCTCCCTCTTTGTCATCAGCAAAAAGGAAATAAACACAGAATAATGCAAGTATTTGTTGAAAAAGAACATCATCGACTATTACATTACTGATACAAGGAAAACACAAAAATTAAAGATTATGCTTGGCAAGAAAATTTGTAAGTAGGGTCACAACATAGTCCATCGTTTCACGAAGTCCACTGATTTCTGATTTGGCAACAGGATCCATGCCAATGATGGTGGATGCCATTTCAGTGAAGTCATCATGAGCTGATGTAGTTGAAGGACCGGGTTCAGAAGAGGCATCGGATGTCTTAGGAGGTTCATAAGGAACCAGTTCAAGACAGTGCCAGGGATGGGAGAGACCAAAAGAATAAATGAAAGAAATATCAAAGATAATAGGAAAATGAGACAGGGTTAAAGGAAGCACTGAATGAAGTGATCCAGAAGGTTGCAAACATGGGATTTGAAAAGAAATTCAAAATTTGAAAGAGAGTAAATAAGATGAGATAGATGAGTGAAAAACCAAGTCAAATTTTCAGAAGAAACAGGAAAATTTAAAGTTTAGACAGAAAAAGGGTTTTTATAAAAAAGGAAAAGGTAAGATAAACATAAATGGAGTGAAAATGAAGGTTGGTTGGGAGGGGTACAGTTGTCTTGCATCAGCTCGGGCTTCATCTGGATATCCAATTCATGGAATTTGATAAAAAGTGAGCCTAGCCTTGTCTGTTGGCGTCTTGAGCTTCTCTACCAAGTGTAATCCATAGTGATGAATAGGATCTTGAATAATCCTTGGTTCAGGGTGGCTCATGGAAGATGTGGACCAATAGGGAAACTTGAGTTTTATATGCCTTCTTTCCAGCCAAACAAAGGGCTTCTTGGATTTAGGATTCAACTTCTGTTTCTTGGGAGGGGTTCCTCTGTGAGGACAGATTTTCATAATAGTATTTGGCCGCATACAAGTAGACGGATTCGGTTTGTATTTCCAAGAGGGTTGATTTAGCCTTACTGCAGCTTGCTCTGCAATTAGATTGCTGATGATCTTAAGATCATATGAGGTAAGGAGGTTTGGGTTGATTTGATCTATTGGTTATGGGGTAGCAGAAGGTGTCCTGATAGTGGTAATGTTTGTGATGGTAGGATCGGGTAATGTTGGTGATGAAGTGGATGGTGGTGATAAGTCCGAAAGTGGTAGAAGGATGGATTCAAAGACTTGTGTAACGGGGACAATTGTTTGATGTTGTGGTGAATGAGAGGATGAGGATGACGAGTGATGATCTAAGTTGTGATTTGGTGATGGATAAGATTGTGGTTCTGGTGAAGGGTTGTCTGGACTAAGATTCATATTGAAATCTTTGAGAGATAAAGCTAGAATATTCACAGGAATGGTAATTTGGTTATGAAGGGGAGTAGTGTGGGATGAAGATGAAGAAGATGTGGTAGGTGAAGGTAAGTTAAACCGGTGAAGGTGGTAAGGGTTCATATCACCTTAATGGTGAAACAGTAGGTGACATTATCTGTAGAGGGACCTCCACAGGCTCAACAATCTTCAGCCTTGTAGACCTTATAACTGGTGTAGCTACAACTACAGCTTTCCTCTTTAGTTCCCTGTGAGGAGTAGCAGCTTTAACCAATTCTTTATTCAGGACTTTAGAAATTGGATGGTCATCATCATCATCAGAATCCTCTGTGATAACCAACTTCCTCTTTACTTGAAGTTTAGATCTGACCTTGGGATCTAAAGGTACAGATATCTCAGTTGCTTCTGAGTCATTAGACTCTTTAGATTCTTCTTCTTCAGACTCCTCTAAAAGCTTCTTTCCTTTTTCCTCTTCATCAGAATCAAGAATCTTTCTTGGTGGCCTCATCTTCATCTGAGAGAGAGTCCTCTCATCTATGGTAGTTGCCATATCAATCTTCCCAGTGAGGGGAATGTCTCTAATGTCCAACAACTTGGTAATCAGCATCCCATAGGTATAGGATGTTTTGTTTTGAGGCTTTACCATTCTCAACATGTACTTGAAGATTAGATCATTGATATCTATCTTAGTCAGACTTAAGAGATGAAATAGGGCAATCCTATCCATCTTGTTGACATTGTCTCCAGCACCGGTCCTTGGCATGACACAGTTGATCAACAGAACATGTAGAAATCTTCCTTTTGGGATTAGTTTGGAAGAAGCCTTATTTCTAGGGTTAGATACCCCGTATAGAACTTGATGAACATTTTCCTCACCAAATTCATTTTCCCAGTCATCAGTAAAGGCAACACCTTGCCTAGGGCAGCCAGTTACTTTCTGAATACTGTTGAGAGTGAAAGAGTAGGGTCTTCCATTGCATTGTGTCCGAATGGAGATCTGAGATTGAGACATCATTTCTTCAGTATTATTCTATAATTATTGTAGATGCAGTGGGTACACTGGTTCATGCAGATCGAAGAACCTTACCCATTGTGAGGCTTCCAGTTCGGGCAACACATATATACCTCCGTTTGTGATTTTGTTCATCTTGACAAATCTTCCAGGGACAATCATGGAGATATCATCGATACTCATACCGAGACAAGCAGCAGCACGCACGAGTTTCTTCGAGGGTCCTTTGAGTGACATTAATATTGGTTGATAGGATTAGAGAGAAGGGTTTCGAAAGGGTTTTTCGTTTGTGAGAGAGAGAGAAAGATAAAAAAGCTTTTTGAAACGGTAAATGTTTTCTGACAAAAGAGTTTTACTTTTAAAAGAGAGGGTTTTGAAAGAAAAGAGCATTTGAAAGTAATAAAGCCAAAAATATTTTAAATTCAAATATATTTTTGAAAATTGTAATGTAAAGTCTTAGTCATTAATCCACGTCATCAGACGCTTTTCTTGGATCAGACGCATTTCAACAGATATCATTCATTTATGAAATGCATGTTCATATTATCTCTAATATATATGAACCTGTCTTCAGCTAAAGGTTTTGTTAATATGTCAGCCCACTGATTTTCTGTTTTGACAAACTTAATGTCAAAAACACCTTTTTGAACACAATCTCTTATGAAGTGATGTTTAGTTTCTATGTGCTTAGCCTTAGAATGCAGTATGGGATTCTTCGATAAACATATAGCACTAGAATTATCACAACAAACTGATATATTATGTTCAAAGATAGAATAATCTTCAAGTTGATGTTTTACCCATAAAAGCTGTGAACAACAGCTTGCAGCTGAAATATATTCTGCTTATGCAGTAGATAACGTAATTGTTGTTTGTCTTTTGCTTGTCCAAGAGACTAAACTTACTCCAATGAAGTGACATCATCCACTGGTAATTTTCCTTTCAATTATGTCTCCGACATAGTCAGCATCATAGAATCTAACTAATATGTACTCTTGTGTTCTTAAATACATCAAACCAAGATTAGTGGTTCCAAGCAAATATCTAAATATTATTTTAACAGCCTTGAGATATGATTCTCTAGGATCAGATTGGAATCTTGCACACATGTAGATACTGAATTGAATATCAGGTCTACTAGAAGTTAAATATAGAAGAGAACCAATCACACCTCTGTAGATAGTTTGATCTACCTTTTTACCTTCCCCATCTCTACTTAATTTTGAATTTGTTTCCATGGGAGTTTTCATTGGTTTTTTTGTATCCAATTTATATTTCTTCAAGATCTCCTTGGTATATTTCTGTTGATGGATGTATATTCCATCATCTGTTTGTTTGATTTGCAGACCAAGGAAGAACTTCACTTCTCCCGTCATGCTCATCTCAAATTCATTCTGCATAAACTTAGAGAACTCTTTGTAGTGTTTTTCATTAGTATCACCTAATATAATATCATCAACAAAGATTTGTACTATAATGAAATCCTTTTTAGTGCTTTTTCTAAAGAGAGTTGTATAAACTTTTCCTCTAATAAAGTCATTTTTCATGAGAAAAGAGCTAAGTCTATCATTCCAAGCTCTAGGTTCTTGTTTTAATCCATATAGAGCCTTTTTGAGCTTATAAACAAGTTCTGGTTTATCATTATCTTCAAAACCAGGTGGTTGTTTAACATATACTTCCTCTTCAATTATTCCATTAGGAAATGCACTTTTTACATCCATTTGAAATAAAGTGATTTGATGTGGTGCAACATATGACATAAGTATGCGAATAGCCTCTATCCTATCTATTGGTTCAAAGGTTTCAGTGTAGTTAATACCTTCTTGTTGGTTATATCCTTGAGCTACTAACCTTGCTTTATTTTTTACCACTTTACAATCCTCATCAAGTTTGTTTCTGAACAACCATCTTGTTCCAATAAGTGATTTCCCTTTGATTTTTGGAACTAGTGACCAAACATCATTTCTTTTAAACTGGTTCAGCTCTTCATGCATAGCTAAAATACAACTTTCATCTTAGAGAGCTTTATTAATATTCTAGGGTTCTATCTCAGATAGAAAAGCCATGTTGTTTGAGTCTCTGAATGTTGATCTGGTTCTGACTCCTTGAGAGGGATTACCAATGATCAATTATTCAGGATGATGAGTTTTGAATTTCCAGTCTCGTCTGAGTTTAGTGTCAGATGTTTGTTGAGTATATGAATCTGCTACTTGTATAGTTGCTTCTGCATTCTCAGTCTTCAGGTTATCATAAGTTTGATCATCTTGTTTTCCAAGATCTAAACCTGCAAGATCATCTTCAAGATCTGATAGTCTCCTATCAATTTTTAAACCATCATTAAATCTTACATGAGTAGTGAACGCGCTGTTGCCACGCGCCAAAAAGAACGAGCGATTATTAAAATAATGTAGTATAGAGCGACAACTCGGATATCGTCTCTCAAGGACTCTTTAGTTGTTGTTATTATTAACAGAAAATCAAAAGTTAGTTTTTGGGGGGGTTTTGAGATTGAAATAAAATAAATAAAACAAAACAATGAAAACAAAGCAGTTAAAAGATTAACAAATAAGCTAAAGAACGATTAACCTACTGTTCTTGGTTTCCCACTATCATTGGTTCAAATAAATCCAAGCCCTAAGCAGATTCTAATCCCCTCCCGGTTGTAGCAACAATTAACAACGCAATCACTACTACGGATGTATGTCTCTATTCCCGAAATAACAAAAGGGGTTAAGCCCTCATGAACAAACGAACATGAACAAACACACGCGAAATAACAAACGCGATTAAGTATAGAAACATAACATCACCGAAATGAATCAATACAACACTATACATTCCTGAAATAACAAAAAGAAACATATAGCATTGCATTGAAAAGAGAGAAGCAAATAAAACAGGAATTATAGAACCTCAAATGTAATAGAAACCAATCACAGTAGATTAATCTAGGAGACTAGTTCTCCATTATAGAAAGGAAACAATAAACTAAAAAGAAAACCAAAAGACTAACTACTGGCTAAAACTAGCCAAAACTGACTAGCTAAGACTAGCCAAAACTGACTAGCCTGACTAACTCTTAAGTTCTGCCTAAACAGGCTTTTATACAACTCCTGGAATCCACGTCCTCGCGAGGCGAAGCACTGATCACGAGGCGTATATTACGAACACTATTCAACCTTTCATCTTCTCGCGAGGCGAGCATATATTCGCGGGGCGAATCTCTTCAAATTCCCAAACTGCAACGCCCGTGACCTTTCACACGGGCAAGCCGTGATCGTCTCTGACTTTTCAGGGTTGGGTGACTCGCGAGGCGAGCTCTTCTTCGCGGGGCGAACCAGAGACCTTGCATTTTCTTGGAACAGTCAGCTTCGGGGTCGCGTGGCGAGTATAGCTTTCGCGGGGCGAAAGACTCCAGATTTATTCCTTTTTATTTACCTGAAAATAAGAAAATAACAGTAAGTACTTTATTCACTCTAAATCAACTAAATTAACCTAAAAACAATTTACAGACTCAAAATACTACTTAAGGACAATCAAGTCTAATTTGGGTGAAAATGATATAAAATAAGCACAAAGCCAAGGTCTTTACTAGTTATAAAACCAGTCAAACAGAGGCTCATCAAAATACTCCAAACTTAAACTTTGCTTGTCCCCAAGCAAACTAAAACTCAAAAACTTAAAAAGACTCAAGACAGGAAAAACATGGCAAGCTTAAGGACTCAAACAACCTTGCACAAATTTCAAGCAATATTTCAAAAGAATTTTTCTTCTAATGTTCCCCCCTTTCAAGCAAAGTAATCCCCACAATCATTTATTCTAAACAATTGAGAATTTCATCATTCAAACAATCAGAACTCTAAGCAGGGGATCTAAGTTACACTCAAAAAGGAGATCACCAAATTCAAACAACTGCCTTCCTCACAAGGGAAATTTGTGTTCACTCAATCGCTCAATTTGTGTCAGGCTAACATTTCACTCAATTTTCACTTTTAAGAGCACTTCCCATAAATTTGATTTTCATCTCAAAATGATTCCCACAGAAAACATGCAAGCAACATCAGAAGGTCTTTTATGGGTTGTAATGGGGCCTGGCTAAGGGTAGGATATACAAAGGAACTAGGCTGAAGACCCTAGGAACTAAGAGAGCATGAAACATTTTTACACTTTGAATTTCCACTCAAGTTCCTTTTTCATTTTTCATTTTGCTTTGGGTGACTACAACCTTTTTATTTCTTTTTGGCATTTTTGCACTTTTATTATTTTTTTTCTGTTTTTCTTTTCTTTTCTTTTTTTTCTTTTTTTTTTTTACATAAATTTTTTTCTCAACCCCAAACAACATATTACACCTTGCAGCCACCCCAAACTTAGTTTCTTGCACCCATTCTAAGATTCCATGCTCTCCTAATCCTAAGATCGGGTTAACATGGTTTTCCAGATTTTTGGGCTTATAACATTAGGTTATCAAGAATTAACAGGCTAATAGGCTCAATGGGCTAATTAGGGAACATGCATTAGGATTTGGTTATTTTTAGGCTAAGTAGTTATTTACAAAGAAACTGCCTAAATCATTTGAAACAAACACATAATCATGCAAACCAAAAAGAGATTCAATCAAATTCAGGAAAGTGCAACTTGAAAGTGATTTTCACACAATCAAAAACATGTTGGAGGCTCAAAACCTCACCTGGACATTTTTGCAAATTATTTGAAAGAGATTCTATCCCTAGTGTGTGCTCCTATCACCCCAAACTTATCATAAATCATGCCTTCATAATAAAATCTCAAAGTTCAGTTTTCAATCATATGAGGATCATTTTTTTCAAAATTTTTTTCAAATCCTAGGGGGAAAAAGTCAACACTATCATGCAATCAATCTATGCAAAAATTAATAAAATCCAATAAACTTGCCATAACCAAGACACAAACACAACTCCTGAGCTTCTCAAATTATTCAGGAGCTTTATTGAAAACAAAACAGAAATAAAGCAAGGAAAAGAAAATTAAAAAGAAGAAAAGGTTAAGAAAACTCATTAAGGGCGGTTCCACCAGGATCCCATTGCTTGTAGCATAAGGCCCACGTGATGGACAAAGAGTAGAAGTTCATTCCATGCTTCCATGACTTGCAGCCTTGATGTGGGGGTGAGCACTTGACAATTATGATGACTTCGCCGAGTGCGGCGGACTTCTCACTCTCCTTCGGGTCACAGCTGACCTCTTTATCTACAAAGTCTCCCCAATAGAAGTGGGGCTCAACCTCTTGGACCGGCCATGGTGCAAAATCCAAAGGCTTAAACTCCATCACTGGTTCCTCAGGGGGAGGTGGCAAACAGTTAGCTGAGGTTACTGGTGCTGCTTCAACTTCTGCAAGGTCTTCATTCACTGTACTAACAAAGTTATCACCTGCTACACATGCAGAAATTTCAGCACACACCACACAAAGGTTAGAGTTAGTAGAGTCAGTACATATATCACAATAAAATGAATCAGGAAAATCTACAATGTCTGGAAATTCAGCAGTTAATTCATCCACCCCATTACTTTTAACACATGCATCTGTATTAATTGAATCATCTACTTCCAAAGGTTCTTCGTCATCCTCAGGTACGGGGAAGCAGATGTCCTCCTGATCCTCCTTATCCTCATTTTCTGTGTTTCCTGAACAGTATAAAGCTGCATAACAGTGTATACACAAAGCAGTGCCACCATCACAATAACAATCAGTACATGAATTAGAATCAGGGGATTCAACACTCAATTCATCATCAACAGAAATATTATCACAATCATCATCAGAAGTGTTTTCAGGAATAACTTGTGAATCGGTATGCTCTTCAAGGGGCTGTGGAGTTAGCATTGCAGCCGAGTTGGCGACAACTTGATCAATTAGAGCGGACAACTTCTGAGATTCAGCTTGGCTCCTCTGGTATTCAGCCTCCATCTTCTGTTGAAATTCAAGATTTTGTTGTGCCAACCGTTGATTGTTCTCTTCTATTTGTTGTATCATCTCCGCGGATCGAGTTGGGCTAGTGTAGGATCAAGCTGATATTGCTGGCTTACTGCCATCCGTTGATTGTTCTCGGCCATTTGTTGTATCATAGAAGCAATCTCATCCAAGGTGCTCTGTCCTACACTTTGTTGGCTAAAATGATTATTCACTCCAAACCTGCCACAATCACTATTAGACTCATAACTTCTAGTAAAATTAGGATAATATGTGCATGGTGGTGGCTCATAATAGCATGGTGGTGGCTCACTAAAATTAGGATAATACATGCATGGTTGCTCATAATAAACATTAGGCACATAATTTCACATATAATTATCCATGGGGCAAAATTCACAACCAGACAATGCAGACAAAACTAATTAGCAAAGAAAATTTTTTTTTTTCTGCTAATAACAACAAACCAGAGTCCCCGGCAACGGCGCCAATTTTTGAACGCGCTGTCGCCACGCGCCAAAAAGAACGAGCGATTATTAAAATAATGTAGTATAGAGCGACAACTCGGATATCGTCTCTCAAGGACTCTTTAGTTGTTGTTATTATTAACAGAAAATCAAAAGTTAGTTTTGGGGGGGGGGGGGGGGGGGGTTTGAGATTGAAATAAAATAAATAAAACAAAACAATGAAAACAAAGCAGTTAAAAGATTAACAAATAAGCTAAAGAACGATTAACCTACTGTTCTTGGTTTCCCACTATCATTGGTTCAAATAAATCCAAGCCATAAGCAGATTCTAATCCCCTCCCGGTTGTAGCAACAATTAACAACGCAATCACTACTACGGATGTATGTCTCTATTCCCGAAATAACAAACGGGGTTAAGCCCTCATGAACAAACGAACATGAACGAACACACGCGAAATAACAAACGCGATTAAGTATAGAAACATAACATCACCGAAATGAATCAATACAACACTATACATTCCTGAAATAACAAAAAGAAACATATAGCATTGCATTGAAAAGAGAGAAGCAAATAAAACAGGAATTATAGAACCTCAAATGTAATAGAAACCAATCACAGTAGATTAATCTAGGAGACTAGTTCTCCATTACAGAAAGGAAACAATAAACTAAAAAGAAAACCAAAAGACTAACTACTGGCTAAAACTAGCCAAAACTGACTAGCTAAGACTAGCCAAAACTGACTAGCCTGACTAACTCTTAAGTTCTGCCTAAACAGGCTTTTATACAACTCCTGGAATCCACGTCCTCGCGAGGCGAAGCACTGATCACGAGGCGAATATTACGAACAGTCTGCAACCTTTCATATTCTCGCGAGGCGATCATATATTCGCGGGGCGAATCTCTTCAAATTCCCAAACTGCAACGCCTGTGACCTTTCACACGGGCAAGCCGTGATCGTCTCTGACTTTTCAGGGTTGGGTGACTCGCGAGGCGAGCTCTTCTTCGCAGGGCGAACCAGAGACCTTGCATTTTCTTGGAACAGTCAGCTTCGGGGTCGCGTGGCGAGTATAGCTTTCGCGGGGCGAAAGACTCCAGATTTATTCCTTTTTATTTACCTGAAAATAAGAAAATAACAGTAAGTACTTTATTCACTCTAAATCAACTAAATTAACCTAAAAACACTTTACAGACTCAAAATACTACTTAAGGACAATCAAGTCTAATTTGGGTGAAAATGATATAAAATAAGCACAAAGCCAAGGTCTTTACTAGTTATAAAACCAGTCAAACAGAGGCTCATCAAGTAGATTCTTCAACAACTTCTGTTCTAGAGTTATAAACTCTAAAAGCTTTAGAAGTGTCTGAGTAACCGAGAAATATAGCCTTATCTACTTTTGAGTCAAATTTTCCAAGTTGATCTCTAGTATTTAAAATAAAGCATTCACATCCAAAAGCATGGAAATAAGAGATGTTGGATTTTCTACCTTTCCACAATTCATAAGGAGTCTTATTCAAGAAGGGTCTTATCAATATTATGTTCTGCACATAACAAGCAGTGTTTACTGCCTCATCCCAGAAGTACTTTCGGAGTTTGCTTTCATTGAGCATCGTTTGATCCATATCTTGTAGAGATCTGTTCTTCCTTTCTACTACTCCACTCTACTGAGGAGTTCTAGGAGCAGAGAAGTTGTAAGAGATTATTGAAGTGCTCATTTTTAAACTCTCCACCGTGGTCACTTCTAATAGCTGAGATACAGAATCCTTGCTCATTCTGTAAGAATATGGAAAACATCTTGAATGACTCATCCTTGTGGGTTAAGAAGACTACCCATGTATATCTAGAATAATTATCGCCTAAGACAAAACCATATTTCTTTCCTAACTTACTAGAAACACTTACTGGACCAAACAGATCCATATGCAACAATTGTAATGGTCTAGAAGAAGATACTAGATTTTTGGGTTTAAAGCTAGATCTAACTTGTTTTCCACATTGGCAAGAATCACATAGGACATCCTTTTTGTAACTTATATCATGTAGACCTTTGACAAGTCTATATTTCTGAAGTTTGGTTATTTGTTTCATACTAGTATGCCCTAGCTTCTTATGTCAAACCCATCTTTCATCTTCTCTTGACACAAAACAAGTCAGACTTTGATCATATAGTTCAGTTAGATCAATCTTGTAAAGATTTTGTTGCCTGTTTGCTGAAAATAGAACTTTGCCATTAGTGTCTTTGACTATACACTACAAAAAAAGTGCTATTTTGCAACGGTTGTTAGCTTAATTAGCGTCGGTTTTATGCGCCGCAGATTCATGTTTACGGCATTTCCTCCACCGTCGCAATGTCGACCGTCGCGAGTAGCTTTTGCGACTGTTTGAAAAACTGTCGTACAAACTGCCACAAATTTATTGCGTCGGTTACAGACTGCCGCAGATTACGATCGCAAAATTGGTAACACAAATAGCGACGGTTAAAGAACCGATGCAATTTTTTTCCCCAATTCTGAAAGAAATTTCACGGCAGTTTTGCAACCATCGGAAAACTTAAGTGTTAAAATTTGGATAAACAATTAGCGATGGTTTGAAACTATCACAATTTTTAATAATTACCATGCACTTATATTGCGACAGTTTTGGAACCGCCCCAAAAAAAATTTAATGATTTTTTTTTAGGAAATCATTTTGAGTTTACAAAACCTGCTTATTAAATCAGACAGTAATCTGCTTTCTGTTTGTTTTTCTGCTTTCCTCTTGATAAAAAAAAACTTGCTTATTAAATATATATATTTTTCTTAAAACAAATAAAGGTAAACAAAATAATACAAGATAAATAAATTAAAACTCATTCATAAATAAAATGTTGAGTTACAAAGTACGACCAAAAAGAAATATTCCAAATAGAGTTCAACAATTCCATAAATATAAAGTAATACAACTAAAATCCTTCAAGTTCATAAAATGAAAACTGGAACTATCTAAACGGTCCAATGTGACAATGCTCCGTGGTCTTCAGGCATATGAATAGACTCAGAGGAACATCTCATATCTCTTAGTGACTCTAAGTCAGCCGGCTGTAATTCAAAGAAATCAAAAATTAGATAACAACCGCTAATTCAACAAGTGAACTATCAAAAGTTAAAAACTAAATTTAAAAGCAATTATTTTACCTAATTTCCCTTAACATTCTGCATAAGGATAGCAATTTGTTCCTTCAAGACTTCATAAGTAGCAGCTTGTTCCTTAAGCGCTACGACTTCAGCTTCCAATTCTTCAATCTTCTCATAGGGAGATACCAATCTCTCAGAGTGAGACCGAAATCCAGTGACCTGAGATGGTGTTATCCCAAGTCCCATTCCTTTGGCATATACAGGGTGGTCCTTTCCAAAAACTTTCACAAATGCATCATTCTCAGGTGAACCCTCATGAATTTCATTTTGCAATTGTTCCTACATATAATATTGAAGACATACACAATTACTTAAAGATCACCATTAACAATGAAATACAACTAACAATAAAAAGTTACATTTTTGTTATTTTTGCCTATATATATAGGAAGTTTTGGCATGCAAATTGAAAAAACATGTGAACACTAAGTGTCGAACTTCTAGCAAACAAGCAAATAATAAGCATAGTAACAAAGCCACCATAAACCTATTACTTGCAAGCCAACAAATAATGGGTCTACTTCTAGCAAATCAAAATTGAAAATGAAGGGTTCTAGTTACTAAGTGTGCACTATGTAGCTTATCATCATAAATCCTATTAACCAAATATAAAAATAGAAATGAAATACAATGACAATAAAAAGTTATAAATAATACATTGTACTTACATTTTTTCCCTAGACTCTTCGCTGACAAATGATCCATCCTTCCTTTTGTGAGAAATAGGATAAAATTCTGCTTTGCTAAATTCTCGTCCTTCTAGCAATTCCTAAAATTAAGCACCATACAATAAGTGCTAGTACAAATAAATTATATTGTTAAAAAAATGAGTGAACCATACCAACTCATCTTTTGTCCTTGCAATTCCCTTGGAGCCTAATGTATGGTGGATCACTAACTTTTCACGATTTGTTGCATTTTGGTCAGCTATCTCCTGCATTAATTAATAACATAATGAAGAGTTAGTAAATAGTAGTTGAAGTAACAAAGACTGCAACTTATGATGATTACCATTTGTTTAGCGCTCTGCCTATAATTTACATAAACAGCCCAATGGTTGGAGTCAATATCAAGTGGGTGCCTCTGAAGATTTTCCGCCAAGGAAAGCTCCCAATCATGATATTTAAGAAATAATCTGCATCGTGTGTCCCTCCATTTTTTTTGCAAGGCTAGTTAAAATATACTTTTTGTGTTCTCTATCATTGACAACAAATTTATTCTTCAAGACAACATAATAAAAGATAGTGTTAGCTAACAAAAAACATAATAAATCGAACGTATTCACTTAACTACAAATAATACCTGTATTTTTTTAGAATAAAGATTGTTTTTCAAAGTATCTGGAACTTTTTTCCAATTCTCAAACATTATGGGAATGTTTTTAAAGTTTCTTGCAAGTTAACCCAAAAATCCTACCAATAAACCGGCTGACTCTCCCACTGGTTGTGCATGTCGATTCCACCTAGCTATAATCCTTGTTGTACCACTTGATGCAAACACATCTGTCACCCTTAAACATGTTTGCATCACCTGACCGCATGCATCTAACACATAAAGTAAACAAATTAAAACAATTCATAACCCAACATATAATAAAATTAAAAAAGATTAAAGAGAAATATAAAATAGATTAGACATACTTATAACATCTACTGTCCAATATGTTGGAGCTTTTTCTGGAACAGGCAGGGGACCTTCATCCACATCAGGTTCAGATTCAGCAGTTGGTGCAGTGTGTACCTCATACAGATCCTTCAGAAGATGCATTTGATTGAATTGGTGTGGATTGACACCTCTGACGAACACATCTTGGACCGGCCATAGAATTCTTCAGTTTCATGTTGTTCTTAAGCTGAATTTAGCATCACATCTGTATCCCGGTCAATCTCTGCATTTGATGCAACGGGTACTTCATTTTCAAGGTGCCTATCAACTCCAAATTCATCATTGATCATGTTTCGAATAGGATCCTCAACAATAGTGGGGTCTTGAGCTACATTTGGAATATTACTAGGTGAGATATTACTAGTTTCTATTGTTCTGGACTCCCAATGATAGGACCAAGTGTATCCTGTTGGAAATGGTGTGCAGATTAAGTGATCATACACCACATGCCTACTTTGCCATTTTTTGAAACCACATCGTTTACAAGGGCATATTATTTTACCATTTACTGATTGATGTACAAAGGCAAAATCAATAAATCCCCTAACCCCTTGCTCATATTCAACTGAGTTTCGTGGCTTCATTATCCATGACTTATCCATTGCTTCAAAATATTAAATCTGGATTTAAAAATAACACACCACTTCATAAATTGATAAATATATACTATTTTTAAAATATATATAAACTACCATCTAATAGAAACATATCAAAACTAACATAGCTACACAACTAATTTAAAGTGCAAGTATATAATTGCTTTCTACAAAACCACAACTGTCTCTGAAAAAACTATGTAGATTTTTTTGATAGAAAAGGTATACTGAAAACTAAGAAAAAGAAGATATGATGAATTATTTGCCACCAATTAAGGCATCACTCAATACATATATTAAAGAACATTCCTAAATAGAACATATTCAAAGTCTATTTCATTATTGGATTTAAATTAAACCATGAAATCATGTACTGCAACAAGGATCAAGACATTTGTACTGATAATGTAATAGCCTTTGGTACTCTCAACAATTATGATCAAAAATTAGTTTTTATCATGCATCTTAAATGACCAAATTATCAGGGACTAGTAATTTATTGCTTAAAATATTCTAGGTGACAAGGTGGAAAAGTCAAATCTCCTCTTTAATAGAGATAAAAATAATAAGAAATGAAGATTCCTAAATTTCAGAAAAGGGACCAGAGCAATAAAGGATCTCATTGTGAAGGAAAATAAGGTTGAGTATCTCAAAAGCAATATAGAGACGCAAGAAGAAGTGCTACTTTTTCAAATTGAAAAAAATGAAGGAAAACAAATCACATCTGTGATTGAAGAAAACGACCCCTTTTCAAAGTCATCCCAATAAGACACAAAACTATAACACTCCAAATCATTGTCCACACCTTTTTCTCCATAGACCCATTTACTAAAGAACAGAGATTAGAATAGAACACAAGTAAATTTTGTGGGATAGGCATAACAACTCCCAGCAATTGAAAACCCAATACCACACCCTAAAAGTTCATAAATCATAAATCACAAGTTCATAAATTGAAAAAAAAACTTGTTCACAAATCATTCAAAATCCCAGCAATTGAAAAAACTTGAAAATACTTGTTCATAAATCATACCAACTCAATAAACACACAATTTCACAAGTCACAAACAATAGGCATAGCAGCAAAAGTAAAAAAAAATACCAAAAAAATATGAATGGGACGGTGAGAGCTTACCTCTCTGTAGCTAAAAAAACAACTGCTCCTGGCTATTAGAGTAGGAGTTTCTGGGCAAAAACAATGAATAAAATCAGAATAAAATAAAAAAGAGAATTAATTGATTTATATACTTCTGCATGGAATGAACCAAGGGCCACAAATTCACTCTTTATCCAGTAAGCAACCATGTATAAGTGCAGAATCCACATAAGTCTTTCTACTTGCACTTCCATGTATAAGTCTCATATTAACTCCATAAAGATCTGGAACAAAACGCATAGAAACATTGGAAAAAATGGTAGCAAAATAACCATTGTAGCAGCATGTAACATACCGAGTCAAGCCACACCAATCTTCAATCCCTAACAGAGAAACAAAGAGTAATCCCTTTTATGACTTTGATGTGAAGCCAGGGATGGGTCGCACACCAGGGTAACAAATTGTCACAAATAACAAAACAAAAATCCTCAATTGCTATTCTTTCGAAATTGTTAAAGAATCAGATTTGTTATGATAAAGAAGAGAATCTAGGGTTTTGAATGGGAAGCAATCAAGAGTAAATGACATTTGGAAGCAATCAAGAGTGAATGAAATTTGGAAGAAATCAAGATTCAAGAGTAAATAGAAAGAAAAAAAAGGCGAAAAGAGAGAGAAGAAGAATGGAAGCTTACAACAATAAGCTTTCTCTGTACCTTCATTGGCTTAAAGAATCGTCCACATTTTCAGTGAAGAGATGCAGAGAAGGTGAGCGGCTATGGGGTGGAGGACGACGGTAGAGGGATGAGGAATCGTTGGGTGAGGGAAGGTGAATGGTTTGGGGAACAAAGTGACAGCGAGGGATAAATGACAAAGTTAGAGAGGGAAGTTGAAAAAAAAGGCAAAGTGAGGACGTACCAATCCACGTGGTACCCTATTTCTAAAACCGCCGTTAAAAAAATAAAGAACAGCCGCAGTGTTTTCTTGTTTGGGGCGGTTAGCAGAAACCGACGCATTAACTGCCGCAGCTTATGACCGGCGGCGGTTGGACTAAAACCGCCGCAAAGTGTCTGTTTCAAATTCTCAATTTTGATGTAGTGATACAAGCCTTCTTAGTGAAGGAAACATTGACTTATGATAAGCAGATTATGTCTTAATCCTTCTACTAACAGAACATTAGAGATAGATCGTAAAGCTGATCTCCCACCAATTTTACCTATTCCAATTAACTTTCCTTTCTGATTTCCACCAAAGGTAACATGTCCTCCTTCTTTAGATTGGAGGTCTAGGAACATAGACTTTTCTTATGTCATGTGTCGTGAGCAACCACTGTCCATGTACCATGATAGGTGTGCTCTTTGTCCTATTAAGGATAACTGCAATAGGAATAATTAATGCTTTAGGTACCCATATTTTCTTGGGTCATTTCTTGTTAGTTCTTGAAGTTTGTGACAACTTCTTCCTTTTGTGGATGCACTTAGACTTAATATGTCCAGCTTTTCCACAGTTTTTACAGCTATCCTTATATAAATTGACATTATCATAAAGAGCTTTAGGCTTTTGCCTTAATAATTTGTTAGATACTTTATGATGCTTCTAGTCAATGAATCCTAAACTAGTTTTATCAAGAGAGGGTTTCTGACTTCCTAAAAGTTTAGTCAGATTATCACTTCTATTGACAAAACGAGCAAGATCAGGGGTGAGATCTAACATGCAAACGGGGGAGTTGGTCAATCAAGGTTGTAATAAATAAATAGGTTCAAATATAATACAATAATCATCTTGGTGGATCTTGTTACTAACAAGAGTGATAATCAATCAAGGTAAAAAGGGGAGTTGGTCACACCACATGCAAACGTTGGAGGTACAAGGTTGATGCAATAATAGGGGGACCAAAAGTGCAATTTAGTCTAGATTTTAATTTTTTTAATTCTTGGTATATATTTGGATTAAAAGTACTAACATTTTCCACATTACTTTTGAACTTCTATGAACTCCAAGGGGTACTATTCATTCTCCCAATTTCTTAATCAATTCAGCAGTTAACTACTTAAACATGTAATTGACCATTTTTTCACCATAATCTATTCTTTTCCAACCCTTCACACAATTTATAATTATTTCTAACGCCCCCTAGCAATGTTAGAAAAGACCACCAACCCTAGCCAGGATTTATAGTGAAATTTGCATGTCACCTGTAACATCCGTGCTTTTATGACTTTGTTATACGTATGATAACGAGTTTTAAGACTTGGATTAGATGTTTAACATGTTAGTTAAGGTGTAGGAACCTTTGCTTGGAATGTACGTGATCTACTGGTGTGGAATAGAGCGTAAACATAGGCTAGGGTTTTCTAGTATCACTTAGAATGCTCGAGAGTGTATAATAAAAAAATTAGGTTTAAGGAAGAGTTTAGGCATATTTGGATGCTTGAGAATGTTCCTTAAGCATAGAAGAGTCTATAGCTCAAATTTGAGGACAATCGAAGATCAAACGGACTCAAAATGGGACGAATCCTAAAAATCAGGATTCTAGTCAATGGTCAATGCTCAAGCGTGACCTACTCCATGCTTAAGCGTGGGGGTCAACCTGACATGCTCTGGCATTGACTTCACGTGTCAAGCTCTGATTGGTTACATGCGCGGTGACGGTTACCTAACCACGCTCAAGCTTGGAGGATCCCACGCTCAAGTGTGACCCATCCCACTCTCAAGCGTGGCGTGGCAGCTTAGTAAAAATAAAAAGGGCAGAGGGTGAAACATTTCACCCTTATGTAAAAACACAACAAAGACAGAAAGCAATAGTGAGAGAGTGTAGAGAGATAGAGAGAGAGACTAGTGAGAGAGAGATGAACTTCAGGTCGAGAGTTTGAGCAATCCGATCGTCCTAACGCGATTCCGAGTACGTCATCGCGATCGTGGTAACAACGTCTTCTAAACCCTAGCTTCCCTTTCTTCTCTAAGCTAAGGTAATCTATACCCTCTTTATGCCGAAATCTCATCAGTGATGGTATTAGGCTTATCTTTCAATCCGTCTATCGGTTTTCAATTCCGACTTCAGATTAGGGTTACCTATAAGGTATGTTTTGTAATGTTGTATTCAGGCGAATTTTCGGAGGCCTAGAGATATCTGTAGCTTGCTGATAAGCCTCTGGCTCATCTAGTTTTATGACTAGTATGACCGTGGTTTTGTGCCGATTATATCTCGTTTTCACCCAAATTAGGCCTGATTGTCCTCAAGCAAGGTTTTGAGTCCCTTAAGTAGTTTTTGGGTTATTTAGTCAGTTTTTGAGTCAAATAAAGCACTTATGGCTATTTCATGTTTTCAGGTTGACTTAGAGTCCAAGGAATGAAGGAAACAATGGAAATTGCAATCTGGAAACACTCGCCACGCGAGCAGATACTCGCCCCGTGAGGGTGAGGACCAGCCAGTGCCAGAAAAGTCATGTTCTCTGCATCGCCCCGCGAGCTATTGCTCGCCTCGCGAGCCTGAAGTCAGCAAGCATTACGGTCATCCCGTGACACCCATCACGGGCGTGAAGAGAAACCCCTGAAGACAGAGAAGATCACGGCCTGGCCGTGATAGGCATCACGGCTGTGACAACCCAGGTTTTGAAGACTCGCCTCGCGAGAATCACGCTCGCCTCGCGAGAATACAAATTCAAGAAGGCGCCATTTTAATATTCGCCTCGCGAGAGGCCACTCGCCTCGCGAGAATGCGCAGTTTCTGAAAGTTATAAATAGCTGTTTAGGGCAGAACAGAATCATCTTTTGCTAATCCTTGTTTTCGAATTTTCTTTGGTTGTATTGCGTTTTTGATGGAGAACTAGTCTCCTTGATCAATCTGCTGTAATCGGTTCGCACTGCCTCTTGAGGTTATGTAATTCCTGATTTAATTGCTACTCTCTTTCAATATCTATTCTATATTCTCTGTTTGCTTAATTCAGTTTGTATCGAATGGGTATTGATTTGTTTCGATGATTGTGTATTCCTAAACTTAATTGCGTTTGCTTAATTCGTGTGCGTTCAATTCGTGTTTGCTTAATTCACGAAGGGCTTCATCCGTTTGCTTAATTCGGAATTAGGAATATATGTCCCGTAGCGTCGGTTTCGCTTGTTAATCGATGCTACAATCGAAAAGGGATTAGACTCCGCTTAGGGCATGGAATTACATGAACCGATGATAGTGGGAAACCGAGAGCAGTAGGTTGATCGTTCTTAGTTTATTTGGTAATTGTTTAGTTTGCATTATTTTTCTGTTTTGTTTTCTTTTTTTTAACTTGAATTCCAAAACCCCCCGTTCTGACTTTTTCTGTTAACAACAACCCAAGAGTCCTTGTGAGACGATACTCGAGTTGTCGCACACTAAACTACATTTTTACCAACCGCTCATCTTTTGACGCGTGCGCGACAGCGCGTCAAATTGGCGCCGTTGCCGGGGACTCTTGTTGTTATTAACAGAAAAAAAATATATAATTCATTGCTGAATTAGTTATGGCTGCTTTGTCTGGTTATGAATCTTAGTACTGCCATGGATAATTACATGCAAGGTTATATGCCTTATGTTGATTATGAGCCACCACCATGCATATATTATCCTAACTTTGCTGAAGGCTATGAGTCTAGTAGTGGTTTTGGCATGATTGGAGTAAATGAAGTCCAACCCAGCCTGGATGAGTTAGCTTCTCTGATGCAACAACATATGACAGAATTTCAAGCAAATCTTCAACGAATGACAGAACAAAGTCTTGAAAGCCATCGGAGAGGAGAAGCTGAGTCTCAGAAGTTGTCCATTCTAATTGATCAAATTGTCGCCAACTCTGCTGCACTGCTAACTCCACACCCCCTTGAAGAACATACAGATTCACAAGTTATTCTCGACAATACCTCTGAGGATGATTTTGATAATACTTCTGTTGATGAACTGTGTGTTGAATCCCCTGATTCTAATGCATGTGCTGATTGTACTGACACTGCTTTGTGTATAGAATGTTATGCAGGTTTATTCTTTTCAGGAAACGTAGAAAATGAGGATCAGGAGGATCAGGAGGACATCTTCTTCACCATGCTTGAGGATGATGAAGAACCTTTGGAAGTAGATGATTCAATTAAATCAAATGCATGTGTTGAGAGTGATGGGGTGGATGAATTGAGTGCTGAATTTCCAGACATTCAGACCTTTACTGATTCAGTTTATTGTGATATATGTATTGACTCTACTAAAACTAACCTTTGTGTGGTGTGTGCTGAAATTTCTGCATGTATAGCAGGTGATAAATTTGTTAGTGCAGTGAATGAAGAAAATGCAGAAGCTGAAGCAGCACCGGAGACACCAGTGTCCTATTTGCCACCTCTCCCAGAGGAGCTACCAGTGATGGAGTTTAAGCCTTTGGATTTTGCACCATGGCCAGTCCAAGAGGTTGAAAGCCACTTTTATTGGGGAGACTTTGTAGATAAAGAGGTCAACTGTGACCCGAGAGGTAGTGAGAAGTCCGCCGCACTCGGCGAGGTCATCATGATTGTCAAGAGCTCACCTCCGTATCAAGGCTGTGAGTTAGGGAAGCATGGAACAAACTTCAGACCTTTGGCTACCACGTGGGCCTTATGCTACAGACAGTGGGATCCTGGTGGAACCGCCTCAATGAGTTTTCTTAACCCTTTCTCCTTTTAAATTTTCTTTTCCTTGCTTTATTTCTGTTTTGTTTTCAATAAAGCTCTTGAATAATTTGAGAAGCTCAAGAGCATGTGTGTGAGTCTTGTGTCGGCAAGCTTGGTAGGTTTTGGTTGATTTAGCACAGATTGATGGCATGATTTATGTTGATGATTCCCCCTAGGTTTTTGAAATTTGGAAATTGTGATCCCCATTTGAAAAATTGAAAACTGAACTCGAGATATTTTGTTGTGAGGGCATGATTTATGATAAGTTTGGGGTGATAGGGTGCACACACTAGGGATAGAATCTCGGTCAAACAATTTGCATGAATGTCCGGGTGAGGATTTGAGCCTCCAACATGTTTTTGATTGTGTGAATCACTTTCGAGTTGCACTTTCCCGAATTTGCTTGAATCTCTTCATGGTTTGCATGTCTATGTGTTTGCATCAAATGATTTAGGCAATTTTCTTTGAATTAACTACTTGGCCTAAATTGAACCAGTCCCTAATGCATGTTCCCTAGTTAGCCCCTTTGAGCCTAATTAGCCTATTGTTTCATGATGACCTTATGTTATGAGCCTGAATCTGGAAAAACCATGTTAACCCGATCTTAGGATTAGGAGAGCATGGAAGCTTAGCAAGAGAATGGTTGCAAGAAACTAAGTTTGGGGTGGCTACAGTGATATGATGTGTTGTTGGGGATTGAGAAAAAGAAAAAAAAAAAAAAAGGTTGGAGCCAAAGGGCAAAAATAAATCTCTCTAAAAAAAAAAAAAAAGTAAAATGTCAAGAAGGGTATTAGAAGAAAAGGGCTGTAGCCACCCAAGGCAAAAAGAAGAATAAGAATAGGAACTTGAGTAAGGAATTCAATGTGTAAACAGCTTCATGCTCTCTTAGTTCCTAGGGACTTCAAACTGATACCTTTGTATATCCTTCCCTTAGCCAGGCCCCATTACAACCTTGAAAGACCTTTTGATGTTGCATGCATGTTCTCTGTGGGGACCATTTTGAGATGAAAATCAAATTCATGGGAAGTGCTCTTAAAAGTGAAACTGAGTGAAATGTTGTTAGCCTAGACAAACTGAGAGATTGAGTGAACACTAAACCCCTTTGTGAGGAAGGCGATTGTTTGAATTTGGTGATCTCCCTCTTGTGTGTAACTTAGATCCCCTACTTGGATTAATGATTGTTTAATTGATGAAATTCTCAGATGTTCAGAATAAATGATTGTGGGGATTACATTGTTGAAAAGGGGGAAACATTGAAGGGAAATTGTTTTGATGAATTGCTTGAAATTTGTGCGGAATTGGTTGAAATCCTTCTAGCTTGCCAAGTCTTGAGTCGTTTTGAGTTTTAGTTTGCTTGGGGACAAGCAAAGTTCAAGTTTGGAGTATTTTGATAAGCCTCTGGCTCATCTAGTTTTATGACTAGTATGACCGTGGTTTTGTGCCGATTATATCTCGTTTTCACCCAAATTAGGCCTGATTGTCCTCAAGCAAGGTTTTGAGTCCCTTAAGTAGTTTTAGGGTTATTTAGTCAGTTTTTGAGTCAAATAAAGCACTTATGGCTATTTCATGTTTTCAGGTTGACTTAGAGTCCAAGGAATGAAGGAAACAATGGAAATTGCAATCTGGAAACACTCGCCACGCGAGCAGATACTCGCCCCGCGAGGGTGAGGACCAGCCAGTGCCAGAAAAGTCATGTTCTCTGCCTCGCCCCGCGAGCTATTGCTCGCCTCGCGAGCCTGAAGTCAGCAAGCATTACGGTCATCCCGTGACACCCATCACGGGCGTGAAGAGAAACCCCTGAAGACAGAGAAGATCACGGCCTGGCCGTGATAGGCATCACGGCTGTGACAACCCAGGTTTTGAAGACTCGCCTCGCGAGAATCACGCTCGCCTCGCGAGAATACAAATTCAAGAAGGCGCCATTTTAATATTCGCCTCGCGAGAGGCCACTCGCCTCGCGAGAATGCGCAGTTTCTGAAAGTTATAAATAGCTGTTTAGGGCAGAACAGAATCATCTTTTGCTAATCCTTGTTTTTGAATTTTCTTTGGTTGTATTGCGTTTTTGATGGAGAACTAGTCTCCTTGATCAATCTGCTGTAATCGGTTCGCACTGCCGCTTGAGGTTATGTAATTCCTGATTTAATTGCTACTCTCTTTCAATATCTATTCTATATTCTCTGTTTGCTTAATTCAGTTTGTATCGAATGGGTATTGATTTGTTTCGATGATTGTGTATTCCTAAACTTAATCGCGTTTGCTTAATTCGCGTGCGTTCAATTCGTGTTTGCTTAATTCACGAAGGGCTTCATCCGTTTGCTTAATTCGGAATTAGGAATATATGTCCCGTAGCGTCGGTTTCGCTTGTTAATCGATGCTACAATCGAAAAGGGATTAGACTCCGCTTAGGGCAAGGAATTACATGAACCGATGATAGTGGGAAACCGAGAGCAGTAGGTTGATCGTTCTTAGTTTATTTGGTAATTGTTTAGTTTGCATTATTTTTCTGTTTTGTTTTCTTTTTTTTAACTTGAATTCCAAAACCCCCCGTTCTGACTTTTTCTGTTAACAACAACCCAAGAGTCCTTGTGAGACGATACTCGAGTTGTCGCACACTAAACTACATTTTTACCAACCGCTCATCTTTTGACGCGTGCGCGACAGCGCGTCACTTGCGTGGCAGCGGGTAGGAGTTTGGGGAAGGGCTTGTTTTGTTGCTTCTAGTTGAGCCTACGACTTCTCAGGTGGGAGAAAGAAGTCATCTAACGTCGGAAATGGCTAAGTAGCATTTTATTCAATAATAGCGTAGGGCGACCTAAACCCTACTAGTAGGCGAATATTGGACAAAGTCAATATCACATTGGGAACTACTTCGTGGTACCGATGATAATAGTGAAATTGTAGATTTATGGTCGTTAAGTTAAATTTATGATATTTGAGGTTGTCTGATTTTATATGTTAAACTGCTCACTGAGTGTTATTTGGTTTAATATGCTATGTTTGGACTGATTGAGTTTATTTGACTACCTGGCTGTTTATATTATTAATGCTTGATGTGATAACATGATTGAGTGCAATAACCTGATTAATGGGCTCTAGGTATTGATATATGATGATTTTATGGTGATGTATGTTAGGGATATAGGACACAAGCTTTAGAAGTGCCTAACCTAATTAATTAATATTGTATTATGATAAGATTAATGATGTAATATTATGGAGGTATTTTATGAGATAGTGATGAGAGGTTAAGGCACTAGGGTATGACTTTATATATGTCGGTGAGATTCATTCATATGCATGTTGTGGATTATATCCGTGTGTTGGGAATGCACGAGGTCCGGAGTCCATACGGGACCGTTCCAACTTAGAATTAGGCTGTGCAGCTATAGCTTCATTGCGATGCATGAGCACTGTAACATCCCGATTTTTTGACTTTCTGATATCAGTAATAAATATATGAATGAGTATATTTATTATCTGAGTTTTTAATGATGATATTGGTTTAGCCAAAGTTATTTTCATGTTTTTCTTGAAAACCATAAGTTTCGGGGAGATTTGTGGTTGAAAACTCAGATGGAGCCTAATATGAGATTTCACTGATAGTAAGAGTTTACTGATCAGAAGACCTAATCTTGACTCGAGACTGAGACCCTTGATGTTTTTATAGCATTTTCAAGAATGCTGGCTATTTTAAAAATTTTCGGAAAAAATTAATATTTTATTGTTTTGTACGAGGCCAAAGCCGAGAATCCCGTGCGGGGATCTGAGACAAGCTCGAACGGAGCAAAGACATGAATCTAGATATTTTAGATGCTTGAAGTGACTAGCATTTATGGCGACACGACTAGTATTTATGGCAATCCTATCCACGTCATAATGATTTTCATATATTTGTAAAATTATATTATTATTTTATTCTACTATCAACTTAATTGCAAGTTTGCCACTGTAACATGTGCTGTAGAAGGCAGCCACACCTCCTCACATATCCACCACATATGTTGCTTCTACCTAATGATGGCAATTTAAATGGAAATTGCACTTAGGTCCTTAAACTTTTCTAATTTGCAAATTGATCCTTAAGTTAATTTGCAACTTGGTCCTTAAGTAATAAATTTTCGTTGCACTTTAGCCCCCCAAACTCCCTTGGCCGTGGCTAACACACACACATCTACACCTTGGATGACTTATTTTTTGCTTCATCTAAGCTTGTCATCATCTTGTTTTCTTAAGCTTTTCTCTTATAACACCAAAAATTCTAAGCTTGATTTGTGAAGAACTTTGTCATCTTTGATCATTTCTTCTTACTCCAAGAGGTAACATCACTCTATCTTGTTCATCTAAGTCTTTCTCTTCAAAGATGTTCATGTGTTCATGCCTTAAACTTCATGCTTCAAGTTTGATACCCATTTCTTCTAAAATCTATCATAAATTGTAGAAAAATCCAATGAACTTGAAACCAATTTCTATGATCTTGTAATCATCTATATATTTGTCATCCAAGAGCATGTGTTCAACAAAAATTTATTCCTATTATTTCCTTACATGGCTGAACCTATAAAAAGTTATTACGTTAAATTAATTTTCGAAACTAACTTGATTATTATTTTAGAAATTTATTTAAGGAGAAAAGGTCTAATTTGACTTCAAAGGTTTTTAAGACGTTATACGTCAATTAGCTTTGAAAAAGCGGTTACAAAAAGTATTTTCTTAAAACAGCGGCATCTTTGTAGTCTGTAATGACTCTTTTTTTGAAAAAAAAAAATTCAATTAATTGATGATTTTATAAAGTATTTTCTATAAATGAGTTTTACTAAACGGTGCTATTTCCGACAACTTGGATAAGTTGCGGAGACTTTGTTTTGGATTTGTTTTTCACAGAACGAAAACAGTGTTAACGTTGAAATGCGAACCTAGTATCAGAGATACTAGTGTTATTTAATATAAGCACAAAGATCTTTGATCCGTGTTAAATTGGACTTTATGTCATATTCACGTTGTGGGTTACATTGTTAAAGTTTAATGTTGTTTTCTATCACCACAAACCTAAGACTGATTGCAAGGTCGAAGGTGTTGTGACTGAGCACTCGGACTTCGTGTCCTGTGTTAACGTTGAAAAATCTAACATGTTGAAAATTACGAGTAGTCGTAAGCCATCTTGAGCTTAGACAAAAGAACAATGAACACAAAGAAAAATGACGAGAACAAAATGTTTTATATGCATTCATTGGCAGACGTGCCCACGTTGTTATGTATGGTGCCTTGATAATTAAGGTATTCCATGCCACGTTGTATGTCTGAATGCCTTGCAGGGTAAGATATTTCAGGCTACGTTGTTTCATTTGTGTCCTGGTGGACAATGGAAACCTATATACGTTGATCATTGTGCCTTGGGTTGGACAGTATGCCTATGGTAACACGTTGTGCCTTATTTGGCAATCGAGCTTGATCAGCTCATTTACACGGTGTTGGGATCTCCGGAGATTAAGTGAAAAGTTAGACATTGAAAGTTGAAGTGTTCTTGCATTTGTTTTCAAAAGACGGTGATCGAGTATGAAACCCAGTGGTAGACTACTTGTTTATTTATGTAAATGTATATGTGTATATGTTTTTTGTTGTGTCGCGCATGTAGTTGTCGAGTTAAATCCATATATTGGTTTCTCACTTTTGCATGTTTTATTTTTGGCTTCTCTACTTGTGCATTTATTTATATCCGAGTTCAGATGAACCACTCAAGGGACTTAACAACTACAGGAGGAAGTTCCCTTTGTTCGGAGAATGCCGATGTCTTTTTGCTACTATTAGGTCTGTCTTATAGGTGTGACCATCTTAGGTTTTATGTAGTGTATGTTGTTGTTTTTCAATAAGGACCAATTCTTATAAAGGTCCAGGTGTGAAAACAGTATGATGCAATATCTTTGTATGATGTTATATATATATATATATATATATATATATATATATATATATATATATATATATATATATATCTATCCATAAACGGTTATATTTACATTGTTGTTGTGGTTGTTGAAAAGTAAAAGGAAAGGAAAATAAATTTCACCATTTTGAGAAAGGATTACAACTTAAGAAAATATTATTTTTCTAAAGCAGCCAGTAAATTAATATTTTATTTATTTCTGCACATATAAAGAAATAATGCCCAATGGGGGTGTTACATTAGTGGTATCAGAGCTGGTCGAGTCTTTCGGGAATGTTGGGGAATAGGTCTGTTAAATTTTTGTTGTGTGTTCTCTGATTAAGATTTGTTTGAATTACTTCTTAGAAGTAATGTGTATTAATACATAAGTACGCATTTCATTTTCTAGTTGCGGTCTAACTGATTTCGTCTTTTACGTCAGTTATGGAACTAGCGCCAGAAGATAGACGTGGACGAGGACGTGGACACGGTCGTGGAAGGGTTCGACGAGATGGTTCCTTCGGTGGTCATGGCAATGCAAATGAGGACTATGATGGTGGAGTGGATCATACTGCACAAGCAATGGATAACATTGCGGCGGCTATTTCTATGCAGACAGCTGCTATTGCTGCTCAAACACAGCAAGTTGCGGAAGGTAAGGTTCTGGTCGTATTTCGAAGCCAAAATCCTTCACTGTTTGGTGGGGATGCTGACCAGGAGAAAGTTGACTTATGGATTCAGGAACTGGAGAAAATATTTGAGCTGGTGGTCACTCCGGCAGAAGTTAGGGTTACCTATGTTGCTTTCCTACTGATAGGAGATGCTGAGTACTGGTGGAAAGGTGTCAAACAACTTCTGGAAGCTGATCATCAGGAGATTACCTGGAACGTTTTCCGAACTGTATTTATGGACAAGTATTTTCCAGAGAGCATTAGGATCGAGAAAGAACAAGAATTTCTAGGGTTACAACAGCGACACTTATCAGTGGGGGAGTGTGCGGCGAAGTTTGAATCGCTTGCCAAATACTTTCATTTCTTTCAAGCACAACCCAATGAGAGTTGGAAGTGTGAGAGGTTTGAGGCAGGACTGAGATTTGAGATTAAAGAGTCTGTCTTACCTTTGCAACTCCGAACTTTTCAAGCTTTATTTGCGATGAGTTGGAAGATTGAGCAGATGAGGAAAGGAAGAGATGATAAGGGGAATTTTGGAGGACCATCTAGATCCAAGGATCAATTTCGGAATCAGGGAGAAAAGCAAATGTAGAGGAAACCTTACTTCCGACCACCAGGAAATAACCAGAATCAACAACATCATCGTCCTAATAATTCTGAATCGGGAAGTGGAGGTCAACAGAACCAAAACTGAGGTCAAATTAGGAGGTGTTACAGATGTGGAGACCCAAATCATATGGCTAATAAATGCCCCATGGGTGGAATGAAGTGCATTAATTATCAAAAAGTGGGACATCTGTCGAGGGATTGCAATCCTCCAAGGCATGGACCTATTGTCAGTAACACCAGCACTAATAAGTCGATGACTGCGGGTAGAGTATTGGTCGCGCTGTCGCCACGCGCCAAAAAGAACGAGCGTTTACAAAATAATGTAGATAGGGAAGCGACAACTCGGATGTCGTCTCACAAGGACTCTTAGGTTGCTATTACTAATAGAAAATTAGTTTTGGGGGGTTGGAGTGAATGCAAATAAAATAAAGAAACAAAACAGAACACTAAAAACAGAGCAGTTTAAGAGATTAACAAATAAACTAAAACGATTAACCTACTATTCTTGGTTTCCCACTATCATTGGTTCATATAAATCCAAGCCCTAAGCAGATTCTAATCCCCTTCCGGTTGTAGCAACAATTAACAACGCAATCGCTACTACGGATATATGTTCCTATTCCCGAAATAACAAACGGGGTTAAGCCCTCATGAACAAACGAACATGAATGAACACACGCGAAATAACAAACGCGATTAAGTATAGAAACATAACATCACCGAAATGAATCAACACAACACTATACACTCCTGAAATAACAAACAAAAATGTATAGCATCGCATTGAAAAGAGAAAAGCAATTAAAATAGGAAATACAGAACCTCAAGTGTAGTGGAACCCAATCACAGTAGAGTAATCTAGGAGACTAGTTCTCCATTACAAAAGGAAAACAAAACATATCTAAGAAAAGAAGACAAACTACTACTACGGGCTCCTACTCTGACTAAAACTAGCCAGCCTACCAGCCTCTCTTCAGTTCTGTCTAAAACTGACTTATATACAACTTCTGGACTACGCGGACTCGCGAGGCGAGCACTCCTTCGCGAGGCTAATAATGCGAACAGTCTGCAACTTTTGATCTTCTCGCGAGGCGAGCATATATTCGCAAGGCGATACTCTTCAGATTCCAAACTGTAACGCCCGTGACCTTTCACACGGGTAAACCGCGATGCTTTCTGACTTCCAGGCTTGGATTACTGGCGAGGCGAGTAATGTTTCGCGGGGCGAGACAGAATGGTTGGCAATTTCTGGAACAGTCACCTTCTGGTTCGCGAGGCGAATACCTTCTCGCGGAGCGAAAGACTCCAGAATTATTCCTTTTTATTACCTACAAACAAGAAATAACAGTAAGTACTTTATTCGACTCTAAATTAGCTAAATTAACCTAAAAACACTTTACAGACTCAAAATGCCGCTTAAAGACAATCAAGTCTAATTTGGGTGAAAATGATATACAATTAGCACAAAGCCAAGGTTTTTCTAGTTATAAAACTAGACTAGCCAGAGGTTCATCAGTATATAATGTGAGGGGAGCTTAGACTTCAAACTACGACGGTAATTCTTTTAGCTATACTTGTAATTCAGACTCAACGCATTCTTTCATTTCGATAGATTGTGTGAAATTTATGAAATTGTCTATTTCTTTATTATCATGATTTGATTGTTTCAACCCCAACTGCTAAGTCAGTTACTGTCAATTCTATTTTCTTGCACTGTCCTATTGTTGTTCAGGATAGACACTTTCTTGATAAAAGGAGTTTCTTGATGAGATTTAATCTAGTCACCTTTACTTTTGGTGGAAGTGATCCAGTCTGAATTCTTTTCAGACTGTTGTTCTTTTAATCGTTGTTGATAAAATTCTCCAAAATACTTTCTTGTGAAAGTAAGAATTTAGGATTAAGAAATCCTGTTTAGTTTTGAGTCACGAAATTTCGAGGACGAAATTGTTTTAAGAGGGGTAGAATGTAACATCCCGATTTTTCGACTTTCTGATATCAGTAATAAATATATGAATGAGTATATTTATTATCAGAGTTTTTAATGATGATTTTGGTTTAGCCAAAGTTATTTTCATGTTTTGCTTGAAAACCATAAGTTTCGGAGAGATTTGTGGTTGAAAACTCAGATGGAGCCTAATATGAGATTTCACTGATAGTAAGAGTTTACTGATCAGAAGAACTAATCTTGACTCGATACTGAGACCATTGATGTTTTTATAGCATTTTCAAGAATGCTGGCTATTTTAAAAATTTTCGGAAAAAAATAATATTTTATTGTTTTGTGCGGGGCCAAAGTCGAGAATCCCGTGCGGGGACCTGAGACAAGCTTGAACGAAGCAGAGACATGAATCTAGATATTTAGATACTTGAAGTGACTAGCATTTATGGCGACGCGACTAGTATTTATGGCGATCCTATCCACGTCATAATGATTTTCATATATTTGTAAAATTATATTATTATTTTATTCTACTATCAACTTAATTGCAAGTTTGCCACTGTAACATGTGCTGTAGAAGGCAGACACACCTCCTCACATATCCACCACATATGTTGCTTCTACCTAATGATGGCAATTTAAATGGAAATTGCACTTAGGTCCTTAAACTTTTCTAATTTGCAAATTGATCCTTAAGTTAATTTGCAACTTGGTCCTTAAGTAATAAATTTTCCTTGCACTTTAGCCCCCCAAACTCCCTTGGCCGTGGCTAACACACACACATCTACACCTTGGATGACTTATTTTTTGCTTCATCTAAGCTTGTCATCATCTTGTTTTCTTAAGCTTTTCTCTTATAACACCAAAAACACTAAGCTTGATTTGTGAAGAACTTTGTCATCTTTGATCATTTCTTCTTACTCCAAGAGGTAACATCACTCTATCTTGTTCATCTAAGTCTTTCTCTTCAAAGATGTTCATGTGTTCATGCCTTAAACTTCATGCTTCAAGTTTGATACCCATTTCTTCTAAAATCTCTCATAAATTGTAGAAAAATCCAATGAACTTGAAACCAATTTCTATGATCTTGTAATCATCTATATATTTTCTATCCAAGAGCATGTGTTCAACAAAAATTTCTTCCTATTATTTCCTTACATGGCCGAACCTATATGTAGATGGGTGAGGAAAGATTTTTGTTTCAACTTTGTTTAAATGATGACTGATTCATGATCTCTAATCCAATTTGTTGTTGATTCAAGTGATTAGAAGATCAAATCATATCCTAAGATATTTTTTTTGTTAAGGCCGAAAATCTTAACTTTGTGGTTAAAATGATTTTGATTCACTTTTATTACAGGAACCTTGATTATGTTCTAATCTCACTTAAGGATCATTGATCCATGAGTTGTATAAATTTTAAAATTTTAGCCCTGAGTTCTTGAGAGGGACGAACCCTAACTCTCATAGGAACAAGTGTGTTTGTTTGTTGTTTGTTAATTTTGGTTGTGATTCACTTTGAAGGATCTAATCGGTAGCTGAGGTACTAAGGGGTGCAATGGAAACCGGGCTCATAAGCATTTTGTGCAAGTTGAAACTTCAAGAGGTAAGAGGGGAATTGTCAGAGGGATTATCCGATGACTATGTGTGATTAGTGTTGGTCTGTGTTAATTATTTGTGATTGTGGTATTTTTTTAATTTGGTTAAAGTTTTGTTATTTTCATCTGTGATCATGTATCTGCACTTACTTATTAATTTGCAAGTTATATATTATAATGTTGTGATGCATGATCTGCCTGGGAATATTACTATGATGTTGTTATTGATTCATGTTTGAGAAGCCTGATAGTGGTCAGTGCCAAATCAATTAATCAGATAAAAGATTTAAAAAGACTTTACGAGGAATATTCAATAGTTAATTGAGAAATATTAGAAGATATTATAACTTAAATAAGTATTTGGGAAAATAAGGATTATTTGAAATTATTATTATTTCAATGATTTATTAGTGTAAAAGTAATTTATGAGTCACGGTGAAGATGTAACCTTGAAATTATTTTTGTACTGCTAATTTTTACGCAAATAATTTCGAAATAATATAAAAAGTTATTACGTGAAATTAATTTTCGAAAATAACTTGATTACTATTTTAGAAAATTATTTAAGAAGAAAAGGTCCAATTTTGACTTAAACGGTTTTTAAGACGTTATACGTTAATTAGCTTTGAAAAAGCGGTTACAGAAAGTATTTTCTTAAAACAGCAGCATCTTTGTAGTCTCCAGTGACCCTTTTTAAAAAAATAAAAATAAAATATATATATTTCAAGTAATTGATGATTTTACAAAGGATTTTCTGTAAATGAGTTTTACTAAACGGTGTTATTTCCGACAGCTTGGAAAAGTTGCGGAGACTTTGTTTTGGATTTGTTTTTCATAGAACGAAAACAGTGTTAACGTTGAAACGCGAACCTAGTATCAGAGACGTCTCGATACTAGTGTTATTTAATATAAGCATGAAGATCTTTGATCCGTGTTACGTTGGACATTGTGTCCTATCCACGTTGTGGGTTACGTTGTTAAAGTTGAATGTTGTTTTCTATCACCACAAACCTAAGACTGATTACAAGGTCAAAGGTGTTGTCACTGAGCACTCGGACTTCGTGTCCTGTGTTAACGTTGAAAAATCTAACATGTTGAGAATTACGAGTAGTCGTAAGACATCTTGAGCTTAGACAAAAGAAGAATGAATACAAAGAAAAATGACGAGAACAAAATGTTTTATATGCATTCATTGGCAGATGTGCCCACGTTGTTATGTATGGTGCCTTGATAATTAAGGTATTCCATGCCACATTGTATGTCTGAATGCCTTGCAGGGTAAGATATTTCAGGCTACATTGTTTCATTTGTGCCCTTGTGGATAACGAAAACCCATATACGTTGATCATTGTGCCTTGGGTTCGACAGTATGCCTATGGTAACACATTGTGCCTTATTTGGCAATCGAGCTTGATCAGCTCATTTACCCAGTGTTGGGATGTCCGGAGATTAAGTGAAAAGTTAGACGTTGAAAGTTGAAGTGATCGTGTATTTGTTTTCAAAAGACGGTGATCGGGTATGAAACCCAGTGATAGACTACTTGTTTATTTATGGAAATGTATATGTGTATATGTTTTCTGTTGTGTCGCGCAAGTAGTTATCAAGTTAAATCCATATATTGGTTTCTCACTCATGCATGTTTTATTTTTGGCTTCTCTACTTGTGCATATATTTATATCCGAGTTCAGATGAACCACTCAAGGGACTTGACGACTACAAGAGGAAGTTCCCTTAGTTCGGAGCATGCCGATGTCTTTTGGCTACTATTAGGTCTGTCTTATAGGTGTGACTAGCTTAGGTTTTATGTAGTGTATGTTGTTGTTTTTCAATAAGGACCTATACTTTTAAAGGTCTAGGTAAACAATATGATGCAATATCATTGTATGATGTAATATATATATATATATATATATATATATATATATATATCCATAAACGGTTAAATTTACGTTGTTGTTGTGGTTGTCGAAAAGTAAAAGGAAAGGAAAAAAAATTCACCATTTTGAGAAAGGATTACAACTTAAGAAAATATTATTTTTCGAAAGCAACTAGTAAATTAATATTTTATTTATTTCTGCACGTATAAAGAAGTAATGCCCAATAGGGGTGTTACAAGCACCCTCGCGAGAGAACCAGGGTGTGCACCAGAGTGAAATGTTCAGCTATAGTATCATTGCTTTGTATGAGCATTCTCACCGCAGATGAGCGTGTGCACCGGGGATTTGGGGACCCGTCGCTTGGACGAATGGCTAGCAGTCGAGGGATGTGACACAGTAATTGTGGTGGCCACGTCAGTATACATAAGCATTTTCATAAGTGTGAAGGGTATAGGAAGATAATGTGTCTAGATGATGCCTGTATATATATATGTGTTGATGCATGTCTATGTGCCTTTATTGATTAAATGCTATGTACCTTTTTCCCTATTTTGATGCTAGATAGTTTCTTATCTCATCTTTCTTTCTTTTGTGTTTTTTTTCTATCGTTATACGTGTAGACCCTGATATTACGGAGGGCACACTAGGAGCATTCGTGGATGGAGGCTCCGACGGGTTTCCCCCTGACGGGGACTTTTGAATTAGAGTTTGTTGATGAGAACTGGTGGCTTACGGACCCAGTCACTCGCTTTGCGGTTTATATAGGTCTAGTATCGATGACTACAGACCTAGGGAACACCGATTCCGCCGATGCCACTGATGTCCGAGGTTATGCATGTACCAGTTCCTTTGCCTGTCGATGTTCTAATACCAGTACCTGACCATGCACCTGCTAGCACCAGAGATTCCAGAGGTTCCCGATGTGAGACCAACTCCATCTGAGTCTTCTCATTTCTCTTCCAGGAGCAGTTTGGCATATCGACGCTTATTCCAGCAGCTTCCTGAAAGGAGCTCTTCTAGCAGCATTTGCGGAGCATCGGGACCATCCAGGCTCAGAGGAGGCAGAAGTGAGAGTACGGGTAGTAGTAGTCGTACCTGATAGGTTCGGTCAGTGCGTATCTTACTAGATGTACATAGTTGTATGGTGAGGTCTTTTGATGTATTTTGATAGGGGACTGGGTGTAGAGTGACAGCGAGGCATCTTTTGTTTAGACCCTTTTGATGCATTTTCTTATCTTATCAGGTTTGTATCTATATGGGATCCTACTGATGGGATTCCATTTACATTACCTTATGATCGTACTTACGTGATACCATATCTACGTATGTATGTATGTGTGTGTGTGTGTGTGTGTGTGTGTGTGTGTGTGTGTGTGATGTTATGTTTATAATTGAATGGTGGTTTTACTTAAGGTTTTTATTTCTTCGTTGTTTTATATATCCGCTTAACTTTATTATCAGGATTAAGTTTTGAATAAAATATGGTTTTCTTTAATGGGACATCGGGGTGTCTCATCACCTACCAACTGGTCAGATCTAAGAATCGAACCCAAGTCACAGAAGTGAAAGGCTTGACTAGATATGCCAACCACTGGTTGTGAACAACAACTAGCAGCAAATATGTACTTAGCTTCAGTAGCGGAGAGTGCTATATTGCTTTGTCTATTGTTGGACCAAGAAATCATATTCGCTCCAATGAAGTGACATCCTCCACTGGTGCTTTTCCTTTCAACTCTATCTCCAGTAAAATCAACATCACAGAATCCAGCTAGCCCAAAATCTTCCGATTTCTTATATAATAGACCAATGTTAGTGGTTCCGATAAAATATCTAAAAACTCTTTTTATACCCTTATGATGAGATTCTCTATGATCTGGTTGAAATCTAGCACGGAGACAAACACCGAATTGTATGTCAGGTCTTCTATTAGTTAAGTATAAAAAGGATCCAATCATATATCGGTAGACAATTTGATCTACCTTTTTACCTTCTTCGTCTTTATTTAGCACAACTGATGGATGCATAAGAGTGTTCATAGGCTTTGAATTTTCCATCTAGTATTTCTTAAGAAGCTTCCTGGTGTAATTTTTATGATGGATATAGATATATTCCATAACTTGTCTTCTGGATTTGCAAACCCAAGGAAGAAATTCAATTCTCACGTCATGCTCACCTCAAACTCATTTTGCATTAACTTGGAGAACTCTTTACAGAGATTTTCATTAGTAGCACCAAATATAATAGCATATACATAGATTTGCACTACAATGAAGTCTTTCTTAGAGCATTTCTTGAAAAGTGTGATGTCTACTTTACCTCTAATTATTATCCATTAGAAAAAGGCTTAGTCTTTCATACCAAGTTCTAGGAGCTTGTTTGAGTACATATAAAGCTTTCTTAAGTTTATAGACGTGATGAGGACTATCTACATCTTCAAAACCAGGAGGTTGTTTAACATAAACTTCCTCCTCAATGATCCCATTAAAAAAAATTCATTTTTTACATCCATTTGAAAAAGGGTGATTTTATGTTGTGCAACATACGACAAGAGAATTCTAATAGATTCTAATCTAGCTACAAGTGCAAAAGTTTCAGTAAAATCAATACCTTCTTGTTGATTGTAGCCTTGACCAACTAAGCTTACTTTGTTTCTTACCACTTTTTCATCTTCATCTAACTTATTTCTAAATACCCATATGGTTCCAATGATTGATTTGTCCTTAGGCTATGGAACAAGGATCCAACATCATTTCTCTTAAACTAATTCAACTCTTCTTGTATTGTTAGAATCCAGCTTTGATCACTGAGAGCTTCTTCAATATGTCTAGGTTCCATTTTGGATAGGAAATCCATATTGTTGTTCTCTCTTAAGGTAGATCTTATTCTTACTAAAATGGCACAAAACAACACTAGAAGAGGAGGTTGAATAGTTTTTTTCGCAAATCAGAGTTTTCAAGCACAAAAAAAAATCAGTGCAAATAAGACGCTATAAGGTAGACGCCCATTTCAGCAAGCTGAATTTCAGTGAGCAACTATTAACACTCCCCAAACTATTAGTAACAACAATTAAGTAACTTATAAATAAAGTATAGAGTTTAGGGAAGAGAGTACTCATAGATTTATCCTGGTTCACCCACAAACTTTGGGTTACATCCATTTATTGGCTTCACCAAGTTTTATCACTATAACTGATCAGGGTTACAGACAAGTATTATTTTCACACCTAGCCTCTCCAGGCTCAACCACAAGTATTGTTTGCACACCTAGCCTCTTCAGGCTCAACAAGTATTCGTTCAACAAGACTCTCCAGGCTCAAGGAGTATGAAAGTTGTTTGAAGCACAACTTCAATATTATGGCAACAACTCAACCAAATAACACTTCAGAGAGTGAGTACAAATTAATGATCTGGTGAGTTGCAGATTGAATTCTTCTCTAAATGATTTGTAACTTGGAGAGAATATGATGATGAGAGTGTGAGAGCTTTCACCTTTTTGTATTCTCAGTTAGAACGCTTTTTCTCTTGAGAGAGTATTTGTCACGTATGAATATTCTGTTTCTGATCTGTTGTGTGTTCTTTGTCGTTCTCAGCTTCTCTGTATCTCTTTTTTTCTTCAATCTTTGAATTCTTCAATTTATATACTTGTCCATAATAGATCTTTTGGGGCATGGTCAGGGATCTTCTTCTTTATCTTCTGGACAAACAATAGACGTTCCGACTTGTTAATTAATATTTGAGAACGTTGGAGGTCCTTTTGTTGACCACGGAGAATAGCAGATATGATTTCGTAGCCGGGTAAAATTTCTTTCATTATTTGTGAATCACTTAGTAAAGCTCAGAGAAATGTGCTTTTCACTTTATTGCATAAACGGAGATTTGCAGCAATGCCTTTGTCTTTTCTTCCTTTTTGTACTCAATAGAAGACAAGGACAAAACTATTATACTTCATTTGAATTTGACTCCTTTCTTCGATGAAACACTTCCATCTAGATTCAAAGTAATTTCTTCATATAATATTTTCTCCTTTTGAACGTTGCTTCAGCACCAGAGAATATATATCTTTATACTTAAATACTTCAAGTCTTCAAATCTAGAGATATGAACTTGAACACATTTAGGATGCTTTGATGATTCTAACATGAGCTAAATGTCTTCCTGATTCTCACAGAGGTTCAGACACATATTCAGATATTCAGACGCTTCATTGCATGAATGAGTCTTATTGAAGATCCAGTCTGTAACTTGATCTATCTTCTTTCAGCTTTCTTTAGAAGATTGTATTTTCACTCTTTGTGATTTTGCTTAAATAGTATTTGATCAGTGTATAGATTTTGGGAGATTTTCCATGTTCCTTCAAATGAGAGAAGAGGTGAAGATCTTTGAGTAGGTGTAACACCCTGATTTTCGTATAAGTTGTATTACCGGTAAAGATATATTTATTGATAGTTTTATCCGAGACCTAGAAAATGGTTTTGGAGAAAACAAAATCATATCTAGAACCTACTCTATGGTAGGAAGTTCTGGTTAAAATTTGGGTTTAAAACTCAGACAGAAATCGGTCTGTGTTTTTACTAACAGTATAATTTTATACCGGTAGAAAATCCTAATTTGACTCGAAACTGAAAAATTGTAAATTTTTATGTTATGTCCACGAGGAAGTATATTTTCCAATGTTTTTCCCAAAAATAAAGTATTAGATTTTATTCGGGAGAATTTTGGGGAAAAACGGACGGAAACTCTAATCGGGTAAAACGATGGAGCCAGATATGGAGCTGAGGTGATGGTAGTGATTGATGGGATGGAGGGTAAAAGCATTAAATGTGAAGGGAAAAACATTAAATGCGAGGGGACAAGCATTTATGGTGATTCCTAAATATCTAGATATTTTTAAAGTAAAAAGACCAAAATGCCCCCAAGCTTTCATGGTTATTAACAAGACACATCTCTTCACCCTCAACCACTCATTTTACATGGTTGTAAACCTTCCACATCTAGCCAATTTCGTGCTGTCACATCCACTCAACTAAACCCATTTCATTTTGCTTTCATTTCATCATCTTCCTCTCAAAAATCGTAATCGGGTAAACAACGGAATCGAATATGGATGCGCAGTGATACACCAGGAGACAGAACGGTGAGTCATCCATGATGACTCAGAGGGAATGAGTCACCATGGTGAGTCATGGTGGTGACTCATCTTCATCATAAATTCAAACCCTATAATATCTATATATTTATGTAGTAACCTAACCTATCCTAGTTAAATAGCAACCACGGTCAAGACCAAGGCATCATCAAATTGGCTTCTTCTTCCTCATGTGTGATGCACAACATGGCCACACCCTTCAAACACCCATCCACCACACATTTCATTCCTAGCCATGATGATTACTATGACTAGCTAGCTTATAATATTATATTTCTAACTTAACTTAACCTAGCTTAATTAACATCAACTATGGTTATTAAGGACACATCTATTATCCCTTAACCACTCATTTATATGGATGTGACACCCCCACACATAGCCATTTTCGTGGCTGCCCTCTCCTCTTCATCATTTGATACAATTCATTCATGCATTTCACCAAAGACTCCATGGGGGCAAAGCTTGCATCTTGGATCATTCTTTTATTCATTTCAATGGAGGATCCTCTTCCTCATCACTTTATCTCTCTTTATCACCACTACTTTGAATTAGAGGAGAAGAATTGTGAGAGAAACCTCAATAGTTACAAGAAGCTTTGAAACCTAGTTGGAGCAGTCTCGGTGAGAGAGTCACCAAACACTCTTCCACTGTTGGATCATTCTAAAATTTTAGAAGAAAGGTTCATGACTTGTGGTTCTTCATATACAATAGTTATAATTGTTAACAAACCTCCAGAGTAAGAGATATTAAGTTCGGACAGTGGATTGAAAGGGTGAGAAACTCAACCCGAATACCATCTAAGCTGTCACCATAGAATTGCGATCGGAGATTCGTTAACCGTTGGATCGGGCTGAAACTTTGTGAGAAGGTTTAGGAAGGATAGTTCTTCATTGTCACCATTAATTTTTTTAAATAAAGCTGTGTCCAGATAAATGGAGCTCAAACAGTAACTTTGGTTTGGTAGCTTTTCCCTAGGATTCTTGAGCTTATTTTGAATCTGATTTCCCCTATGTCCAGCCGCGATTCTTGTATGTTTTTCTATCGATTTTGTTTCTTGATTAAAATTGATTTATTTATTGGAACCCTATTGTAGATTCGGTTGGTATTTCTTTGTTTCCTGTGAATTGTGATACCGTATGTGTAATCGGGATGGAAACCGGAACGAGGGATGTGTTGGGATGGATGGTGGCAGAATTGTGGATGTTGTTGGAAAGCGTTTTGAGGTTCATGTCAGTAACATGGATGCATTCGGAGCTTGTACGGGAAAGCACGCAGGTCGATCAAGTGGGGGAAATAAATAGCATGTCGTCGGAACGGATATGTAGCGTATAATTTATAATAATGGTGTAGGGCGACTAAACCCTCCTAGTGGTCGAGTAATCTACAATACCAAAATCACATTGGCGACTATTCCGTAGCACCAATGATGATTTGGGGATTGTAGGTTTATCACCGTTAGGATAATTTTATAATATTCGAGGATGTCTGCTTTTATTACTATTGAACTGTTTGTGATGTGCTGGTTGTGATAAACTGCTTTATGTGATTTTTCTTGATATAGGAATATTTACTATTATTATTATTATTATTATTATTATTATTATTATTATTATTATTATTATTATTATTATTATTATTATTATTATTATTATTATTATTATTATTATTATTGTGTATGATCTGTCGGGTTTGATAACATGCTTAGCTGGTATTTAGGTAAGGATATGTGTTGTTCAGGAGGTATGCATGTGGCTAAGAAAATGATTGTTGTTTAGAAGTGTCTAGCCTAAATTAATTATTTTATAGATAAGATGTGACATGGATTGTGTGTTGAGACTCTGATGGAAGATTGAGGCACTAGGTTGTAACAGATGTGGGTCAGTGAGATTCATATAGTTGAATTGTTGTTCACAACCGTGTGTTGGGAACACACGAGGTCCGAAGTTCTCACAGGATCGTCCCAACTTAGATTTAGGTCGTGCAGCTATAGTGCCATTGCTTTGCATGAACACCCTTGAACCAGGATGTGCACCAATTGTGCTATGTAACAACCCGATTTTCGGATACGATGTATTAATGTTAAAGATATATTTATTTATATTTTTATCTGAGACTTAGGGAATGATTTTGGAGAAAACAAAATCATATCTAGAACCTACTCCATGGTAGGAATCTCTGGTTAAAATTTGGGTTCAAAACTCAGACGGAAATCGGTCTGCGTTTTTACTGACATTATAATTCTATACTTGCAGAAAAACCCTAATTTGACCCGAAAACTGAAATTTGTAGATTTTTTTTATATTTTGTCCGTGGGGAATTCTACTTTCCAAACTTCTGATCAGAAATAAAATATTATGTGTATTCGGACGAATTTTGGTGAAAGTTAGAACGAAAAACAGTCAGTGTTTTCACTGACAGTAAGATTTTAATGATCAGAAAACCTAATTTTGAATCGTGAACGAAATGGTTTATATTTACATCATATTTCCAATGAGTTTGGTTAGTTTGAAAATTTTCAATCGAAAACAAAATATTTTGCTTTTATACAGGCGTAAAACCCTAACTGGGGATCCGACGGAGTCGAGAAGGGAGGTGCAGAGACAAAACCGGACACCGGAGGAGCTGAGTCATGGGGTGAGTCACCACCATGACTCGCCAAGAAATTATGAAGTATTAAATGTAAATTTAGGTGAAATTACCAAAATACCCGTAAGCTTAACATAACCGACGTTGAGTTAAATTTCAACCATGGTTAAGGAACCAAGGTTAATTCTTGTGGCCAAGAATCAGCCACACCCTTCACTAAATGTTAGCCACATGTTTACTAACCATAGTTAGCAAAGTAACCCTAGTTAAGTTAATTATTAACCATAGTTAAATATTATATTATTTAATAATCACAAAACCCATTAATCTAAAAGCTAAAAATCAAACAAAGCCTAAGATCTACCCTATAAATAACCCCAAAACCGCAGCCCCCTTTCACTCACTTCATCTCTTTCACTTGCTTCACAAAAACACCCAAAACTCCATTTTCTTTCAAGAGCTCAAGTTCATGCCTTTGTAGAAACTTACCAAGATCATCATCCTTTCTTCATCTTCTTCACACTCTTGACATAACATGATCATCCTATCTTTTTTTTAAGCTCTTGTTCTTCATATTTCATGGTTTTCCATTTCTAGATCTAAAATTTCAAATATTTCTAGAAAATTGTAGAAAAATCAATTTAATGTAAAACCAATTTCTATGATCTAGTTATGATCCATACTTTCATTATCCAAGAGCTTACGTCCAACTAAATTTTCTAACCTATTTTTGTATTTAAGGCCGAAACCCTACCCTAAGTGGTTGGATGATTTTTATTCCATATTTTCAACTTATAGTTATTTATCCTAGCTATCTAAGACCTAAGTAGTAGTACCCAAAAGATTGGAATGATAAAATGATCTTAGTCCTAATTTGAATTGAATGACCAAATCTAGCATAAAGTGGGTATAGTTGGGTTTGTTTGATTAATTATAGTTATGTTGCTTTGGTTCAAGGTAAAACTATTAAGCTGTGGTGCGATAGCGAGGAACGTCAAGTTCGGGATTTCAGTGCTAACTCAGGTGGGAGAAAGAATCAACCTGTAGTAGTGTACTCTATAATAATTGTGTAGGGCGACCTAAACCCTAATAGTAGTCGAGTAATCGACAAGGCCAAAATCAAATTAGAAACCTTTTATGTAAAACCAATGGTGATTCAAGGATTGTAGGTTTATCGGCATAGGTTAATTTTGTGATATTAAGATGAAGACTGTCTGTCACGGTCGTGATGGTTGTCATGGCCAGGCCGTTACAGGTTCTGTTTGTAGAATATCTTGCTTTTGGTTGTCTGTCACGACCATGATGGCTATCACGGCCAGGCCGTGATAGAGTCTGATTTGTTGATTTGATTATTGTGATAAATTGATTTTTGTGATAGTGTGATATGTGAATATTTCTTGATGTTATGCATGATCTGCATGATTTTTAGTACTATTCTTAGTTGATTTTAAGCGAGGATATATGTTGTTCGGAAGATTTGGTTTGGGTGAGAAAGTATCGGTGAATTAGAAGTTCCTAGCTTAAATTGATTATTTTAAAGATGAAATGTGTTATAGAATGTGAGTCTAGGCTATGATGGAAGCTTGAGGCACTAGGTTGTTATTGATATAATTCATTAAGGTTCATAGGTTTTATTGTGTTTATGACCGTATGTTTGAAACATACGAGGTCTGAAGTCCACGGGGAATCGTCCAATGTTAGATTTAATTCGTGCAGTTATAGTGTCAATGCTTTGCTTGAGCACCCTCGAAAGAGAATCAAGGTGTGCACCGATTGTATCATGCAGCTATAGTGTCATTGTATTATATGAACATCGTTACCATGGATGAGGTTGTGCACCGACTGTACCGTGCAGCTATAGTGTCATTTCTATGCATGAGCACCTTTGGTCCATGGTGTGCACCGAATTTACCGTGCAGCTATAGTATCATTGCTTTGCATGAGCATTCTCACCATGAATAAGGGTGTGCACCGGTTTTAGGGACGCGTCACTTGGACGATAGACTAACATCCCTAATGGATATGGGGAATTAGTGGCCACGTCATCATAAAGGTTTAGTTGCGTGAGGTTAAGGGTAAAGGATGATATCTTAATTTTGAGGATGATTTGTTAGTTATATGTGTTGATTGTCCGTGACTTTTATTATGTTATATACTGTGACTCTTTTCCGCTTTTGGATAATAGAACTGTTTCTTACCCCCTATATTCTTTTTGTGTGTGGTATTTTATTTTATTATGGGATCGTACAAGAAGACCCTGTGGCTGAGCTGAATGAGGAGGAGTTGGATGGAACTCCTTATGAACCGGAGGACAAACATATGTGTGTATGTGCAATATAATTATGGTGTGGTGTGTTAACTTTCCGAAGTTGGATCTGTTATATTTAAGTTTTTAATTTCTTCGTATTTTCGGGTTACGTTTAATGTTAAGAACACGAGAAAGTTTAACTAAATAATTAAGGGCACAACGGGGTGTCTCAGTAGGTCACTCTTCATTCTTTAACAGAGTCTTCTTATGAATAGCTTGATTGATTGGTTGATGCATTATCTTCATCTTCAATCTGGAAGGATGTTTGATAGTGAAAATCAATTTGCCTACTTACTCTTAGCTTCTTCCTTTATCTCTAAGGAGTCTGAGATAAGATGGTTGCTTTAATGCTTCAGTGCTTGAGTCTTTCACCAGACGCATTACTTTTGCTTAATGCTTGAGCTTCCAAATGTCAGACACACGAACTATGCTTTGATCCTTTCATTGGATTGTCCTATTAAGATTATTGTCTTTATCTTCACATCTCAAGTAGATGATTAGCAATGTTCGGACAGTTCAATTAAAATAATTTGCTCAATGTTTGGGTTCATCAAAACACACGCGGGCTAACTAGAGTATGAGTCAGACGCATGACAGAGTCAGACGCTTTTTGACTTAACACTTACTCCATGAGATGGGCTTCCAAAGATGAGGTTTTTTGGATGATATGTCTTGAATTTCTAGTCTCTGCTTCCTTTAGCTTCTCCAAATGTTTGAGGATCCACTAGTGGAAAATATGCCTGTAACGACTGGATGTAACATCGGTTAGCTAAAATCGATGTTACAAAAGAGGCAGTGGCAGTATCGTAAATATCTGGTTCATTTAAAACACTTGTAACAGCGGTTGTATGTAAACTGTTGGAATTGCAACCGCTGTTACATGTCTTTATATTAACATATGAAAACTCAAGTTTTAGCTAGTCACTCCCGCACCCTTTTACGCTGTTGTGCGTTTTTTTCCTGTTTATTCCATGCGTTCTTTTTTGTGCAGCTATCCTTTCCCCTTCTTTAAGTCACGTTGCTGCCAGTTTATTTTCCAAGGGTACGTTACTTTTCTATTCTCTCAATTTTCTCACGTGACTGCTACTTTCCTTTACCACTTTCACATTGCAAATCACTTTGTCCTCTCTTCAGTCTTGCTTAACGTGCACCCCTTTGGACTAATTGGTTTCAATTGCCATAAACCAACAATTCATTCTTGCATCACATGACATGTGGGTTTCTTTTTCTTCAATTCTAATGAACCACCAAGGTGTCCAGCAACATGGCCTTCCTTTATTTCATGCAAGACCCTCTCAAGTTTCCTCTATGCAGCAAGTAAATTTCATCTATGTGAATTGGATTCCCTTTTTGCAAGGCCCATGTCATTTATTATTTCCTATAAAAATAAACAAGTGAAAATATTATTAGATTAACTCTAAAAATATAAAATTAAACTAAAATTTGTAAAACACCATTAAAAACTCAATTAACTAAACTTAGGGACAAAAATCATTCAATTATCACAATTGGGAGCAAAAATCCACTCATTAAGCCCATAAAAATCACATAATCTAGAAGATCATCACCACCTTATCAGCCTTGGTTTAGCATCCTTCTTGTCAATTAAATATTTGATTGATGAGTGGCTAGTGTAAATTACCACTTTTGTTCCAACAAGATAGGATATAAACTTCTCAAAGGCATACACTACAACTAGCAGCTCCTTTTCAGTAGTGGTGTAATTGATCTGAGCATCGATCAAGGACTTTCTTGCATAATAAACTGGATGTAACACTTTGTTGCACCTCTGTCCCAAAACAACTCCCACTACATAGTCACTCGTGTCACACATAAGCTCAAAAGGCTTCTCTCAATTAGGTGGAACAATAATAGGAGCAGTCTTTAGAAGTTCAAAGGCTTTTACGCATTCTGCATTAAATTCAAAAGTTGTATCATGCTCCAACAACTGACACAATGGCTTAGAGATCTTTGAAAAGTCCTTCATGAACCTTCTGTAAAAACCAGAATGACCTAGGAAGCTCCTAATTCCTTTTACTGATGAGGGAGGGGGCAGCTTTTCAATAACTTCAATCTTTGCCTTGTCCACTTCAATGCCATTTCTGGAGATTCTATGTCCCATCACAATTCCTTCAGTTACCACGAAGTGACACTTTTCCCAATTCAGTACTAGGTTTGTTTCTTCACTTCTGTCCAAAATTTGTTCCATATTTATTAAACAGGTTTGGAAAGTTTCCTCAAACACTGAGAAATCATCCATAAACACTTCCATTGATTTCTCAATCATATCAGAAAAAATTGCCATCATACATCTCTGGAAGGTTGCTGGAGCATTACACATACCGAATGGCATTCTTATGAAAGCAAAGGTTCCATAAGGACAAGTGAAGGTTGTCTTTTCCTGATATTCTAGTGCTATAGCAATCTGGTTATACCTTGAGTATCCATCCAGAAAATAGTAATAATCCTTCCCAGCAAGTCTGTCCAACATTTGATCAATGAAAGACAAGGGGAAATGGTCTTTCCTTGTGGCTTAGTTCAACTTTTGTAGTCCATGCAAATCCTCCAACTTGTCACAGTTCTTGTAGGGATGATCTCAGTATTCACATTAGTGATGACAGTCACACCTCATTTCTTAGGAACACGTTGGATTGGACTCACCCAAATACTGTCAGAAATAGGATAGATAATCCCTGCATCCAGCCGCTTTATAATCTCATTTTGACTACCTCTTCCATAATTGGGTTCAACCGTCTCTAACTTTCAATATTATTCTTTGAGCCTTCTTCCAAAAGAATTCTGTGCATGCATATTGATGGACTAATCCCCTTGATATCTGCTATCTGCCACCCTATTGCCTTTTTGTGCCGTTTTAACACTGTCAACAATTATTCTTCTCGTAGGCCGTCCAGTGAAGCAGAGATTGTAACAGGAAAAGTATTATCATCACCAAGGTAAGCATATTTCAAGTGACTTGGAAATTCTTTTAGTTCAAGGGATGGAGATTTAACAATAGAAGGAATATTGTCTTGAACAGTGTCATCAGTTACCTCCAATAACTCATATTTTCTGGTCCAAAGTCAAAGAGAAGTAGTTATCAAGAGAGAGAAAATTAAATCAAAGATTAAATCAAAAACAATTAATTAAAGATACTAAAAGATTATGATGAGATTTGATTATGATTAAGGCTGTATGGTTACGAATCCACCTACCCTATCAAGCAAGTTGCTCAAGCATTTATCTCATTATCCCTGTGTTCAATTTAATTTCTCTGTCAACCTGTAACCCTCAATTATCCCAATGTCACTTTCGATTTTCAAAAGGAATCATCTACGATTGCAAGTTGTCAATTTCCCAATCTATTCAACCCACAATTAGATTTATTAAGTTCTTGGTTCCCTATAGCGATTGCACCGCTTTCCTATTCTATCCCTAACAATATTCAAACGATGTTCTTAATTCAAGTCCTAAGCATGAATCGCCTCCCAACCTCAACACACTAGACTAGTTAACCACTGGCCACATGATTAATGCAAACAAAACATAATTAAGAAACAAGAAAAGTGACAAGGGTATATGAAAATATTACTTGGTTAAACTATGTCATCAAAGGTGGCTTCATCGTTCCCTTAGAAAAAGAGGATTAGTTCCTTATAGAGACGAAAACAACGAACAAAGTAATGAAAGCATTCATCCTTCAAGAAACTAACTTAAAACACACTACACAGCTCCAAGCAAACTAGGATTACAACTCACAATCAAAAACTGTCCCTTCTGACCTAAAACAAGCTATTTATAAAATTTGGGATTTGCGCGCGCTCGCGGGGCGAGCAAGGATTCATGAGGCGAATCTTAAGTTGGTGCCAGTTCAAATTTGGATGTCTCGTGAGGTGAGTCAATGCTCACGAGGTGAGACAGAATGGTCTACAATTCACTGAGTCTGGCTCGTGAGGCGAGGGTGAACGGCTGCCTGTTCTTGCTTAATCCGCTCCTCTGGCTCGCGAGGCAAGCTTCTGTTCGCGAAGCGAATGGCCAATTTTTGCCTTTTTGCTTGTTTTCTTCATTTTCCTAGCTTCCTCAAGCTTCACTTTTAACCTAGAATTAAAAGTAGCATTAAATGCTTTTTTTTTATAAGAAAATAGAAGAAATTACTAAAAAATATTCCTAAGACTCAAAAGTATTGCTTGTGAATAATTAAAGTCAAATTTGGGTTAAAACGAGAATGAACACACACAATTGGTATCAAAATTAAGGTATTTCCAGTTATAAAACTAGATGAACCAACGGATTATCAAAATACCCCAAACTTACACTTTGCTTGTCCCCAAGTAAACTAACAAATTGAACTACTCAAAACTAGGTATGCTTAATGGACTTAATCACTCTTGCCCCAAATTTCAAGCAATTTCATCAATTTACCTTCACTCAATGTTTTCCTTTTCCTTACTTTAATTAATCAATCCCTAATTTCATCTACTTTCAAACCATGGGAATTATATCAATCATGCATTCATTACCCTAAGTAAAGAATCCAAGTCACGTACAAAAGGGAGATCACCAAATTCAAATAATTGCCTTCCTCACAAGGGCATTTAGTAATTCACTCATTCGCTCAATTTGTCAAGGTTTTCAAAATTTTCACTCAAATTCACTTTTCAAGCGCACATTCCATGAATTTGATTTTCATCTCAACAAAGTTCCCACAAAAACATGTATGCAACATTGTTGCCTTAAAAACAATTGTTCTTAAGCTTGTGCAAGTATACACAGAAGCCTCAAGTAATATAGAACTTTCGTTCATATATCGTTCCCACAGGGATTAAATTGATGCAACAAAATTCCAGTTCAGATTATAAGTCCAGGAGTTAAGATGAAGTAACCAAAAATCGTTGTGTGCAAACAAATTAAAATAAAGGTGTTGATGCTAGAAAATAAACAAGTTGCGACTTGAAATTAAATTTAAAACATGTTAACAGAAAACGGATGATCTGTTGATTTACATAAATAAAACAGCTTCAGGTATGTTGCATCATAATTCCTGTTTAGCCTTCATTATGGTCTGACCATGCTCTAACATCTAGCTCCGGGAATTTAAGGTTTGTTTTCGAACACTACAAGGTCAGGTTCACTAACTTTGTTCTATTCCTATATTCAAATTAATTACACCACCCTCTAACTAAGCTCAGTCCGGATAGCTTAGGGACATGAATAGCTATTCCTAGCCTACTCATCATCAATTAATTTTCCAATTAATGACTTAACCCCTATCTTTTATCAAGTTTCCACTTACTTAATTCTTCCAAATTTAGCAAGCTAAGTATTTAATCAAGTTGATCACTCTTAATCAAACAACATTAGATGCGTGATAAAAGAAGATGCAAACAAAGCCATCACATAATTCGGCTAAACATTCATTATACTAGCATACCCAAAGCTTAAAGAGTTTAGCTCATAGTGAGCTTACAAAGAACAAATATAAGAGAAGAGCAAGAATCCATTACAAAGGAATAAAAACAAAGAAACACAACAGCATCAGTTCAGGAAGAAAGAAACCAGCGTAGCTCTCAATAAGACAATGTAAAAAAATAACTGTTCAAGTCCCCTTTCACTAGGGTTACTAAATGTTTTTATAGTACACAAAACCCTATTCTCTTTCATTCCATTTTGGGCCAACAACCAAAAAGAATTCATATAATAACCCTATCCCAAATTCCAAAAGATGTAGGATAGCTGATCCTAGACGTGTGTGCATCCTTAAAAGTGACAGTGCCATCGCCCTTGAGGAGAGAGGAAAGGTATCATTGTCAGCTTTTGTCCTTTAGTGCAATACTACTAGAAGGTAGTCCTTGCTGCAACAACCAAGTCCTTGTATCACAATGCTTCAGCCTTGCTCCAGCAAGCTTTCTGCATACCAAGACACAAAATTTTTAGACAATGATAGAGCTATCAAGAGCAAATGGATAATATTCTCTAAACTTGACACAAATATTTACAAACTAACATTTTCTAATAGAAACGAAACTTAAAAACTTAAGGATGGCAAAGAATCATAGTAAAAAGAATCTAAATAACTCTTCATTCAAAGAGTTATCACACCCCCAAACTTAAACCATTGCTTGTCCTCAAGTAATGTAAAAGAATCATACAAGGAACACAAAAAATCCTCATCAATGAATGATATGCAAGCACCACCCAGATTTGTCCATCTTTCAACTCACATCCAGAAATCCACACTTGCTTACTTAACCAAACTATTCCTTTTATCCTGCTCTCAACAACAACTGCTACACATTGATTCAAATAGATTAACACATGCTGTAGCATTGTCTTGTTCTCTGCTCATAATTTTAAATTTTTCAGCTTTTTTTTCCAGCTAGCTAGCTTGAAGCATAGCAAAACTAGCTTCACAAAAGGGGATGGCAACTTCACATTTTCCACTTATGACATTTTAATTCACTGGCTGCCTATCCCTTACTGATTTATTTACAGCCCTGCTGCAGCATGCGCATGTGTTGCAGCACAGCACCCCCAAACTTAAGCAGGTGCTTGTCCTCAAGCTTTCCCCAAACTTATGTCACAACTAGCTACAAAAGCATCCTCTAAATCTACCTTGTGGGTGAATTTTGTTTTTCCAGGTCTAAGGCTTGTAATGAGCTAGTTTGTTCAATAAATGGCCAAAGCTCAAAAGGGTAACTAGGGGTAAATATATTAGTTGGGTGGGCTTATTCAGGCTCTTTCAAACATAAAACAAACAAGAAAATGCCTCAAGCATACAGTGTGTGCAATTATGTATGTTAAGATCAGAAAGAATCAAAGCAAACCTTACAGAAAATGCATGAGTGTGAAACATAGAAGTTCAATGCAATCTGTCACTCAGACTCACTTTTATCTGTTCATGCTACAACATATATGCCCTCTATTCTAACAATTGTGCAGCAGTGGTGGTGATCACATTCAAGTTGGTGCATTAGATTAGACAGCAAGAGTTTCATTCTAAACAGTACAAGTTGAACATAGCAAAAGAGGCCAGAGGCCTTTTCCAATTAATCATTAACTATTTGGAATCAAAAACAGGGGGTGGGATTCATGCACAACCATTCATAAATCAGGATTCAAACAAATATGTCCTTAATGGTCCTATAGGAAAACAGACATAACAGGTCCTAATGACCACTACTTGCAAAAACTTAAAAGAAAATAACAAAAATCTGGGAATAGGGTGGAAGGTTTAGGGCATCCTGATGTGGGATGCTGCAGCAAACTGTAACATCCACTATGGCTCTTTTTCAAGCCTATGGAGCTCTAGTGCGCAAACTCTTCCTGGTGCCTCCTCTCTCGGAGGGAACCTTGCCTTGTTTTGCTCTGGTGACCCAGACTTCCTCCTCTTCTTTATCTTCTTCATATTTTTCTTCTTGTGCCTCTGTTTTGGCACTCTCTTCGTTCTCTTCTTCAGCCTCAGACTTCTCTTCAGCTCCCTCTTCTTTTTCTTCCACTGCCTCAGCAGCTTCTTCTTTTTCAGATTCCTCTGTTGCAGCAGCTTTAGCCTCCTCTTCCCTCAATGTTGTAGTAACCTTCTCTTTCGTAATCTTTACAGTCACATTGGTTGCAACTATCTTTAGTTTCTTTGAAAGCGGCATTGTATCTTCCTCATCTTCTTCCTCTTCTACAACATAAACAACGGCAACTTTTATCACTGGGCACTCCTTCTCAGCAACTGACTTTGTGCCCTTTGCTGGTTTTGATGTTGAGGGAGGGGTTGATGCTACAGCAGGGGTGGTGGAGGGTACTATCTCGGGGGCTGCAACACGGGGCCTTTTAGTACTCCCTTGATCTTGCTGGGAGGCTTTAGAGGCAGGTTTTTTCTTTTGAGGGGCAGGGGCCTCAGCTTCTTTCTGTTGCTACTGCTTGGATGGGGAAATACCCATCCATTCTTCATCCGAGGCAGAACTGTGGGCAGGGTCAATGTTGGTAGATTTTTCAAGGTTTACGGGTACTGGATCAGAAACAAATTTGTGTTGATGGGGTGATACTGGGACATCTTAAACAAAAGGTGGCATAATTTCTTGGGGGAACTAGGGGATTGGAGTCTCATGTTTCCAACCATTGAGCTTCATTGTTTGCTTTTCCCACTGATATTTGCAGAAGCAGAATTGCCAGAAAGTCTTCTCATGCTACACATGTTGCTGCATCATGCTAGTCAGTTCTTCTACTTTTTGCTCCAGCATCCCAGAACGATCCTGTTGTTCTGGGGTGCCAGATTTGGGTGGTTTGCTTACACTTGCACTTGCTTTTTCAAAATTTGAGTACATCCTCAGCACATAGTTCATATCAATGGGACCTTTGTTCAGTTTTAGCCCTGCCCTAGGGTTATACTCTATCCCTTGCTCCAAACAGAGTTCATTAATAAGACAGGAGAATTAGGTTACCTTGTTGCTTCATTGCACAGGTGGTGCTCTGACTCTTGAGTATCTCCCCCACATTTATCTTTTTCTTGTTCAAGATACAGCGGAGCAGAACAAGGTGTTCTTTGTCCACTGTTTCCAGATGAGAAGTAGGGGAGAGAGAGTATCCGAGGAAGTGGTACCAGATTTTTTCAAGAGGCTGCAGCATGGACCGAGGTAGTTTGAGTTGGCCTTTTTCCTGTTGTAAGAAGTCTACACCAGTGAGATCTAGTTCCGTCTTCATTTTCTACAGCTTGGCAGTTGTTGCAGCTTTCAGAATCTGCTAATACTCGTTTTCCACTTCCTCCAAACAGAGATGTTTATTAATTGTCTTTGTAGAAAAACACACCTTACCTCCTTTGATAACCACAAATGTTTGGGCATCAAACGCAATATTTGCTTAAAACTCCCTAACAATTTGTGTACAGAACCCATCTTTGTACTCAGCAAAGGTCCTCCATTTATGTGCTTCAATCACGTTTACTAGCTCTGGGAGCATACCCAAGTTCCCTCCTTTCCCATATTTGAAACCTTTTTCTTGATGAAGACTGCGGTTGAGAATCTCTTTTTCATATTTCTCTTGTGCTTCTTCACTAACCCAGCTGGTTAGGGTTTCGGTTGGATCAGAAGAGGGTGGAGCAGCATTATTCACAGCTTTGTGTTTCACACGGCTTGATTTCTTGGCTGTCATGGTGTGATTTTGTGAGGAATAAGAAGGATTGAGTGTTAGGGTTACGGGTTGAAGAAGGAAGACGATAGATGTTGAGTGTGTAAAGTGTGATTGAGAGAGAAGGGTGAGTGGTCTATTTAAGGTGTCAGGTGAAAGAGGGGTATTGGTTACCGAGGGTGGTAATCATGGGGGAAGAAAAGAATAAAGAAGAAATAGAATTTACTGAGAGGTGGAGATCATGCGGTTGAGGGTTAGGCTTGGGGAAGAGCGGTTTCTCTATCCACATACATCTCTTGGCATTTATTGAAATTCAAAATTTATTAAAATTGTCCACTTTTCTTCTTTTTCCACAACGGACAAAAAGTCCAGCTGGTCCCCACTTTGTACCCTTTGTCAGCAGATAGTCCCTATCCTCAAGATTTCATTTTTCTGTTTTTATCATTAAATTTCATGTTATAGCATTGTTCTAGAGCAACCCAGTGTTCTGTCTTATGCTGCAGCCTAACTTACTTCTGTCGTTACTGTTGCTTTTTTATTCAGAATGGTAAATGCTTTTTTTTTATTCATGGGCTGCCTCCCATGAGCGCTTGGTTTACAAGGTCCTCAGCCAGACCATGATGCAGCATCATGCAATATCATCAAGGGTGGTGGTGACCTTCATTCTGTCTACAGGTTCACCAAAATAATGCTTGATTCTCTAACCATTAACTTTGAATTCTCTCCCACTTTCAGCATCCACCAGATCAAAAGCTCCATGTGGGTAGACCTTTACAATTTTGAATGGGCCACACCATCTTGACTTCAATTTGCCAGGGAAAAGCTTCAGCCTAGAGTTAAATAGCAGCACTTGAGCTCCTTCATGAAAGGATCTGTGATGTATCTTCTTATCATGCCAGGTCTTAGTTTTTGTCTTGTATGCTTCAACATTTTCATATGAGAACGGTCTGTGTTCCTCCATTTCATTAAGCTGCAGCATGCGTGCTGCTCCAGCAGATTGAAGATCAAAGTTCAGTTTCTTGACTGCCCAGAAAGCCTTGTGCTACAACTCTAAGGGTAAATGGCAAGCTTTCCCATACACCAGTCTATATGGGGACATCCCCAAAGGAGTCTTGAATGTAGTTCTATAAGCCCACAGTGCCTCATCCAGATGTAAGGACCAATCATTCCTACTTGTGTTAACCATTTTCTCCAAGATCCTTTTGATTTCACTGTTGGACAACTCAGCTTGACCATTAGTTTATGGGTGATAGGCTGTGGAAACTTTATGCTTGACTCCATATTTTGCAAGCAAATTGGAAAGAACTTGGTTGCAAATATTGCTCTAGGGGTTCCAAATCTAGTAAAGATGTTTTTCTGTAAAATCTTTGTTACCACCCTAGCATCATTTTTTATTGTTGCCACAACCTCCACCCATTTAAACACATAATCAACAGCTACTAGAATGTAAAGGTAGCCAAAGGAAGGAGGAAATGGTCCCTTAAAATTAATACCCCATACATCAAAAAGTTCAATTTCAAAAATGGTGTTGAGAGGCATTTCATATTTATTGGACAAGTTCCCTACCCTTTGGCATATATCACAATGTTTGACAAATTCATGTGCATCTTTAAAAAGGGTAGGCCAGAATAAACCTGATTGGAGAACCTTGGCAGCAGTTCTCATACCACCAAAATGTCCTACGTATGCTGCAGCATGGCACTGAGTCAGAATATCATGGAATTCTTCATCTGCAGCACATCTTCTATTCAGATTGTCTGGGCACATCTTGTAAAGGTATGGTTCATCCCAGACGTATTGTTTGGCTTGATGGAAAAATCTCTTCCTTTGCTGAGAATTCATATCTGGAGGAATGTTGTGACGCCGGCAAGTGTACCGGGTCGTCGCAAGTAATAAAATAAACACGGTAAGTAATTACCGAGGTCGAACTCATGGATTGGGCTACCAATTCAACTAATCCGCGGTAAATCAGATACGTTTGGTCAAGTGAAGAAAGTGGTTGAGAGAGAGACTATGATCAAAAATTCAAGTAACAAATCGATTAAAGCTAAAGTGATTAAATTCAGAAATTAAAATATCCAAGGTCTCAAATCCACCTACCCAATCATGTATAGTACCCAAGTGATGATGTATTCCTCCCTAGGTTCAATTATAATGTCAACCGGGACCCCCAAATTCTCCTATATCCACTGTCGTGCTCAATAGGACGTATTCGACGATTAGATTAATTACTTACTAGGTCTCATAATCCTAATCTCGAATTTGATTAATTCTTGTTCCCTATAAGGTTGCACTAATCTCCTAAATCCACTGTCGTGCTTATTATTCGATTAGTGATTCCAATCCAAGTTCTAAAACGCGAATCGCCGTTCGGCCTCAAACACGTTTAACTAGTTAATCACGCAAAACATATGATCAACGCATTCAAAACAGAATTGGAAAACATTCATAAGAGAAGGGGAGAAAAACATACATCACAAGAACACTATACCGCCATGGGCGACTTCATTGATCCCTCGGACGAGGGGATTAGTTCCTCATGCCCGTGACGACGCACAAACAATCCGACATAATCTCCATAAAATAAGAAAAGAGAAGAGAAGGGAGACGCAGCTCCAGAAACAAGGATTCGCACAAAATCTGATCTAAAACAAGTGGAAAAACTTCCTCCTCTCCTTCTGATCTGAAACAGCCTTTAAATAAGGATTCTGAATCTTGCCCACTCGCGGGGCGAGCAATCGTTCGCGAGGTGATTTTTAGTTTTGGCACGCATTCAAGTTTGGATTTTCGCGGGGCGAGGGAGTGTTCGCGGGGCGAGTCTTCCAACTTCAATCTGTCACAGCCGTGACAGTCATCACGGCTAGGCCGTGATGGTCTCTGTCTTCCAGGGTCTTCAAACTCTCGCGGGGCGAGATTCTTTTCGCGGGGCGAGACTTCAATTCTAGGTTGTGACCTTCATCACGGCTAGGCCATGATGGTCTCTGACTTCCAGGTCTTCATGATTCGCGAGGCGAGCAGACTGTTCGCGGGGCGAGCCAGAGTGATGACTGTTGCTGCTTTATCTGATGTTCAGTCTCGCGAGGTGATCATCCACTCGCGAGGCGAGTATCTCCAGAAGTGCCTTTTCCACTGCTTCTTGACTTTCCTTGACTCCCGGAGCTTCACTTATTGACCTGAAAACACCAAAAGCAACCAAAAGCATAATTCTATCCAAAATAAGCTAAAAACTACACAAAAGACGCAAAACGAGTCAAAGTCCAACTTAGGAACAAAACAAGGCAAATTTGGGAGAAAACGAGAGTGAACTCGACTGATTGGCACATAAACCCTAGTTCATCTAGTCATAAAACTAGATAAGCCAGAGGCTTATCAAAACACCCCAAACTTAAACCTTGCTTGTCCCCAAGCAAGCTAAAACTCAAAAACGACTCAAGACTTGGCAAGCCTAAAGGAATCAATCGATTTCGCACAAATTTCATGCAATCAAAACAGTTTTTCTCCAATGATCTCCCCCCCTTTTGCATCAATGTAATCCCCACATTCATTTACTTTAAACAATTGAGAACTTCATCATTCATGCAATCATTAATCTAAGTTGAGGATCAGGGTCACACACAAAAGGAAGATCACCAATTTCAAACAATTGCCTTCCTCACAAGGGTATGTAAAATTTCACTCATTTGCTCAAATTCGTCTAGGCTATCAACTTTTCACTCAATTTCACGTATCAAGAGCACTTCCCATGAATTTGATTTTCATCTCAAAAATGGTTCCCACGAAAACATGCATGCAACATCAGAAGGTCTTTTAAAGGTTGAAATGGGGCCTGGCTGAGGATAGGATATTCAAGGATACTAGGCTTGAGTCCCTAGGAACTAAGAGAGCATGAACCTTTTTACACATATTCCACTCAAATTCCTTTTTCCATTTTTCCTTTTGCCTCGGGTGACTACAACCTTTTCCTTGCTATTTTTTTTCTGTTTTGCCTCTTTTCTTTTGGCAATTTTTTTTTTCGCCTTGGGTTTCAACCTTTATTTTTCTTTTTCTCAACCAAAATGACATATCACCTTGTAGCCACCCCAAACTTAGTTCCTCACAACCATTCTCTTGCTACGCTTCCATGCTCTCCTAATCCTAAGATTGGGTTAACATGGTTTTTCAGATTTTGGCTTGTAATATAGGGTCATCAAGAAACAATAGGTCAATTAGGCTCAATGTGGCTAACTAGGGAACATGCATTAGGGATGGTTCATTTTTAGGCCATGTAGTTATTCAAAGAAAATTGCCTAAATCATTTGATGCAACACATAAACATGCAAACCATAAAGAGATTCAGGAAAATTCGGGAAAGTGCAACTTAACAGTGATTCACACATTCAAAAACAGAGTTGGAGGCTCAAATCCTCACCTGGACAGTTGCAAATTGTTTGACCGAGATACAATTCCTAGTGTGTGCACCCCCTCACCCCAAACGTATCATAAATCAAGTAATCACAATAAAATTCTCAAATTTTAATTTTCAATTTTTCACATGGGGATCAATTTTCTATTTTCAGAACCTAGGGGGAAATCATCGATGGTCAAAATAATTTATGCAATCAGTTTATGCTCAATTTAATTAAAATCCAACAAGCTTGCCGACACGACATTCATACAACAACTCTTGATCTTCTCAAATTATTCAAGAGTGACAAACAAAAACAAAACAAAAAGCAAAAACAAAACAAAAGTGAGGAGAGGAGAGGATACTCCCTGATCAAGTTTCCATGGTTGCCTCCTCATCCAATTGGTCTCAGGGCCTCCCTTCTGTTGCATAGCATCCTGGAAGAACTCCTGCAAATTAAAACCTTAACTGCAGATTCGCAAGGCGAGAGATCACTCGCGAGGCGAATCTGGAAAATCTGTTTCCACACTTTCCATAATAGCGAGGCGAGTAGTATCTCGCGAGGCGAATCTGGAATTCCAACAGATGATGATGCCCAGAATAGCGAGGCGAAAGTAGACCTCGCGACGCGAGACAGAAGAGTGAGCAACCCCAGAGATTCAGGGCTTCTGTCTCGCGCGACCAATGTTGATTCGCGTGGCGAATCAAGTTTTTTTTTTTTTTTATAAATGAAAATGATAGAACTAAAAATAAAGGATACCTAGCTTGGGTTTCCTCCCAAGTAGCGCTTGTTTAACGTCCCGAGCCTGACTTATTAAGAAGCATCCACCTGGATCCCATATCCTGTGAAACAAGGGCCAAGAGACGCTCATCATGTGAGATCCTCCACCCGGATCCCATGGTTTGTGAAGTGGCCCTCGCAGGAGCAATATGACTCTATTCATTATTCCACCCGGCCTTTTTGTGAAAACTCCACTGACCTCTATAATTATGAACTCACTTCCTCTCGGGTCAAATGGTGTCTTCACGAGGAAGTGTGCCAGACAAGTGGGAGGGTCTAACTAACCAATGTCCACACATGCATGTAAGCCAACATAGTTATCCAATGCATTAATTTCAGGTTGCTTGGCAAGCATGGTGGAATCCTCTACCACTTTATCCGCATTTTGATCTCTACCCCCTTGCTCCAGTGCCTTGTCCTTTGCCGACTCCTCTTCCTTAGGTTGCTCTTCCTCAACATGTGGCTGTTCCGGGGCCTTGTCGCTTGTCAATTCCCTTTCCTCCGGTTGTTCTTCTCAACATGTGGTAGTTCTTCCTCAACTCCCTGAGAACTAGTTACATCCCAGTCAGATCCCAACACCCCACTGCTTCTAGTTGTTGTGGCATTGCATTGGTTCTTAGGGTCGTTCTCGGTATTAACTGGGAAAGTCTCTAGGGGATGCTCATTTAGTTGCCTTGCGAGTTGGGCAATCTTCATCTCTAGATTCTGAATTGCCAACCCTGTATGAGTTGCCAACTTGTCAATGGTTGCGCTTGTATTGATTGCAAACTTCTCAACTGCCGCATTCATCTTCTCCAGAGCCAACTCCCAAGGTTGTGGTTGCCAATTCTGTTGAGGTTGTTGTTGCCAAGCTAGACCACCTCCATCATTACTCCAAACGAAATCCGGATGGTCTCTACTCATATAACCCCAATACTGATACTGACTCTGATAGTTGTCCTGGGGCACGCTGTTATAGAAATTATGGCACGAGTCCACATATTCTTGAGAGTAGTAGAAAGGACAACTCCAAGTGTCATGGTCTCCATTACAATATTCGCAACCCGGAAGCATTCCCTCGTGTACCTCGCATACAAAACAAGGCAAGACCAAGTGGAATCAAAGAAGTAGAGAGAGATAATAGTAAATAAAAAGAAAATAATAGAAAAAAAAATAAAAACAAAAATAACTTAACCAAATAATCAAATTTCCCTAAAATTAGAAAAATTGGTGTGCCAATCCCCGGCAACGACGCCAAAAATTTGTTGTGACGCCGGCAAGTGTACCGAGTCGTCGCAAGTAATAAAATAAACACGGTAAGTAATTACCGAGGTTGAACTCAAGGATTGGGCTACCAATTCAACTAATCCGCGGGAAATCAGATACGTTTGGTCAAGTGAAGAAAGTGGTTGAGAGAGAGACTATGATCAAAAATTCAAGTAACAAATCGATTAAAGCTAAAGTGATTAAATTCAGAAATTAAAATATCCAAGGTCTCAAATCCACCTACCCAATCATGTATAGTACCCAAGTGATGATGTATTCCTCCCTAGGTTCAATTATAATGTCAACCGGGACCCCCAAATTCTCCTATATCCACTATCGTGCTCAATAGGACGTATTCGACGATTGGATTAATTACTTACTAAGTCTCATCATCCTAATCTCGAATTTGATTAATTCTTGTTCCCTATAAGGTTGCACTAATCTCCTAAATCCACTGTCGTGCTCATTATTCGATTAGTGATTCCAATCCAAGTTCTAAAACGCGAATCGTTGTTCGGCCTCAAACACGTTTAACTAGTTAATCACGCAAAACATATGATCAACGCATTCAAAACAGAATTGGAAAACATTCATAAGAGAAGGGGAGAAAAACATACATCACAAGAACACTATACCGCCATGGGCGGCTTCATTGATCCCTCGGACGAGGGGATTAGTTCCTCATGCCCGTGACGACGCACAAACAATCCGACATAATCTCCATAAAATAAGAAAAGAGAAGAGAAGGGAGACGCAGCTCCAGAAACAAGGATTCGCACAAAATCTGATCTAAAACAAGTGGAAAAACTTCCTCCTCTCCTTCTGATCTGAAACAGCCTTTAAATAAGGATTCTGAATCTTGCCCGCTCGCGGGGCGAGCAATCGTTCGCGAGGCGATTTTTAGTTTTGGCGCGCATTCAAGTTTGGATTTTCGCGGGGCGAGGGAGTGTTCGCGGGGCGAGTCTTCCAACTTCAATCTGTCACAGCCGTGACAGTCATCACGGCTAGGCTGTGATGGTCTCTGTCTTCCAGGGTCTTCAAACTCTCGCGGGGCGAGATTCTTTTCGCGGGGCGAGACTTCAATTCTAGGATGTGACCTTCATCACGGCTAGGCCGTGATGGTCTCTGACTTCCAGGTCTTCATGATTCGCGAGGCGAGCAGACTGTTCGCGGGGCGAGCCAGAGTGATGACTGTTGCTGCTTTATCTCCAGAAGTGCCTTTTCCACTGCTTCTTGACTTTCCTTGACTCCCGGAGCTTCACTTATTGACCTGAAAACACCAAAAGCAACCAAAAGCATAATTCTATCCAAAATAAGCTAAAAACTACACAAAAGATGCAAAACGAGTCAAAGTCCAACTTAGGAACAAAACAAGGCAAATTTGGGCGAAAACGAGAGTGAACTCGACTGATTGGCACATAAACCCTAGTTCATCTAGTCATAAAACTAGATAAGCCAGAGGCTTATCAAGGAACGACACCACTGGCAAGAAAGTTTACTAGATCAGCATACCAGGGTGCTGCAGCATCTTGCATTGCTAGCAGTTGTTCATCAGGGAAAGATTCATCAATGACTATTCCTGTGGATGCTGCAACATCCTCTGGCAATCTTGAGAGGTGATCAGCCACTTGATTCTCCACTCCTTTCTTATCTCTGATTTCCATATCGAATTCTTGTAGTAGTAACACCCACTTGTTGACGACCACGGCAAGTGTACCGGATCATTGCAAGTAATAAAATCGGTAAGAACCGGATATCGTCCACAGGGATTAGTTACCAAGTACTAATTCACAAGTTTAACAACTATCTAGACTAAAATTTGGTATGAAGAGAGCTCAAATGATAAAATAATTCAATTAAAATATTTTTTATTTTTTCTTAGACAATTAAACAAACACTTAGAAGACAAATAAAAATAAAAACGCTAGGGTTTGAGTTCATCCAATTATGAATCCGGATTCCTCATAGACAAGGATTCCTATGAATTATCAAAACTCTAATTATCTTAATCACAATTAGCATGTTGAAGGACAAATTCCCTTAATTAATTGAAGCCTAATCCCTTAGTAAATCAATTCTATCAAACCTCACTAAGTTACCTATTCCTAGATTAACTCAATTAACAGTGATGATTACAAGAAGCATGTTCACATATCACTATTCCTAGCATACATATGAACCCTCAAAACATAAGAATGGTAGCTAAGCATTCAAATGTTAGTAAGAAAAATAAACATCACATCAACAATACCAAATGTTCATAAGATAATCGGAGAGTCAATTAAAACATCATCATGAAAAGGATTACATCAAAACCCTAGCAAAAAGGAATTTAGCTAGACATGTTAAATCCTAAAATAAAATAAAATAGAGATAAAGAGTGGAAGAAAAACTCCATAAAAATGAAGATGATCCTTCTGAAAATGTCCAGCTCTGGATCACGCTACTCTCCTATCTAGAGTCGCACCCTTTTACGCTGTTGTGCATTTTTTTTCCTGTTTATTCCATGCGTTCCTTTTTGCGTAGCTATCCTTTCCCCTTCTTTAAGTCACATTGCTGCCAGTTTATTTTCCATGGGTACGTTACTTTTCTATTCTCTCAATTTTCTCACGTGGTTGCTACTTTCCTTTACCACTTTCACATTGCAAATCACTTTGTCCTCTCTTCAGCCTTGCTTAACGTGGACCCCTTTGGACAAATTGGTCAATTGTCATAAACCAACAATTCATTCTTGCTTCACATGACATGTGGGTTTCTTTTTCTTCAATTCTAATGAACCACCAAGGTGTCCAGCAATATGGTCTTCCTATATTTCACGCAAGACCCTCTCAAGTTTCCTCTATGCAGCAAGTAAATTTCATCTATGTGAATTGGATTCCCTTTTTGCAAGGCCCATGTCATTTATTATTTCCTATAAAAATAAACAAGTAAAAATATTATTAGATTAACTCTAAAAATATAAAATTAAACTAAAATATGTAAAACACCATTAAAAACTCAATTAACTAAACTTAGGGACAAAACTCATTCAATTAGCACAATTGGGAGCAAAAATCCACTCATTAAGCCCATAAAAATCACATAATCTAGAAGATCATCACCACCTTATCAGCCTTGGTTTAGCATCCTTCTTATCAATTAAATATTTGATTGCTAAGTGGCATGTGTAAATTACCACTTTTGTTCCAACAAGATAGGATATAAACTTCTAAAAGGCATACACTACAACTAGCAGCTCCTTTTCAGTAGTGGTGTAATTGATCTGAGCATCGATCAAGGACTTGCTTGCATAATAAACTAGATGCAACACTTTTTCGTATCTCTGTCCTAAAACAGCTCCCACTACATAGTCACTCGCGTCACACATAAGCTCAAAAGGCTTCTCCCAGTCAGGTGGAACAATAATAGGAGCAGTGATAAGAGAAGTCTTTAGAAGTTCAAAGGCTTTTACGCATTCTGCATTAAATTCAAAAGCTGTATCATGCTCCAAAAACTGACATAATGGCTTAGAGATCTTTGAAAAGTCCTTCATGAACCTTCTGTAAAAACCAGCATGACCTAGGAAGCTCCTATTTCTTTTTAATGATGTGGGAGGGGGCAGCTTTTCAATAACTTCAATCTTTGCCTTGTCCACTTCAATGTCATTTCTGGAGATTCTATGTCCCATCACAATTCCTTCAGTCACCATGAACTGACACTTCTCCCAATTCAGCACTAGGTTTGTTTCTTCACATCTACCGAAATCTGTTCCAACTTTATTAAACAGGTTTGGAAAGTTTCCCCAAACACTGAGAAATCATCCATAAACACTTCCATTGATTTCTCAATCATATCATAAAAAATTGCCATCATACATCTTTGGAAGGTTGCTGGAGCATTACACAGGCCGAATGGCATTGGTCTGAAAGCAAAGGTGCCATAAGGACAAGTGAAGGTTGTCTTTTCCTGAACCTCTGGTGCTATAGCAATCTGGTTATACCCTGAGTATCCATCCAGAAAACAGTAATAATCCATCCCAGCAAGTTTGTCCAACATTTGATCAATGAAAGACAGGGGAAATGGTCTTTCCTTGTGGCTTTGATCAAATTTTTGTAGTCCATGCAAATCCTCCAACCAGTCACAGTTCTTGTAGGGATTATCTCATTATTCACATTAGTGATGACAGTCACACCTCATTTCTTAGGAACACATTGGATTGGACTCACCCAAACACTGTCAGAAATAGGATAGATAATCCCTGCATCCAGCCACTTTATAATCTCCTTTTTGACTACCTCTTCCATAATTGGGTTCAACCTTCTCTGACTTTCAATATTATTCTTTGAGCATTCTTCCAAAAGAATTATGTGCATGCATATTGATGGACTAATCCCCTTGATATATGTTATCTGCCACCCTATTGCCTTTTTGTGCCGTTTTAACACTGTCAACAATTGTTCTTCTTGCAGGCCGTCCAATGAAGCAGAGATTGTAACAGGCAAAGTATTATCATCACCAAGGTAAGCATATTTCAAGTGACTTGGCAATTCTTTTAGTTCAAGGGATGGAGATTTAACAATAGAAGGAATATTGTCTTGAATAGTGTCATCAGTTACCTCCGATGACTCATATTTTCTTGTCCAAATATGTTGCACTACCATGCTGTCCAGGGATTTGTCAGAATCCTCATCAAGGAAATTTTCATCTTCTACTGATGTTGCAGCATAGTCTATATGGTTTTTCATAAATTGTTGTTGCACCAATTCATCAAATGTCTTAATGCAGTAGCATTCTTCCATACCCTCATCAGGGTACTTCAGGGCATTGAAAACATTAAATGTAACATGCTAATCATTAACCGTCATGGTAAGTTCTCCCTTCTTCACGTCAATCAGGGTTTTTCACTAGTGGAAAATATACATTAGACAGGAAAGGTTTACGTCAGTTAACCAAAAGCTAGACTTTAAAAAGGAGGCGGTGGTAGTTTTGTAAATATCAGACTTCATTAATTCAATTTTAACACCGGCTGTTGTAAGGACTGATGTTAAAAGTGAGTCACTTAACTTTTAACGTTTGTTCTTTCTTCAACAGACGTTAAAGGTTATTTTAATAATTTTTTTTAGCTAGTATACTTACCCTTCCGCATTGCCTTCCTCAAAGTTTCAGTTTCACTTGCTTTTATGTTTTGTGTTTCTGTTTTGAAAACTAAAATATATGTACGAAATAAAAATGCTATAAGTTGAATCAATAACCCAAACCGGATCTCATTCATGAAGTGTATCAATAATACAATTACAAGATGCATTCAAAATTTTAAAATCCTATAAAAAGTTACATTGAAAGGGTTTAAAATCCTAAACAAGGGTGCACTCGATCTATTTCAGCAACGGTCTTGGAACAGTCACTTGCTTCCAAAGCTGAGGTTTTGGAACTGTAGCTGACGATTCTCCTGAAGGATGATAAGGTGAGAAACTCACATTATGTGATTTACACAACCTTATCACCCATGTTATGTGATTTACACAACCTCAGAAGTTGTTTGACCATTAAGACAAAGATCTTTGAGTCTAGGAATAGGAAGAAAGAGTGATGAAGTTAATCTCCATGGCAGAGCCATATTGTGAAGCAGAAAAATAAAAGGAAGGAAGGAAGCTATTTATAGGAGCAGGGGATGAAGTTACTAGGCGTCGTAAGTTGCTAAAAAATTAAGTTGATCATTAAGAGCATTAGGTTCCAAGGCACATTGGGAGTCGGCAATCATATATTATAAACGTGTAGAATGAATAGTGGAGCATTAGGTTCCAAGGCACATTGGGAGTTTCATTAAGAGCATTAGGTTCCAAGGTGCATTTGCGTCAGTTGTGTAAAGAACTGACGTTAAAAGTGATTTTAACACTTTTAACGTCAGTTGTATAAACAACTGACGTTAAAAGTGTGATTTTTACGACAGTTAGATAAATAACTGACGTAAATAATTATGAAACTCATTTCTTTCGTTGTCATCTCCCTGTTGTCACTCTTAACGTAGATCACTCCATATATTGCAGTTTAATTCTAAACCTTTATTTTAAACAAGTTTATTTTTAATGTTAATTAATTAGCTTGAATTAGTAAACAAATTCTTGTGCAAATTAAAATAAATAAACACTTAACATAAAACAAGTTATATGTATAATCAAATCGTATCTCATTGAAGCGATTCATAAGTTACAATTACATGATTAAAAGATAAAAAATTTCTGCAACATAGCCCTGAAATATAAAAAAGTTTCTGCTTCAACATCATTTTCTTCTCAGTCCTGTCCTCAGAAACTCCAATGGATGCATCTCCTCCCTCACTTGAATTCCATGATGCAAAGTGAATCCACAGTCACTAGCAGCGAAAGCAAAGTGAAATGGATCTTTGCATCACCTTCTTCACTGGAATTCCTTGATGCATCGTCTTGATTCCACAGTCACTTGCAGCCAAAGCAAAGTGAAAGGGATGACGGGGATGAAATAAAGTGAGGGAATCACATTACGTGATTCACTCAACCTTACCATCCATGTTACGTGATTTACTCACCCTCGGAAGTTCTTTTACCATTAAGACAGAGACCTTTAAGTCTAGGAATTGGAAGAAATAACAACACCTCAAATATGATAGAGGCATATTGTGAAGGAAAAAAGCACGAAATATAGAGGAAAAGAAGAGGGGGTGTAATACAGATCGACTGATACAGAAGAATATGGTTCTTTATATAGAGAAGAGAGATTACCTGAATTTCTTGAAAACTGATCTAAAAACTTAATGCTCGTTAAGAGGATTAGGTTACAAGGTGAATGGGTAAGTAGCACAGTAGTCAAAGGAATGAATGTATTAAACAACTGACGTTAAAAGTGTTTTTAAAATAAAAAATATTTATTTTTAACGTCATTTTTTTATAAAACTGACGTTAAAAGTATGATTTTTACTTCAGTTAAATAAATAGCTGACGTAAATAATCCTATATCCCTATCTGAAATGCCCTGTTGTCACTCTTAACACAGGTCACTCCATATATATAGTGCAGGTTATTTCTAAACTTTTTTTTAAACAAGTTTATTTTTAATCTTCATTAATTAGCTTGAATTAGTAAACATATTCTTGTGCAAATTAAAATAAATAAACAATTAACATAAAAGAGTTATATGTATAATCAAAGAGTATCTCATTGAAGCGATTCATAAGTTACAATTACATGATTAAAAGATAAAAAATTTCTGCAACATAGCACTAAAATATTAAAAAGTTTATGCTTCAACATCAATTTCTTCTCAGTCCTGTCCTCAGAAACTCCAATGGATGCATCCCCTCCCTCATTTGAAGTCCTTGATGCTCCATTTGAGCTTTATCACAGTCACTTAGGGAGGAGATGAAATAAAGTGAGGGAGTCACATTACGTGATTCACTCAACCTTACCATCCATGTTACGTGATTTACTCAAGCTTAGAAGTTTTTTGACCATTAAGACAGAGACCTTTAAGTCTAGGTATAGGAAGAAATAACAAAAGTATCAAATGTGATAGAGCCATATTGTGAAGGAATAGAAAACGCACGAAATATAGAGGAAAAGAAGAGGGTGTATTTACAGACTGATACAGAAGAATGACACTTTATATAGAGAATAGAGACTCTCTGATTTTCTTGAAAACTTATCTCTAAACTTAATGCTCATTAAGAGGATTAAGTTACAAGGTGCATGGGTAAGTAGCACAGTAGTCAAAGGAATGAATGTTTTTGCAGAAACTTATACACTTTTAACGTCAGTTGTCTTCAACAACTGACGTTAAAATTGTTTTTAAAATAAAAAATAGTTATTTTTAACGTCAGTTGTTTATATAACTGACGTTAAAAGTTTGATTTTTACTTCAATTAAATAAATAGCTAACGTAAATAATCTTATATCCCTATATGAAATGCCATGTTGTCACCCTTAACGCAGGTCACTCCATATAGTGCAGTTTATTTCTAAACTTTTTTTTTAAACAAGTTTATTTTTAATCTTAATTAATTTACTTGAATTAGTAAACAAATTCTTGTGCAAATTAAAATAAATAAACACTTGACATAAAACAAGTTATATATGTATAATCAAATCGTGTCTCATTGAAGCGATTCATAAGTTAAATTAACATGATTAAAAGATAAAAAATTTCTGCAACATAGCCCTAAAATATAAAAAAGTTTCTGCTTCAACATCATTTATTCTTCTCAGTCCTATCCTCAAACTCCAATCAATGGATGCATCTCCTCCCTCACTTGAATTCCATGATGCATCGCGCATGAATCCACAGTCACTAGCAGTGAAAGCAAAGTGAAAGGGATCTTTGCATCACCTCCTTCACTGGAATTCCTTACCATCCATGTTACGTGATTTACTCAACCTCAGAAGTTTTTTGACCATTAAGACAGAGACCTTTAAGTCTAGGTATAGGAAGAAATAACAAAAGTCTCAGAGCCATTTTGTGAAGGAATAGAAAACGCACGAAATATAGAGGAAAAGAAGAGGTTGTATTACAGACTGATACAGAAGAATGGTACTTTATATAGAGAAGAGAGACTAGCTGATTTTCTTGAAAACTGATCTATAAACTTAATGCTCATGGGTAGGTAGCATAGTAGTCAAAGGAATTAATGTTTTCGCATAAACTTATACACTTTTAACGTCAGTTGTCTTCAACAATTGACGTTAAAAGTGTTTTTAAATAAAAAATATTTATTTTTAACGTCAGTTTCTTAAGACAACTGACGTTAAATAAATGACCTTTAACGTCAGTTGTTACAAACAACTGACGTAAAATGTTATTTTATTTTTGGTTTTTGATTATAATGTTTATACCCGCACGCCTTCTGCACTTCGCTCTGTACGTCTCTATTCTCTTTTCATCACTCTCACTCTCAACTCTCACTCTCACTCTGCCCTAATCGCGAGCTCATCTCCACCGTAACCACTGCGAGGGCTTCTTCGCCACCACCGCGAGGTACACTCTTAACCCCTAACTCTGTCTTTCCCGTCATTCTTTGCAATAACTTGACATCTCTCTTTCCCCTTCTCGCGCACTAACTCTCCTTGTCCCTCTGCTCTCAGTAACCACATCGAACGTTGGCCACCACTCAAGCTCCCCTCCCCACCACCACGCGAGCACCTATTTTTGGTGAGTCTTTAGGGCACATTTTTTTATTTTTGGTTTTGAGTGTATGTTAAAACTGTAGTCTCAATAGTTGAAACTTGAAACTGTGAGTTTGAGTTGTTTGGAATGTCTCTATTTTTGGTTTTGAGTGTATGTTGAAACTGTAGTCTCAGTAGTTGAAACTTGAAACCGTGAGTTTGAGTTGTTTGGAATGTCTCTATTTTTGGTTTTGAGTGCATGTTGCTCTACTGGTTGATCTGTCACGGCCGTGATGCTCATCACGGCTAGGCCGTGATTAGTTCTGCCTGTGAGGGTCTGTTTCAGTTGGCACGTTACGGCCGTGATGGACATCACTTCCAGGCCGTGACCAGTGCTTGGTAATCTTCAAAAACTACTTTTCAATCTCCCGTAGTACTGTCCTTATATTGGATATATGTTTTGTATATCTACAGAACCTATCTAGTTATGGATCGTAGTTGGATGGTTTGTAAGCGCACTAGTGCTGAGTATTTGAAGGGGGTGGGAGAATTTATAGAATTTTCTCAAAGTAATGTTCCTAATAGTAATGGAATGTTCTGTTGTCCTTATGTCAAGTGTTTGAATACGAGGAAATGTATGGTGAAGGATATACGTACTCATTTGATTTGTGAAGGGATTTGCTTGAGTTATACAAGATGGATATGGCATGGTGATGTGTTGTTGAGTAGTACGGCAAGTGTCTCCCAAAGTGAGGACGTTGACATAGATATGGAGGATGATCGAGTGGAGGACATGATCCGTGATATTGGACAAGAATCTTTTCATCGAGCTCATGTGTATGATAGATTGTGCGGTGATGCGGATAAGCACTAGTGGAAAATATACATTAGACGGTAAAGGTTTACGTCTGTTAACCAAAAGCTAGACGTTAAAAAGGAGGCGGTGGCAGTTTTGTAAATATCAGAGTTCATTAATTCAATTTTAACGTCAGTTGTTTTAAGGACTGGCGTTAAAAGTGAAGTGACTCACTTTTAACGTCAGTTCAATAAAAAACTGACGTTAACATCGAAGATTTTAACGTCAGTTCTATAAAGAACTGACGATAAAAGTAAGTCACTTCACTTTTAACGTCAGTCCTTACATCAACAGACGTTAAAGGTTATTTTAATAATTTTTTTTATCTAGTATACGATCCCTTCCGCATTGCCTTCCTCAAAGTTTCAGTTTCACATGAATTGCTTTTATGTTTTGTGTTTCTGTTTTGAAAACTATAAGTTGAATCAATAACCCAAACCGGATCTCATTCATGAAGTATCTTTAATACGATCGATACGAAGATTGAAAGGGTTTAAAATCCTATAAAAAGTTACATTGAAAGGGTTTAAAATCCTATAAAAAGTTACATTGAAAGGGTTTAAAATCCTAAACATTAAAGCTACATCCCATCAGAGAGTTTTATGAAATATGCCAAAGGGAAAACTATACTCCGAAGACCTCAGAAAACTGGGGGGCATGAGAGAGCTCAAGAGAGAGGCAAAAACAGGTGCACTAGATCTGTTTCAAGCAAAGTCAGTGGTTCCAGAGACTTCCAAGACGGTCACTTGCTGCCAAAGATGAGGTTTTGGAACTGTGACCCCCGAGCACCTGATTAGCCCTCCAGCAGCTGATTCTCCGGAAGGTGATAAGGTGAGCAACTCACATAATGTAATTTACTCAGACTTATCACCCATGTAATGTAATTTACTCAAACTCAGAAGTTGTTTGACCATTAAGACAAAGACCTTTGAGTCTAGGAATAGGAAGAAAGAGTGATGAAGTTAATCTCCACGGCAGAGCCATATTGTGAAGCAGAAAATTAAAAGGATGGAAGGAAGCTATTTATAGGAGCAGGGGATGAAGTTACTAAGCTATTCTGATTTTCTTGAAAACTTACCTATAAACTTAATGCTCATTAAGAGGATTAGGTTACAAGGTGCATGGGCAAGTAGCATAGTACAGTCAAAGGAATGAATGTTTTTGCAGATATCTATACACTTTTAACGTCAGTTTTTCAAAAAAACTGACGTTAAAAGTGTTTTTCAAATAAAAAATATTAATTGTTAACGTCAGTTTTTTTATAAAACTGACGTTAAAAGTTTGATTTTTACTTGATTAAATAAATAGCCGACGTAAATAATCCTATATATTATAAACGTGCGAGAATGAATATTGGAAATAATGTAATTAATATCACGGGAACTTGACAAATCATCAATTAAGTTGACGTTAAAAATGAGGTGGTGGGTAAACTATTTGCGTCGGTTCTATAAATAATCGACGTAAATAATTATGAAACTCATTTCATTGGTTGTCATGTCCCTGTTGTCCCTCTTAACGCAGATCACTCCATATAGTACTCGCAGTTTATTTCTAAACCTTTTTTATACAAGTTTATTTTTAATTTTTATTAATTAGCTTGAATTAGTAAACAAATTATTGTGCAAATTAAAATAAATAAACACTTAACATAAAACAAGTTATATGTATAATCAAATCGTATGACATTGAAGCGATTCATAAGTTAAAATTACATGATCAAAAGATAAAAAATTTCTGCAACATAGCCCTAAAATATAAAAAAGTTTCTGCATCAACATCATTTTCTTCTCAGTCCTGTCATCAGAAACTCCAATGGATGCATCACCTCCCTCACTTGAATTCCAAGATGCAAAGTAAATCCTCAGTCACTAGCAGCGAAAGCAAAGTGAAATGGATCTTTGCATCTTTCTTCTTCAGTGGAGTTCCTTGATGCATCATCTTAAATCCACAATCACTTGCTTCCAAAGCAAAGTGAAAGGGATGACGGGGATGAAATAAAGTGAGAGAATCACATTACGTGATTCACCCAACCTTAATATCCATGTAATGTGATTTACTCAAACTCAAAAGTTGTTTGACCATTAAGACAAAGACCTTTGAGTCTAGGAATAGGAAGAAAGAGTGATGAAGTTAATCTCCACGGCAGAGCCATATTGTGAAGCAGAAAATTATTTAAAAGGATGGAAGGAAGCTATTTATAGGAGCAGTGGATGAAGTTACTAAGTTATTCTGATTTTCTTGAAAACTTATCTATAAACTTAATGCTCATTAAGAGGATTAGGTACAAAGGTGAATGGGTAAGTAGCACAAAGAGTCAAGGGAATGAATGTTTTTGCAGAAACTAATAAACCTTTAACGTCCGTTGTGTAATACAACTGACGTAAGAAGTTGTGAGTGTTTTTAACGTCAGTTTCTTAATACAACTTACGTTAAATATATGACCTTTAACGTCAGTTATTACTAACAAATGACGTAATAAGTGTGAGAGTTTTTAACGTCCGTTTATTAAGACAACTGACGTTAAATATATGATCTTCAACGTCAGGTTTTACCAAAAAATGATGTAAAATGTTGTTTTATTTTAATTATAACGTTTACCCCCGCGCGCCTTCTCCACTTCTCTATACGTCTTTTCTCTTTTCATCACGCTCAACCCTCACTCTCGCTCTCACTCTGCCCTAATCGCGAGCTCATCTCCACCGCAACCACCGCGAGGGCTTCTTCGCCACCACCGTGAGGTACACTCTTAACCCCTAACTCTGTCTTTCCCGCTCATTCTTTGCAATAACTTGACATCTCTCTTTCCCCTGGCCTTCCCGCACACTAACTCTCCTTGTCCCTCTGCTCTCAGTAACCACATCGAACGTTGGCCACCACTCGAGCTTCCCCCCACCACCACGCGAGCGCCTATTTCTGGTGAGTCTTTAATTAGGGCACATTTTTTTATTCACGGTTTTGAGTGCATGCATGTTGCTCTGCTGGTTTGAAACTCGTAGTCTCGTGAGTTGAAACTTGAAACTGTGAGTTTGAGTTGTTTGGAATGTCTCTATTTTTGGTTTTGAGTGTATGTTGAAACTGTAGTCTCAGTAGTTGTAACTTTAAACCGTGAGTTTGAGTTGTTTGGAATGTCTCTATTTTTGGTTTTGAGTGCATGTTGCTCTGCTGGTTGATCTGTCACAGTCGTGATGCTCATCACGGCTAGGCCGTGATCAGTTCTGCCTATGAGGGTCTGGTTCAGTTGGCACGTTACGGCTGTGATGGACATCACGACCAGGCCATGACCAGTGCTTGGCAATCTTCAAAAACTATAGTTTTCAATCTCCCGTATTGTCCTTATATTGGATATATAGATGTTTTGTATATCTACAGGACCTATCTAGTTATTTTTATTTATACTTCTGTATTTATTTTGAGTTATAACCTATGTTAATACATATATATTGTTTCTGAACAGGCATACATATGGATCAGTCGGATAGCCCACATGCACGGGAGGACACTGTGGGGGTTTCGCAGGACCCGATCACACCTACGCCTGATTCTAGTGTAAGTTTACATGTTATATACTATCTTTAGTCCTTCTTGTTAATGTAAGTTTCAAATGTTACAACCCTCTATTTTATCATTTTTTTTGTCCATACAGACATCACAGGCTCATAGGAAACGGGGTAGAGGAGCCACCTCGTTGAAGAAACTAGAGAAGGACAGGCAGAGCGGACAGAAGCTTGAGGTGTCCTTCGATGCTAATCTAAATGCCCAAGGACCCCGTGCTAAAGAATTTAATAAGTGGGTGTTTCTACAAGCGAAGCAGCACGTAAGCATCAACTACAACCACTGGAATGACGTTCCCGCGTAACGTTAAGGATCAGATTTGGGAGGCTATCACGGTATTTTACCTTTACATTCGTTTGATTTACATTATTAGATAATTATCCGAGTTATAATCCATCCAGTTGTTATATATGTATCTAATGTGTAGGTAGCTTGGACTGTGCCAAATGACGAGGATCATCGTCATAAATGTATGAAAATGGTATCAAAGCGTTGGAATGGGTTCAAGCATGATCTTACCACGTACTATGTACCTGGGAAGAAGCGGCTTGATAAAATGTTCTCGGATTATCCCTGGATTGATCAGGATACTTGGGATATGTTTGCCAGGAGTCGACAGGATGGAGAATTTCAGGTTGGTTGATTAAGTTAATTTTGTATGCTTATTATAGATCATTTAACTGTATTTAATTATGTGTTTTTGTTTGAATAGGCTAAGGCAAATAAGGGTCGACAGAATCAGGTGAAGAACGTCCACCGCCACACCATGTCTCAGGGTGGGTACCATACTCGGATCCAGCAGATGATGGCGGATAGGCTGAGGGTGAAGCAGGAAGAGCACTTTGCTAGGATTGAAAGAGGAGAGGTGCCTGAGGGCACACCATCAAGTCCTCCGTCGGACATCGACCACGAGGATGTCTGGTTAGCCGGCCGCATGACAAAGGCGGGATCTTTTAAAGTTGATGCCACTCGCGAAGTGGCAGATAAGATTGTAAGTAAATAATTAACTTGATTTCAATTGATATTTGTATAGATATTTGCAACACTTTTCACTTGCACGTTTTTTCATTTTTTTTCATTGTAGATGGATCTTAAAGCAAAATCCTCCCAGGGCACATTCGTCCCTTCTGGACGGTAGGACGTCTTGATGACTGCTCTAGGCAAGAAAGACCATCCTGGTCGGGTTCTCGATGTTCTTGGGAACGTGACCATCAAACAATATTATGGCAAGTCTGCTTCACGAAAGCGGGTGGTCAATGAAGCATCAATTTTGGCTGACATTACTCAGCACCTCATGTCCAACCCAGATATTACAACACATTTGATGCAAGGCTTAATAGCCAACCCAGAATTCAAGCAGGCGCTTGCCAGAGAGCTTTCCTCCGTCGGTACATCCCAGGACACCGCAAGGCTTGCTAACGCTTCACATATGAGCACAAAAGAGAGTTTTAGTATGGCACATGTGGAGGACGATGAGTTGGCAGCTAGGGAGCGGGAGTTGGAAGTCCAGCGCCATGAGCATGAGTTGGAAATGAAAAGGCGTGAGCTTGAGTTGGACTCCAAACGACGTGAGCTCGAAATGTTAGCAAAGGTATTTATTCATTATTAATGTCCAAATTAGTCAAATAATTACTTGTGTTTTTTTAATTATCAAAAACTTATATATTTTATTTTTCCTAAACTGAAGGCCAAGTCGACGTCGGTGTCGCTGTCACCTATCACTCGTTTGTTCTCACTTGGTGAGGATTATGCGTTTGAGATTTTTGAATGTCCATTGGATCACGATGGATGGGTGGCACGCCCAGATCAACAGAGGATATTTTCCTTCGTTGGTGACGATCTCGGAACGCTGCGCAGAAATAACGTCTGGATGAACATCAATGTCATCAGTCTCTGGTGCACGTAAGTTAATTTTAATTTTATAACTTATTTATTTTTGGTATTTTTCCATTTAATAATTTATTTTAATTTCAATATAAATATTATGTAATTAACATCCACACCTTTTCATATCTTAGGTATCTCCATCGTCTTTAGCTTGATAAGGGCGTTGCATCAGTTTACGGTTTCTTAGATCCGTCAATCCTTCTGCCCGAGTTCTTTGCTGGCGATGCATTGAGTAAATACTTAGGGAACTTGTTGGGAGACAATCCGAAAGAATTATATCTGGCTCCCTACTGTATGGATCGCCATTGGCAGTTGTTCATACTTCACCCGTCTAGGCATACTGTCATATTCTTCTGCTCTCTCCACCATGATCCACCACCGAAGGTGGTGGAAGCTGTAAATATGTAAGTAACTAATCTTAAATTTAATTTAAGTTTTAATATCAGTTGTTTTTAGTTTATTACACACATGATATATGAGTTTTTTAATTGATCGACATGATTATTTGTTTATGATAGCGCGCTGAAGGCGAGTAGCATAAGTTGCGCCAACGGGAGAAGTAGGACTTCTAAGGCTAAAGCAAATCCTGTATGGAACATCCTCAAGGTTTGGTAGTTTATTTATCAAATAATTAATATTATAATTACTAATTTATGTGTATATTCAACTGACGTTGAAATTAATTTTGTTGGTAGTCTCGATTTCAAACTGACAGTTGATCGTGCGGCTATTATGTGATGCTTCATATGCTGAACATAGTCTCCGCATCTATTACGGATGGAAGGAAGAAGGTAATATTTAAACAACTTGTTAAATTATATATTATAGTTTTGAAGATGACTTGTATTGATGTTATTGTTATTATTTGAACGTGTCTAGGCATTTATCGACCAATCGCCTATTGAAGAAGATGAGTTAAGAGACTTGAGGATGCGCTTCGCTGAATTCTTCTTCAAGTATGCGGCTGAAAAAGGAATTGACAACATGCCTCCGCACTACTTAGATATATAGTTTTTTTGTTAGACTTTAGAAACTAATTAATAACATGTATATATATATCCTTAGATAGTTTTGTTTTTTAGACATTGGAACTAAAATTTATTTATATATATACATGGGTTTTGGTTTTAAGTCCCCCCATTGTTCAATTTTCCTTTGCAATTCTGTAATGTGTGTGATATTCTGTGTTACTGGGGTGAATGCGGGGATAGCTGAGGGGAGTGATATTTTAAAACTGAATTTAAAAAAAAAAACCTATTAACGTCAGTTGTATCAAACAACTGACGTTAATAGTATTTTATAAAATATACGGTACACTATTAACGTCAGTTGTTTATTACAACTGACGTTAAAATTAAACCTTTAACGTCAGTTCTTTATAACAACTGACGTTAGTTTTAACAAAATCAACGTCCGTTGTATTAAAGAACTGACGTTAATAGTTTTAGTTTAACGTCAGTTGTTTAAAAAATCGACGTTAATTTTTACAAAATTAACGTCGGTTTTGTTAAGGAACTGACGTTAATAGTGTTATATTTAACGTCAGTTCTCAACTGACGTTAAAATATTAACTATTAACGTCAGCTGTATTTACGTCAGTCAGTATTCTGACGTAAAAAATCAATTTTAACTGGCGTAAAAAGCACTTATTGCAATAGTGAAGCCTTTATATCCAGGGTGTACTACTCATACACAATTGTCGGCGGTGCTAAAATTGGTTTGTGTGAAGGCGAGAAATGGTTGGACCGATAAAAGATTCACGGAATTGCTTGAAGTGTTGAAAGACTTGCTTCCGGAGAACAACACATTGCCTGACGGTAACTATGAGGCCAAGAAGGTATTGTGTCCGATGGGTATGGAGTATAAGAAGATACACACATGCCCCAATGATTTCATATTGTACACCGGTGTTCATGAAGACAATCACGATTGCCCCAAATATGGGTTATCACGATACAGAGTGAAGGGTGGTGATGATGATGATGATCTTGATGATGTGAGAAAAAAGGGTCCTCCTGCGAAGGTGTTGTGGTATCTTCCAATAATTCCAAGGTTCAAGCGATTGTTTGCCAATGCGAAAGATGCAAAAAATCTTAGATGGCATAATGATGAGAGGAAACGTGATGGAAAGGTTCGTCATCCTGCTGATTCTATGCAATGGAAGAATATTGATACTATGTTTCCGGATTTCGCCGATGAGCCAAGAAACTTAAGGCTTGGACTTGCTACGGATGGAATGAATCCTTATGGTAACATGAGTAGTATTCATATTTCATGGCCTGTTCTGTTGATAATTTACAACCTGCCCCCTTGGTTGTGCATGAAGCGCAAATACATGATGTTGTCTATGATGATTTCGGGACCAAAGCAACCGGGAAATGACTTAGATGTTTATCTAAGTCCCTTGATTGAAGACTTGAAAACGATGTGGGTGGAAGGTGTTGATGTAGTTGATGGGTATTCTCATGAGACTTTCAAGCTTCGTGCCATGTTATTTTGCACCATCAACGACTTTCCAACATACGGTAACTTGTCCGGGTACAGTGTCAAGGGGCATAAAGCATGCCCTATATGTGAAGAAGGCACATGCTACACTCAGTTGCATCATGGAAAGAAGACGATTTACCTTGGGCATCGGAGATTTCTTAGACGTGATCACCCATATCGTAAGATGAAAAAGCTTTTAATGGATGCCAAGAGACAGAAGAAGCTCCGGCGGCCTTAATTGGAGAGCAGGTTTATCAGAGGGTAAAGGGCATCGATGTTATATTCGGCAAGTCCAAAAAGAAAGGTAAAGCTGCTGAGAAAAACATATGGAAGAAGAGGTCGATATTCTTTGATCTTCCATACTGGCGCAAGCTTGATGTCAGACACTGCATTGATGTGATGCATGTGGAGAAAAATGTGTGTGATAGTGTGATCGGAATGCTTCTCAACATTTAGGGCAAGACAAAGGATGGTGTCAATGCTCGTCTCAACCTCGTTGCTATGGGTATACGAGAGAAGTTAGCTCCAGTTGTTGAGGATGGTAAGCAAACTTATTTGCTGCCAGTATGTCATACTTTGTCAAAAAAAAGAGAGACAAAGTTTATGCGGGTGTCTTCAGGGCATCAAAGTTCCACATGGTTACTCTTCAAATATGAAGAGGCTTGTCTCTAGTGATCTTAAATTGGTTGGCTTAAAGTCTCATGATTGTCACATCTTGATGCAACAACTTCTGCACGTTGCTATTCGTGGTATTTCTCCAAAAAATGTGAGACATGCCATTACTCGGTTGTGCTCATTCTTCAATTCTATATGTAGCAAGTCGTTGACCCCCGTATGTTGGATGACTTGGAAGTTGAGGCTGCTACAATATTGTTTCAATTGGAGATGTATTTTCCTCCTTCCTTTTTCAACATAATGGTTCACTTAATTGTTCATTTGGTGAGGGAGATTAGATTATGTGGGCCGGTTTTTCTAAGATGGATGTACTCAGTTGAGCGCTACATGAAAATCTTGAAAGGGTACGTGAAGAATCCTCATCGTCCGGAAGCATCCATTGTTCAAAGGTATGTTGCAGAAGAAGCTATTGAGTTTTGTTCGGACTACCTTCATAACACGGATCCTATAGGGGTTCTTAAGCCTCGGCATGATGAGATCATATGTCAAGGTAAGGGTACACATGGATTAAGAATTAATAGCAAGGGTCGGGAGGAAGTGCTTCAAGCACATTTGTATGTATTGAACAACATCGATTGTGTTCAGCCTTTCTTATTTGAACATAAAAGAAAAGTCAATCAAGAAAACCCTCGAATGAGCGAAAGGTGGTTGTTGAACAAGCATAACAAGACTTTCTTACCATGGTTCAAGGAAGAAATGCTTAAGGATGGTAGTACTACTTCTGATGACGTAAGATGGCTAGCACGTGGGCCTAGCTTCAACGTCATATGTTGGAGCGGATACGACATAAATAACTTTTCCTTTTATACAAAGGAACAAGATAACAAGAGTACCATGCAAAATAGTGGGGTTATGATCGTGGCTGAAGCAATGCACTTCTCTAGTGCAAAGGACACAAAACCTGTTAAAACACCGACACCTTACTTTGGATATATTGAAGATATTTGGGTGCTCGATTACACTAAGCTTACGGTGCCGGTTTTTAAATGTAAGTGGGTTGATAGTAACGGTGGTGTACAAACCGATGAATTGGGGTTCACATTGGTAGACCTCAACAAGTTAGGTCATATAAATGAGCCTTTCACAATGGCTTCCCAAGCAAAACAAGTGTTCTACATCGCTGATCCTTCTAACAAAAGGTTGTCCGTGGTTCTCCAAGGAAAAAGCATGTATAATGGTAGTGATGAAAATCAAGATTCAAATTTTGATATTCCTGAGACTCCTTCTTTTTCAACAAACATGCCTACTATAATCGAGGAGACACAGGTAGACGATGTACATGCCACTCGTGATGATCATCACGAAGGGATATTGATATAGGTAGTTTAAACTTAGTATACATTTATTTTTATTTATACTTCTGTATTTATTTTGAGTTATAACCTATATTAATAAATATATATTGTTTCTGAACAGGCATACATATGGATCAGTCGGATAGCCCACATGCACGAGAGGACACTGTGGGGGCTACGCAGGACCCGATCGCGCCTACGCCTGATTCTAGTGTAAGTTTACATGTTATATACTCTCTTTAGTCCTTCTTTTTAATGTAAGTTTAAAATGTTACAACCCTCTATTTTATCATTTTTTTTGTCCATACAGACATCACAGGATCATAGGAAACGGGGTAGAGGAGCCACGACGTTGAAGAAACTAGAGAAGGACAGGCAAAGCGGACAGAAGCTTGAGGTGTCCTTCGATGCTAATCTAAATGCCCAGGGACCCCGTGCTAAATAATTTAATAAGTGGGTGTTTCTACAAGCGAAGCAGCACGTAAGCATCAACTACAACCACTGGAATAACGTTCCACAGAACGTTAAGGATCATATTTGGGAGGCTATCACGGTATTTTACCTTTACATTCATTTGATTTACATTATTAGATAATTATCCGAGTTATATTCCATCCAGTTGTTATGTATTTAATGTGTAGGTAGCTTGGACTGTGCCAAATGATGAGGATCATCGTCATAAATGTATGAAAATGGCATCAAAGCGTTGGAATGGGTTCAAGCATGATCTTACCAGGTACTATGTATTTGGGAAGAAGCGGCTTGATAAAATGTTATCGGATTATCCCTGGATTGATCAGGATACTTGGGATATGTTTGCTAGGAGTCGACAGGATGGAGAATTTCAGGTTGGTTGATTAAGTTAATTATGTATGCTTCTTATAGATCATTTAACTATATTTAATTATGTGTTTTTGTTTGAATAGGCTAAGGCAGATAAGGGTCGGCAGAATCAGGAGAAGAACGTCCACCGCCACACCATGTCTCAGGGTGGGTACCAGACTCGGATCGAGGAGATGATGGCGGATAGGCTGAGGGTGAAGCAGGAACAGCACTCTGCTGGGATTGAAAGAGGAGAGGTGCCTGAGGGCACACCATTAAGTCCTCTGTCGGACATCGACCGCGAGGATGTCTGGTTAGTCGGCCGCATGACAAAGACGGGATCTTTTAAAGTTGATGCCACTCGCGAAGTGGCAGATAAGATTGTAAGTAAATAATTAACTTGATTTCAATTGATATTTGTATAGATATTTTTAACACTTTTCACTTGCACGTTTTTTCATTTTTTTTCATTGTAGATGGATCTTAAAGCACAATCCTCCCAGGTCTCATTCGTCCCTTCTGGACGGCGGGACGTCTTGATGACTGCTCTAGGCAAGAAAGACCATCCTGGTCGGGTTATCGGTGTTCCTGGGAACGTGACCATCAAAGAATATTATGGCAAGTCTGCTTCACGAAAGTGGGTGGTCGATGAAACATCAATTTGGATGACATTACTCAGCACCTCATGTCCAACCCAGCTATTACAACACATCTGATGCAAAGCTTAATATCCAACCCAGAATTCAAGCTGGCGCTTGCTAGAGAGCTTTCCTCCGTCGGTTCATCCCAGGACACCGCAGGGCATGCCAACCCTTCACATGTGAGCAGAAAAGAGAGTTATAGTAGGGCACATGTGGAGGACGATGAGTTGGCAGCAAGGGAGCGGGAGTTCGAAGTCCAACGCCATGAGCTTGAGTTGGAAATGAAAAGGTGTGAGCTTGAGTTGGACTTCAAACGAAGTGAGCTCGAAATGTTAACAAAGGTATGTATTCATTATTAATGTCCAAATTAGTCAAATAATTACTTGTGTTTTTTTTAATTATCAACAACTTATCTATTTTATTTTTCCTAAATTGAAGGCCAAGTCGACGTCGGTGTCGCTGTCACCTGTCACTCGTTTGTTCTCACTTGGTGAGGATTATACATTTGAGATTTTTGAATGTCCATTGGAGCACGATGGATGGGTGGCACGCCCAGATCAACATAGGATATTTTCCTTCTGTGGTGAAGACCTCGGGCACGCCTGCAGAAATAACGTCTCGATGGCCAGCACGATTTTGAGTCTTTGGTGCACGTAAGTTAATTTTAATTTTATAACTTATTTATTTTTGGTATTTTTCCATTTAATAATTTATTTTAATTTCAATATATATATTATGTAATTAACATCCACACCTTTTCATATCTTAGGTATCTCCATCGTCTTCAGCTTGATAAGGGCGTTGCATCAGTTTACGGCTTCTTAGATCCGTCAATCCTTGTGCCCAAATTCTTTGTTGGAAATGCATTTAGTAAATACATAGGGAACTTGTTGGGAAACAATCAGAAAGAATTATATCTGGCTCCCTACTGTATGAAAATCCATTGGCAGTTGTTCGTACTTCACCCATCTAGGCATACTGTCATATTCTTATGCTCTCTCCACCAAAAGCCGCACAGGAGGTGGTGGAAGCTGTAAATAAGTAAGTAACTAATCTTAAATTTAATTTAAATTTTAATATCAGTTGTTTTTAGTTTATTACACACATGATATATGAATTTGTTAATTGACATGATTATTTGTTTATGATAGTGCGTTGAAGGCGAGTAGCATAAGTTGCGCCAACGGGAGAAGTAGGACTTCTATGGCTAAAGAAAATCCTGAATGGACCATCCTCAAGGTTTGGTAGTTTATTTATCAAATAATTAATATTATAATTACTAATTTATATGTATATTCAACTGACATTGAAATTAATTTTGTTTGTAGTCTCGATTTCAAATTGACGGGTGGTCGTGCGGCTATTATGTGATGCTTCATATGCTGAACATAGTCTCCGTATCTATTACGAATGGATGGAATAAGGTAATATTTAAACAACTTGTTAAATTATATATTATAGTTTTGAAGATGACTTGCGTTAATGTTATTGTTATTATTTGAACGTGTGTAGGCATTTAACGACCAATCACCTCTTCAAGAAGATGAGTTTAGAGACTTGAGGATGCGGTTCGCTGAATTCTTCTTCAAGTATGCGGCTGAAAAATGAATTGACAAGATACCTCCGCAATACTTAGATGAATAGTTTTTTTGTTAGACTTTAGAAACTAATTAATAACATGTATATATATATATATCCTTAGATTGGTAGTTTTGTTTTTAGACATTAGAGACTAAAATTTATGTATGTATGTATGTATGTATGTATATATATATATATATATACTTGTAGATAGTTATGTTTTTCCTATACATGGGTTTTGGTTTTAAGTCCCCCCATTGTTCCTTTGTATATTTCTTTTCTTTTTGTTAATATTGAAATTTAAGGGTAGCGTTTGCTTCTGTAATGTGTGTGATATTCTGTGTTACTGGGATATTTACTGAATGCAGGGATAGCTAAGGGGAGTGATATTTTAAAACTGAATTTAAAAAAAAAAATCTATTAACGTCAGTTGTATCAAACAACTGACGTTAATAGTATTTTATAAAATATACAGTACACTATTAACGTCAGTTGTAATAAACAACTGACGTTAAAATTAAAACCTTTAATGTCAGTTCTTTACCACAACTGACGTTAGTTTTAACAAAATTAATGTTCGTTGTGTTAAAGAACTGACGTTAATAGTTTTATGTTTAACGTCAGTTGTTTAAACAACTGGCGTTAATTTTAACAAAATTAACGTCAGTTGTGTTAAAGAACTGACATTAATAATTTTATATTTAACGGCAGTTCTTTACCACAACTGACGTTAAAATATTAACTATTAACGTCAGTTGTATTTACGTCAGACAATATTCTGATGTATAAAATCAATTTTAACTGACGTAAAAAGCCCTTATTGCACTAGTGTTTCCTGTTGCCAAGAATGGTCTCCCTAGAATTATGGGAACCTCTCTGTCTGCTTCAAAATCCAAAATGATGAAATCCACAGCAAATACAAATTTATCGACCTTGATCAACGCATCTTCAATTTTCCCTTATGGATATGCGATGGATTTGTCAGCCAGCTGAAGAGTAACAGATGTAGGCCTTGCTTTTCCAATTCCCAGCTTCTTGAAAATAGACATGGGCATAAGGTTGATGCTTGCTCCCAAGTCACATAAAGCTTTACTACAGTAGGTATCTCCAATGGAACATGGTATGGCAAAACTTCCAGGATCTTTCATTTTCCTTGGCACCTTGTTCTGCAACATCATGTTGCATTCTTCAGTCATAGCAACAGTTTCAAATTCTCCCTATCTTCTTTTCTTAGTGAGCACATCTTTCATGAACTTTGTGTAATTGGGCATTTGTTGCAGAGCTTCTACCAAGGGTATGTTGATATGAAGCTGCTTTAGTACATCCAGAAACTTGTTGAATTGTTTTTCTTGGTGAGCTTTCTTCAGTCTCTGAGGGAAAGGTGGTGGAGGTCTTTCTGGCATCAATTTGGGCATATAAAGGTGTGATGCAGCATCAGGAACCTTTTCAACTACTGCAGGTTGCTCTGTTACCACATTTTCTTCTGATTTTTCCTTCTCTGAATCTGAATTATCCACCTTTTGTTTCTTCTTTGGTTCTGCAACTTCTACATCTTTACTACTTCTTAAATGGATTACCTTCCACTGTTCTTTACCTCCTCCAGAACTTGAGGCCTTGGGGTCTTCAGTAGAAGCAGGTAATGAGCCAGTCTGCCTTAAGTTGATTGCATTGGCCAACTGTCCCACTTGAGTCTCTAAGTTTCTCATTCCAGCTTTGGTCTCTGTCATGAATGCCTTTAGTACAGTTTCTAAGGATGAATCTGGAGTTTTCTGCTGCACTTGGGGTTGTTGCTGCCTAGGCTACTATTGTTGATTGTAACCGGAGGGTGGATTCAGTGTGTTGCTGTAATTGGAATACCTCAGATTAGGATGTTGTGATTACTGCCATCCTGCATTTCCCAATGAATTATTGCCTCTGTAATTGTTGTTTCCCACATAGTTGGCTGCAGCAGGATTCGCAGAGCAATTCTCAAACACATGATCTCCTCCACAATAAACACATGAAACAGCATCTGTTTTGTAGATTTGTTCATTCACCATCTCTTCAGTCAATATGGGTGGAGAAAAGGAATTTCCTTGATTTGCCATGGTCAGTCCCTTAACCATATTAGTTAGAGAGGTCATTTGAGCTGACAGTGCTGCAACTTCACTTACTTCATATGCTCCTGCTGCAGCATTGCCTTTTCCATAAACTTGTCTTGATGTTGGGCACTTTTAGTTGTTGGCTGCTATCCCTTCTATCAGAGCATGAGCCTCATTGTAGGATTTAGTGAGGAGATTGCCTCCAATTGAGGCATCTAACATCATCCTTGAGCTAGGTAAAACTCCATTATATAAGTGCTCCATCTGAATACAAAATGGAATACCATGGTGGGGGCACCTCTTAATGGGTTGCTTAAATCTCTCTCATGCTTCAAATAGTGGTTCATCATCATGCTCCCTGAATGAAGTGATGTCAATCCTCATCTTTGCATTCATAGTTGGTGGGGAAAACTTGGTCAAAAATTTTTCAGTAAGTTTGTTCTAAGTATCAATTGAATTTGCATCCAAGGAATTTAGCCAATTTTTAGCCCTTCCTCCCAAGGAAAATGGAAATAATCTCAATCTGAATGCATCATCAGTGACTCATGGGATCTTGAAGTTTCTTGCTACATCCAGAAACTGTTTGAGGTGCAAGTTGCAGCTCCATTAAATTGGTAAATTGTTTGCAACATTTGGAACATCACTGGCTTGAATTCAAACTGAGGTGCAGTGATGGGAGTCCTCACTATCCCTGTGTTCATAGCTTCAGGGTCGAACACCGCATACCCCCTGATGGCACAGTTTCTGTCATTAGCCATAGCCATGCTGTCTTGTGGTACTTCTTCAGTCATTTCTGATTCAGCAGGGGACAATGCTTCAGCAGAATTAGGTGTGGAGTTTCTTGGAGTATTCAGAACCAACTCAGGTACAGGCTGAGACGTTTGACCTCTTCTAAGCCTTCTGAATGTCCTTTCTATCTATGGATCAAATCTGTATTTAGGTGACAAGAACCTGTGCATACAGTTTCAGTACCCTGTGCCACAGCAAAGCACTAAAAGTATCAATACTACTAACTACAAAACTAATAATCTAAAAACAGAATTTCAACACCAATCACAATCCCCGAAAACGGTGCCAAAAACTCGTTGCCTTAAAAACAATTGTTCTTAATCTTGTGCAAGTATACACAGAAGCCTCAAGTAATATAGAACTTTCGTTCATATATCGTTCCCACGGGGATTAAATTGAAGCAACAAAATTCCAATTCAGATTATAAGTCCAGGAGTTAGGATGAAGTAACCAAAAATTGTTGTGTGCAAACAAATTAAAATAAAGGTGTTGATGCTAGAAAATAAACAAGTTGCGACTTGAAATTAAAGTTAAAACAGGTTAATAGAAAATGGATGATCTATTGATTTAGATAATTAAAACATCTTCAGTAATGCTGCAGCATAATTCATGTTTAGCCTTCATTATGCTCTGACCATGCTCTAGCATCTAGCTCCGGGAATTTAAGGTTTGTTTTCCAACACTACAGGGTCAGGTTCATTAACTTTGTTTTATTCCTAGATTCGGATTAATTACACCACCCTCTAACTAAGCTTGTTCCGGCTAGCTTAGGGACATGAATAGCTATTCCAAGCCTACTCATCATCAATTAATTTTCCAATTAATAACTTAACCCCTATCTTTTATCAAGTTTCCACTTACTTAATTCTTCCAAATTTAGCAAGCTAAGTATTTAATCAAGTTGATCACTCTTAATCAAACAACATTAAATGCGTGATAAAAGAATATGCAAACAAAGCCATCACATAATTCGGCTAAACATTCATTATACTAGCATACCCAAAGCTTAAAGAGTTTAACTCATAGTAAGCTTACAAAGAACAAATATAAGAGAAGAGCAAGAATCCATTACAAAGGAAGAACAATGAAGAAACACAGCAGCAGCAGCTCGGGAAGAAAGAAACCAGCGCAGCTCTCAACAAGACAATGTAAAAAAAAAAATGTTCAAGTCCCATTTCACTAGGGTTGCTAAATGCTTTTATAGTACACAAAACCCTATTCTCTTTCATTCCATTTAGGGACAACAACCAAAAAATAATTCATAGAATAACCCTAGCCCAAATTCCAAAAGATGTAGGGCAGGTGATCTTAGGCACGTGTGCATCCTTAAAAGTGACAGTGCCAGCATCCTTGAGGAGAGATGAAAGGTGTCCTTATCAGCTTTTGTCCTTTAGTACAATACTATTGGAAGGTAGTCCTTGCTGCAACAACCAAGTCCTCGTATCTCAATGCTTCAGCCTTGCTCCAGCAAGCTTTCTGCGTACCAAGACATGGAGTTTTTAGACAATGATAGAGCAATCAAGAGCAAATGGCTAATATTCACTAAACTTAACACAAATATTTACAAACTAACATTTTCTAATAGAAACGAAACTTAAAAACTTAAGGATGGCAAAGAATCACAATAAAAAGGATCTAAATAACTCTTCATTCAAAGAGTTATCAAACATCAAAAGGTCACTTCAAGGGTGTAATGGGGCCTGGCTAAAGGTAGTATATTCAAAGGTACAAGGCTAAGACCCTAGGAACTAAGAGAGCATGAAACTTTTGAGACCTTAACTTTCCACTCTAATTCCTTTTTCCATTTTTCTTTGTCACGCTTTGGGTGGCTACAACCTATTTCCTCTATCACAATTTTATTCATTTTTGCCCTTTTTGGCATGTTTGCATTTTTTTTATATCCCTTTGGCTTCAACCTTTTTGCTATTTCTTTTTATCAACCAAAACAACATGATAAACTTTGTAGCCACCCCAAACTTAGTTTCCAGACAACACTTACATTGCTAAGTTTCCATGCTCTACTAAATCCTAAGATTGGGTTAGCATGGTTTTTCCGGAATTATGGCTTGTATTGTAAGGTTATTAAGAATAAAAGGCTTTAAGGCTCAATGTGGAAAACTAGAGAACATGCATTAGGGATGGTTCTTTTTTTTTTTTGGCCAAGTAGCGATTTAAAAAAAATTGCCTAAATCATTTGATGCAAACATATAAACATGCAAACCATGAAGAGATTCAAGTAAATCCGGGAAAGTGCAACTTAAAAGTGATTCACACAATTTTTAAGAACATGTTGGAGGCTCAAATTGCTCACCTAGATATTTTTAGTAAATTATTTGACCGAGATACATCCCTAGTGTATGCACCCCTCCACCCCCAAACTTGTCATAAATCATGCAATCACAATAAAATTTCTCAAAGTTTATTTTTCAATTTTTCACATGGGGATCAATTTTCAAAAATTCAAATCATTAGGGGAAATCATCAAAATTCAACATTTATCATGCATTCCATCTATGCTAAATTAATTAAAATCCCTTCAAGCTTACCAACTAGACTCAAAGACACATTTTTTTTAATGTATATGACCAATTAGCAAAAAGAAAAGTAAAATAAAAGAAAAGAAAAGAAAGAGTAATGTTTACAAATTGTTATCTCAAGGGATCCGAGCGGACCCCAAGCCTTCGTTGATGCCTATACTCTCTTCATTCACTCTCTTCTCCTTTCGGTTCACTAGTCTTTGTTACCTCCTCCTTTGGAGTTTCATCCACCTGAAAACCATCAAAACTTTGCCTCGGACTTGCCCCCTCCTGGATAAGGATCCTGTCCCCAGGATTAGCAAGCCAGAAAAATCGAAGCATCAAAACAAATCATAGCTTTATTTAATTCATAGCAAGGTCTCGCGACGCGAAGCAGAAAGAAGTTCAAAACTATGAGATTCTACCCTTCAGACTCGCGAGGCGAACTGTGGTTCGCGAAGCGAGCCAACCAATACTTCCTTTCCTGGGTTTTCTAGGCTCGTGAGGCGAGGCCTGGGTTGCGAGGCGAGGCGAGGCAAAAACAAGGATTTTGAGATCCCTCTGGCTCGCGGGGCGAATTCTTGCTCGCGAGCCGAGCCAGAGAAGAATTATGCCCCTCTACTCCTAAATGCATCTAATTGCTACATGCTTCCCTAATGCAATTTTCTAACTAAGGATCCTATATGAAGACACTTTTTATCTTTATGACTCTTTAAATGCAACAAAGGATATAAAACCTTGGGTTGCCTCCCAGGAAACGCTTGTTTAACGTCTCGAGCCTAACGGTCACAGTCCCCCCAAAGGGCTAAGTCATTGCGAACTCATTATGATGACCTCCAATTCCTTCTTCCATAAAAAGCATTTTTAGCTTTTGGTCATTATCATCAAAAGTGTCCCCGGGGTCTTTGCAACCTTCCTTAAAAGTATCATGAGGACGAGTTGTTTTCTTCCTCACCTTCACTTGCCAATAAGACTTCAGTTGGGCTGGGAATGACTTCTTCCTCACCTTCACTTGCCAATGAGAGATGATTTTTGGAGCTATGATTGTAAGCCTCTCTGCAAGCACCTTTGTAATTACTTTAAATTGGAAGTTCGCCAATGCAATGGGCCTATAATGCTCAATCTTATCCGCTGCAGACACCTTGGGAATTACTGCTACCACATTAGAATTAAGGTTAGGCATGATCCAATCTTGAACAAAGAATGCATGACTGATTTGAAAACATCTTCACCTATTATGTCCCAAAATTCTTGATAAAAGCATCAACCAAATCCATCGGGACCTGGGGCTCCACTACCATTCAATGAAAAAACAGCAGCCCTTACTTCTTCCATTGTTGACAGATTTGAAAGCATGATGTTATCCTCTTGAGAAACTATAGAAGGAATCACTTTTTTCTACCAAACCATTATCCTCACAAGAATTGCTTCCTGCATAAAGATATTTATAATAGTCAACCACATGATTTTCCATTTCAGAAGCATCATCAATGATTAGATCTCCATGTCTCAACATAGACATTTGCTTAGTAACATTTATAATCTTTGTAACTCTATGGAAGAAAGTTGTGTTTCGGTCACAAAGAGAAAACCAATCCAATCTAGACTTTTCTTTCCAAAAGCTTTCTTGAAAAGCCAAAGCCATATGCAGATCTTTGTGCTGCCACTTCAATATCATGAAAAGCTTCCTGAAAGTCTTCATTTTCAATCTTAGACTGAATGTCTTCAACTGTAGTATAAGTTGTTTCCACTTTAAGGTTAACATCACCAAAAAATTCTTTATTCCATACCTTTAATTCAGCTTTTAGTGATTTAAGCTTTTGTGCAAGAATGAACATAGGGCAGTCAACTACAGGTATTTTCCACACCTCTTATACTAATCTCTTGTAATCTGGATGATCAATCAACATTTTAAAGAATTTAAAATAAGAAGGGAAAGTTGCAACACCTTTCTTTAGAGATAAAAGAATTGGATGGTGATCAAAATGGCACCTAGGCAATGTGCAGCACACATTGTTGTCCCGAAAATAAAAGCTTTCCTCATTAAATAATGACCTATCTAGTATCAACTCGATATGAGTTCTAAAACCTCTACCATTAGACCATGTATAGCTTGCTCCTCTGGTTGTAATGCGAGTGAGCCTACAAGAATCAGTCCAAGCCCGAAACTCTTCACAAGAAATTCTAAGAGGAAGTCTACCACCCCTCTTTTCATGAGTCCTCCAATATTGCATTAAAGCCACCAATAAAACTCCAAATACCAGGATGAATTTGTTGCAGATTGGCTAAGTCAAGCCACTATCTTCTGGTATAAGATGTGCTAGCATAGATTGCAGCAACAAGAATTTGCTCATTGTTCATCATAACAGAAAAGGTTGCATATTGATTAGAAGATGAAATAAAGACAGGAGATAGGTGTATTGAACAAATGCCCCCATAGATTAGGAGCTAATAAATTTCTGTCATTCTCAATAAAAGGTTTCATTCCCAACCTGTTCCAAAAACTAGAAGGTACTTGATTCAAAAGAATCCACGGCTCTGCAATGAAAACAAAGTCTGGCTTATTCTTAATACAGAGTTACTGCAGGAATAATCTTGTTTGTTGATTACCAAAACCCTTAGCATTCAAATACAGAATCTTCATTGACATAAAAAAGGAAAGGAAGCTAGGAGAACTAAAAGCTAGTCTAAAAAGACTCTGATCTTTCACCAGCCCTATAGCGGGTATTATAGTGCTCAGTCCTTAGAGAGATTTGCTTATTCTTTTTCTTCATTTTCTTCTTTTGAGATTTTGATAGAACCACTGTGAAAGAATCCTCTGCAGTCTCGGTAGTATTAAATGGCATATCAACAGGAATATCCTCATGGTCATCCCCCCAAAATTCACCAAATATTCTCATGTCCTTGACCACCTCAGGGTGCATAGAGTCAGAAATAAAAGCAGGAGTTCCCAATCCCTTACCATTAGTGTTATGAAATTTGCTTTTAGTCAGTCTTTGGACTGATGGCAGAAAGAAAACACACACACACGGCTATGTTGAAAGCAAGAAAGAAAAGGAATTTAAACCGAGAAAGAAGAAGAATGAACAAGGCACACTTTATCGTGGTTCATGGCTGAGATCCAAAACCCCTACATCCACACTGAGTCAATCTTATTAAGTAAAACTGAAAAATTACAGGACTTTACAGAAACTGAGTATATTCACTCTACCATTCACACCTATAGCAATGGCTATTTATACTACTGCTGAATGTACAAACAGATAGACTTCTATATCACAATGTGCACAAAGGGAAAGTCTAAAACAGTTACAACCGAATGTAACTAACTCCCAAACTGATATCACTTTCTGTTATTCAACAATATCACAGCCAAGCTTGATCTCCAATCAGTTAGCTTTAGCCCATTGATGATCCACAATGCTAACATATTAACATTCTCCACCTTGGATCTTCAATCTTTAGCTAAGTTGACTCTGCCAGTCCCTTGAAGAGACTCATACCCTGCAATTTCGAACATTAATCAGATTTAAACAATGCAAAAATTTAGTTCTTGAAACTACCTTGGTAAGCATGTCAGCTGGATTATCTTCACTAGCAACCTTTCTTATTTCTATCAACTGTTGAGAAATTATATCTCTTATCAAATGTAGCCTTATGTCTATGTGTTTTGTTCTTTCATGAAACACTTGGTTTTTAGAAAGACAAATAGCACTTTGGCTATCACACCAAATTGTCACAGGGAATGTTGATCCCTCAAGCTCACTGATAATGCCTTTTAACCATAAGGCTTCCTTGATAGATTCAGTCAGGGCTATATACTCCGATTCAGTGGTAGACAAGGCTACAATTGATTGTAAATTGGCCTTCCAACTTACCATATTTCCATGTAGAGTAAACAAGAATCCAGTCAAAGACCTTCTTTTGTCAAGGTCTCCTGCAAAGTCTGCATCAACATAACCTGAAATGCCTTCTGAATTTTCATTCCTTTTGCCATAAACCAAACCAACAGAATGTGTTCCTCTCAGATATCGAAAAATCCACTTAACATCAAGCCAATGCTGCTTTCCAGGATTGGCCATAAACCTGCTGACTATACTTGCTGAGTATGCCAGGTCTGGCCTTGTGCAGACCATGGCATACATCAAGCTTCCAGTAGCATTTGAGTAAGGAATGTTTTCCATATATTTGAAGTCTTCTTCTGATTTAGGAGAATGATCAACTGAGAGTTTGAAATGAGCAGCAATAGGGGTAGATACTGGTTTAGCAGTGGACATATTGAACCTTTTAAGCAGCTTCTCAACATAGCTGGACTGAGATAAAGATAATAGGCATTCATCTCTTTTTCTGGAAATCTCCATGCCCAAGATTTTCCTTGTTGCACCTAAGTCTTTCATTTCAAATTCAGAACTTAGCAACTGTTTTAACTTGCTGATTGCATCCTTATCTGCACTTGCAATTAGCATGTCATCAACATAAAGTAAAAGAAAAATGAAACAGTCTGAATTAGTTTTCTTAAAGTAAACACAGCTATCATAAGAACTTCTGTTGTATCCATTTGAGATGACAAAGGTGTCAAACCTCTTGTACCATTGTCTAGGTGACTGTTTGAGACCATAAAGAGACCTCTTTAACAAACAGACTTGGTGTTCCTTGCCATTTACCTCAAAACCTTCAGGTTGCTTCATGTAGATCTTCTCTTCTAATTGTCCATGTAAAAAGGCAGTTTTTACATCCATTTGTTCTAGTTCAAGATCATGTACAGCAACAAGAGTCAAAATTATCCTAATGCTTGTGTGCTTCACCACTGCAGAAAAGATTTCATTAAAATCTACTCCTTCCCTTTGTGTGAAGCCCTTTGCCACAAGTCTAGCTTTGTATCTTCCCTTCTCCACTCCAGGAACTTCTGGTTTCCTTTTAAATATCCATTTGCATCCCACAATTCTTTGGTTGTCAGGTTTATCTACTAGTTCCCAGGTTTTGTTTTTCATGAGTGATTCAATCTCTTCAGTCATGGCTGCAATCCAATGTTCTTTGTCAATACTTGAGGTAGCTTCCTTGTAGCTAGTGGGATCAGAGTCTTTATACTCGAGTTCCACATCCAAAGCATAGGCTATAAGGTCTGCATAACCATACCTTTGAGGTGCCTTTATTTGCCTTCTTGTCCTGTCTCTTACCAAATTGTAGGAAGTGACTGGATCATCAGTTTGAGGAATGGTTTCTGTAACAGGTTGAAGTTCTGATTCTTCCTGCAAAAAAGATTTTTCTGCAGTGTCCTCCACCTCAAAATGCACTCCCTGAGTTGGAGATGTACACTGCTTAGGAGACATCACTTTCTCCTCATCATCTAACATATCTTCTTCCTTAAACACAACATCTCTACTAATTATGGACTTAGGACCAGTAGGCTCAGTTAGCCATATCTTATAGCCTTTCACTCCCTCGGGATATCCAAGGAAAATTCCCTTCTTGGATCTTGGTTCTAATTTTCCTTCATTTATATGAACATATGCAGTACTACCAAAGATTCTCAAATTATCATAATTTGGTGCATGCCTTACCAGTCCATAATTCTTCAGGTGTTTTAAAACTTATAGCAGCTGATGGACACCTATTTATTAGATAGCATGCAGTGCTGACTGCTTCCCCCCAGAAAGTTTTAGGCAACTTTGCATTAGACAACATACATCTAACCCCCTCCAAAATGGTCTTGTTCATCCTTTCAGTAAGACCATTTTGTTGAGGTGTTAATCGTACTATTCTATGTCTCTGAATGCCATTGTTTTTACAGAAAATAGAGAATTATTCACTAAGGTATTCCAAACCATTATCTGTTCTTAACACTTTCACATGCCTTCCAGTTTGATTTTCAACTAAGGACTTCCATTGTTTAAAATGTTTAAAGGCTTGGTTCTTGTGTTTAAGCAAATAAACCCATACTTTTCTTGATTTGTCATCTATGAAAGTGACAAAGTGTTTTGCTCCCCCTAGTGAAGAAACTCTAGCAGGCCCCCATATGTCAGAATGCACATAATCTACAATGTTGTCTGTAGTGTGAGTTGAATTAAGAAATCTTACACGTTTTTGTTTTCCATATATGCAATGTTCACAAAAACCTAGTTTTTCCAAGTTTCCTTTTCCAATTAAACCCTGTCTGTGCAATTCTTGCAATCCTCTTACACTCACATATCCCAGCCTATAATGCCATAACTTTGTGGAGATATTAGCAGATACAGAAACTAGGCTAGCTGAGTTTAGGATATTGTTACCTTGAAGTCTATAGAGGCCATGCTTTCTGGTGCCTTTAAGGATCAACAAGTTCCCTTTTGTAACCTTCAAAACTCCACCTTCTCCTTTGAATGTGTGGTCTGCTTGATCTAGCATTCCTAATGAGAGAAGATTTCTTTTCAGATCTGGAACATGCCTCACTTCTGTGAGCAGCTTCATAGAACCATCAGCTAATTGCACTTTTACAGTTCCTATGCCAACTACCTTGCATGCCTGGTTATTTCCCATCAAGACCTTTCCTCCATCAACTTCTTTATATGACTGAAAACATTCTTGATTAGGAGTCATATGAAAAGAGCAACCTGAATCAAGAATCCACTCATCAACACAGAGATCAGTTGATACTGCAAGGACATCAGCACTTTCATACCCATCAGCAACTACTGCTACATCATTGGAATCTTGGTTTTTCTGATTCTTCCTTTTTCTCTCAGGGCACTCCCTTCTATAATGCCCATCCTTATGACAATAGTAGCAGTTTTTCTTGTATTTGGACTTTGATCTTTTATGATTCTTGCTCCTTGATTCTTTCTTGTCAGTTCTTCCTCTGACTAGAAGCCCCTCAGCATCCCTTCCTTCTTCCTTTATATCATTGATTCTCTTTTTCAGTTCTCTGGAATTAAGGGTAGCCTTAACCTCTTCAAGGGTGAGTGTTTCTTTCCCAAATAGCATGGTGTCTACCAAATTCTCGAAGGATGGAGGCAGAGAGCATAGCAGCATTACTACTTGATCCTCTTCATCAATCCTCACATCAAGGTTTTTCAAATCAAGAATTGCCTTGATGAATAGAGAAACATGTTCTTTGATTGATGAGCCCTCCTCCATCTTCAGCTGATGCAGCCTCTTCTTCATATACAACTTGTTAGTCAGTGATTTGGTCATGTACAAGCTTTCAAGCATAAGCCAAACACTTGCTGCAGTGGTCTCATCCGTGACTTCCCTTAAAACCTCATCACCAAGAGAAAGAATTATGGTGCTATGAGCTTTCTTGATCAGTTCTTTATTTTCTCTTTCTGTCAGGGTCACAGGAAGTTTAGACTCTCCTGCCAAGGCATCTTCGAGTCCTGGGTGGACAAGAAGGGCCTTCATCTTGATCCTCCATAAGCTGAAATCATTGTCACCATTGAACTTTTCAACATCAAACTTTGTGGTGCCCATTGCGAAATAATCCCCAATCGAATAGCTGCTGATACCAATTGTTATGAACTCTGCTTTTAGTCAGTCTTTGGACTGATGGCAGAAAGAAAACACACACACACGACTATGTTGAAAGCAAGAAAGAAAAGGAATTTAAACAGAGAAAGAAGAAGAATAAACAAGGCACACTTTATCGTGGTTCAGGGCTGAGATCCAAAACCCCTACATCCACACTGAGTCAATCTTATTAAGCAAAACTGAAAAATTACAGGACTATACAGAAACTGAGATATATTCACTCTACCATTCACACCTATAGCAATAGCTATTTATACTACTGCTGAATGTACAAACAGATAGACTTCTATATCACAATGTGCACAAAGGGAAAATCTAAAGCAGTTACAACCGAATGTAACTAACTCCCAAACTGATATCACTTTCTGTTATTCAACAATATCACAACCAAGCTTGATCTCCAATCAGTTAGTTTTAGCCCATTGATGATCCACAATGCTAACATATTAACAATTAGAAATTAAAACATTAGTTCCTGAGGCTAAAGAATCAGAAGCATGACTAGGAATAGGAGACTGATGAGCAAAAACCTCATTTTGCTTTGGAGAATCAGGGTGCAGAGACTAATCATAAACTAATTCAATGTCGTCTGGTTCAACCAAAGAATTCTTACTAGAATTTGTTTTATTTCCATCAGAGCCATCAATTGAATTTAAGGCATGATCCTTATAACATACCTTATCAGCCTGCACAACCTGCTTATCAATCACATTCTGGTCCACAACTTTCTCTGCAGGCTGCATACCACTGGGACTTGCCACATTAGTTTTATCAGCTGCAGCTACACTGGGCTGAGCCTGCTTAGGAACATAAATTTGAGCAACTTTTGATTTATTTTTAGGCTCCTGGATACTTTAGCACAATCACTATCAAGCCTGTGCTTACAAAGAGAAAGAGAATGTCCTATTGCCTGACAGAAAGAACAAAAATATGGCAAATTTTCATATTCCACGTTAACATAAAAAGCAAATCCTTCCCGCTCCACGACGATTTCATCATAAAGCTTAGTTAAATCAAGGTAGATCATGAATTCTGATCCAACATTTAGAGTTCGTTTGTTTCTGATTGCTTGGTTTAAAATCATTTGTCCATTGCATTAATCTTAACACCCTCGACTGAATGTTGCAGGAGCCAAGGGACCACACACCCCGAAAGTCTTCAGTAGAGGCAAACGTAAATTCATAAAAACCCTTCCCAAGAGGGATCAACTTCCATTGGGCAATTGGCTTCCACAATTTGATCATTTTTTCACGAAGCTCGCTCACTTTAACTGGATGATCTCCTTTTTGCAGTATTAAACGACCATGTAACGTATTGTTACACCCTTCTAAGACTTTTTTATAATCATCCTCGTATATCTTGATTGATATAGACTCCCCATTCACACAAGGATGGGGAAGTTGGCTTAAAGAGATGTCAAAGGTATTGTTTAGAGCCTGAGCAAACGATTTTCTATGAAACTGATTAGGAGAAGAAGGAGCAACAGGAGAAGAAGAAGATGCTTTGGCCAAAAAACCCCAGGGGCAGATAGCTTTGATGTTTGTCTCCCATGATGAAACCAAAAACACCATGCAAAACCCTACGTGGAATGAAACCCTAGCTGGGCTCTCATTTCAAATTTCAAATCCCCTTTCTAGGATTTAAGCCATTAAATAGAATTAAAATATAAATATACTCCTACAAATGCAGAAAGAAAAAACAAACATTTAATGAAAACCAAAGACAAATAAAAAATATTAATAAATTTAAAAGGGAAAAGTGTAAACACACCCTTAAACTTTAGTCCATTTGCAAATAGGCATCTTCAATTATTTTTTCTTCCCAAATAATCTTTAAACTCTTACTGTTAAGAAAATCAATCATTCAACTATTTTTTTCGTCTAAATTAGTCATTAAACTTCTTATATTAATAAAATTAATCATTCTGTTAACTCTAAGTTATATCACTAATGGTAAATATATCCAACCATTCATTAGTTGAATGATTGATACTTAGTTATTAGTTGAATGATTGATGTTACTAATTAATAGCATGAGTTTAAGGATTAATTGGGATTAAACATTAGTTGAAGGGTTGATTTTATTAATAATAGGAGTGTAAGGACTAATTGAGAAGAAAAAAAATAGTTGAAGATGCATATTTACAAATGAACAAAAGTTTAGAGGGTCTGTATGCAATTTTATCAATTTAAAAATATTTATTTTACCCCTTAAAATAAAATAAAATAAACAACATATATTGAAAAAATTATTTACAAGCAAAACTAAATTATTTAAAATATAATTCTGGTTTCACGAGAGATTTGTGCTTTAACATCTTACCCTTATGCAATAGGTTCAAAGTTGTAAATTAATTAATATTAATTTTAAAAAAAAAATAAAAAGAATTTTGATTACGAGAAATTACGAGAAGTTGATTTGAAATTATCAACCTATTTAACTCAGGTAAACTTAAAACAAAAGGAAAACTCAAATCAAAATTTGAATTCTTTCATCTTAGTTTCATTTGAAAATTTTGAAAACAGAAAACATAATAATTATATGTAATCAGGGCCGTGTACATTATAAGGCCGCTGCTATAGACTCTCACTCTTTTTTTTTACTTTATACTATATATGTACTAATGATAATTGATTTGATAAGTGGTTGAGTAATAAGGCCTAATTTCGCATACGATGTATATGTTATTGAGATAAAAAAAATCAATCACAAGTAGTGCAATCACACACTCAGTTGAAGAGTATTTACGTATTGAATATTTTCTATATATAATAAATCAATCTATTTTTTCTATTGAGGCACGATTTGAACAATTTTTACAATATGAAACTATTTTTGGTTTTTTATTTTGAATCTAAAAAATGTAAAGCTTTAGTTGAAGATG